>JARDYH010000003.1:43491000-44093900 GCA_029215795.1 Anniella stebbinsi | reverse complement strand
TGAGCCCAATATAAGGCTGATTTAAAAACATCAACACCAGGATAATCAGCTGTCTGAAGCTCTGATCACAGCATCAAAACTGTGCATATAGGGACCATCTAGCCACATGGAACGGAAACTTTTACCTTGTCGCTACTTCCCCATAGATTTGAGGTAAAACAAAAACAAAAAAGAGGGAAAGGAAGACCATGTTTCTGACTGCCAAATTTGCCACCCTATGTGCAGAATGCCTGATATTTTCCATACCAATGTTGAGCCTAGTGGCATAAAAGGTTGCAACAAAAATACTTCTCTGAGCATGTGTAGAGTGCATTTCAAACATCACTGAGCAATCCTTTCACATCTGGGATTAGGGAGCAAGTTCTGATGTCAAATAGCTCATCTTCCACATAAACTTGAGCTCCAATACCTCTAATATGAGACATTTAGCACTGGTATGCTCAGATCATTATTGTTATACATTTGCATAGCACCATAAATATACATGGTGTTTTACAATTGTAAAAGAAGATAGGTATCTCTCATATAGCTTTGCGCTAGCCTAAAACTAATAAAGAACTTGATTCATTTGAGGAGCACTTGTGGACAATTCAATTTAAACTATTTATGTGACTTATACTGCACCTTTTAAAAGAGAACTTAAGGTAGATTTTAAAAAGGCTAAAACATTAAAAATTAATAACTCAACAGCATAAAATACAACTTTAAAAAAAGTAAGTCACCTAAATTAATCTAAAATATTTAAATCATTTGCCAATCATTAAGCCATCCCTGCAACTTCACAAACACTAAACAAAACTAGTCTTAACTACTTTCCTAAGTAAATACAGAAAAGGCACTAGCTGGGTTTCTTTTGGCATAGAATTGCATAAAAATGGGATTATTATAGAAAACACAGCCCTGCAAGTCCCAAACTGACTACATCTCCAAAACATGGAAAATACAAACCCAAACAGCTGATCTTAAAGGACAGTACATGTATGTGTTGGATCTCAACAATTAAAATGTCTTGTATTGCCTTATCACAAGTCTGCCCTAAATATTAAGCTAACATTAGTAAAATAGCTATAAAATATCTGTAAATAGTTCCCACACAGTAATTAATGTTTTTGTTAAGAATATTATTATTAAGAAGACTCATGCTGAATCAAACCAAGGGTCCATCTAGATCAGCACTCTGTTCACACAGTGCATCGCAACAGCTGTAGACCAGGGACCTTCAACCAGGATATGGTTCAACAGCGGTGCAATAGTCTTATGTAAGAATACAGTAGTGTAAGGCTTATTATTCAAGTGCTGCCAGACCGATTTTGCTCATTTCTTGTTTAAACTGAAGCTTAAGCAGTGCAGACATACAGAAAATTCTAAAAGTCCAAAGCTTGAGCTTTAATAGCAATGAATGCCCTCCACCAGGTGCATGACAGACAGCCCTGTTGGCAAATCATTGTGGCATGAAGGTGGGCCCTAGGTGCAGCTGCGTGGTTAGGCTTTTGCTACCAGCAGGGAGAGAGGAGACGGAGGTAGCCAATCAGGATGCTGAGGGATAGGGCGGTAGGCTTACCATATGAAAAGGAGGACAGGGCTAATGTAACTTTAACAGTTGTAGAGAAAAGGGAATTTCAGCCAGTATGCAATTAGTTCCTGGTGAAATTCCCTCTTCATCGCAACAGTTAAAGTTGCAGGGGCCCTGCCTTCTTTTGTATATAGTCAGCCTATAGGGCGGGGTGTGCTACATGTAAATTTTGGGGGGAGATTAACTATGTGTGAGCCACATTTGCGTTACTTATAAGCCCTTCTTTGGTGAGGAGACTGATGGTCGAAAAAGCGGGAAGGAAGAAAGACTATTAGCGCCCATGGTGACATGCGCTTTACACTAGTAATACAAATATTATTGTTGCAAATGTCAACGTTTTATCTTGCTTTCTAAGAACATGTCCCTTTAAATATTAAATGAAATGAAAATACAAACTTGCATACAGTATGCCTTTTGCAAAAAAAAGACTTATTGGCAGAAACTGTAAATGATTAACAGGACACAGGAAGTTTATTTAGCTTAGGTGGAATACTATTGCTGAGAGTCCTCTTCCACTATATGGTATCTTTGTCTGGCTATCAGATGAAGTGGATTCTGGATGACAGATGCCGCTATCTTTGCAGTGAAACATGTTAATGGCATCTGTATATATATACACATTACACACTTCAGCTCTCATCTTGTGCGATCTCAAAAATTACAGAGATAAGAATTCATGAGACCTACAGCATATTTAAAGAGAAAATATTACATTCACTAATAAGTGGCATATCAATGGATAATGTCAATGTATTATGGCAGGTCTTTGCTCAGTAAAAGTTCACAAAAAGGACCATTGAGACAGCTGCCACTTGTGTCCTGGCAATGCTTCTTCTGCCTCTTTGGTAACAGTTATAAAGCAAATACTTTGAGAAGTAAATTGACTTTTAATCAGGGGATCCTCCTTTGTTCAGACCTCCTTTGTTCCCAACGCTTACCTGGTGTAGGCTGACCATATGAAAAGGAGGACAGGGCTCCTGTAACTTTAACAGTTGTAGAGAAAAGGGAATTTCAGCCAGTGTCATTTGTATGCAATTAGTTCCTGGTGAAATTCCTTCTGCATCACAACATTTAAAGTTGCAGGGGCCCTGCCTTCTTTTGTATCTGGTCACTCTAGTATAGTGCCTGCAACTTTAACTGTTGTGATGAAGAGGGAATTTCACCAGGGACTAATTGCATACAAATGGCACTGGCTGAAATTCCCTTTTCTCTACAACTGTTAAAGATACAGCAGCCCTGTCCTCCTTTTCATATGGTCAGCCTAACCTGGTGTGCATTGCAACAGCAGTTCCTAGCATTAATAAATCATTGCTCTTCCGGTGTAAGATATAAGTGGAATTGAAACTGACTTTCCACGCTGTCGAGGGATATTGTGTTTTCTTCGTATGTATATGCCACTATGTTCCGGCCACTACAACGTTCTTAGCACTTTTTTTTAAGGCCTGTGGCATTTGATATATGTAGTGACTTACGAGGTAGCTGAACCTATCACAATTCAGCACTCATTCACTATATCTTTTGCAGTGGGCACCATTTTTTATCACCCATTTTTAAAAGTAAAATAGTTAATTACCACTTAAATGAAAGTGCTATAGCGCTATATCCCTGTAATGGGAAATCTCTTTTCCAGTCACTGCCATTTTAGCAACTGGAAAACTGAAGCAACTGGAAAGGGAGTTTCCCCCTCTATCCTTTTAAAAATATATATTGCATCACAGCATTAAGAAGTATAGTGTTATATTACTCTTTCATTTATGTGGTATTTTGCTGTTATTTAATTTTAAAAAAATATAGCCAGAAAAGTGTTTAATATATACTTTTTAAAGCTGGTAAAAATATTGAACGTGTGCTGAGCTGTGATAGGTGTATCTGCCCTATAGGTAATTGCCCATGTCAAAACCACTCCTTAAAAAGAAAAAGAAAAAAAGAGTAGCACTAAAGGCATCTACACCTGTGGAGATTGCATCACTCTACTGTTATTCTAAAAGAAGAAGAAGAAGAAGAAGAAGAAGAAGAAGAAGAAGAAGAAGGAAAGAAAGAAAGAAAGAAAAAGGGGGGAGGGTTATGCCTTTCAGTATTTGTGTGGCAGGCAGAAATTCAACAAGCATATTATTTCCTGGCAAGGAACCACAGTGACAAGTGATCTGTACCTGTTGAATTTTGCTTACTATGGAACTGTTGAAGGCACTGAGCCATTGTTAGACAAAGAGCTGACAACCCTAAGAAAGACTTGACATACTGTTAATTAAAAATAATCACACACACTTTTAACCCACCTCATCCTGCAGGCTTAGGGTAGGTTATAATATTTTAATTATGATATAAAGCATTTTCTTAATGTGTCTCCATATTTCATTAAGTAAAAATATTTATTTGTTTTAAAATTTCCTTTGTTTTAACTATCTTGAGAACAGAAGATCAGTGTTTCCTTGCTAGAAAGCTTTGTACATAAAGTCAAGAAACACACTGAAAAGCAAAACCTTTATTTCAATTAGCTCTTTAATCATGTGCCTTTCTTTAAAAACAACAGCTCTATTGCACTGCATGGGAAAAGCAATGAGCACACTATACCCTGGACTATGGAAAAGCCTCGGTCCAGCAACAAGAAAGATGATATTGAAATACTCTTCCTTTAGGCAAGTTTCCTCCTTCCCCAAAGATTTATGTCCTTGAATTTGGCATGCCCTCACTACTTGTTGATGTATGTCAGATCAACAAAGCTTGAACATTGTCACAAAATTAAGCTAAGGAGTGAGTGAGCGAGAGGCTGAGTGAGCTGCTTTGCTTTCTAGTTCAGAGGCAAAGTCATTAGAAAACTGGCTGACTCCCCAGAACCACCCCTACCTCTGAGCATAATACACAACAGTAAAAGTAGGCTGACCATATGAAAAGGAGGACAGGGCTCATGTAACTTTAACAGTTGTAGAGCAAAGGGGATTTCAGCCAGTGTCATTTATATGCAATTAGTTCCTGGTGAAATTCCCGCTTCATCACAACTGTTAAAGTTGCAGGGGCCCAGCCTTCTTTTGCATATGGTCACTCTGGTATAGTGCCTGCAACTTTAACTGTTCTGATGAAGAGGGAATTACACCAGGGACTAACTGCATACAAATGACACTGACTGAAATTCCCTTTTCTCTGCAACTGTTAAAGTTACATGAGCCCTGTCCTCCTTTTCATATGGTCAGCCTACATTTGCAAGGTTTACAACAGGGATGGGAAAGCTTCTAAGCTTGAGGGCTGGATTCCATTTTGGAGACTCTCAGTGGTTGCATTCCAGTGGTGGGTGGGGCTGAAAAATACAAACCTTCTTCCCATCCATTGTTGCCAATTAATAGTAACAAGTATGTCTGCTCAGAATAAAGCATGAGCAGCATGTCTGCTCACAAATAAGCATGACAGGCCTCTGCATGACTACCCAGAAATAAGAATAAGCAGGGCAAGCCTCTGTATGTCTACTCAGAAGACAACAGGATAAGCTCTGCAGGACACAGCTCAAAATACTCAACAGTATTTTCAAACAGCATTTCTACTCAAAAGTAAGCATGAGCATCATATCTGCTCAGATGTAGACAGCGCACAACGCCACATGACTACTAAAAAAAAAGCACAACAAGGCTCAGAAGGAAGGACTGAACCACTTACCAGTTTCCTCCAGTGGCTCTGCCCCACAGGGAAGAGCTCTTATCTCCAGTCAGCAGATGATTGAGAGAGCACCTTCTCCCCTATCAACCTGCCCAGTCACTGAGGTCATCCGAGGGCATGCTCCTGGTGGTTCCACATAGACCTATCATCCAATTGGAGTCCACCAGGGGAAGAGCCTTCAGTGTGGTGGCCCCCATCCTATGGAATTCCAAGCCTCTGGAGGTCAGGCAGGCACCAACTCTGAATTCCTTCCAGCGCCTCCCAGGAAGCCTTCCTTTATTGACCAGCCATGGTTTATTTTGCACTTTGTTTCTTTCAAAAATGTACTTTAAATGTGTTTGTATTCAGTTTTATTCTTATTTTATTTTGTCCACTGCTCTGAAGTTCTGAATGGGGAGTGGTATATAAATATTGTAAATAAATAAAATAATAAATAAATAAATAAATAAATGATTGGATGTAAGGGTTTCCCCTGTCAAGCACTGTGAAAGGGAGTGGAAAGCCCTTATCTTTGATCAGCTGTTGATTGGAGATAAGAGCTTTTCCCTCAGTGACAGAGGGGGCAGGGGCAGAGAAAGTCACTGCCAGGCAGGGAACCCTCATCAAGGCCTTATCAAGCCAGCAGGCTGGAGGTTCCCCATCTGTGGTTTATAAAGAATAGCAGAAAGAGTCCGGTGGAACATTAAACATTAAACAATGCGTGTAAGTGCTTATACACTGATACAATGTTTAAATGTATTTTTTAACTGCTCTTATTTCATGCATTCCAACTAGGGACAGACCCTATTTTCCTGTATCTGTCCCTGATAAAACACTGTCTCTTCCTTGTTTCTATTTTGCAGTTTAGAATGATGTTGGGGATGCCTTTTTACAATTGTATCAGTGTGCACAGCTGTACACTAGTATTTTTCAGATGTTGTTCTGTATTTGGATCTTTGATAAATATCTGAGTTGAGAATGGATGCATCTTGACTCAGACATGCACTTGGAGACCAAATACTCACTGCTTCCCTTTCACCACCCACACACCCCATAACCTCCTGTCCAGTAATCATTGTTGAATGTGCTTGATTTGCAACTATTCTATAAGAGGTACAACCAGAATCAATTCTAAGATAAAACATTATATTAGAAAACAGCAATGGCCAGTTTCCTAACACATGCCCTGTTTTAGAAATCAGTGCAAGCTAGAATGTTGGAAAGAAAATGAACAGAACATAGAGGTCAAAAGATGGGAGAAGAGCCTTTAGCAATGTGCATGGGAGGCATGTGTATGCTCAGTTAGTGACCTGGATGCTACAAATACACAAATGTTTCTATTTCCATCCATGAAATGTCAGAAATGCATTATTTATTTTTAAAATTTTATAGTGCCTTATTTGCTTTTTTAAAAAAACCTTCAAGGTGGTGATTATACCCAGCTGTCACACCTATATATCTGAGTACTGAACAACCCTATGTGGAGCCATACGATAGTAGAACAGAAAGAATTCAGTGTACAAGAAACAGGTTTGAGCCCAGGAGTGAGCTGGGAAATGTCACACACCTACAGCAGATACACTGCAATGGTATATAGCCAACCAGATTGACTTCATTCAGGCCAATGGCTTTAATCAAGTAATGGCCAAGCAGCCTCTCTTACTCAAACAGGTAGCAGCAGTATCTCCCACACAAGGCAAGTATGCATTTTGTAGACTTGACCACAAACCTCCAAAGCTCCCACCATGTGGACTCTCCCATATCTCACAATGTCAGTCTGAAGGTCTGCATCTGGTCCATATTCTTGCCATTGGAACATCATCAAGGGGCAGGGCAGAGATCCTAACAGTTTAATGTCCCTATGCAAAAACAGCAGTCCAAATGGACTATTTATAACTTGATTAGATCTTGAAATGTATACAAGATCAGGTTAAAGGCTGCTTCAAGACAAGATGAGGTATTGCAGGAATTTCTGTTTGCAGGTCAATAAGCATAGCATACTTTTTCTGACAATTGAAGTAGTTTCCAAGCAATGTGTTTGTGATGAGATGTTGAGCCAAAAGCCTAACTTATCATTAAACATTCCAAGGTACTTTCCATGAGAGTAAACCTATTATTCCCAGTAACTTGGCTGAAATCCCAGTTTGGACACTGAACTCTGCTTACCTGAGTTTCTCTTGTTTAGTGGGATGTAGCATTATTCTCTTACTGTTGTAAATTATGGGGCATCATTATAGATTTGTTTATAGCCATCATAGCCTGAAATAGGTGCCTTTCAGTAAAGTGTGTGTCTATAAATTTAGTTCATATATCACAGATATACATAGTCATGCACAGCACATTTAATTAGGGTGTGCACCCAGGGAATTATTATTTTTTAAAGGCAAACATTTATTGAATACTCAGTCATAAAGGACATCATTTTTATTCATTTATTTATTAGCCACAGTAGACACTGATGCCCTACTCCACGTTTGGCTTGCCTAACCAGGGAGGGCTGTTGCAGATGGGGCATTAGTGGAGCTTTGTGATGATGCTGGCCGGAAGAGGGGCTTACGAAGCCCCTCCTCCTGGCCTCTTTGAAGTGTGGCTCCCCTCAGAGAAGCTCCTGGCGGAGTGATTTCTTTTTACTCCTGCTACTGGGAGCAATAGCGTGCTGTTTGGGGGGGGGGGCAGTGAGGCAGCCACAGGGCAGCTGGAGGACTGCTCTTGCTGCATCTGCCACCCCGGATCCCCATTCAATGGCCCCCTCAATTTGGTGCTTATTGCTTGAGACATTAGGGTGTGCCTGGGCACACCCAGCACACCCCTTGCACACCCCTATGCAGATATATGACTAGTGAGTTTGTGGTTGCAGTGGGATTTGAACGAGGTACATCTCAGATTATCGTTTTAGGCATACAGTTCAAGGTGACTCTTGATTCAGGCATGTTTGTAATAAAAATATAAATTCTATATTCTTCAGAAAGCTAATTTACATTAGTTGACTGTGATCTATTTGCTACCAAGCTAAAGACATGCTAGAAAATCCATGGACATGAGACAGCAGAATCTCCACCATGACTGGAGACATCTGGTATGGTGTAGTGTTGAAGGATGATACTCCAGAAACTAAAATCTCCTTTGAGCCCTGTAGTGTGCTATTTATGTTAGCATTTGATCATTGTTCATGTGGAGGGGGAAACAGTCTCTTTGACTTTAAGAACGCCATAAAGACCGATCTCTTCCGACAGGCCTACCCAGTTGAATTTTAAGTTTTATGTGCTTTTAATCAGTTTTATGTATTTTATATTTGATGTTGTTCCCCGCCTTGATCCAGAGGGAGAGGCGGGTAAGAAATTTTAAAAATTAAATTAAAATTAAAGAAATTAAATATTATTATTATTATTATTATTATTATTGTGCATTTGTAATGTGAATTAGCATTCTGCTCCAGCTCCTTGATAATTTTAGCTGTGCTTTCCAATCCCAACCCCCTTTTTAAGGAAAAGATGCCCCAGGTTCTGATATTTGTTTTAGTTCCTTCATGCTATGTCTAGCAGTTCAATTAATTAAAAGCTGACTCTGACCACCTTCAAATAGCGTACCTGAAACACAAAGTCAAAATGATGTTCTTTCACCTGACCTGTAGCCCTGAATTTTTCTGAATGGCACAAATGCAAGGAAGCTGGGAAATGGCATCCTTAGGAATCTGCAGCCCAAAGTGATTACTTCATGCCACCCCATGAGTTCATGATAAAAATGGAGCTATCTTAAGTAGATCTGGTCTTACCTCTTGTCTGCTTCGTTCAGATCTTGGGGCCATCTACACCAGCCATTTATTCTGGAATAACATCGAGATCATCCCTTCATTCACCTACTCCCGTGGTGATCTTGGGACGACCGCTCAGTTTTTCCGGAATATCGCTGATCTCTCGCTACAATCTCGAAGTCCCTGGCTGGTGTGCATCCCCTTTCGCGAGTTCCTGGCTTGACAAACAGCCAAACTGCTGTCAGGGGAGTGTGCATGGGCATCACCATGTTTCATCACCAACTTCTGTTGTTGTTTTTTTACATAAACATAGCGCAATTTTGACAAAGTACCTATCTGCCCGTGTTGCTGTGTGTTTGCACTTGTGCATATCTTGGAGTTATTAAAAAATAAATAAATCTGTGCCCAGTACCCTGCCCAGTACTCATCGTTCTAGTCCTTCCCACTTCTGCCAATACACATTGGAAGCGGCATCATGGGGCACACGTCCTCCTGCAATGGCTCTCCTTTACTTGTGGGGAAATTCCCTTACGTGTGCCCTGTGAGCAACAACTGCGGAAGCTGGAAACCTCACAATCATCCCTCCTCCCTCTCGAAAGGGTTGAAGGTGTAGATGAGCCCCATGTCTCCATTTTCCATGTCTGCTATGCCAAAATGGCAGGAAACAGAAGGAGGCATTAAGAAGTACTTTATGTTTCAAAAAGCAGGATGCTGAAACAATGCAGATTTTAGTCATGTGAGTGCACCTGTGATTGTATATGTGTCTTATAGCAACCCTCCAATTTCAAGTCTTGGTGTGATGCATGTAAACCATAGAGGGTGGCGATGTTCATCTGTGCAAAAGCTACTGAGTAGACAAGTGCTTATACATCTCAATTGAATGATTTTAGAATATTACAAGTTCCTGCAACTTTTGCAAGATCAAGATCTGAGAGCCTTCTGAACATCCATACCAGCAGCAATATGATTCAGTTCATCACTTTGTCATATTTACCACAAGACAAAAAATTATCTAACTCCTGCAACGGACCACCTAGTCTTGAATTTCTCTTAAGACTAGGTGGTCCTAGTCTTGAGAAGGGGGCTTAATTGTACCTTGCCTAGGGCACCAAAATACCTTGAGACAGCCCTGGTAGCATCTGATTTTTTTACTGCTCTGGAACCAAGGGACTCAAACTATTAGGATGCCTTTAGTGCTTTTGTTCCTGGTCCTTTTAATTTATAGCAAAAATAATAACCGGCTATTCTATATTCTGGCTATGATCTTATAATGTGGCTCTTCTCTTTATATGAATTTTCTGACCCTTATATATAAATCTAGATAATGGTAACTCTGAGAAAGTGGGCCAGCATATGGACTTATACGCAAAAGAAAGTTCTGCTTTGCTGCTACTGTTTTCAATCTGAAAATCATCCTGTTATTCGTTGCAGATTTTTTTAGCACCTGAAATAATTCTTGAAAAAAAATAGCTGCTCTTCTTCTTCTTCTTCTTCTTCTTCTTCTTCTTCTTCTTCTTCTTCTTCTTCTTCTCCACAGTATACAATTTTTGCTGGATATTCTGTGACAACTGCAGGTTTAACTTGAATGACTATTTCCAGATAGCTGAAATTAGGAACTACTATGAATAGGGGCAAGCCATCCATAATACAAAACAGCACATGCTCTGATGTTGTTTAATCTGAGATACATGCTGCTATTGGCAATTAGGAATAATTGCTTGAGTGTAGCAGGCTATAATAAATTAAGTGTGATGTTTGCAAAACCTGCAGTCCTGCCATCTGGTCTTTCTGCTATTACTTTGCCAATAAATATTAATAGTGTTAAAGTGTAGTGCACTTTAATAAGCAATCTGCTAAATCTCCAAACCCCTGTATTCTACATTTCTTGAAATTTTAAATAATGTTGACATTTTTGAATGTCGATTTTCTTGCAGCAGTTAACCACTCGATCCCTGACTTATGCCAACTGTACGAGCATAACAATACCCTTGCACCAGCACAAAGAAAAAAACTGGGCAGAGCTGTGGAGAAGAAGGAATCGATATTAGTCTGAATCCGATGTTCCTACAATAATAGCATAATGTTACACCTGCAAAAGAGGTGGCCTACGTAACTCACTTATATTGTTCAATAAATGCTGTGATAAATAAATAGGTTCAGTTGTGTCTCTCTGTCCTTGTGACAGCTAGCAGACAGCGAGCCTCCCCATTCTTGTCACTCACCACAGATGTCTTTATAGTGGGAATCACAATGAGACAGAGGATAGAGTCTACAGTGGCAGAGTTGGAACTTCTTCCCTCACCCCCACATGTGTATGACCACTTTTTATATAATTACCTGTCAGGCAGGGTGGGTTGCCATGTCATCCAAACCCAGCATGAATGGTGCATGGTGGTGGGTGGCTTCTTAACCACCCTACGATCCCTACTACAAGCCCAAACATACAGGCCCAATATGTTTGGGAAATCCTTCCTCAGGAAATCCTTCCAATGGGAGTCACTGGAGTGTCCCTTGCATTGGTGGATCATTGCTGACATTGTGCCCCTGAGGAAGGATTTCTGAAATTCATTGGGCCTACAAATAAATGTTCTTTGGCTTTTGAAACTGATCACAACTTTTGAAGCCGTACCTTTTTAGCCCTGAGAGCTATAACTTTGCATTTAACAAAAGAAGAAAAGAGAATATAGAGAAAATAGAGAAACTGATATTGTGGCCATGACATACAGAAGTTGACAGCTGTGCCCACCCTTGTCAGTTTTAGATTGCTTTTCTCTGTTGGAGAAGGCAAAGCAATCTCCTTGTGCATAGATAATTTTCTCATCACTCATTGGTATAAAGACAAATAGACATCGCTGGTAAAGAGCTATAATAAAATACATCTGTACACACAAAGAAACCAAACAACATATAGCCCCCAAGGCTTCCCAATCAATGAAGTATTGTACCCTGAGATGTAACATATAAACAAGGCTTTACCAATTAGCTTTTCATGAGTTATAACAACGGGAAAGACACAATAAAATATAGGGAAATAAAGTAATTAAACCATAGACTGTAATATGTCAGTGTAGTGTCTGCCATTTTTCTTTACAAAGAATTTATTTTAAAATGCAGCATTGCACTTATAGTAAAAAAGACAAAAAGTCAAGTACTTAGATAAATCTAAAATTGACTTTTAGTTGTTTGTAGTCTTTGATATCTTAATGAACTCACCTCTCCTCCAGTGCAGGGGAAATGACCAGAGTATCTTGAAGTGCAAATTGCCCCTTTCTTGGTTATGTCATCATCCAGCCCAAAGGTTGCTGAGCAGTTAGTGGAAAAATATTTGTAAGGCTTCCATGTTTTCCCAAAATCCTGAGATCTTTCCAAGACCATGGCTGCTGGTCTTGGTGACTTGAACACCATGATTAAGTGAGTGAAATAAAACTCAGTTTCCAAGTTTAGTTGGATCTTCTCCTTGTGCACCCCTTGTGCCGATTGCCACCATGTATATGGCAACTTGAAGGAAGAGTCAACCATAGCAGAGGGTGGATGAGCCCGATGAGAATGCATAGAGTTGCATTTGCTACACTTAGGCCACGTGCATATGAAGTCTACATTCTCACTATAGGAACAATAAAGCTCTGTGGAGTTGCCCCCGCAGTTTGTGTCTGTCCACAGTTTACGTCCATACCCTAGGTTTCCCATTCGAGGATTGCATGCTTTCTCACAGTGGGACCCAATTCCAACAATGCTGCTCAATCCTAGTGGGAAAAAGTGTAAAAGTTAAAAACTGAGCACAAATTATTATCCACAAACTAAACCTAACCCACAATGAAAATGCTGACTTTCTTATAAAAGAAACCAGAGTTCAATTCTGGCTTGAATGGATTACTTCCTATAGGCTCTTTGCAAGCAGAAGTATTGACAAATTCCACATATGACTGTTTACACATATGACCACTCTTCCTTCACTCCCAGCTATTATTACCAAAAATATTTAATAAGAGAACCTCAAACCCATCTCAAAAGCTCAGGTAGTGTCAAGATCGTTGAATTCTCCATGCCTTAGGCAGCCATTTTCCTGACTGTTAGATAGGCTGACCATATGAAAAGGAGGACAGGGCTCATGTAACTTTAATAGTTGTAGAGAAAAGGGAATTTCAGCCAGTGTCATTTGTATGCAACTAGTTCCTGGTGATATTCCCTCTTCATCCCAACAGTTAAAGTTGCAGGGGCCCTGCCTTCTTTTGTATATGCTCACTCTAGTATAGTGCCTGCACCTTTAATTGTTGTGATGAAGAGGGAATTTCACCAGGAACTAATTGCATACAAATGACACTGGCTGAAATTCCCTTTTCTCTACAACTGTTAAAGTTACAGGAGCCCTGTCCTCATTTTTATATGGTCAGCCTATGTTAGAGTAGTATGACAATGGAACCAATTACCTAGGGAGGTCGTGGGCTCTCCCACATTAGAGGAATTCAAGAGGCAGCTGGCCAACCATCTGTCAGGTATGCTTTAGCAGAGGGTTGGACTTGATGGCCTTAAAGGCTCCTTCCAACTCTACCATTCTCTATGATTCTATGAATAATCCATGCCTTAGGCAGCCATTTTCTTGAGTGGTGACTCATAGATTCCTGATGAATAATTTAATCATCCATGAATATGTCTGATCTATTAATATATCTTTCAAACGGATGTACTTCCAATTAAAGTTTAGTTTTCCAGACCTTGTTCTATACCATTGGGCCTATTTGTTGACTCATACTAAATATTTGTCTTTTCCAGTCGGATTAGTTTTTCCGCCTTGGTCATTTCTGGAATTCTTCTGTTTGGACCCTTTCCCCAAATGGATGGCACTAGGCTCTTGGCATATTAGAACAGATATAAACCCTCTCCCACAATTTTGGCTGTTAGAGAGGTGTGGTGTATATTATCACATCAATTACAATTTGATCCATTGTCTCATGCTAAACTGACTTTATGTGGAAATCCAGATTTAAAAATTGGAAAGAGAGTGTTTTGTGGAGGACATGGACGGACAGGATGATTTTCACTTTGGATCAATTAGTGAGTGTGGACAATGAGTTTTTGACATTTCCTGAGCTACGTGCTAAATATAATTTACCCACTTTGGCCGAATGGCAATACTTGCAACTGCAACAGTTGTTGATATGCAGGTTTGGTCCGGCTACTTTACCACCTCAGAGCCCCCATTGTTACTGGAAACACTTATAGCGGCTGAACAGGCATATTGACCCACGATCCATGTATATAAATACTTGTTATCAGTAAATAAATATGATATCCAGGGTCTAAGACAGGAATGAAATACAGAATTGGAGTGTCCTATTTTGCCTAATCAATGGGTTGTTGTTTTAGCATTTGTATCTGAAGTTTCTATGGATCTTAGACTATGCAGCAAAAAAAAAATGTTTCAGGTCTATTGGACTCCACAACACCTTTTTAAAAAGGGCTTGTCTAATTTGCATAATTATTGGAGATGTAAAGTACCTAATGCTTCTTTTACTCATATGTTTTGGCAATGCCCAATAGTTACTTCCTTTTGGGAAGAGGTCATAATATGGATATGGTCATAATATTGGGTGACCATATTATGCCAACTTTAAAATCGTTCCAATGGCTGCCAATTAGTTTCCGGGCAAAGTATAAAGTGTTGGTTATTACCTTTAAAGCCCTACATGGTTTGGGTCCAGGTTACCTGCGGGATCGCCTTCTCCCATACAATCCGCCCCGCATGCTCAGGTCCTCTGGGAAGAACTTACTACAGTCGGCCAAGACTAGGCTGACAACTGTTACTTAGAGGACCTTCTCTTCTGCCGCTCCCAGACTGTGGAATGACCTGCCGGAGGAGACTCATCAACTTAACAGTCTTTTAGAATTTAAGAAAGCTATAAAGACTGTTCTCTTCCGGCGGGCATATCCAGTGGAATTTTATAATGTTTTTAGGATGTTTTTAGGATGTTTTAGGATGTTTTAATGCAGTTTTAATAATGTATGTCATGTTTTAATCAGTTTAATATATTTTATTATATTGTTGTTCCCCACCTCGATCCAAACGGAGAGGCGGGTAAGAAATAAATTATTATTATTATTATTATTATTATTATTATTATTATACATTTTGTATTGGAACAGTCTTTAATATTGAATGATGTGCATGTCCTCTTGAATGGCCAGCACAAATGGACAGTAATTATCGTAGGAGACTATCATCCTGTTAGGAGTATTTCTGCAGACATCTCTTATCAACCCCCTGAAGAAGGCCTTAAAAAACAACATAGGCCAAAACGCTTTGGGCTTGGAAATAAAGTATCTTAGCATTCTGAGAACCTGCTTTTCTCATTTTTTTGCCTAGGGTCAGGATATAAACATAATAAAACAGAGTACTTTAAGCTGAAGAGCAAAATGGGCCCATCCTAGCTCAAATGCATAGAACACACTTATACCAAGAAAAGTAAATAAATACAACTGTAAAAGTCACATAATAACATTGAGCCCTTTTCAAAGTGCTGTACAAACATTAACTAATCTGTACCGCTCTCCTGAGAAATAAGGAAATAAGTTATTATCATGTGTCTTATCGGCTAGACCTGCCATAGATTGGCCTAATTTATATGCTGGCTGCTAAGATTCTTCAGTCTCATTGTGCAATGTAGTCAGGTTACCTACTAAATAAACAGGTGAATGTTTATTGCAGCAGCTTTCTCCATTATGTTTTATAGTGTTCTTTAATTAAAACAAAAGTCTGAAGTAGCAAAAAACAACAACCCTGCCTCTTGTAACTCAAGTAAAAAATCTCATGCATATTCTGAGTCTGAACAGGTACAGCACACAATGTGCATTCTTGGGCACCATTTAACTTTTTGAGAATCTTGGCTTTAATTTTGAAAACCAAAACCCTAACCTTTTGCAAAGAAAAGTTTGCAAATGTGATGGATCAGTCTCAATATCCCAACCCCATCCCATGTTACTGAAATTTCCTGAGGGATACTGAATCAGGTTCTCGTTGTATCTGGCAAACGTGATATTTTTCATTTCTACACATATTCGCATTTACTTTGGGTCCTGTTAGGATCTTCTATTTAGCTTCCTTGGTGGTGGTGGGTTTCACTGCCATGAAGTCAAAGAGAAGCTTGCATGTGGGAACTGATTTAGCTTAAGATAATGCTATATATATATATATATATATATGGCATTTGACATTGCTGTGCAAATCTGGTTTTAAGTGTGGTACAAGAAAGAAAATTTGAGTGAAACATACAGGCAACTCCATTTTGTACTCTGTGACATTTTTCTGGCATCATACTATCTGTCACTAGAAAATTGCAAAATGCCAGTTTAGAAAATAAGTATTTTTTATACTGCCAACTACAGGATCATTAAAGACATTTTCTGTTCTCAGAGAGGTGCCCTTGTTCTTGCTCTCTATCTCTGTCTCTCTTTTCCCCCCTCTCTTAATATTTATGGTTAACTGAACACTACCTCCCAGCCTATATACTATACATACCACTGAACAGAAATCTGTAATATTGGACAAGAGCACACAAGGCACAGCATGACTCACCTGTAAAACATTCAGGGCTAAACCATATGCTTCCTGTTAAAGTATTTTTCA
The DNA here is from genome assembly GCA_029215795.1 of Anniella stebbinsi. Classification (NCBI taxonomy): domain Eukaryota; kingdom Metazoa; phylum Chordata; class Lepidosauria; order Squamata; family Anniellidae; genus Anniella; species Anniella stebbinsi. Next base: position 44,077,331 of record JARDYH010000003.1, on the reverse strand, counting down.
GCCAAAACTTACTTGCCTTTGCAATATTTCATTCGCTATTTTACAAATATGACATCCATATTAAAAGCTGATAATGAGATTAAAAATGTTTAAACATTGAAAATAGTTAAAGGATACACTGTAAATATTATATTACTTCATTTATGGCTAGGTATGCACATCTAATAATCTGCAAAGTTTTAAAAAAATTATGTGGAACAGGCTTCTTTTCACATCACATACATTAATAATCCCTATCCTCTCCCCAGTACTCAAGTTGTAACTCCTTCTCTGCATTGACTGTAGCTAAAATTGAATTATTTAGTGATTAATAGAAGTTAGCCAAAATATTTTAACAGGTGGAAAAAGCAGGCCCAGTTCTATCTGTTGCACACCAGGCCAGGAATCCAGAAGCTAACATGTATCCATTCCTGGCATAAGGGTGTGAATGAATGTTAACTTTTTCCTTTGTATCTCATCTTCTCCTTACTTTAGGCCCATTCACATTAGGGAAGGCATTTCTTTCTTTTTTTTGTCAGAAGGACAATGGTGCAGACACCATGGGATGGTGGTTGTAAGAATCAGTCCAGGTATACATCACATTGTAGATCTTAAATCTTTTTTCTTGTGCATAAATAATACTAGCAGCAGTAAGAAAGAATGGAAGTGTTCAGAGCAAGATGTGAATATATGAAATACATGTAAAAATATGATTGATTATTATATTATTTTATTTATTTATTACATATTTATACTGCCCAACAGCCAAGGCTCTTTGGGCAGTTCACAATTAAAATAAATAAATAAAAACTTCTATCTGTGCTGGGGAATAATTCTTTTCTGCAAGGTGTTATCTGGTCCTTGTCCTGTCTAGCTCTGATGGGGTGGGGGTGGGGAGTTCAAAGCAATGTGGCTGTAGGGAGGTTGCTTTCTCAAATTTTAAAGCCACAATTTACAGTTTCTATATGCAAATTGTCAGCATGTGACTTTCATGACTTGATGTAGGTGAAAAGGGTGTAAATTCTTCATAGATGCAGTGAATTCAGGACTATTCTTGCAAGGGACCCAAAGCAACTCACCTGGTTCTTCTTCTCTCCATGTTATCCTCACAACAACCCTGTGAGGTAGATCAGGCTGAGTCAGTGACTGGCCCCAAATGATCCATTGAGCTTCACAGTCCTACTGAAATCAGTGAGACATGACTAACATACATCCCATAGATTTCAACAAGACTGAAGAATGACTAACTTAGTATGGCTTCAACCCAATATATTTAGTTCTTTAAAAATAATTTTAAAAAATACCTCCCAGTAATTTAGATACTTACCTTGGACATCTGAATCTACCAAAGAAAATGTCAAATAGTTTTTCATAACTACCAGTTATTACTTATTATTACTTATACTGTTTTCTCTCCACCCCTATTTTGAAGTCTGTTTTTGTGTTTCTGTTGCACTTCACTTGACTTTTTAACACTTTCTTCTGAAGTCATTGAAGGGCCATCAACTGTTTGGAAAGCGAATGTTGTTATCTCATTTCCCTCGGAGGCATTTAAAACGAGAGGTGGGGGGGGAGAGCGAGGGAGGCTCTGCTGATCTGAGTTTAGACTAGCAATCCTTTTGCAAGTAACAAGAGACGCTTCGACAGGCATCCAAACCCTGCAGCTCTGTTCGAGGCGAGGAGTGGGATGCGGATGGGGGCGCGCGGATATTCCAGGGTTTACCTGCACGTTAACTTTGGTCGCCGTGAGCAGTTCCTCAAAGCAAATCCAATTCGACTAATAACAGACCTGTGCAAATAACTAAAGGGAGCCCGAAGAAACAGGATGCGGGGGGGGGGGGGGAAGACACACACGGGCGGGGGGCACAGCCCACCTATGAGGCACCAACCTGCAGCCACGGCAGAGCAGCCCAGCAATACAAGGTGCCAGAAGGAACTCCCCATGGTGGCGCTCCTGGGCAAAGGGCATGGAGTCCAGGGTCGACGGCTGCCCGCTGGATCTTGCACCTACTGGCCGCTAAGGGCAGCGACGAGACTCCATCGCCACACGCCCCCGCGGTGCTCCAGCCGGAGGACCCTCCGAGCCAAGGCGAGCCTCGAGCCCGGCTGCGGGCATCTCCGCCACTCCTAGTCGTTGCCGCTGACCACCAGCTCGGCTTTCAGCGCCCTCCTCCTCGACGCCCGGGAGCCTTGGCCAGGTGCATGAAGGCGAGGCGCCGTGCGCCGACCCTGCTCTCCCGCCGCTCCCGGCTTGTCTTCTTGTGCCTGATGACAGCCCTGAGAGGGGAGTGGTGGCGGCGGCGGCGGCGGCTCGCAGTACTGCAGCGGCAGCGCCTCAGTAGCAGCGCCTCAGCAGCAGCAGCAGCAGCGGCAGAAGGAAGGGCCGGGCTGCTCCCCCCTCCCCCCCCCGAAGGAGAGACGGCGATGTGGGGGATGCAGGCCGCCTTTTAGGTCTCCACTCACGCCCCCCCTCACTCTCTGGCAGCCACAGCCACCTTCAGAGCCCTCAGCTTCTGCCTTCTAGGACGACTGGGCGGCGGAGGGAGAGGAGGATGGCTCCGGAGGAGTAAGCGCTGCTGCCGCCGCCGCGCTCTCACACACACACACACGCCACCGCCGTCGCCGCCGCGCCCTATCTCACAGCATTCCTCAGACCCAGTGACTTTTTCCCGCTGTCACATCGCGGCACGCCAAGGTGCTTCAGATTGACAGACAGCCCCGGCCTCGGGAAGATGGATTCTCGCCTCTCTTCCCTTTGCCCCCCTTTCCCGGCCTTCTCCCGTCCCACATTGCCTTCTCCCCCAGCCTTAGCTAGTATTCCCTTCCCGCCACAGCTTTCCCCTGGGGTGACTGACCTCTCTGTGTGCCCCCACCCCGGTCAAGTGTTGTGTCACTGCCGCCATCTTCCCTGCAGGCAGTTTTGTCCTAACCCCACCAGAAGAAGAAGTCTTTTACCTGAGCTGCTCTCCCCTCTCCCTTTCCAGCTCTCTCCCAGATCCTGTCCCTAATCCAGTTCCCATAGATATTTCTAATCCTATCCATATCTCAGTGATGGCTCTCCCTCATTAAGCCTAAATTTAATTATAACCATTTCCTTCATTCTGTCTTCACTCATACCAACCTGCACTCCGAAATCAACATCAGAGACTCTGCTTGTGTGTTGGCCTGTCAAAGCAGCTAGGATGGTGGACACAAAGTATAGGCTTTCTCAGTAGTGGCCCCCACTTGATCTCCACCAAGCTCCATCAGTACAGGTCTTACCTATTTATCTGGGTGTACAATTGAGTTAGGACTTTATTGGCTGCGTAACTTACACTAAAAGTCATCTTATAAATCTTTTAAATATATCAGTGAATCTGTTGTCCCCTCTTCAACCATAGCTTGTTTTCTTTATCTGTCAGTTCATCCCAATTGTTGTTACAAAATCTCACCATCACTCATAATTTGTAATTTACTAAAGTGTATGTCTTTAGCCAATTTTCCCCCTTAGTTTAAGTATCTGTAGATGTTAAATTACTCCCCATAACTGCTTTCTCTACATGAAAAGCTTTTCTATGCAACAGCTCACTGTGCGGATTGCAGAATTCTCTCTACCCTGCTGCCAACTTTGGTTGCTGTATGCTATGGACCACCACAAGGAATAAAGTGGCTACCATGTGTCAATCATTTTGAGTGTCCTTAGCTTCATGTGAAATAGCTCAGAGTTTTATAAAAACGAACTGGGAGTCTGGGAATAGATTAGGCTGTGGTGTGGGTGGAATGGGGCTGAAGCACCTTCCAAGAGTGGAGGTCTGTTTATGAAAGGTGCCTCCACCCAGTTTTCAGGAATCCCTCCCTGCACCACAGCATACCCCACTCACCATGGCCCCCTGACCATCTGTATAGCATTTGGGGGAGCTGAAGGAGCTGCTGCGGGGAGGAGGGGGTGGGGAAGTCTGCTTCAATCAGCCCAGTGGCACATCCAACCCACCCAGCCACTCTTTCTTTACAAAGTGAAATGATCACATAATAGCAAAGGAGCTCCTTTTCAAGCTTGTTAAGGCTTTGCATTGGTAATTTATGCCATGATAAGTACCTGATCTTTAGGAAATGAACTGCACTGAAAGCCAAATTGTAGTTTATTCCTGAAATAGCCACTTCTCAAACAACATCACAAATATGAGGTTGGGTACATTTCCGGCATTTATAAGCACGGAAGTCAAATTTTGTCTCCTTTTGTTGCACACTGTGCAATTTGCATTTATGCGTCCAGTGTTTTCCTTTGCATTTGTTTTAGCTCTAGTGTGACTGGCTGACTGAATGCAAACTAAAATGTAGCTATGAGTGACTGCAATTCAACTTGATAGTATGCTGAAATAGACATTTTAGCCGCACTAGTTTGTTAAATTCATATGTCAGAGCCAGGTTTCTTTGGAATATGGCAAGCACTCAGCAATACATGACTGGAATTGTCAAAAACAGTAGCCAGCAAGGAAGAGATTAGATATTTAGTTTTGTAGCAGAAAGTTCATGTAGCTGCCTGGATGTTTAGACAAAATCGTAATAGAGAAGTTTTTTTTCTATTGTGAAAGTTTACAGTGAAAATTAGATATGCAGTAAATATCACCATAACTCCTTTTCTAGTTAGAGAAATGAAGAAAATCTAAAATGTTTCACCAAATGCTAAATGATTATAATCATATGAATAGTAATGTTATGAGAGGGAGCTATAGGCGCAGGACAGTGGTTATAATTATAACACTGGTTATAATCACAGTGGTTATGTTTTGGACACTATTTTAATACAATGACAAAAGGCAGAAATTTCCAGATGGATAGCCATGTTAGCCTGTTGCAGCAAAAACAACAAAGAGAATTGTGGCACCTCAAAGATTAACAAAAGCAGGTCTAAAACAATACAAAGAGCAAGGATATAAAACCTTACAGTTAATATTGCTTAAGTTTGGAGGGCTTGAAAAAATTGTTTCCAGAAAAATATCTATACCTCTTCCCTCATGATGGTGTATATGTTGAGGAGAGAATTGGTAAATTGGAGGTAAGCTTATCCTATGCCCCCTGCTTTTCTCTGCATATGTCCCCGAGACCACCCACCTCCCACTCTGTAACTAGAATTATTTTCAGTTTCAGAGCAATTTGAGGAAAATGTTTAAAAATGACCAGGAGAGCAGAGACATTTGCAGGGGAGGTCAAACGGGTGGTGGAGGGGTGAAGTATACCCCGCCTGCCCACTGGTTCTCTACTGCAAATATTGTTGACCCTTGAATCGCCATTATGAAGGAAATAAAGAGCTGTAAATCCATGTTCCCCTTGTAACATGTAGTTCTGACCTGATTGACCAAATTAAGTGAGGTCTTTGATTTAACTCATCTATTTCGTATTCTGTTTGTTTGTAATACTAGTGAACACTGAGATATTGGGATGAACTTTTAATACACATGTTCAGGACACATTCTACTTTTTAAAAAGCTCAAATACTAGCTCAATCCCCACCCACTTTCTTAGGAGCCAAAAGAGGTAAAACATGCTAACAATGTGATATTTGATTAAAAGACAAGCATCAGAATGAAAATTTGTATGTATGCTCAATTGCTCAGGATACCAGTCCTCATTTCAAGTTTAAACCACACCTGAACCTCTGTTTCTGTTTTCCAGCATTTATCGTATTATAAAAGAGGATGTCTGTCTGTCTGTCTGTCTGTCTGTCTGTCTGTCTGTCTGTGTCATAGCACTAAGGGGACCTTAGGAGTGTGCACATCAGGGTTATGTTTTTTTAAAGAAAACATTAATTAATTTTAATTAATGTTAAAGTGTGTGGGTTTGAAGCCTGCAGTACCATGTGGGGGCTGTTTTCAAGTGTATGCCTCCTGCATGGATCACTACCATGTGGAAGCATTTTTCAGCACCATTCATCTAGAGGCAGCAACATTTAAATTGCCTGAGTGAGGTATTTTGCATGCTCATGGGAGACTATTTGAGAATTTTATCTCTAATCTGAGCTACTACCAGAGGCTGGGCATCTTTGTGGTACAGTGAGGAGCCCCACTATAAGTACTATTGATAATGAGTTCCAAATATTCCACCCTTGCATATATCTTCTTCTGTTATGCCATTAATGCTGCTACCACATGATTAGTTTATTTAGCTGAAGACATTACAACTGTTTGTAATGTCCCCAGAGAACATTGGTTTCTGGGTTGATTAAAAATAATAATAAAGGAACGAATACATACTTATATATTAGGGGTAAGGAGACAGCACTTCATAGTTGCCTTGTTCAGATGTGACTAACCACTGTGCATGGTGGTTAGCACTAACCATGCTGAGTGCTCCCGCCACACGTACACTAACCACCCTGCCTAATCACCCTTCACTTTAACTATCCTTCTTGTGCATGTGTAGCTTCTCCTTGCACTGCTGTGGGGGTGTGGGAGTAACTGCTCTTCTGTAACTGCTTGGAGAACCATGGGAGGAGAGGTTTTTGTGCCTCTTGACCATCGGCTGGGCAGGCAGGGATGTTTTCGCTTTATGTGACAGCTGCAGATGTTTGAGCCTGGAAACGCTCCGCACTTAAGGTCATTGTGCTGATATCAGTGGTGTGGAATCGAAAACGCCTCTGTTTCCTGCTAGGAATGTTGCAGGTATCCAGTATGGTGGTGGAGTCTGACGGACTCTCTTCTGCTTGGCCTGCTGGACAAAGGTCAACAAAGTCTCTCCACTGCCCACCCCCACATGCCGTGGTGAGAGAGCTGCTAGATGCCTTGGCAAATACCCAGAGAGCACTGCGCAGCCACCCATCCCCTTAGCGAACTGCCAGTATGCGTAAAAATGGTGGGTCGTTTCTGCGTAAAAGGGCTTTTACAGAAATGGTGGCAGTGCTAATGGCAGCTCTATGGCAATGCTTAGTTAACCATGGGGGCCTGACGAGGTTAGGGCTGTTAATTCTTTTGCAGTGAGAGTAGTTAAACGATGGTAATGTAGCAATCATGATTAGGGAAGACACCCTATACACAACATGCTAAACCATCATGGTCAGCTCAAAATACTTAACCATCAGGGTTTAGCATGTTGTCTGAACAGGCCCACTGTTTTAGATAATAATAATAATAATAATAATAATAATAATAATAATAATAACAACAACAATAATAATATACTTAAAACATGCTAAATTGTCAAGAAATTCCTGAATCTGTAAAAGACAGCATGACTTGGCAAAATCCATCATGTCCATCTAGAAAAACCGCCATGAGCGAGAAAGAGATGAAATAATAATAATAATAATAATAATAATAATAATAATTTCAATTCTATACTGCTTCATAGTTAAAGCTCTCTGGTGGTTTACCACAATTTGCATGGTGGGGATCCCCCCGATTTCCAACCTACATTTATTTATTATCAGTTTACATGTATTTGTTTTTGTTTTCAGGATATCCTTTATCCTCAATAAAACTCCCTTCTTCTATTGCCTTGGCTTCTCCCATGTTTGTGTACAATGTTCTCCATTCCAGCGTACAAGAGATGTTCTCCATTCCAGCGATTATTCCAAGTTGCTCTGTACAAGTTGAAAATGAAAACCATGACCCCTCAAATTCAGCATATTGATGATGCATAGGAAAGCCTGCAACTATTTCATTTTATTAGTTTCTTTTTATATAATTCAAGTAGGATGAATAAATAACCATATGGGAACTTACACAGTGATTTTTTTTAGTGAAAATCCAGTGGAACTCGGCCTTTTGAAATGATTCAGCATACTTTGGGCTATTCCTTCCCACGAAGGATGAAAATAGACATCTGAAAACTCTCTCATTTTTTTAAACTTAGTTTCATTCACTGTGAATTTGCTTGCTTGAGTGGAAATATTTGCTCAGCAGACAATTTATTGCAATATACCTGTTCTTTGATTCTACCAAACTATGATCAGGATCCTTTGGGTTAATCAGGAGTAGGGATTGGCAGTGCTGGCTCCAGGTTTTTGAGGGCGCTTGGGCAAGGCAAGCTCTCTCAGTGAGTCTGCCTTCTCAACACCATGTCACTAGCTGCTATTGCTCCTCCTCCTCATTTCTACCACCACATGCTTGCTTGATAGGCAGAGAGCCAATGAGCAGTTAGGCAGTGGCAACTGCTCCTCCTCCTTCTCACCACCAAAATCGGGCAAGAGGGAAAGGCAGGTGAACAAGAAGGTTGCAATGGTGAAAAGGAGCAAGTCCAGTGGAATCCTGTTGGGATGTGAGTGCCCGACCATGCATTCCCTTGACAATATGGATGGTCTCACATAAGAGAGGAACATTGGACAGGCTGGGCTTTTGGTGTCCTCTGTGTCTATGATTCTATTAAACTAGACATATAATTATAAGCCAGAAGAGAGACACAGGCATCCCAGGTGACATTCCACAGATATTCAGCATCTTCCTGTTGGAGTGTGAGGAGAGCACATTTGCCTTTGAAAGGGGGGAGGGGATATGTGTTCCTCTGGAGGAATGCCAAGCATCCTTAGAAATACCTGTTTTCTCTTCAGTTCAGTTTATTGAATAGTATAATCGGGGTCTTTAGTTTTAAAGTCCTTACAGGTATGATCCAGCCAAAGTTAAGCTGGAGCCAAAGTACATGCTTAAGGGTGCAATCCTATTCTCCAAATACCCTGTATAGGGAGTTTTATTTGTTTGTTTTATGGCATTGGTGCGCCATCCTATAACATAACGTTCTTGGGATGGCTTTAGGATCCAACAGGGCAACCAAGTTGAGATGGATGCAAGCAATTTGTCTTGCAAACATGCCACGGTGTGCTTCTGAAGGTTTTCCACATCTCCTCATGCTGTAGCATGAACCACACAGAAAAACAGAGCTGGACAACTCACTGAGAATACAACAGTGGAAAAGAAGGACTGCTTCTTCACTGCCATCACTATCACGGATTAGGTACAATAGTGTGCTCCTACTTATGCTCTTATGAGAGTGCTCTTACCCATGATTGCTGTCTGTGTCACAGTGACTCCTGCAGTGAAGCATGCTGTTGTATGTCTGTTTCTGATAGGCTGTGTTTGTGTGTGTAATGGGGTAGGGTGACATCATGTTTTCCCACCATCACTATGTGTGGATTGGCTCCCTCTATGCCAAGCTGATTTTTGAGCATCACTGGTATGCCACTCTGATTGGTGGGAACAGCAGTGTTGCCATGGATGCCGGAGATATAGCTGATGCGTTGCTTTATTCTGTGGTGGTGATGGGGTTGTACTGCTATTATTATTATTATTATTATTATTTTATTTTATTTTATTTATTTATATCCTGCCTTTTTCCCAATACTGGGACTCAAGGCAGCTTACATATTAAAACATGTACAGTTAAAGCAAATAGAGATATACAAAAATTAAAATATAATTAAACATAGTACAATTTTAAAATATTTAAAACATTTTAAAATATTTTAAATACAAATAATGAAAAAAAATCCAAACTATAAGCAGCACATCCGCAGAGGTCTCAACTAATCACCTCAGCTTTTGAGTTCAAGCTGTTTAGGATCCTGACTATCAGTTACGCTGGTGTTATGCTGATGTAAATTTGCCATAAGTTTGCTGGAACCACTGGATTGCCTGGCTCCACTGCCACTGAAATCTATGGTGCTTAAAAGTGCTTAAGAGAGAATTTTGCCTTAATTCTGGAAACAACTGTTGGGCTGGGATAGTTCATTTACTTTTCCATTAAGTTCATTTGAACTATAAGCATATTTTTTTTGTCAAAAAAGAAGTTGGTAAATGTGAATAAAGTTTATTTTTTAACCACAAGCCTGATCAAAGATCACTTTTTAACATATTGTCATCGGTATAAGTATGCAGCATTCTTGTTATATTTTAACAGGGTATCTTTGCATGGGGTTCAATTATTCAAATTCTTTTAGCTACTTGCAGTAGTGTCATGTGTTTTAGCTTGTTTCAGCCAAGGTCTTCGTGATTTTCCTCTTGGAACTTGGAATTCCAAGTTCCAAGAAGAATAAATGCTATACAGTGGAAACATTGCTATTTAATGCTAGAATATAGAAAAATACTCCGGTATCTTAACCCTCAATACCGTCTTGGCATTTATTGTAATGGGACAGATGTTCAACTCCAAGAAGGGTGGCTAGAATCTTACAATAAGGAAAGGCGTAATATCACATAACTTGACACTTTTAGGCATGTACTCTTTTGGAATTGAAGTAACTAAGCTGTGCTGCAGAAACAGTAAGTTCAGGCACACAACCAAACTATTGAAGTAGCCTAGTTAACTATATCATCCTGCCAGGTGGTAAAGAGGATTTTACCACACATTCAGTGTGGTAAATTCCACACATTCATTTTACCACATTCAGTGTGGTAAAATGGGTGTCTGAATGGATTCCAAAGGGCTGTCTTCATGGTACTGAGTTGGTGCTGCTCCTCTGCCAAAATGCACGGTTTCGCTGATGCAGGGTGGCAGCAAGTTATCCAGAAGGAGGGAGGCAGCGTGGGCTTTCCGGTGGCCATTGGGCTCACTGGGGCTGTCCCTTCCCCCTCCCATGGCTTCTGGCGAACAATGGCAGGTCGCCTTCCGCCCAGGAATGTTCCCAGAGCAGCGCCTGAGTGAGGACAGGTGGGGAATTGACCTCACTTGGGCAGGAAAAATTGGGAATTCCCAACTTTTTTGCTCTGCATCTTCAGCTTTTTGCTCCAGGGTGGCTCCGAATTGGTGACTGAATCATATAACCGGTTCAGCGCAGATTTGGAGCCACCCCAGGGCAAAGACAACATAAAGTCAGCCCCCATATTTTCTATTTCGTATTTTCTATACTGATTTACCTCACATTTAAATCCCATAGATGGTGTTTTTCTCAATTAATCAGTTCCTTGTCAAGCCATTTGTATTAATCCTACTCTGTGCATGCTTTATAAAGGACTACAAACTGTCCAAGAATCATACAATAAACAATGAGAACATCACACTAGTCACAGTTCTGGAGAGTTTGGTTCTGTGGCTATTCACATGTGACTTAACTGTGGAAAAATGTAAAGCTGAAAGAAGTGACTAAAGATTTCCTTCTTAGTTATCTTTGAAAACTCACAAGGGAATGAGCAAAATCAAAGTGCTTGTGCTTCCAGATGGATTTAACGATGACTGTTTCAAGACAAGGATGTTTCATGCCGGACTACTGTATTAGACTTAAAATAACTGGAAGTCAACTGACAGTAGTGTTAACAATGCTAATAATGACCAAAAAGATGGGGATAATGAGAAGAAGAAGATGCAGATGCAGACACAGATGAGGAAGAAGAATGCTTTTTTGATGTGGGAAGAATAATATATATTAATATTGGTCAGTAACCCACATAGAACTGGGTCATATGAATGAGTCAATGAGCTCCATCAGAGAAGTGTTTTATTGCACGCTCGTTGCTGGGCAGTCACGGATTTTCGTGGGTTCCTCTCATGATGTCGTCCACCTCCTGTCCCTTCTGGCCTTCATCGCGCCACATAAAAAGACCTAGAAAATCCAATATTTTTTTTTAAATGGAAGTTGCCGCTATCTCCTGCTCTGTGGAGGAGAAGCATCGTGATCAGAACAGCCCACTAAGTGGGCCACGTGCATGATGTTTACTTACTCTTTTGGAAGAGGAAGTATCAAGCAATGAAAGTGGGGACGGAGAAGTGACAGTAGGGAAGTGTGATTTCCCCCGTCTGATGGAGCTCCAAATCATGCCTGGTTCCATAACTACTGTACTTAAAAGTACAGAAGCCATCATAGTGGGCCAGTTTGACCATAATGACAGCCCATGGGTTAAACAAGTGGGAGAGAGCAGGGGCACTGCCTGCAGCATGCCAGCTACTTTAGCTTTTAATCAACAACCTACAATCAGCCCATTTGTAGGTTGTTGAGTATGATGTGCAAACCTCGAGTGTTGGGTTGTTTAGCATCTAAACAACCAGAAGTTAACCCACAACCCATGGGTTGTTTAAACCATGTGTTGCCATTACATATGAACCAGGTCAGTATCTGTTACTTTTAGAACCTATTAGAACCCTTCCAGATGATCTAAGATTATATGAATTCCACTACACAGAGTGGGGGGAAATCAGTCAGCCGAATCTGCTTGACCAAAATTTCTCTAAAATAATGTTATGCAATTGCTAACACATTTTGAGCACAGTGAAGATATATCTGTGAAGCAAAACTAACTGGCTAAGTAACAAGTAAAAGACAAACACAATATAAATTAAAGGGAAGAGTCTTCCTTAAATCTTCAGGAATTATTCTTGATTGTCCATTAGTGAGAGAAAGTGACATCTAGTGTCAGTTAGGAGAGTGAACAGGCCAAAATTCAGATAACAATTTGAAAAATAAAATACAATGAGCAGTATCCAATTTGTAAATTAAATTGCACTCGTGTAAACAACCTGTAGCACACTATCAAAAGCATTTGCTGGCATGGTGGGTTTTCCGCGAAATCTGTTGCTCTACCAAAGGCTATTGGTGTTGCACTAGAGGTTACTTAATACTAGTGCACCATCAATAATTTATGTTAGTGCTAGTGCAATATTGGATACTGCCCCATAAGATTGGGAGTTAACTCTAAGTCTATACTCTTTGTGAAACTGACCCAATTTCATAAATAATGCTTACCTGTAGCTTATGTCCCTCATATTGTTGTGAACCACTTAGACATTTCAAGATTTTAAGCAGTATAAAAGTAGTATGTATAAATAGATAAATAAATATTTTATATCTCATTCACATCTGTTGTAGCTTGCTAAACCTATAGTTCAGTACTGTGGTACTGATTTCTCAGTACTGATGACCCTTAGCTACAAAATACTGTAAAATATACAGTATTCCCCTTACTGACATGTAAAACTTTATACTGAAGTTCTACACTAAAATTAAGTAAGCAAATTTTAGGATGGCCTCAACAGGACAATAATTGCAAATTCAAGGGCTTTCATATCCTCTCTGTAAGGTAGTGAAAGAAGGTGGACAGGATTTGTTCAGATTAGTCTACATCCTTTTTTCCAATTGACATTTTATGTATAGAAAAGGTAACACACAAGATATCAAATAAAAATTATACCAGAGCCAACAACACAATCCGTTCAAATATGCTATTGTAGTAATTGGCATATTTATTCTGTTTTTCAAAAAAAGGTATATTTATCTCCTCTGCATTTATTAATTATTCTCCATTTCTTTAGCTCCTTCAAGTAAAGTGGTGGGTTAAAACCCTCACCTAGAAAAGCCCTATGTTTGGTAACTGTGCCTCTTTCATTGGGTCCCTGTCACTCATCTCTACCACCTCCATGCATTGAAGTGAGGAGCTTGCTTTGTTCTGGTTGATATCCCATGCAATTTGGAACCCTGCCCAGCCAGGGTTCTTAAATCATGTATGTAGGCTAGTGCTGTAGAGCAGGATCCCTGCTACACACTTTGCCCTTTATATGTTGGAGATTGGTGGAGCCAAGCTGTGGGGATGTAAAGGAAGGGGTAGGGGCCACAAGTATGGCCCTGTTCTCCCCTTCATGTGAATTCTGATTGTGTGGATGTGTGAGGGTGGTGGGCAAAAGTTCCCAATGGCTTGCCTTGATTGAAAGAGAAAATTGAAGAGATTAAACATTTGCAATTTGAAGAGATATCAGGCTGTTGTATAGAGAGATGAAGTGGGATGCCTCCTTCCATCTCAACAGAGGGTGAAAAGCTGCAAATGCATTTTGTTTTAGCTGGCTAGGCCTTGCAAACTTACATTTCCAGACAAAATGAAGAGTTTTGAGATGGCACTGAAAGGACCCAAAACTGAGGCGGGTTGTGGTGCTCTCTGGCAACAGAGAGCACTGTCAGATACTGTAAACACTTTTTTTTCTATGAGGGTGGTAACCCACAGGAGCTTTAGGCAAAGAATTTAAATGCCAGCCCACCTACGTCCAGACATGTTCAGCTTTAGTTTAGAATGCCAGTATGTACTATGTTTTGGAAGGATGGAACTTGGAAATACATGACAGAATACAATTCTTTATAGAACTCTGTCCAAACTAAAACTTGTGGGAAAATGTCTCCATATTTTAAGAGCAGAACCAACTTCCCCTTGAATTTCTAACAGTCCCCTCACTTCTTTTTGACAGAGATTGCTAGCAATGTCTAGAATATGAAAAATGTCAGGACCTATCAGAAGAAAATGATCAGCACAATCCTACATGTGTCCTCTCAGACGTTTCCCTGAACTTAATGGCACTTACTCCTAGGTAAGTGGTTACCCAAGCCTGCTTAGATTTTGTTGAAATCAATGGGATTTAGCACATAGTTAGCACAAACCCAGACTACACATGCTTGCTTGAAAATAAATTCCACTGAGTTCAAATGGGAGCAATTGTAAATATATAGGGTTTTTAAAAATGATAAAATATGTATCGTTTATATGTATCTTTTAATTTAGGGGCTTGTGTTTGGAAAATACTAGCATTCATTTAAAAAGTCAGAATGTGTCAATTTGCTGGTACTGCCATTTTAGGTCAAAAAAGTGCAAATAATACTACTGTTGCTCCTAGTAGACATACCGTATTTTGTTACTCATTACCCAGTATATGCAAGTTTGCTAACCAAAACAGTCATTTAGTAATTTTAACTAGTACCTCAGAACAAAGAATTTCTATTGGTGTATATACTTTAAGTGAAGAATGCTTTGAATTCCTTTACTGTTGCTTATGACTGCAACTTATTTGGTTCCTTGCCAATTTTGCTAGTGGTGTTAGGGAAGGATACAACCTATGGGGCAACTGGAATACTTACCCTACAGGGAGATTTCCTTTTGTTTCTTCATTAATATAACAATGGCGCAGCAACTGTGATTTATGGAGCTTTGAGAAACTGCCGGGCAATTACTCTGTTTTCTCTGTGATGTTATTTCCACATTGCCTGAATTTTTAGTTTTAAGAAAAAGGTAGCTGAAAGTATAATCTCCTACTCATCATATTTGTACACACATCCCAGCATTATTTGTAATGGAAATATAGTACTTCATTGGAGTAGGATTGTAGATCAGTAATAGAGCACATGCATATTGATACCTCAATCCTTAACTTCTCTAGTTAAAAGAATCTTGGTGGTTATAGGGATGGGAAAGACCCATGCCAGAGGCAATGGAGAGCTACAACCAGTCCAAACAGAACATATTGGTCTACATGCGAAAGGCTTAATTAAGTCAGTATAAGGAGGATTCATATGTTCATGAGACATTGGTGCTGAGGCTTAAGAGCCAAAACCGAAGCATATTTTAAGTAGGGATGTGCACTGGATCGGACCCGATCCACGATCCGAGTCCGGTCCAGTGGGAAATCGGATAAATTATCCGATTTCCGATCCGACAGCTGGATCGGCCGATCCAATCCGAACCGGTCCGAAAAGGCTCCGAACTGGTTCGGCGGATCGGCGGGCGCCCACCGCCGCTTCCATTGGCGGGCGCCAGCAGGCGCCCGCCGATGAAAGTGGACAGCGGGGGGGGGAGGAGGGGGCGGGAGGAGGGGGGCCCTTACCTTTCCGGCCTGTCCGCTCCCGTCTGGCGCCGGCGGCTACTACCAGCGGGCTCCGCGGCCTGCTCCAGGGTGGCGCGCCGGGTGATGTCATCACCCGGCGCGCTACTCTAGAGCAGGCCGCGGAGCCCGCTGGTAGTAGTCGCCGGCGCCGGACGGGAGCGGACAGGCCGGGAAGGTAAGCAGGGGGCGCGCGGAGGGGAGAAGGGGGGCCCTTACCTTCCCGGCCCGTCCGCTCCCGTCCGGCGCCGGCGGCTACTACCAGCGGGCTCCGTGGCCTACTCCAGGGTGGCGCGCCGGGTGATCACCCGGCGCGTTACTCTAGAGCAAGCCGCAAAACCGGCTGGCGGTAGCCGCCGGCGCCGGACAGGAGCGAACGGCCCTAACAGGTAAGCAGTGGCGGGGAAGGGGGCTTACGCCCCCCCTGGAGCCGTCCGCTTCTATCCGCGGGCGCCCGCGGGCGCCAGCAGATGGAAGCGGACGGCCCCAGGGGGGGTAGGGAGCGCGGGGGAGGGGGCTTACCTGTCGGGGCCATCCACAGTGGACGGCCCCGGGGGGGGGAGGGAGTTAGACTCCCCCTCACCCACCCGCCGCCATTTTTTCCTCATAGACTTGCATTGCAATGCAAGTCTATGGGGAAAAAAATGGCGGCCGATCCCAAAATTTACGATTTTTGGATCGGGATCGGACTCGATCCGGTCCGGGGGGCCTCCGATTTTGTCCGAACCGATCCATGACAAAATTGGAGGTCCCGATCCGGGTCCCGATCCGATCCGGGGGGGCCGTGCACATCCCTAATTTTAAGCCCTGTCTGGAACAGCTCACGTGCTGTTCCAGACAAGGCTTTTATAGTGCAGTTGCCTTTCCTAATTCACAGAATTTTACCAAGGATTGGATCTAAATTTAGTCCTACTTAGAGTAGATCCATTTAAATAAATGGGACTTAAGTTAGCCATGTCTGATTCAAGTACCATTGATTTCAATGGTTTTACTCGAAGTATGACTAATTCTGGATCCTACTCAACAGGTCCAGATGATAATGTTTTGAATTTGTAATTGTCCCATTTTCCAATGCTTTTTCCATCTTTTTCCTTTCCATCAATAATCCATTGAGGAAAAGACTGCATAGCTGCACAATGTCTTTTGATTGGTAATGTTTGGAGCCATCCATCTGGGCAGGGCTGTGCAGAGCCGGTAATATGCCCAGGCCAGATGGGAAGTGTGTGCCCCCCCATTTCAAACTGCTCATTAAGTATTTTTTAATCAGTGGCACTGATTCAGTGCTAAATACATATATTAACTAGAATGATTTATAAAAAAGGTAATGGGAAGCACTTTTATTCAATATGTAACACATCACTTCTTCACATTCAGAATTTCACGACGGACGGCTTCTGTGCTGTTTCTGCAAGGCGGGCTCCTCGCTTCTCAATGGGCTGCTTCCGCTATGGAAGCAGTAGCATAAAGGGGGGGGACCTCCTTGTCAGAGTGCTCCCTCAAAATCGTGGGCCCCGGGCCAATTGGCCCCACTGCCCCCCCTCTGCACAGCCCTGCATCTAGGAGCACCCATTGGCTGGAAAAGTTGTTCAGGAGAGTATGCATGAAAGGGTGTAAAGAAATGTGACCTTCAAGTAGGAATGGAGGACAGTTGTAGAGTGTGAGGCTGTTCCAGCCATCGCTCTAGTGTGTATGTGCTTTGCACAGATCCCCATTTCTCTTCTATCAGTCCGAACAGCATATGTCTTTCTGACTGACCATTTCTGCCTCTTCTTCACCCCTTCCTACCTTCTAGATTTCCCCTTTTTTACCAGACTGTGTTATAAGGCTGTGTGGGAGAAATTATTTCAAATGAATACAAAATAATTAAATAAAATGCAGACACTAAAGCATGTCAAAACCTTTTGGGGGGAACAATTAATACATGTTTTACTTCGTGCTTTAAGGCATGAATCCAAGAGTCAAATAATTTTAGCTACTCAGGAATGTATAACAATAATTATACTGTGTTTTCATTTATTTGAAAGTGAATTAGGTCTTGTGGATTGTGCCACATTGATAGTTAGAAGGTCAAGCAGAGGGCAGCCTCGGTAGTGACTAAAGACATATGATTGCTCTATACTCTGCCTTCACTACTGAACCCAGTTCTGGAAAGCATTTCTAAGTACAAAAAATATAACTGCCATGTCTGACTTAATCTTATTGTTGCTACCATAAGCAAGCATTTCTTTCTGCAGTTGATCCAACTAATGGATCATCTTTGGCCATCTGGAACACACAGAACTGAACATATTTCATGGAATTGTTATATAGCAACATGTAAATTGGAACTGATGTGTTTCTTTATGTTCTCCATCAGTTAATAGGGACACCATAGAAGATGGAATATATAGCTCTTAGATACTTCTACTACAGTCTCTTCCACAAGTTTCTTTTGGACTTTCTCATTGGTCAACCCAACCTTCCTAATGAGCACTTTGTTTTCGGAGATACAACTGCCACAGAATTTTAATCACTGTGGAATATGGGAAGGAAGAGACAAAGTGTCTGTATGCAACTACTGAAAAGAGTGATTCAGCATAGAAAATGCTTGGTCTATAGTCTAAATCCAAAAAATAATACTTGTTTTCTCCTATTATCTGGCTATTGATGACTTGGAAAGTTCAACTTCTTTACAGTCCTGCCCAACTTGGTGCCCTCCAGATGTATGTTTGACAATGTATAATGTTACTACACTATTAAGGTGGCTTTGGGCATTATACAGAAACAGTGGGAGAAGAAACACAAGATTTTTGTTCCTCCCCTTCCACTTCTGTATAACATGCATGCATGCATGTCGTTGTTTGTTTGAAAATTTTAATATCAATTAGTTCAACTGAACCTGGTTCACATAAGCAGCATATTTGGTGGTAAAGCTGTTCCTGGGCTATACCTAACCCTAACCCTAACCCTAACCCTAATTGCATGGGGAAATGCTTCCCTATGGAAAAAAATCTCTGTGTATACAAAACTATCATATTGGAAGGAAGGCTAAAGCATAACTTTTCTCCCTGGCATCTAGTTTTCTATGTGCCAAGATTTTTATATATCAATATTATATACTGAGAATCGTGAAATTTCTCCACCTGCAATTTAAAATGGTGCTGTCCAGGAACAGGTTTTGCCACCTCATCTACTGTTTGAATGAAATAGGCCCCATTCTGTCAAATACAGGAACTACACAGTATGATAACTCAGAACCACTTCTGTTTATTCCAAAAAATACCAGTTCTTGGCAGTTATATACAACGATCCATTATAATACTGTCTATATCAGATATGAGGATCATGTGAACTCTCCAAACTTTGTTGGACTGCAATTCCCATCATCCCTCACCATTAGCTATGTTGGTGGTGGCTGATGGGAGTTGCAATCCAACAACATCTGGGGGTGTACACGTTCTCCATTCCTGGTCTACATGGAACAGACTGTACCTTGTTAAATTGGCTACTGCTTGAGATGTAGCCCAGCTGTACTTTTCACTGTAGACTGGCAGAAAGTCCATGTTCCCCAGTGCGTAACTCTTGGATTCATCTGATTGAAGATAAAGCAGGAGATGATTTCCCTGTATTCTCCTATGTATGCTTTCCAGTGCTTGAACTCTAATGCTGATGGGTCCCCACCCCCACCCCATTAATAGCAGTGCATATTTCTCATAGGCTATTTAGAACTTAGCTAAATTTAAATGCATGAATCATTTACCTGCATTTCTAATTTGTCTTCATGTATAGCTTATCGTATTTATTATCTTATCCTAGCACTTTGGTGTAATTCTGGGAAACATGGTGGAATCACAGATTGTAGGAGGATGCAAGATTTAAGGGCTATAGTAGTTAACATCCTGTATTCCCATTCTTTACACCAGAGGCTGCATTTTATTAGCACTTCAGTTCTTTATACTGGTTAAATAATACTTCTGAACAACTGGGTGGTGGATCCAGGGCTGGCATTAAGGGTAAGCATGGTTGGGCACCTGCTTACCCCTAGGAACCCTTCCCTGAGGCTGTGGATACATTTGTGGTGTATAAGAGGGGGCTTATCCTTTCACTTCAAACTTTGCCCCAGACCAAGGAAATATTGCTTTTCCTACCAGACTCTGACCACTCTCAATACAGCTGCCGCCAATATATCTCATCTCACATTGACTATCTTGAATGACAGATGCCACTCTATATGCTGATGAACAAAATAAATGATTTATTAATTAAAGCAGTAGATACGATATATTTGTGTGTGTTCAATAAAGCACTGAAGTTATTGTTTCAATTTTTATTATACCTATCTTCTTCTCAACCTCTAGCCCCAAAATAACAAACCACTTGCCTCTGCACTCTCTCATGCTAACTCTAACCCCCTAACTACCTACAAACACTCCTATTTGTTACCTCATGCTCTCCACCAGTCACCAGCACACCAACATTCCATTCACTCCCCCCCCCCATCTTAACTCAACCAGGCACCATATCCACAACCAGCAAGGGCACACTGACAAGAGTCCCCTGGAGTTGCTGCTTTTTCACCTGCCTCTCGTTCTGGCCCAGACAACCAGAATGGTGGTAAGAAGGAGAAACAGTAGATGCCACTGCCTACTTGGTCACTCATGCTTTGTCTGCAGCAGCAATGATAAAAGTGGATGAGGCGCAAGAGCAGCTGGTGACAATGGTAGACTCACTGAGGGAGGGGACCTATTGAGGATGACTTGCCCAAAGGTCTCAAAAATCTGGAGCTGGCACTGGGTGGATACCACTGCACGTAAACATGGCAAAACAGATACATGTGTGTTTGTTTCATGTGATTTTTCTACATTGAAGAGTATGACCAAAGTGGGAAAGTAATATGGAAAGCAAACTGGCCTGATGTCCTTTCAAAATGCCAAGCTCCGTCACTTCACCCTATTTTCACCCTAAACATTCCACTCATTTTCTCAGGCTAAATTTATCCATTTTGAGACCCTGATGACAAATCCCTATTGAGCTCATATATCTCCAGATGTTTTGTGATCTCATGTCTTATGAATGTTTTTAAGGATGTTGCCTAAAATGAAATTACAATCCTTTAAAAATATAAACCAATTAAGTCTCTAGATTTCCATTTCCCCCTTTTAAATCACTCTAAGTCCCCCCCCCCTTTTAACTGCCTTGTTTACTGGAATTATAGGATAATCTTTAAAATGCATGTAACATTGTCTTAATACCCTACCTCTGTGTATTATCAGAAACCAAATGCTGAGCCTGAGAATGAAAAATGGGTAAGGAATTCCACAGTGGACAATTATGGAACGAACAGCCCTAAGGGACATTTCTGCTAATCCCATGATTTAGAGACTGTTTTATGCCTTGAGTCATGAGATGTAACATCCATTATTAAATTGTGATGTTCTCAATGCTTCTGTAGACTACATTATTTCATCCTTAAGTCAAACTCCCATTTTACAAAGATCTTCCCACTTCTTGTGTGGAAATGACTTGTTTTTAATTATAAAGCAAAGAAAGGAGAAGCATAAGTGGGTGTTTTCCAGTGGAATCTTGTCAGCATGTATAATAACCATGCAGGCTCATTGTGTCTAAGTAAAAATAATACTACAAAAGAAAAAGGGGCAAAGCTGGGAGGGTGATTGCAAAAAGCACAGAGCAATAACCACCAAAAATTCTTTTTAAAGGTTTGAGAAATTCAGCTCAGATTCATTGCTATTAGCATCATGGAGGATTCACATAACCAAGGGTGTGTGAAGAAAGAATATTTTCCATCTGTGATTGCTTTGTTTAGTCAACATGAATTGAATACTCAAGTGGAGAAATGATCATCTAAGAACTCCTCGATGGATTCAGGTTTCATTTAGCATACTCCTGATATATTTTTTTAATGGGAAAGACAGGTTTTGCAATGGCATGCGTTATCTGTAGCTGAGCTGATGATGGTTGTGGGAACGAGGCTTCAATCAGGATCACTATCCACCACTCCCCAAGTTAGGACTGCCATAGTACAAGGTAAGTTTCAGGAGACAAAGGAAGTAGGTTGTCGGATTACTTGCTTATCAGAACCAGGGCTAGTTTTAGGGGTGGATGAGCTGGGAGTTCTCCTTACTCCTTAGGCACTGAGTTGAAGGAGGCATAGAGCTAAGTGTGGTGGCTCAAGGTTTGTTGAGTGTACTGTAGCAGTGACCTAGGGGAAAAAAGGATTAGTGTTGCAATCCTAGAGCGTCATCAGACCGGGGAGGGGGATCACTTTTCCCTACTGTCGCTTCCCCCCCACTTCTGTCCCACAATACTTCCTCATTCTTTATACGGGGAAGAAAGAGGAAGTAAACAATGACCACATTGACCATTTAGTGGCCGTTTTTATCCCGCTGCTTCTCCTGCACACAATAGGAAATGGCAGGACGTTTCGCTACAGCCGAACGAAGTCAGATTTCCTGATCAGAATTGTCTTTGAATTTCCCTGAATATGAGAAAGAGAAGTGTGGGAGTCTACAGATACTTTGATGAGAAGTGTCAAGACAGCTTGGCGATGTTTTAAAAAAAACATACTAGGGATGGTCAATTTGTGGTCACAGTTTGGCAGATGTGGATGTGTGAACTCTCCCTTCCTCAGCACCTTCTGGATCCTTTCGCTGCCCAATGTGACGGTAAACTACATGAACAGATGGAACTGCAACTGTGCACTTGTACAGGTTTATCCGCGGCAACTGCCTTTTTTTCTGCTGCTGCTGCTGCTGCTGGCAAAGTAGCAGCTAATGGACTCCTTGAAACTGACTATGCCAAGCGTGCGTTTTAAATGCCATCAAAACAGATGCTTTCCCCTGAGGACCATTGGAAGGACTATTCAGATTCTTAATTGGAAGCCTGTTGAAATCAGCTAAAGCCTTTATATTGATCTCAGCAGGGCTTTAAAGCGTGTTTCTAATCACATCACAGTTGTGACACTATTTTTAAACATTGGGGTTTGGAGCAATGAAACTCTGAGGCTGATGAGGGATTGGGTTTTGTTTTTTGGGGGCCCAGTGTCTCCTGTGAGACTTTAGTGTAACAAGCCAACTACAATTCACAGCACTTTCCAAGAAAACCGACAATGTTTCACCCAAACTGCCTGCTGGCAACACAGTTGGAATTAGGTTTCTTTGACAGATCTTAAGCTTGGGAGGGAAAAGGAATGTCCTATTGATATAATAATATCGGGCCAAGCAGAGTGCCCTGCTTGTGTAATCCAGTTTGAGCACAACTAACACATTATGGCTTTAGCATTATTTCCATGTGAAAGTGTCTACATTTGGCTGAGCCAAGAAAGTTATCCTGATTGACACATTTATAAATGGGTTGCTTGGAATGTGCATTATAGATTCAAAGAGCAGTGCAATCCACCTGGTGTTTAGGAAGGGAGGTCCTGGGAATCTGCCCACCAAAGGGGCCCTCTCCA
Organism: Anniella stebbinsi; assembly: GCA_029215795.1. Lineage (NCBI taxonomy): Eukaryota > Metazoa > Chordata > Lepidosauria > Squamata > Anniellidae > Anniella > Anniella stebbinsi. The sequence continues at coordinate 44,054,371 of JARDYH010000003.1, read as the reverse complement.
CCTCCATCACCCCTGCCTCCATAGAAACAGGGGCAGATGGTGTTAAGGAGGCACACTATGCTTTTTTCACTTTCCATAGATTCTCATCAGTACAACCAGCTGCCCTCCTCCATCCTCTCTGTTCTCGACTCACTGCCGCATTATACTTTGGGCACGATAAGCCCAAGTTCCCAAGTCTTCTGTCCTGTGATGGAGGGACTGACCTGGGTATCTTCACAGGGCCAAGTTGGAGCCGTATCCCTCAGAAACCCTGTGCTTTCCCTCCCCCAGGGTGGAGTCAGGTAATCCTGATACCAAGGAGGGAGTGTGGGGTTTCTGGCAGCCATTCAGGGAACACAGCCACCCTGCCCTCTTCCTGGTGGATGGTGACCAATCACAGGTTACCTTCCACCAGGCACTGCCTGGCCATGTCTCCACAGTGACTCCAGAGTGGGGCTAAGGGGCTGTCCTGACACTGTCTTGCATGTCCTCACCTTGCTCTGGAGAAAAAGTCAGGTTAAGCTTTGGCAGAAAGCCCCATGGTGGGTGCGCGATTGCAGTGCCATTGTATAATCAACGGTGCGCCAACACACACACACACCGGGGCTTTCCAAGTGTTTAAACATTGCAATCAGGACTGTGAAATTTATGATTCCACCTCCTAGCTAAACATAAATCAAAAGCCTTTAAGACGCTGGACAACTTTATGTTTTTGTGGGCTGCTATATTTGGTTAGCAGTCTGAATTTGCCTTTGTGGGTGAAGAACCTGTGTTTGCATTTGATCTCATTCTTCCCCACACACCTATCTCAGGGCAAAACAAACTTATTCCTTTTGTTTTCTATTTCCCAACCACTTATGGTAACATCTCCTCTCAAATTCTTCCACCCCTTTGACATAAATGGCAGTGCATTTGTAATCAGAGAAAGAAATGAGTGGCGGCATATTGTCTGGCTAAAGATAACCAATATAGCAGCACTTCAGAAATCAGTTGGGTTTCTCCTGACTTAAGTTGTCATAGGAATGATCCTACCAAATTTCAGGATGCAGCAGGCCAATTGAATGGAGAGACACAACAGCCCTTGACGCTGAATGATGTCAGGGTAGTTATTGTTGTGGCTGTAAAATAACTACATAAGCCTGGGTTGGACTGCAGCTGCCATCATTCCTAGCCAGACAATGGCCATGCTGGCTGAGAATGATGGGAGCTGCATTCTAACGCATTTGGAGAGCACTAGGTTGGGAAAGGCTAAACTAGTATGAGAAGTGCAGATTTAGCCAAAACCACTGCAGATAATCCAGAATTAAGAGCCAGTAACCCTTCCAGAGCCTTTTAGATGCTCTCCAAGCCTTTGGAAAGCAATTCTAAATGAGGTCTTTTGAAGAATCTTTACAACCCACAGTCTGTTACTGGTGGTTTTATTGTGTTGTCATCTTAAATTTCTGGAAGTAGTCTTTGGTCTACTAAAGTGAGCTAAAATTCATTAAATACTACAGCCCTGTCTAGTTTCATCTAATATTGAATCAACATCCTAATTCATGAGCTGAACTTTTATAATTGTATATATTACTGACCATAACAAAATGCCAGGCTTGTAAGCAAGTATGTTAGCAGTTTCTGTGCCTATCTATATCTGGAATTAGCTGTAAGGTGTATACTGCTGTTACTAGATCTGACAAGCATTAAGTAAACAGTATTAGACTCTGCTTGCAAAATCTTGGGTTTCACTTTACAGTCTTTAACAAACAAATCTAATGGCTTTTCTAATTTACAACTGGTAGGATGCCAAGCAGTTAACACGCTGGAAATCCATAAACACAATGTAAGTATTTCTTTGCACTGACTTTAAAAAATAATTATACTCTTGTTCATTTTGACATGTAATGGTTTGTGTGGAATATTTTTCTCCAGTTTTGATCTGCAAGTTTCACCCCCTGAAGCAGTTGAAATGAGCCTAGAAAGAAACCAGCACAATACCACAATTTGGTCTAGGCATGTTTCAAGTTGGATTCAGATTTTTTTGGAAAGGTTCATGAACTTAGAGGAACCTCTAGATTCATGTTGCCAACAGAAACCAGCAAATTTCACAGTATCTGAGATTTCATAACAGGTTTGGGTATTTTTTCCCCATGTTACCTTTTTGAATTGATCAGGACACACTTCCAAAAACGGTGGCTGTACCAAGGTCAACCACAATCTCCATGGCCAAGCAAAGATATAAACCCTTGTCTCCTCAATCTTAGTTTGATACTTTAATCCAGGGGTGCAGAACCTTAGGTCAGGGGGTCATATCTGGCCCTCTTGGGTTTTCCAGATAGCCATGCTTTCTTTCCCTAACCCCACCTCCTTTTCCACTGACCATCAATCATTTAGTAGTTTCCCCAGCTTTGGTGCAATTCCCCCTCCCCTGCCCATTCTAAAAGGTTGAAATGCCTCTTCTAAGGCAGTAAGCGCTTTTGGCTAAAATATGCGGGTATTGGCCCCACCCCTTTGCCTTCAGCCCCACCCACCCTTAGCATGCACCTCCCCACCTCCAGTGCTTCCCCAAAATGGAATTCAGCCCTTGGGCTGAAAGAGATTCAACAAGCCCTGCTTTATGAGCATTATCTTTATAGCCATTATATCTCTGTGGTTCAATGTGGGAAAGCCAAGTTCAAATCCTTGTTCAACTCAGTGGGTGGTCTTGTGCAAGTCCTTAGCATGCAACCTCAGGGAAACACACACATACACACTTCTTAGAGAAAGGCTAGGATGCCAATGTATTAATAGAGCAGGAAAGCTTTGTATTCATAACCAGAAGACCAGTATTTTTCCTGCTTCACCTTTCCCTTGAAACTTCATATCAAATCTTTCTTTAATACGCCAGTTATCTTTTAGTTTTATTGCAGCTGGGACTTTATTGCTTTGTGTTTCGAAAGACTCTTAACTAGGTCTAAGATGAACTGGTCAACTGGAATTGCCTTGCCTCTTTGTGGGAAGCAAATCTGAGGGGCTCTGTTTCAGGACCGAACAATACAATGACACCAGCAGTCTAAAGAGAAGCAACTTGGAGTTCAGGAGAGAGGATGTCAATGACAGAGTCTATTTTCTTGAGCCCCATTGTCAGCTGACATGGAAAAATAAATAGGCAGTAGACTTACTTTCAAGTAAACATGCATAGTCTTGTGCTGCACAACTTCTTAATGACACACTATAGGGCTTGCTGTGTTATCTGGTGCGCTCCAGATATTTAACATTGGTCATATCAGCATAGCCAATGGCCAGGGATGATAGGATTTGTAGTCCAAGATATCTTGGGGGTACCGGGAAAGAGAAGCCTCCCAATACAATAGCGGCTTCCAATCCACAAGGCAGATACAATCAACCATGTTTTGAGCTTTCCTTCTCGCCCTCTTGTACTACGTTTCAGGCCTGAAGCCCCTATTCCTCATTTTCCTTCATGGCAGAGATGACTAAGCTAATGCAGTATGTCCATTGGAGAGATGATAGACAAAAGGCTGCCTGTTTTTCTAATGTTTGGTGCTCAGTAGACCTTGGATATTGACAGCTATAAAAGCTTTTCCCTGTTACAATCTGACTGAGATGTGAATGTTGCTACTGTTTTAGAACCTATACAATTGTTTTGTTTTTTTCACTTGTCTAACAATATACTAGCTGCCTGTTTGGAATGATATTCTGTGGAAATGTAGATGCGTTGGGTCCTTTTGATTGAACATTATTCTGCTTATAGTATATATTGTAGTATCTCCTTGTATTGTTTATTAATTTATACATAGTTTAATAATATATATTATTATTATTATTATTATTATTATTATTATTATTTAAAAAGTGGCAGCTCTAGGTTTTGTTTTGTATTAGAGGGCACTAATTCTTTTTTCCCCCTCTCCCTCTTTCTACATAGACAAATGGCTTGAAGAGAGAAATAACTCCATTCGCCCTGTGCTGCTCAGGAGCTTGATCTGGATGCATTTCAGGCCAGGTTAAAGGCTAGACGACCTAAATCATGAATCATCTGTGCCATTCCTATCACAGTAGTTTGGAAGGAATCATAAAAAATTAACTGAATAACAGCACACATTTTTAGTTTTGTTTGTCAATACTATTCATTCTGATAAAAACAAACACCAAATCTTAGTGATTCACCATGCAGATTGTGGGTTATGTATTCCACAACTTGTTAGATTTGAAAGCCGGCTTAAATTATTACATTTTAAAATATTATTCCACCACAATAGATATTAGATTTGGGACTTCCCTGAAATAGATTTCCCTCAAGGATGCTGTTTTTGCATCCATGCCTCTAATCTCTCTTGGCAGGAACTCAACTTTTGAGTAATTTCTATGATTTGAAGCCAGCATTGAGTTTCGGTTGAGAAAACATTGTTGTGAAAATAGAGCTTCCAAATTCCTTCAGGACAGTGCTGATGTTCTTCTTCCTCTTCTCTGACAGTACAAGAATAACATTTGATTCCTAATAGAAATGGCTCTGTTTTTCTCAGCACATACTTTCAATTCCAATTTGTTAATGTCAAACTATAGAAGAAGCAATAACACAGAAGGCAATAACCAAAGAACAACTGTGTTGTTAAGAAAGTGTTTTTTTTCTTGGAATGCTCCACAGTGTTTTCAAAGTGGCATATTTTAAAGGCCCCCATTTAGGATGGCATAATTTGTGTGTTTGTTATTAACACATGCAAATGATGCTTTTCCACCACAGAGGGCACAAAAACAAAGTTTGCCCTACAGGTGTCTAGCTTCACTGAAAAACTACGATATATATTTTTAAAGTATAGTACTGATACACTTTACATTGCTGTTATCAAGTAGAGCAGATTCTCAGCATGATAAATATGGAACCATTTATTTTATTTTGTCTGGTCAAAATAAAGCCATCATTGTTTTCAATTTCACATATTTCTGGAGTAAAATTAATACTTCCGGTATAAAAATGACTTTTATGAAATCAGTACCAATCACTTTTTGCAATGACATTGGAAAAAGAAATGAATGGATTTTACCCAAAGAGTTTATTTTATTAAATCAGATGAGTAAGTTGAAATATAAAGATGCAGGGTAAATTTGGTATATTGGCCCTGCCCTCTCTGGTGGCATAGGAGTCTCCAGCCTTTTTGGGTAAGTGGCACAGTTGGAATTTGAGAAAGTATCATGTGTACTATCACAAAATGGTTTTCATGGGGACTGCCAATTCATAAAATGGATGCTGTAGCAGACAAGGCCAATCACAAAACACTCATTTCACGAAAAGGTAAACAGGTGATGCTAAAAGACAAGTAACTGGCCCATAGCAGAGGTAGGGTATGAATAGGCTGACCATATGAAAAGGAGGACAGGGCTCATGTAACTTTAACAGTTGTAGAGAAAAGGGAATTTCAGCCAGTGTCATTTGTATGCAATTAGTTCCTGGTGAAATTCCCTCTTCATCACAACAGTTAAAGTTGCAGGGCCCTGCCATCTTTTGTATATGGTCACTCTAGTATAGTGCCTGCAACTTTAACTGTTGTGATGAAGAGGGAATTTCACCAGGAACTAATTGCATACAAATGACACTGGCTGAAATTCCCTTTTCTCTACAACTGTTAAAGTTACATGAGCCCTGTCCTCCTTTTCATATGGTCAGCCTAGGTATGAAGCCCAAAACACAAGTCCACTCATTCCTTTGAACCCAAATTCTCTGTCATTCAAGATCATCCCCCGCAAACTTGCTCCCTCTCATTCACTTACTCACCCACCACACCACACTTAGACCCCTTCCCGGTTTCCCCCTGCCCCCGTTGCATCACCCCATAGGTCTCCCTAACCTCTTTCATTGCTCTTTACAGCCCTCCACACCCCAGCTTCAGCCTCCCCTCTTCCTCCTCCCCACCCCCACTGGGTTGTCCCAGCCCCAGTCTCCTCTCTTCTTCCGTCTGCTCCATGAGGTCCTCTCCCAGTTTCCCTGCTGCCATCCGCAAGTCCCCCTTTACCAGGCAACAAGAATGGGATCTGTCTCTTCCTTTCTGCCTGCCTTTTTTCCGTTTACACCCACCATCTTACTTCCTAAGAATGGCTCTAGGTTCATGTGGGGTTCAAAGGCATTCAAGGTTATAAAGATGGAAGGTGACTAGAGCATTTTCAGCCATTCAAAGTGGCATTTCACAGGGTGAGTGGTAATCCATGGTCTCCAAGTTGCCTACCTCTGCACTAGGATTGACTGTAGCACTAGGATTCTGTGTGAACGGCAATGTCAGTACAGCAACACCCAGAACCTGCTGCACAGATATAATAAAACTCACTGTGAAGTTGCTGCTCTGGGGCAGTTACCTTATGCCCATTTGTAACAGTTCAGGAACAGAGTGCTTATCTCTAGTACTGAGGTTTACGTAGAGACTCTCACAAAGTAAGTTCTAACCATGAATTATCCCTCACAGGCTCACTTTACAACATCATGAGCTTCAATTTATGTCAGCAAAGGCCTGAATTTACATAGATCAAATAATATAATACACTCTTACACTGAATAAGATGTCCTGCTGTTGTGTTTCCTTACAAAAATGCACTTTAGCTACTATTCCCTGTTCTTGGGATCTAGTGTCAGTTCTTCTGTGCAGTCTGGAGACCAGAAGCATAATTCGTTTACTCACATATATTCTAGGGCCTGAAAATCCTATCAGCAGTGCTGGCTCCCACTGTCCTTGGGGATTCAGTGTCTATTATTATTATGGTGCTTATCCCACCCTCCTGTTATCTAGGGCCGGCAAAGTACAAGTGGCTAGCTTAGGAGGCACACGGAAGGTCAATGGCAACCACTGCTCTGTACCCGAACATCCTGGTGCCTCCAGCATGTGCTGCCTGAGGCAGCTGCCTCACTCTACCTAATGGTTGGGTTGGCCCTGCTGCTACCAATTTCATGCCACACCTCTGTTGGTTCTTTTGCCTATGCAGCAAATGCCACCAGGAACCAAGGAACACCGGCACTTGTAGTTACCAAGAGAGATGTCACACAGGGTAGCTCACCTCTACCCATCTCTCTTTACTCCTTTGTATCTGTGTGTTTTCTAAAGGAACAATAGCTCACTGCTCAAAATGTTGTTTGTTCTTTTCTAAAGCTGCTTTCAAGTGGCTCTAGCAAATCTCACAAGATTTTACAAGATCAGGACACCCTATACAGATACGGGGGGATAAGTTTAGATAAACATACTCAAGCAGAATCTACAACAGTGTCCCCCAACCTGGTGCTCTCCAGATGTTCTGAATTTCAACTCCCATCAGCTGAGCCTGCATGGCCCATGGTCAGGAATACTAGGAGTTGAAGTCTAAAACATCTGGCCACCCCTGGTCTATACCATAATAGCTATACTTATTTCAAAATACTGCCATTCCAATATTCTCTGTGGAATGGTCACCTACAGTTCTGCAGTACCAGAAAGTTATCTGGCAGCCCTACTACAGATTTGAAAATCAACCATGTGTTACAGCAAGGATTGGACAGCCTTTAGTTTCTACAGGCATGCTGGAGTTAAAAACTAAACAAAAACCTTCATATAAGAGTATTTCCACGGAAAACAAGTCAGCAATTCCTCAGCAGAGGGCTCCACTAGGCATGATTACAAGAATTTGATGCAAACTAGTTCCCACCACCTGGTGGTCAAAATACACATAGACATTCATACACTAAGAACAAATACTTCTGATGGAAAGGTAATAATAATAATAAAATTTCCAAGCATCTGAAAAATATACCCACTGACCACTATGTTGTTAAAAATGGTTCCGATTGTATCTGACAGACTGGGAGGGTGTAATTTGAGCCAAAATAATTCAGTGCCTTTAAAACTGTATCAAATATGGCTTGCAGCTCCAGGATTAAAATGAAACTACTCCCAGTGTCATTATGAAAACATCACATATGCTTTTGTAATCTTACAAGATAGCAGGCTGTAAAAAGCACTTGCATTCTATCTATGATTATAACAAAATGCGTGAGCCCTTAATTTCATATAGACCATTTCTTGAACAGTGAGGTATGGCACAGACCCTCACTCCCTTACGGAGTGGCTTAGAGGTATTGCTGTCAATGTACTGCTGCTCATTAGGATTATTGCCCTATTTAGGAAGAACTAGTTTACTGCTGACTGTTCTGAAAGGGAAGCAAAAGTACAGGGTCCTCTCATGTTGAATAGGATCGCCATATCTATCTAGTCAAATACCCTGCCTCTAAAAGCGGCCATCCAGAGGATTCCAAAAAGTTTATAAACAAGGTATCATGTTGGTTATTAGTCTCCAGCAACTTCTGAACATGGAGGTTCCACTTAATTGTCATTGTAGCCAAGAGCCACTAACTGATCTATCCTCCACAAATGTCTCATCTTGAAATGATGATTATGATGTTATTACATTTTGTGGCAGTAAAACGTTTATGCCATCCTAAGAGTGTTGTGGTATATAAGAGCTGGAAAGAATATATTTAAATAATTTAAATATGTGATGTAATTAATCTTTAAATAAGTAATAACACATAAATTGACAATAGCCATGCTGGGTAATAACAGAATAGTGGATCCCTGACAAAGCATGGCTAGGATTCCAGAAATGGTAGAGGAATAACTGACCTACTAAATATTTGCATCATAATCCCCAACTATTGAAAGGTTTGTCAGAGTTGGGACTTTTATGGCACCACCACTGTGGGAGTATGTATGCTGCTTCTGAAATTGTTCACACCTAATATATATTTCTTTACAATTTTACTTTCTTCTTCAGATTATATATATATATATATATATATATATAATTTAGCATTCTATTTGTTCTTGACATTGTGCGTCTTCAAAATAATTTGCAAGGTAGCTTCTCTCATTCTTGGCAATATAATTAACAGCAGAATCCTAAGCATGTTTTCTCAGAAGTCCAGTTGAGCTCAGTGAGGTTTGCTCTCTTAGTATGTGTGTTTAGGAATTGCAGCCTCAAACTCCTAATCGAATATCAATCTCCCCCCTCCCCCGATTCAACTAAAGGAGAAATGAAAGCCTTACTCAACATGCAGCATATGGAAACGTAGGAAAACCAAGGGGGAAGAACCAGCTTCTTAAAGCGGGCCTTTGTCTCCCATCCCGACTGCAGGATGTGGGGTTGGCCCTGGGGGATGCTGGGAGTTGCAGTCCAACACGTCTGGAAGACACCAGGTTGAGTAAGGTTGTGCTACAGCCTTAACTGTGCTGTGCAGTCACATAATATCAACACCCCTTGTTCTCAACTCTATGCATGTTTAAGTAATAAGCCCGACTGTGTTCAACGGGACTTACTCCCGAGGAAGTGTTCACAGTAGACTGCAGGAGTAAGCACCATTGAAGGCAACGTGGCATAAGATTGCCTGGCAGGAACCAAACTTTAACAGGAAGACTCGGAGACTGCTAGACGGGCACAATAAGGAAGTGAGCAGCAAATCTTTTCCCGCGCAACGGACTCCCTCAAACGCGGGGAGGGAAGAAGAATCCTTCCCACCGGAATTACCACGAACCAGAGAGAGAACGTTATACGCCATCGCAGTCCATACCTGCACTTACGGCGTAAAATTGAACAGCTTTTCCGCTCTTACCTTCCACTGCAAAGCATGCAGAGTTTTCGCTACTGAGATGCCAATGGCTAAAGCGACGCTACTCTGCAACCGCACCACAGCCAATAGTGGCTTTCCGGTTTTAACTGCTGTTTGGACTGTGTGTCACTCTAACCATAAGTTTTCTAGCTCTACTCCTTCACCGCAGCTTGGCCACTCTGGACACGCCTTCGCCTCTTGGGTAACTCTCCAATCGGAGTGTTGCTTTTCCATCGGGGACCATAGAGATAGGAAAATGTTATACATAAGTCTTTAACCGGGTCTAGAAACGTTATTCCGTGAAGGTGAAAGGTCAGCAGGAAAATTCGGGGGTTTAGCGGAAGTTAGAGGACACTACGTCACTTCCTTGCTTTTTCATTTGGAGTTCTGGCGGGCGCACGTGCTGCTCCCGAGTAATTTTTGTTGTCGCAGCCGCCCTTCGCTTGGTTGGGTTGCTATGGTGAGTTGCGTGTGTTTTTGGGACGGGGTGGGGAAGCGAGTGAGACGAGTTGTACTGCGAGGCTTTGAGTCGGAGGGGCTGGCAGTTCCTGCGCCCCAGACAAGGTTCTGGGGTGCGGAAGAAGGAACGTCCGTTGGGGAGGGACCATGATAGAGCACATGCTTTGTATGAAGAAGGTCCCAGGTTCAACCCCCAACATATCCAGATAGGTCTGGGAAATAAGGTTCTTGTCGGAATGTCAATATGGTTTTGGACTACAACTCCCATCAGCCCCAGCCAGCGAGGCCCGTGATTAGGGATTCTGGGAGTTATAGTCCAAAACATTTGGAGGGCACTGGGTGGGATACTCGTGCTGTGGGGAAAACAGGTTTCTATGTGGATGTCTCAGGAGGGGAGGAGGAATATGTTATAGCCTGACTTGATGCTTGGTGGCAGTTGTCCGCAGCATCATTTTCGTTTCTACATTTGCTATCACGAAAGGAATCAAAAGTAAAACTGCCAATATCATGTCTTTGTAGAAATGTATGGCACGGCCATACTTGGAATACTGCGTGCAGATCTGGTTGCTGAACCTCAAACGATATTGTAGAGTTGGAAAAGTTACTGAAGGCTAAAATGATCCAGGGGTTAGAGCAGTGGTGGGGAACCTGTGGGTGGGTGCGTGGAGATGAGGGGTGGGGTGTCAATGATATCATCTGTCCATGGCTGAAGTACTGCTGGAACAGCAGTCAGTGGTTTGGCTGGGGCTGCTATGCCTACACAATGTCCTCCCTGATGCGGGAATGTGTGGCACAGGCAAAACCACCTGACTTCCATCACCATCTTGGTCAGAACCTGACTTTGTTATATGCAAGCTTTTCCTGGCCAGGGAATGCCGACGCACACCAAAGTTGCCCTGACCAAGGCATGGAGTGGAGGATTGCTTTTCCCTTCGACCTCTTAGTTGGGGAAGTATCTTCCCTTGTTTGCCACCTTCCCCCATTGTGGGGGATGCAGTGGCACACTAAGTAAGGGGAATCCCCATTATCTCTAAATGGGGGCAGGGTTGGAGGTTGCTCATTCCTGTGCTAGAGCAATTCCCCTGTGAGGAAAGGTTACAACATTTAGGTTTTTTTGTTTTTAAAAAAGGCAAGGGTGGGAGGTACAGATCTGGAGAAAGTGAATCGGGTGAAGATCTGACTCTTCTTCCTTAATCCTTAAATCTGGGGTCCTCCAATGAAGCTGGATTGTGGAAGATTCAAGACAGGCAAGAGGACATATTTCTTCACACAGTGCATAGTTAAACAGTTGAATTTGCTTCCACAAAATTTAGTGATGGGTCACCAACTTGGATGGCTTTAAAAGGAGATTAGACAAATTTATGGTGGATATGGGTACCATCGCTATTTGTCATGATGCTTGGCTATATATAATCTCTAGTATTGGAGTTACATAATCTCTAAACTGATGTACTACGGAATGCCAGTTGCTATCACACCCATGTTCTGCTTGTGGTGCTGGACTAGTTAGGCCTGTGGCCTTGGATCCAGTGGCATCCTTCTGACATTCTTCTGTTCCACTCTGTCCTATACAGAGTTTGCCTCTTAATCCAAAGCCCTTCCTAAATGGGCTGACCGGGAAGCCAGTGATGGTGAAATTGAAGTGGGGAATGGAATACAAGGGCTACCTTGTCTCAGTCGATGGCTACATGAACATGCAGGTAAGTAGGGTGGGGGAGAACTTGCTTGAAAAACGTACGTATGGTAGAGAGAAAAAGCTTACTGTTGTGCCATGTTTGGGTGCACTAATGGATTGGATGTGAGTGAATAAACTGAGTCTAATCCAGGTAAGGCAGATGTGCTGTTGGTCAGTAGGAGAGTTAACCTGTAAGTGGGGATTTGTCGTGTTCTGGATGAGGTTGTACTACCTTTGAAAGGCCAGTTAGCTTGGGAGTGCTTCTGAACCCAGCCTTGCTCCTGGATTCTCAGATGGTTGCTGTGGCAAGGAGTACTTTTGCTCACCTAGTTATGTCTTTTCCTATGTAAAGCAGAACTGGCTGTTGTATACATGTTCATGACACATTCAGAAACAACAGGTGGGGCAAAATGTAGAGCCCCCTTCACTGATCACATTACTCCAGTTGCCCGCCTAATAAATAGTGCCAGTTCTTAGTACAAGCATTGAAACGTTAATATCTGGTTAAAGGCTACATGAGGATGAAAGAAAGTTGAGGTCTTCTGCCAAGATGAAAAGATGGAGGGTAGTGAATTGGGACCAACAGCAAGTCATTCTAGAGGAACTTTTTTAAATGTGTCTGTGGAAAAGGTCAAAAAGATTGGAAAGGGTAGTGTGAAGGTTTTTGTTCTTTAAAAACAACAACTCACAAAGCTTTTTCTTTTTAACTCACAAATCCCAGAATAGAGACCAGTGAGTGCCAATCCCACCCTAAAGTATGTATTAACAATATAGAATTGGTGATCTTGAAATGCAGAATGCAATGGACAATGCAAATAAGTCGTGCTGATGACATTGGAGGACTTTTCAGCTCTGATGTCATGATGTTCAGTGGTATCCCCAAGTGTTCATGTCACTTAGTGCTGTACTCTGCAGTTAATTTAAGCCTTATAATCACTCCTTTATTTGGAGAAGGAGAAACCACTTCATCTGGCCAGCAGGCTAGTAAAAGACGTTACCTTCTTCCAAGTAGGCTGGTGGATGAAGTTAGCCTGCTTTGGAATCACAGGGGAGAAGGTTTTTCTTCTAGCTAGTATGGAAATCAAGCAGCCTGGTGTGATCTGCCTCTTTTTTGCCAGCCCTTTTCACCAGCTTGCATAAAATTTCATGCACTCAGCTGTAATAAATTGCTCGTTCCCTATGGCTGCCAGACAAGATTGCACAAATCTCATATGAAAATAACAAGAAACCTTAAACAGTGTGAACGACCAGAGAATTGTACAGTTTGCAGTGCTAGGAACAATTACTATACCTAATTATTATTGCCAATTTTTTAAATCCGCAAAATTTATCCTATCCTGAACCATTGGGAGACATAGCAGCATCTTTCTTAACTATTATCTATTATGTAAATCATTGGTAGAATCACTTTAGAACAATAGTATGTTACACACTCTTCAACTCAGGAAATATGCAATGTTTGAATTTATATCAAACTTTAAGACAATCTTATACAAAAATTGTATTGGTACAGTAAGACATTATAGTCTCCTTTTCTCATAAAATTATGTTAATTTTTTTCTAAAGCTTGCAAATACAGAAGAATATATTGATGGTGCACTATCTGGACATCTTGGTGAAGTTCTGATAAGGTAATTAGTATTAACATGTAACAACATTTACACAGAAGCAGATGTGTGTTAGCTATAGTACTTGGAATCCAAAAGTTCTGATCTGAGAACTTTACATTACTAAAAATGCAACACCAAACAGAATACCTTAAGATTAACATCTTGATTTTCAATGTTTTATGACGTAAGCTCTTTGTTGTCTTTCATATGCAATCAAATAAGTAGTTTGGAATTTATGTAATAGTACATCTATGGCAGCATTTGTAAACTACTAAAATAAGAAAGCATGTGCATTGAACAGGTAATTTTTATTTATTACTAATTAAACATAGCAAACATAGAATACTTCAAAATAACTTGGTATATGAAGTAGTACATTGTGTAAACAAGCTTTAGGAAATATTTCTTAAAATTCATGTGGCTCCTAACAGAAATAAGTAACTTTTGGTTTCATTTGTAGGTGCAATAATGTCCTTTATATAAGGGGTGTGGAAGAAGAAGAAGAAGATGGAGAAATGAGAGAATAACGATGTTTGGGAAACATTTTTTTAATGGTATTAAAAGATCTTTAGTTGTAACTTGTTTTTGTTGTTGTTTATGTAAGGTTTTGTTGTATTAGTAACGATTTTTCTGGCCAAAAAATAAATATTGTTGCTGAAGGAAAAATAAATATGTTACTTCTGATAGTTCTTAAAACTGAGACTTATTTTATCTTAGTCCAACAACTACTGTTTTAAAAGAAAACTGGATCAAATTTATCCTGTCACAGTCTACTTAATGTAATTCTGCTGAACTAAGCTAGAAGTAAGCCCTAGAAGATATTTCATGTTACAAACAAATTCAAGTAAAATAGTAATCATCTTCACTTCTTGTGGTTAAGTCTATGACATTTTCCTTTCTCTGTCTAGGCTCTGGAGGCTGTGAGCGATACACCAATTTTCTTCCCTCCTAAAACAAAGACAGAATATATAAGGAAACCTTGCTGAATTAACATCAGTGTTTTCCTTTGTAAACATCAACATTATTTCAGTTCTATTCTATAGTGCTGTAATATATGGATTTAAATATCCATATATTTTCTAATAACATAGTGTGTGTCTGCTCCGAGGTGATTTCCATTGTGTTCGATGGGACTTACTCTCCAATAAGTGTTAAGACACATTCCTTTTGCATATATATAAGTGTGTGTGCGCGCGCAGGGTTTTGTTCTGCAGAAATGGCTTGTGGTAGAGCAGGGGTGTCCAAACATTTTGGGCCCGTGGACAAATAGAATGCTGTCGAGTGGTGGGGAGAAATCACAAAAACGTTGGGATTGCCCTTCCTTTAGCTGTGTGTGCGCACATCTGATTGTTCACCATGTGTGTGTGCTACTCACTCTAGCTTCTCTTCCTTGTGTTTCCCTCTTTTTCTCACTCTCCCCATCTTTTCAGGTGAATGGAGCAGTTTCTGTATTCATATGCATGGGGTGAGAAAAAGCCCCCCTGCCAAAAATCGGAACCCCACCCACCAAGGACCCTGTTGCCAAAAGGATCCTGAGTGGGATGTGGGCTTCACCTCCCCCTTATTGGTTTGAATAGAAAGGAGAAAAGCCCCCTTGCTGAAGATCGGCTGGAGGGGGAAAAGGTCACCCTCCATGAAGGACCCTGATGCCCCAAGGGTCCGTGGTGTGGGGTTGGACTTTGCCTCTGTCCAGCCTTTTATTAGCAGTGAGATCTCCCTCCCCCCCACCTCCAAGTGAATGGAAGAATCGCTCTTGCAGAGAAGGAAAACGGCTTGGCCTTTGCCTCAGCCTATCCTTGAAGGCACAGTGACACTTACGGGCACCATGTTGGATATCCCTGTGGTAGAGAATCCATTCTGCCATTAATTGCAAGGTGGTTGCAGATAATGGGTTGGATTCAGAATTTGAGTACTTAGAGTTAAACTCACTGAAATCAATGGACAAGTTAGTCATGACTCAAGTCCCATTGATTTGAATGGGTCTACTCTAAGCACAACTAAGTGAATCCAACCCAGTGAAACAAGTAAAGGGTAGGAAGCCAACTATTAAATGTTCTAGTTTGATTGAGCTTCAGGCCAATAAAAGTTTAATGACTTGTGTGGGAAAGGTTAGGTATAATTCACATTGGAGTGTGATTTCCATAACATACAAAGAAAGTGAATGGGTCTAAATTTGGGAACGACCGCCCTTTGAAATTACATATCTGTAGTCACCTAACCATCACACGTATCACTTGCCTATAAGGGAGATCTCTGTTAAAGAATCTATTTATGTTAACTGTTAGGTCAAAGTAAAAGAAGTATCGTATGGGGAGGATAGGGAATATAAAAATACTGCCTTTATGAGGCTGTTTTATCCTCAGGGTTTGCTGTGGAAGATTGCAGACTTAAAGCAACAGGCTTCATCCTGCTGCCTGCTTTGCAGCCTTTTAAACAAAAGGTGTAAACTACCCAGTGCTGGCTCCAGTTTTTTGAGGGCCCTTGGGCAAGACATCCCCAATGAATCTACATTGTCATCAGTTGCTTTTGCTCTTTATCCTCTTTCTTGTCATTCGTACACTTGGCTACTTGACAGGCAGGGAACAATTTGGCAGTGGCATCTCCTCACACAACCACCAGAGGATGAGGGAGGGTGAACAGATAGGTTGCAAAGAGGAGGAGCAACTCCAAGTGACTCTTCTCAGTGGGCTCCTGCTGGTGTGTGGGCCTTTGCAGGTACCCAACTATGCCTCCTTTTGACACCAGCCCTAAGCGTACCCTTGGCAATACCCAACATTTTAAAAGAACAACTTCCAAATATTGGTGTTACGTGCCCGTGATTTGTGGCAGTTTATTGTTACGTCAGGTGTCTTTTTTCAGTTGATTACATATTTATTTAATTTATTTATTACATTTCTATACTGCCTTTCTTCCAAGACACCCAAGACAGTTTAGTTTTTAAATACTGAAACAAATGTTACAACCACAACAAACAAACATAGTTCTCTCAAGGTGGCTGAGGATATGAGCTCCCTGACCTGGGCTTCTCCTATTTTGCCTTCCCTCAGTAGTCCCAGGGAAAATTCATATTCTAAACTGGTAACCTGACTTTCTTTTGGCTTGGGTTCAAGAAACTTTTAAATGATGATTCAAGTTTGGTTTGGCCCACTCTGGGGAAAGTTTGATTCCACACAAATAAAACGTCGAGACTAGAATTCCACCCCATTTGTCCCACTGTGTAACATTGTGGAGAGAGAGAAATTCACAGGAGCCGCTCCTATGCAATGAGTAGGAACCCCCATACACATTTCTGAACTCTCTGCTCCAACATCCTTTATGCCGTGAAGTAAAGGCTAGAGCGGAGCCAAAAGTTCCACCCTATCCCCTTTTTCATCAGAAAAGGGTGGGATGCTTACCGAGAGGCAAGCAGTTGCCCTGCAGGCCACCATGTTCTCCCACACTTCCCTATATTTCTTGTTTGAATGACACTATATCGTGATGTCATGTTCCAGAGTCATGTAGGGGGAAGATGGTGACCCCAGTCCTTGCCATTCCTGCTTCTGAAGGGTGACCAGCTTCTATAAGTGCATTTGAATGGATACTGGATAAAGCAGAATCAAAAGAATTTTGGACCTGTGCTAAACTGTATTGTGGGGTGAGTGAGGAAATGATCTCTGTTCTTAATCGAACTTGATGTCCAAAAGCCAAGAACATACATTATTGTGATTAATGTTAGTTTCTAGCACGTGATTTTAGCAGTGAGTAGCAATGATTTAGCAATGAGGCTGTGATTTATGTAAATAGTTGTGCAGGCTTGCATTCCATTGCTAACCACAGGATTTATATATACAAAAACTGCATGCACAATTATAGCATGCAGGTCCTGGAGCGGGTGGTTGTGAGCCAGCTCCAGGCACTCTTGGATGAGACCAATTATCCGGATCCATTTCAGTCGGGTTTCAAGCCTGGTTTTGGTACGGAAACAGCCTTGTTCGCCCTGTATGATGACCTATGTCGGGAGAAGGACAGGGGGAGTGTGACTCTGTTGATTCTCCTTGATCTCTCAGCGGCTTTCGATACCATCGACCATGGTATCCTTCTGGGACGACTGGCTGAGTTGGGAGTAGGAGGCACTGCATTGCAGTGGTTCCGCTCCTACTTGGCAGGTTGGCTCCAGAAGATGGTGCTTGGGGAACATTGCTCAGCCCCGTAGATTTTCCAGTATGGGGTTCCGCAGGGGTCAGTCTTGTCCCCCATGCTGTTCAACATCTACATGAAACCGTTGAGTGCAGTCATCCGGAGTTTTGGAGTGCATTGTCATCAGTATGTTGATGACACGCAGCTCTATTTCTCCTTTTCATCTTCATCAGGTGAGGCTGTGGATGTGCTGAACCAGTGCCTGGCTGCAACAATGGACTGGATGAGGGCTAATAAACTGAAACTCAATCCAGACAAGACTGAGACGCTGTTAGTGGGTGGTTCCGCTGACCGGATGGAGGGTCTTCAACCTGTTCTGGATGGGGTTGCACTCCCCCTGAAGGAGCGGGTTCGTAGCTTGGGGGTTCTCCTAGAACCATCTCTGTCACTTGAGGCTCAGGTGGCTTCAGTGGCACGGAGTGCCTTCTACCAACTTCAGTTGGTGGCCCAGCTACGTCCCTATCTGGACAGGGATAACCTGGCTTCAGTTGTCCATGCTCTGGTAACCTCCAAGTTAGATTACTGCAATGCACTCTACGTGGGGCTGCCTTTGAAGGTGGTTCGGAAGCTGCAGCTTGTGCAAAATGCAGCGGCCAGATTGATAACTGGAACCAGAAGGTTCGAACATATAAGACCTACTCTAGCTCGTTTGCATTGGCTGCCTGTATGTTCCCGAGCCCGATTCAAAGTGCTGGTTTTAACCTATAAAGCCTTACATGGCTTGGGACCACAGTATCTGACAGAACGCCTTTCCCGACATGAACCTACCCGAACACTACATTCAACATCTAAGGGCCGCCTCCGAATGCCTACTCCGAGGGAAGCTCGGAGGTCGGCAACAAGGGAGAGGGCCTTCTCTGTGGTGGCCCCCCAATTGTGGAACGATCTCCCTGACGAGGCCCACCTGGCGCCAACATTGTTATCCTTTCGCCGCCAGGTCAAGACTTTCCATTTCTCTCAGGCATTTGGCAATATCTGAGGAGCCTGGGTTTATTTTTTGTTTTTGTAGCTTTTTTGGGCTATTGTAGCGGTTTTAAATGTATGTGTGTATTGTGTGCATGTTGTATGTTTTTGCTGTTTTAATTTTTGTATATTGTTTTTAATTGTTTTAATCCTATGTAAACCGCCCAGAGAGCTTCGGCTATGAGGCGGTATACAAATGTAATCAATAAAATAAATAAATAAATAAATAGCAGTATACTGTTAAGACAATTGTACATAGTTTTTAAAGCACCACCACTAACCCTTTTCTTGGGTGCTGCAATTGCTCTCTCAAGAGCAAGCTTCAGCCGCTCTTCTTGGATTCTTTTCAGTTCTTTCAATTTGTCTTCGCGTACTCTTCAAGGATTAAAGAAATAAAGATTTTGGAAATTAGAATGACTTTAATAGTATGCTGTCAGCAGAAAACTTTCCTTCGACATTTATTCCTTCTACTGTATTGCCTTTAACTCTGCATAAAGTGGGGGTGGGGGAGCTAGAGGATATTAGACATTTGTCCAAGGAATTCTCTTGACAGCCAAACTAGATGTACATGCAATTAGCTTTTTAGAGGAACCTCATGAGGAGAGGGTCTTTACTCCTTTCCCCCCAGCTACAGTCTCAGTCTGAATCAGGGCCCCTTTACCTGCTATTTGTATCGGGAGGAAAGCTCCCATAAGTACCAATGGGAGCCTTTCTCCCAATGGAAATGGCAGACCTGGGGGGGGGGGGTAATTTGGATTACGCCACTCTCACCCTTGCCTATTTGCTGAAACGTGCAATTGCTAATTGAGTGAATGGTGTCATGCCTAGTTCACCTCATAAGAGAGTGGTACACCTATTCACTTTAGAATATTTTTAAAAGCATCAGAATAGCTTATAGCAGTCTATAAAATATTTAGACATAATACTCAACAAGATCTTTCACTGTTCATAAAACTGGTGTCCTGCCTATTGTCTGCAAATCCCAATATGGCTCAGAATATGGTGTTGGAAATCAGATCTAAATACCATTCAATGATAAGAATAGATGCCTAGCATTAAAGTTACCTTTGTCGCCTTTCTTTTGCCCTGAGTTTTTCAATTGTTTCAAAAGTATCACGGAATTCTTTTGGAAGTGCTTCCATCATCTCACAGAGTTCAGTAACTCGGGTTTCTATTTTTTTCAGCATGTAAAATGAGGTCATGCTAGATACTTCATCTACTCCACAGCAAACTTTGTATACTTCAGCTATTTTTTTATTAAGTGAATTCAGCATTTTATCCTTATGATTTAAAGAAGAACATCAGTCAGGTACAGCAAATGCTTACATTATACTATACTCCGGTATTAAAGAGCAATGAACTCTTAAAACAACTTAGGTGTAACCATTTCCCAAATTTAAAAGGACCATTCATTGTTTAATTCCAGAAAGTGTTGCTAAAATGTTGAAGAATTTATACAAAGAAAATCCATATACAAAGTTGGCATGCAGATTCAAGTTCACAAATGTTAAAAGTGAAATATACAATTGAAGGGGCAAAATAAATCTAGGAAAGATGGGGAAAAAATATTAAATATAACCCAATGTGTTTTGAGCTCTTGGAGACTCCTCTTCATCAGGAAAGATTAGGAGAAATAAAGATTCTTTTTACAGTATTATAGTGATGTAGTTCCTGCAGACATTTTCAGTGGTCTTACTGTCCACCTGCCATATAGATTAAAAAGTTAGTTCAGAGAGGTAAGGAACCTTATGCAATATTGTAATTTCACAGCTTCTCAGAATGTTCTCTGACATAGAACAGGTGAACAGTAAGAATACAAAGAATAGGTTGCAAAACCTACATTATTGCAGAAAATTCTTTACTACTTCGAACTATATTTTCCTTTCAAGAGCCTCCAAACAGGTTTGATCATTGAATATATTTATGCATGTATCTTCATTAGATTGAATACTTCTTGCCCTGTGTCTATTGAATGTTACTCTCTTGTATTCTTTGGAGTTGATAATGCCAATTAATACAATTGAATAACTATAAATTCTGTAAGGTACATTTATTGCATGTTTTTGCATTAAGTGTCATAACATTTTACGTGCTTTGTGATACGTACAATAGTAAGAGTTTGCTTGCCTGGGGATTATGATTGATTGTGTGTGTGTGTGTGTGTGTGTGTATTGGGGGGGTATAATTCAATACAGAACTGTAACAGACGTATACCCAGGTTTGTGGCATTTACCAGACTGAAAAGCAAAGTAAAACTATTTAAAGATCTCTTTGGTCTGATGTTTACTTTGATAATCAAGAATTTTCCTGTCTGGTAGGTCCTTGTATTTTAACTATTTACAGCCCATTCTTAATGATGTGCATAAGGCACCATAGTCCTCAGCCACTGCAATAGGACTTGCAGGAGACCATCATGAACTTTCCAGTGTAACAGACAAAGGTATAAGCTATATCTGTTGCTACTGTTGTTTCTGATTGGTAGAGTTTATTTTATTTATTACATTTCTATACCACCCAATGGGCAGTTTACAAAGCTTAAAATCATAACAAAGCAATCTAGAAATATAATATCACATACAAAAATACAAAACAAGTTTACACAATCAGTAATAAATATCCCAGAACCTGTTTAAAAAACCTTATTATATGCCTGGGAGTAAAGTCTTGACTTTGAGCCAGATAGATGACAATGGTAGCGCCACACGGACCTCTGGAGACAGCATTCCACTAACTGGGTCACCACCAGCCCTCTCCCTTAATAATAATAATAATAATAATAATAATAATAATTTATTTCTTACCCACCTCTCCGTTTGGATCGAGGCAGGGAACAACAATATGATAAAATACATTAAACTGATTAAAACATGACACACATTATTAAAACTGCATTAAAACATCCTAAAACATCCTTTGAACCTCCCTCAGGCCTCAGATGATTATCATAGTATACAGGTAGGTTTGAATGGCTAAAGCAGACCCAGTGGTCTCTCATGACCTTTTAGGATGCTATGTAAAGTTGGGTACTCTGAATATATGCCTACCACACCACCATTTCTCTGCCCACTCTTTGGCCACCAGTTATGCCAAGAAAGGCTCCCTCATGCCATTTCCTTCCCCAGCTGTGCTGGTCTTGAGTCAATCCTCATCATGCCATACAAGTGCAGCATAATGATATTACCCAGTTGATGCCTCTGCCTAAGCCATTAACCATTAGTACTGTGTGTAATTGTTTTTTTACACTACATGCATTATGGTATTACAAAGACACAAACTTACTGTGGATGCTGGATTATACTCTCCTGAAGAAAATACTTTGGCTTTTAGTGCCACTTCTGCACTTTTCTCCTCTTCTTTGAGGCAAGCAGCTATAAGAGTTTCTTTTTCATCTAATAGGTTCTGTAGTTTTTGGTCCCTGTAAAAAAAAAAAAAAAGCTGTAAAAGTTATACCTAGTATTCAAAATTAGTCTGTAGATTAGCTTTTCTGTGGTATAACCCGCAGACAACACTTTAACCTGTATTCCAAACAACTCTTAAAACTTTTATGTTCTGATATTCCAGGCAAAATAAGCATCTTATTTTGCATCTACACTACAGGCAAATTGGTTTAATAGGAATTCCCTCTCCTCACGGAATCCTGGGAATTGTAGTTGTGTGATGAGGCCTCTCAGAGCTTGTGCAGATGTTACTACAAGATGGCTAAACACTGTAAATCAGCCTCCCCCATGCTTGCTGGAGATGATGGTAGTCCAACACAACTGGAAGGTAGTAGGTTGGGGAAAGCTGTTGCAAATTCATACGCAGGTGGTTTACTTATAGAAGCAGAGAAACGTCAAGAAGAGAAGACTCATGATAGATCACTTCTCCTTGAATAGAGAAAAAGATGTTTGCTTCTTTTTTTAATTGAGGATTTCTTTGTTTTAGAAGATACTGTTAAGTGTATGTGAAACAGTGTGCATTAGTAGAATAGTGCATAAAATGGATTAATCAAGTAAGAGAAAGGTAACTACTACTTGGATTCCTTTGTGTAACTGAGTGTATTACCAAGAAATATAGTACCAGTGGCACAAACACAGAATGAAAATGTTTTAGTTTGGCTTGCACTCACAAGAATTCCTCCTGTGCATTTACTCTTTTAAAAATATAATTCATTTATATATTTTTTCTAATCATGGAGGAAGAGAAGCCATCTTCCATGAGTCTGATCTTCCACTGATACAGTGCTGAAGCAAAGGAACTACATAGATGAACAGTTATCTGCAAGAATTAGCCACCTGCAATAATCTTTGAACCAACTCTTAGGAGAGAATCCCCACAACAACAGTTCGCAGGATTCCATGCAGAGAAGCGATGACTGTCAAATTAGTATAAACCTACATGCATTGGCAGCTTAGGTCTCCCCTAAAAGCCAGAAAACCAACGTTTCTTTATTGTAAATCTATCAGTTGAAAGAGAATATCTATGTACGAGACAATAGCAAAAGAAGAAGTGGTGTTGGGCTTCTCCCCACCCCCGCTAGCATTCAGTGTTAATGATGCCTTTTCTAGTACTATGAAAAAGGAAACATTTCTCACTCTCTGTCCCCCCCTCCCACACACACATACTGGGCGAGTTTGCATATCACCTGCAGGGCTGAGATGTGTGCCGGCCGCCATTTGGAATATGCAAACCATGGTGGGGGTTGTTTAACTCTCGCATAACCCACCCTTGCCGTGTTTGCATGACAAGAATGGTAGTTGGATGTGCAAAATGGTTGCCGCACACAGCACCCTCACCATGGGTTAAATAAACTATTTAACCCACAGTGGCTATTGGGTTGAGCAAACTGGCCCCATTGTGTTTCACAGTGGTGTGTGATCTGGGTGGGACATAGCACAGTGATTATTGAGAACGGGCGACTGCTTTATTGGAGACGTCAGTTTTTTTTTAGTGACTAAGAGGTAGTAAGATTTGAGAGATTATTGATACAACAGCTAAAATTTGGTGTCAAAACAATTTTATGTCCCCATCAGTGTATAACTGAATTGAGGTCCAAGCAATGAGCCTGCCGAAGCATTAAGATCGGTGTCAGAGGTCCTAAACTCTTGCTTGCTAGCAAGAAATAACCATTCAGCTGGTGAGTAGGGATGAAGCTTTCTCAGTAGAGGCCCACACCTCCTTAAGGAAATATGCATGTTCTCATCTTTGTTTAAAAAACAACAACTCTGAAGACATATTTTTAGCTGCTGCAGTTTTGAGTTTTTTTCTTTTAATAAAACATGTGTTTTATAATCTTATAAGCCGCCTTGTAAGGGCTATGCAAGGCAACTTAAAATATCCTTTAAATAAACAAACTTACATTTGTTGTTTAATGGCATTTTCTGTCTGCTGTCTGTCTTCCAATGTTCCACTGATTTCTTGAATGTTTTGAAACAGTGAAAGATTCTGTTCCTCAAGATGGCTGACCATCTGAAGTAATTCTCCAGGGTCTTTGAAATATATCTCTGATTCCTAATGCAGAAGAAAGGGCTCCATATAATTTCCTGGAAGATCAACCCTGTCAATGTAGCTACTGTTTCTGTTTTTGATGAAACTGAAAATCATGCTTGGTGATTGGGAGAAAACTCTGTTGTGCGAGGTACGATGGATTGTGCTTTCCGTGCTATTAAATGTCATTAACCAGATCACATGTTATGCTGAAGACATATTTGCTACATATACACCATGTATTTTCTAGAAACACTGTAAAGCAAGGTTTTTCTTTTTAAACCATTTGAAAACTTTAAAACAACTTTAAACTCAAACAATTGCCAGCAGCAGAATTAAGAGCAGGAGAAAATCTTAAAAACAAAGTGTGGAATTAATACATTTGAACTACTAAAAAGCCCTATGGAACAAAAAGGTCTAATAGCCCACCTGAAATTGAACAAGGAGGAGCCAGCTTAACCTTTGGAAGATAGTTTGATACTACAAAGAAAGCCCTATCCCATGTTCCAACCAACCTAACCTCTCTTGTTGATGGGACAGAAGGGCATCTAAGAAGATCTTAAACTATAAGCAGATTTATATGGGAGGAAGTGGTCTTTCAGATATCCTGGCTAAACTAGATAAACACTAGTATTTTGAATTGTGCCCAGAAACAAATTGGCAGCCAGTGATGTCAACAGAAGACTAGAGTACTATGGCTAATAGTGTGTGTGTGCTGCATTTCATACTAGATGTAGTTTCTGAGCAAGGACAGCTGCATGTAGAGCATATTGCAGTAATCTAAAGGAAGGTGATTAAGGCATGGACCACTGTAGCCAGATCTGCCTTCTCCAAGAAGGGGCACAGCTGGTACACCAGGCGAAGCTGAGGAAACACGCTGCTGGCCACAACAGCTGCCTGACCCTCCAGGAGGAATGTTAAGTCCAGAAGCACCCTCAAGCTGTGAATCTGATCCTTCAAAGGGAGTGCCATCCCATCCAGAACAGGCTGTCCCTCTACACTTAGACTGGCTTTCCTATTGACCAATAGTACCTCCATCATGTCTGGATTGAGCCTCAGCCTGTTAACTAACATCCAATCCATCATGGCATCCAGGCAATAGTTCAAAACCGCCTCAGCATCAGTTGACAAAGAGTGGAAATCATCAGCATAGTGGCGACACCCAACCCCCAAACTCCAGATTACGTCTCCTAGTGCCCTCCTGTAGATGTAGAGAATAAAATAGAGTCCTGAGGACCCCTGAGGCCAAACACTAGCCCTCCAGCACCTGGAAGCAGTAAGCTAGGTAGGTTCAGAAGCACTGCAACAGAGTGCTCCCAAGTACCATACTGGCCAAACTCTCCAGAAGGACACCATGAGCAATGTCACTGAATGCTGCTGAGGGGTCCAGCAGAACAAACAGACACACTCCTTCCCATTGTCTGCCCCCTCTCTGTGGAGTCATCCATCAGCACAACCGAGGCTGTTTCAGCCTTAATTCAGCTTCCTATAAAGGAAATAGGACACCTGAACCATTCAGCTGGCCAGGTGTCAGGATCAGGCCTGTTCTCCCTAGTGTGGGGGAAAGGGTTTCAGGCTATCAATCAGATTCTGAACCATAAGAAACAGGACTAGAAATTTACCAGCCAACACAGGAAGCAGGGGAGGAGATTCTCCCAGGGAGCCAGGGATGAATCTTCACTGGGCTTTATCAGAGACAATGCTAACAACTCAGAGTCTGTGGGAACTCAGCTTTCCTCAGAGGGGGAAGGGACTTCAGAGTTGGCTGATCTCAGAGTCCACTGCAGGATCAAGTGGGCGGAGCTGAGAGCAGGGTACAGTTGATCAGCTCGGCTAGCTTCTTGCCAAAGATTTCTTCAGAAGAATCCTCCCAGAAGCAAAAATGGCTCAGGAAAAAACTTTCCCTTTGGTTGAAAGGAAAATTGCCTAGTTTAGGTAGCCAAGTTTTAGCCTAGAGGAAAGCTCCTAGTGTTTACATTCTGTTCAGGTGCGAAGAGATGTTCATTTGCTGAATAAAGTTTTGTGGATTACTTGGCAGACTTTTTCATTGTCTTGCAGCAGGAGGGCTTGGAATCACGACACCAGTCCCCCTCTAGTAGCTTTTACTAACAAGGATAGGAAAGGGTCCAACAGACAAGGGTTGGCCTCATTCCTCCAAGCAACTTGTCCACATTCTCAAGTTGAACATGATGAAATACATCCATCAAAACTGGACGAGGAGCTGTTTCAATTGCCACCACAGATCCTACTCCCAATGTGGAGACCTAGTCAGAATGGATATGAGTAATTTTTCTCAACAAAGTGTTTTGTAAATGCATCACAGCAGTTTACTGAAAATCCCCCTCACTCTTCTGAATCCCAGAATGTTATAGCCTCTTTACAACTTGAAACAACTTTGTTGGACGACACTGTGCTGATGCAATATTGGTAGAAAAGAATGACTTCTTTGCTGCCATCACTGCTGCAGAGTAGGACTTGAAATGAGCTCTTGCTGGATTGGATTTGTCCCATATTTTCCTCCACCAACACTCTAGCCATTTGCCTAAGCACTCCATTGCCTTAAGCTCTTCAGAAAACCAAGGAACCCCTAGCTCTGCACAATAGGAGAAGGTGCATAAATGCATAGGAGCAATTATGCAAGTGCCCTGGCCACTTCTCTATTCCACAGGTCAACCTGGGCTTCAACAAGATCACCAGTTCTAGAAGCAGGAAAATTCTCCAGAAAATGCAAGAATCTTCCTGGATTCAATAGTTTCTCAGGGTGGGCCATCTTAACTGTTGGTGTGAGCCCACCACTGCAGAAGTTCAGAGTCCCAGCAAAACTAAATCTGATAAATTCGTAATCTGCTCATGGACTTCGTTCAAACTGTTCTACCCAGAGATCACTATCATCCTGATCAGCAAAAACAAGATCAAGAATATGCCCTGCCACATGTGTGGGGCCAGATATTAATTGAAACAGGCCCATAGTCACCATGGAAACCATGAAATCTTGAGTTCTCCCAATGAAGGGGCCTCAGCATGAATGTTGAAGTCACTCAACACAATCAGTTTGAGAGACATCAACACCTTCTCTTATCAGCTCAGGCAGGGAGACTGCTGGGTGCCAGGATGGGCAGTATAACAGAATCCCAACCTGTCTCAGTGCCCCACCACTAGGTGCATGCACCCAAATCTTGGAAATCTTGTCTGTGCTGCACTTGAAAACATGGTAGGCACAACTGGGTCACATTAATTCCCCACTCCTCACACAACAAGGTTTCAGTCATACATGCCACATCAGTTTTTTCATCCTGGATCATGAAGTGTTTACCAGTTACTTTCTTGGCACTGAGCAGCAGTGCTTTATGACCCATTGTGTCCTCCTGTTGAGCAGTCAGGAATCTGAAGGTTGGACGGTGAGCCAGGAGTAGGAACAGCCACAGTATGTCTCCTCTCCCTTCCCTCCCACTGGCCTGTTCTGCCTCCATCTGCCCATTATACCTGAAACGGCAGCACCCTGCCCATCTCCCTCCCCCAAACACATGGCTGGCCCAAATCAAAACAAAGTATCCTGTAATAATACACAGTAAGATATGTTATGACCCTCCAAGGCAAGGCTTGTTGTTCCCAAGGCTGTCAAAGCCAAACACCTCTGCTTACTCCAACTGGCTATTTCAAACAGAGAAATTGGATGATACTCTCTGCCCCCAGGGATACACTTTATTACCTCATCACTCTGTATATCTTCCAAGGAAAAGTCTTCCTCTGCAGGCACAGCGAGACTTCTTTCAGATATGCTATAAAATAAATTTTAATTTAGTTTTGTGTTTATACTCTCAAGCTTGCCAACTTAATGCTTAATGCCAAGAACAGGAAAAAAGATAGTGCTCACTAAGGACACTTCTACACAAGTCTTTTATTGTGCACTCACGATTGCTCACTCATGGTAGTTTATGGGTCCTTTAGACAATGACATCATTCTCCAGGGCATCTCCTGCTCTTTGCAGCCATTATCGCAGTTTTTTTTATAACAAGGAAAGCCTGGTATTTTCTCTAATCCTGCCATAGAAATCCCATATAAAAAGTGTGTCTCCACTATACCACAGTGTCATCTAGTGGTTGTATGATGAAACATAGAAGGGTAGAGGGGAAAAAAATCCCAGAAAAAGGATTGTATTGAGGAGCCAATCTTAATCCTGCAAAGAATTCAGAAGAGAATCCCTGGCAAGGGTGCAGGATAAAAGCCTCATGTAGAAATGCTCTAAGATAGGGATCACATTCTTTATTTATTTATTGCATTTCTATGCCACCCAATAGTTGAAATTCTCTGGGTTTTTAAACTAAAATTAAAACCATGATACCCATTCAAAATATATATTAAAAACAGTATAAAAACATAGTATAAAATACAATATAAGAACACAATCAGGATAAAACTGAGCAGCAATCCAGAAATTAATACAAATTTAAAACAGCAAGTTAACAATTAAACAAATGAACTCTGAAAACACTGAGAAAATAAAAAGGTCATGATGCCCATGACTTTGGATGGAAGGCTACAGCAATAAACCTGACTGGACAGGGAATGGAAGAATTTAATACAGTTTATATTTCTTGATAAGAACATAAGAAGAGCCATGCTGGATCAGACTGAGCACTCAGCTCATATAGTGGCCAACCAGCTGTTGATCAGGAATCCACAAGCACGACACAAGTACAACAGCACCTTCATGCCCATGTTCCCCAGCAACTGTTGTATATAAGCTTAATGCCTCTGATATTGGAGGTAGCACATAGCCATTGGACTAGTAGCCATTGATAGCTTTCTCCTCCAGGAATTTATCCAACCCCCTTTTAAAGCCATTCAAATTGATGGCTGTCACTACATTGTGTGGTAGCGAATTCCATAGTTTAACCATGCGCTGTGTGAAGAAGTATATCCTTTTGCCTGTCTTGGGATGACCCAGGGTTCTAGTATTAAGAGAGAGGGAGAAAAATGTCTCCCAATCCACATTCTCCACACCATGCATAATTTTGTACTCAACATAAAAGTCACAATTAATTTTTCATTCTTCCATAAATCAAGTGAATAGGCAGTTGATCCATGTTGCAAGCACACTTAATTGCTAATTATTATAATTTTGTAATCAGGTGCCACAGCCTGAAACCAAACTCAGCCTCCACAGAACTGTACAACTACTTCTGCATGCCCAAAGGGGCTTTGGGCAGGTGTTTCTCGAACAGAAGCCCTCCACACCACCTTTGCAACCTGAAACAAGAGTGAATTTCCAAAAGCGATTAGGTTTTGTACTGTACCTCATTGATGATTTTTTTTTCCCTTCAAAGGATGATCTGTGGCCCACTGCTACTTTCGATGACTTTCTAAAAAATCTATAGTCACCTCCTTTGAAAATTGATAACATACATTGTTTTCTTTATTCAGCAACTATGTCACATATGGTATGGAACTATGCTATTTTCATAATAGTTTATATTCATATAGAATCATAACAGAAGCACTGTCATAAGGAAAGACAATAGGATCGTATCTATTGCAAGTAATCATTGTGTAACTACTACCCCAAAAACCTTGCCTAAAAGGAGCGTGCAAATGTTACTGTTACCATGACCAGTGAAAAACCCAGGTGGACAGCAAGACCCAATTGCTTTAGTGTGTGTGTGTGTGTGTGTGTGTGTGTGTGTGTGTGTGTGTAATGTATCCACATTAGCTTCTCTTTTCCTTTTGTTTCTTATGAATCATTTCCTGAGTTATGGATAAAGATAGCCCCTGATCCCACGTTCCATAATGTTGGCAGACAACATTTGTCTTCTATTCACTATGCACAACCTCAAGTCAACATTTGAATTACAGTTAATTGTTTCCCTGGTGACAAGAGTGGTGTGTTTTCCCAAACTCCTGCTGAAACAAGGGGAGTGGCAGATGTAAGGCTCATAGTATGTTGCTGTTCTTGCAGGGTTTATGGGGGATAGCAAATGTCCCCATGGTGTCTCTTGTCTTCTGTCTGCTCCTGTGACTGGCTGATGAGAAGTTGCTCTCTCCAGTATGCAATGTTGTCTTGAGAACTCCTTCTTTCCACCCAGCTCACCCTTTGACTAGGCCAGCCTTCCCACCCCTGCTGCCCTCCTGATGTTTGGACTACAACTCCCATCAGCTCCAGCCAGCATGGCCAATGGTCGGGCATGCTGGGAGATGTAGTCCAAATAATAATAATAATAATAATAATAATAATAATAATAATAAATATGTTAGGCACCAGGTTGGGGAAGACTGGCCTAGGCATATAGAAGGATTGTTCCTCCTCTTGCCCATGGTGGGGCTTAAACTCATACCTCTGGTCTGTCTGTGTATGGGGGTGTAGGGGGACATCAGCTCCCTGTGTACAGAGATTCCTAGAAATGAGCTCTGTTTCAGTCATTGCAAGTTCCTGCCAGAAAGAACTTTTGGTGCAGGTAAGAAAATCTCCATACCAGGTTCCCCTCCCTCCAGTTGGCTCCTTCCTCCTTACCTTGGCTCTGTGGGCTTCTCTTCTTTTCCTCACGGTCAGAAAAAATTACTGAGGCTGATTTCCCAGTTTTTTTGCCATGGGGTTGATCTTTAAAATGTGCCCATTTGGCTAAAGACACAGTTCAAATGACATAGAATCACATGGTAATAAAAAACTTACATGCTATCAACTATTTATACACCAACCCCATACAGACCAGCCTATGAAATACAGACCAGTCTACAACCAACAGAGAGCTGGGACAACATGTAACATTACTGTAGGTGCTGACAGAACAAATAGCTCCACATTTCTCAAGTAAGTGGGGTAAAAACCTGTTGGCCACCCTTGCTAAAGAACCTTACAACCTATTCAGGATAATGATCAGATTGGCTGGTTCAGATGTAACAATTTGATTCAGGGTCAAACTAGACATCATGATGATAGCTCCATTTGTTTATTCACGTCTTCTTCATTTTCCCCATATATAAAGCAGGAGGTAGAGGGTAGTAACCAATGGGTCCGCTCTGCCTCCACTGGTTCTGTTGTGCAAACATCTGTTGTGCTTGCACAACGGGGAAGTAGTGTTTCTTGAAGTAAGCCCAGAAATGAACAGAAACACGTGTTTCTGGAACAGGGCTGGTCAGCACAGCAGAGCTTCCTTCTCCACTAATCTGCACCCTTTGTGAAACGAGTGTTTCTAAGAGCATCTCTATATTAAGGGGGGGACACCTTTACCAGGCTTTCTCCTTCTGGGGTCTTTCTGTGTGTACAATGGGCTCATTTAGACAGTGACCAACAGTGACCACATGATTTGTCATTGAAAATTTCCCCTCTCAGCAATGCGCCAAAGAGTTCAATGAAACAGCCATCTAGTGGCTGTATTATAACGCAATGCCGACTTTACACACTGGCAATATCCTGCGATATCCCACGATAATTATAAATAGTGCATTATCTCTGATCTTTTTAAAAGTGAGATTACTAGGGAAAGGCATGGGAGATGTCCTGGAGGTTGATGGTGTCGTATCAAGGACCCACAATCATGAGCATGATTGCACAAGCATGAGGTTCCACTAGCAGGAGGGCAGTACTGGAAACTGCCCAGAAGTTTTAATATAAAGTGGAATCATAGGGGATGGGAATTAAATCCTTTCCCACATTACCTCCCCACAGAATCTCATCCCAGACACTTTTTTCTCAGGCGTCCTCACTTTCAGTATCAGAGCAAGACTGGGAGGAGGAAAAAAGAGGTTGAACAATGACAGAATGTAAGATGGGGGAAGTTTTGATATTAAAGTATTCATACAAGCATACAAGACCCTAAACAAATTGGGGCCAGTTACTTCAGAGACCACCTGGTCATTTGCATTCCTGCTCACTCATTTTGATTGTTAGGGGAGGACCCTTCAGGTGGTTCCACATGCTCCTGGATTCATCTGGTCTTTAGTGTCTTTGCCCCCTGCCCTCTAGAATATGCTCTGCTCCTGGAATTTAGGCATGTGCCAATGATTGTGAGCTTTAGGCACATGCTAAAAACACCCAAGCTTTTCTATATTAATTTCTGTTGAACCAATATGATACTCTTTACTTTTGGGGATACGTATCTGTGGACATGCATATTTTACCATTTTTCTATTGTATTTCTGATTGCATCTTTGTATTGTACACTGCTTTGGTAATTCCTTTGTTAAGTGGTATATAAATTTATTACATTTAAGTTTTTTTAAAAAACTAGAAGAGCCCCCACCCCACCTCCATTTTATACATCAGTGGGGCAGACTTGGGAACCACAAATGTGGCTGCCACTGTCATGTCTCCTTTGGTCATTAGCCACCATTTCTAATGAGAATTCTGAGTGAAAAGGAAAAAGGGAAACTGGAGTGACCACAACCACATGTGACTGTCATGCAATGTAATTTCCCAGCGGACTGTACTGAAAATGGCATTCTTACTTATTCTGTGGTGTAACATGAAAGAGGTTGACAGTAGCTTGTTTTTATCATGGGCAGGAATGGAAATAAAAGATTTTGATTGGACTCTTTTCCTCTCTTTTTTCCAGTTCTTCTTCTTTCCCAGCTGCTGTTCTTGCCACTCTTTAGGAGAAACACTCAGCAGAAAAGCTTCATAAGATAAATACAGTCTCAGAAGATCTTCAGTGTTTGCAATTTCACTGCAGACATTGAAAAATGTTGATTGATAAGCAAGCAGCTAAGCATGGATGAAGATTTATTCTCTGAGTTATACAACTACAGGTTCTTGCTAATGCTTTTTCATATTAACATTTGAGCTACAGTCATGCTAGAAAGCATTTATCCATTTTAATGTACTTTATTACTTCCGCTCAATCAAGATTTGGAGGAGGTGGGAGAGGTTCTGTTAATTTATCAAGCATTTCCCCACCCCCAACCTGAACCGCTGCATTTGAGCACTCACTCACAAATTTTAGAAAATAAAATTAAACACATGTTATCAAAGGAATGGTAACTGTTACGGTTGTGCTTGATATGAATGTTTTCTTGATGTTTCCTTTTTTTCCTATGGCCCTAAAGATTCAGTTTTCCCATGCTGTCTTAGCTGCAGCTTCTCTTGATTATCAAAGGTGGTAGCAATGTTGATATTATGCATTCTTGTTTGTTTTATCTTATTTTAAAAACATTGGCTTGGTCTCCATCTACATGCAGGAGTTATCTTCCATGCAGAGAAGGGATTTTACATCTTTCACTAGAGCATTGTACAAGAAAAGTGAAACTAAAACCATAAATACTCTTCTGCTCGCATAAGCAGAAGAACAAGAACCACTACAGAACTTACCTTTTACTACTATGAGCAAACTCTTCTGTTAGAACTTACACAAGTGCTTGCAGAAAAACACTTTAATTTTAGATCCAATCCATTTGGTCCATGAAAATATCAACTACAAAACTTCCTCCCCCTCCCCCATTATACAGATTTTGTACTGGCTGGGCACCATCCTGCTTTTTCACAGCAGAATAAAATACTGTGATGCTGCATGGAGAATCCAAACAAGAAACGCCCATCCCATATATTTCTCATATATAAAGCAATGATCCAGACTACGTATTGCAACAGGAGTGAAATAAAGACCTCACCTTTTAAGAGAGACCACCTCATTCATTGCTGATTTCACTTCTGCTGTCACTTCCATTTTAGATTTCGCTTCCTGAGTTGCTCTAAAAATAAAATGGGTGTTACAAAATGTATGTTCTGGATGGGGTTGCACTCCCCCTGAAAGACTGTGTTTGCAGCTTGGGGGTGCTCCTGGATCCGTCACTCCAAATGACATCCCAGATAGATGCAACGGCCAGAAGTGCCTACCATCAGCTTCGGCTGATACGCCAGCTGCGCCCCTTCCTAGAGTTGGAAGACTTAAAGACGGTAGTGCACGCGCTGGTAACTTCGAGACTCGATTTCTGCAATGCGCTGTACATAGGGCTACCTCTGTGCCTAGTCCGGAAACTTCAACTAGTTCAAAATATGCCAGCCAGGTTGGTCACTGGTACACCTAGGGGTGACCATATTACACCAGCTTTGAAATCTCTCCACTGGCTGCCAGTTAGTTTCCGGGCGAAGTACAAAGTGTTGGTCATTACCTTTAAAGCCCTACATGGTTTGGGTCCAGGTTACCTGCGGGATCGCCTTCTCCCATACAATCCGCCCCGCACGCTTAGGTCCTCTGGGAACAATTTATTACAGTTAACAAAAACTAGACTGACAACTGTTACCCAGAGGACCTTCTCTTCTGCCGCTCCCAGATTATGGAATGACCTGCCGGGAGAGATCTGTGAACTTACCAGTCTTCAGGAATTTAAACGATCTATAAAGACTGAGCTCTTCCGGCAGGCCTACTCAGATGAATTTTAAGTGTTTTATTGGTGTTTTATTGGTATTTTAATGATATATTGGTTTTATGTATTTTTAATTAGTTTTGTGTGTTTTATGATGATGTTGTTCCCCGCCTCGATCCAGAGGGAGAGGCAGGTAATAAATAAATATATTATTGTTATTATTATTATTATTATTGTTATTATTATTATTATTATTATTATTATTATATGTGTGTATATAGGCAGATTTTAATGTACAGATGTCTTTTCTCCTGCTCCCATCCCAGAAAACAAGTGCACAGATTTGCTATTGTTCTTCAAGTAGCAGAAATATGTGATCATTAAAAGAACCCACTTCAGTCCAATAACTTAATATTCAACAGACTACAAATAAACCAATTAATTAAAAAATCCAAATTGGCAAACTAATCCAGCCATGACTGTCACTACTTGCACAGCACTACTGCTATGAGATACCAACAGGGAAGCTTACTGCTACAAACACTGGTCACAAACATTGTCTTAACAATTAAACTCCCCTCTCCTGCTGCACAAGAGAATGGGATGAACAACCTCTAAAATAAAATAAAAGGGATGCAGACATAAAGCTGGCCAAAAACATTCTGCCCAAAGCTGAGCCTTTTGATCTCGGTGCTTTTATGATTGATTAGATATGCAACAGGCAGGATAGTTTGTCAGGGCTTTTTTGGTATCATAGAATCATAGAGTTGGAAGGGGCCTATACAGCCATCAAGTCCAACCTCCTGCTCAATGCAGGAATCCACCTTAAAGCATACCAGACAGATGGCTGTCCAGCTGCCTCTTGAATGCCTCTAGTGTGGGAGAGCCCATGACCTTCCTAGGTAATTGGTTCCATTGTCATACTGCTCTAAGTCAGGAAGTTTTTACTGATATCCAGCTGGAATCTGGCTTCCTCTAACTTGAGCCCATTATTCTGTGTCGTGCACTCTGGGATGATCGAGAAGAAATCCTGGCCCTTTAAAATATTTGAGGAGTGCTATCATGTCTCCCCTCAGTCTTCTCTTCTCAAGGGTCCCCTCCACAAGGATTCGCTTTTGCGCCTGGTTAAGTGATTATGTGCTTCATCACTGAAGCGCATTTACGCCTAATACCTCTGCACGAGAGGCAGGCAGGGAGAGGGGAGGGGGGAGGTAGGGCGGGCAGGCGCCTGTCTCTTTAAGGCAGGTCCCTGCAAGTTGTTATGCTGGAGAGCGAAGGAACTGACAGGGCGATTGAATGAAATGGAGCGGGGGGGGGGGGGGGAACAGGGCAAGAAAAAGGGAAAAGGCAGCTGGAAGACGGAGAGCGAGAGCGAGAGATCAGCGGGAGCCCGGTAGGAGCGGAGCCAGGAGCCGAGCGGGGGAGCCAGCAGCAGCAGCAGCAGCAGCAGCAGCAGCACTCGGGAGGCAGGGCGCCGGCTTCACATCCCGCCGCAAAATAAAACTCGCTATTTAACGTGCATTCGATAATGCGCACAATTGGAGGGATAGCGCACCTCTACGCCCGATTTGCGCTCCCTCCTTGTAGAGGTAAATTTTTTTAAGCGCCTTGAAAGAGCTTTAAAGCTCTCTTGTAGAGGCAGCCAAGGCTAACATGCCCAGTTCTTTCAGTCTCTCCCCATAGAGCTTTGTTTCCAGACCCCTGATCATCCTCATTGCCCTCCTCTGAATCCCCTCAAGATTATCCTTCTGAAGTTTGGTGCCCAGAACTGGACACAATACTCAAGATGAAGCCTAACCAGTGCCGAATAGAGGGAAACCAGTACCTCGCACAATTTAGAAGCTATACTGGCATGCCAAAATAGCATTTGCTTTTTTTGCAGCCACATCACACTGCTGGCTCATATTCTGCAGTACTGCTGAGCCAAGTATCCCCCATCTTGTAACTGTGCATTTGGTTTCTTTTTCCTAGGTGTAGAATTTGGCACTTATCCCTATTAAATTACATTCTGTTGTTTTCAGCCCAGCACTCCAGCCTATCAAGATCACTCTGACGTTTGTTTCTGTCTTCCAGGGTATTAGCGATCCCACCCAATTTCGTGTCATCTGCAAATCTGATAAGCATTCCCTGCAACTCCTCATCCAAGTCATTAATAAAAATGTTGAAGAGCACTTGGCCCAGGACTGAGCCCTGTGGTACTTTGCTTGTTCCCTCGCCCCAGTTTGAAAAGGTACCATTGATAAGCACAATTTGAGTCCAATTCTGTAGCTAACTGTGGATCCACCTAATAGTTGTTCCATCTAGCCCACTTTTAGCTAGTTTGCTGATCAGAATGTCATGGGGTACTTCGTGAAAAGCTTTTGCTAAAGTCAAGATATTCCCACAGTCCACAAGGGAGGTTACCCAGAGGGTGTCTTGACTAGGGTGCATTTGTGCCACAAGACCCCCAACCCAGCACTTGACCTCCTTTAGGTTGTCCCCACACCAAAGAGCGAGGGCGGGGTTTGTAGCCATTAATGGGAGGGGGAAGAAGAGCCACTGCTGCCCTGTGCTCCACCATGCGAGTGCCGCTGAACCTCATTGTGGCCCTCATTGGTCCCCTTCCTACCTCGTAGGGCTTTCCAAGCCCTCTTCCCAACAGTGGAGGAGGTGCAGAGGCAGCCATTCAGCTTGCTGGCCCGCCCCCTCCTCCTGTCTGGCTGATGGCAATCAATAAGGGGTCGCCATCAGCCGGCCATGCCTCCGCTGCACCACCGGAGCAAGGAGACAGATGTGGATGTGCCTTCATCGCCTTGCTCCACAGAAAAAGTTGGGTAGGTCCCTGACTTTTAAAATCCAGAGCTTTGGGGAAAAGCCCTAGGATGGCTCCACAATGGCTGCTGCATCATATAAATGACACAGCGCCACCGTGGAGCCACTCCGGAGCTTTTCTCTTGTATAGATATCCCCCTTATCAAAGAATATCAGATTAGTCCGGCCGTATTTGTTCTTGACAAATCCATGTTGGCTTCTAGTAATCACTGCATTTTTTTCAAGGTGCTTACAGATTGACTTCTTTATAATCTACTCCAAAAAAATGTCCAGGGATTGATGTCAGAGTAATTGGTCTGTAGTTCCCAGGTTCCTCCTTTTTGAAGATAGGGACATTAGCCCTCCTCCAGTCATCCAGCACTTCACCCGTCTTCTATGATTTTACAACGTTAATGGACAGTGGTTCTGAGAGTTCTTCTGCGAGCTCCTTTATTACTTTAGGATGCAGTTTATCGGGCCATAGAGATTTGAACAGATTCAAATTCCTTGACCATTTGTTTATCAAGCTCAAACTGCAATCCTTTCCCTTCAGCTTGTACTTCACTTCTGTCAGGGGGTCATAGACCCGCTTTTGGGAGAAGACTGAGCCAAAGTAGGAATTGAGCACTTTGGCCTTTTCTTTGTCATCAATTTGCCATCCTCATTAAGCAGTTGAACCACCATTCCTTTCCTCTGTCTTTTACTATGCACATACCTGAAGAAAGCTTTTTTGTTGCTTTTAGCATTCCTCGCTAGCCTCAGCTCATTCTCAGCTTTGGCCTTCCTGATGCCCTTCCTGAACTTCTCTGCTACCTGTCTGTACTCTTGTTTTGTAGCCTGGCCTTCCTTCCACTTCCTATATGTATCCTTTTTTGTTTTCATGTAATCTCTAAGCTTTTTGTGGAGCCACATTGGTTTCTTCTGTTGTTTTCTATTTTTTTTCCTAGATGGAATTGTTTGTAATTGTGCCTTTAAAAATTCCTATTTTAAAAACTCCCACCCACCTTGGACTCCTTTTCTCATTAGGTCCACTTACCATGGGACCTTACTTATCATACTTCTGAGTTTTTTAAAATCAGCTTTCCTAAAATTCAGAGTACACGTATGGCTACACTCAGCTTTTGCTTCCTTTAAAATCAAGAACTCAAGTATAACGTGGTCACGTTCCCCCAGAGTTCCCATAACTGTCACTTTTTCCACTAAGTCATCCTGTTGGTCAGCATCAGGTCAAGGAGAGCCGATCCTCTAGTTCCTTCCTCCACTTTCTGTAGGAGAAAGTTATCAGCCACACATGTCTTGAATTTCTTGGGCCACTTTTGGCAGAATTTGTCTCCCAACAGATATCAGGGTAGTGGAATTCCCCCATTACTACTACATCACACTTCTTTGAAATTTGCTTTTCGAAAGTTTCATCCTCATCTTCTCCTTGATTGGGTGGTCAGTAGTAGACTCCGACTATCATGCTCCTTTTATTCCTTGCCCCATTTATTTTAATCCAGATGCTCTCAATGGGGCTACCAGGCTCATCATCCTGTATTTCTATGCAGGGATAAGTATTTTTA
Source organism: Anniella stebbinsi (assembly GCA_029215795.1). Lineage (NCBI taxonomy): Eukaryota > Metazoa > Chordata > Lepidosauria > Squamata > Anniellidae > Anniella > Anniella stebbinsi. The sequence continues at coordinate 44,015,799 of JARDYH010000003.1, read as the reverse complement.
ACAGGCAGTGTGACTCCGCCTCCCTTTCTATTTCTTCTTTTCTTTTTGAACAAATTATACCTTTCAATTGCTGTATTCCACTCATGGGAGTCATCCCATCAAGCTTCAGCTATACCTATCATTTGTCTTCATGTATTTGTCTTCATGTATTAAGAGTTCAAGTTCATTCTTTTTGTTTCCCATACTTGGCTTTAGTATATAGACATCAAAGACCATGTGCTTTATAGTCTGGCTTCTTTCCTACATTAATGTAAGGACTATTTGGGGGCACTATTAGAGCTATTCTGTCTGTTATGGTGCATAAGCCTTCAACCATTGTTGCCACCAAGTTTATGTCTCCCTCCCCCGTAGAGTACTAAAGCTTTGGAACACCCTCCCACATGATGTGAGACAGTTAATGTTTCAGGGTGGTCCAGTACTTATTTTGGAATGCAAAGCCCCCTGTCCCTTATTGTTTATTCATGCATGTCATTCTTGCAGAATGACTTGCACAGAAATGGGCTAGCCATGATGCATAGGCACAGTCTCCTATTGGCAAGAGTGCATATTTTGGGATAACTAGACATCTAGGGCATCTCGTACGGCACAGGCTCCAGGTGGCTGGGCTGTATAATTTAGGGTTGCTTAAAGCTCATTTGGGGAGACAGATGAGTGCAAAGTTCAGTTCCTTATTCAGGCTGCTTCTCCAAGTCTGGGTTCAATCAGAAACCAGGATCAGCCTCATTATGCTGCTCTACCTCTATGTGACACACAATTTGCTCAACTCTGAAGCATGACTAATGTGTATGGCACAGAAACAAATTGGGGATATAAGAACCACACAAGATCTTCACATCCCCTGCAGTGGCTCTCTGTGAGTGAGCATCAACTTTGGCAGGAATTCTCCATGTACCAGCACTGGAGTCAGACAATCTACCCTATTATTAACAATCAAAATTGTAATGAAGTGTCTAACATTTTAAAGGCATCTACAGAACTTCTATCATTTTCTTTGAGAAACTCTTCAAACGCAATTGTATCTTCTTCTAGTTTTGTTTCAGCAATTTTGGCTCTCATCTCTTCCTTTGCTGCCATTTTCTCCAGCTTTGACATAGTGCGTTGTTTTATTTTAACTGCATACTGGGGAGGAAAGAGAAAAAACAATTACAAAATGTTATTTACAAAATGCTCTTCATATGCAGCATCTTGTGCAAATGAACATCATTCCAATGAACCAATGTTAAGTAAGGTGATGTGAGGGTTGGTCACTTGCCTTTGTTCTGCTCAACTTTTAAATGTTTTTAATATGGGATTGATTCTCACCAGGATATAATCTGAAACAGACCATGTAGAAACCTCTTCCAAATAAGAGGCTTGGGACTCTGCAGAGAACCCCTCTCTGTCTTAAGGCTGGGAAAAACCTACAATAGCCCAAAGGCAGCCTGAAGAGTCCAATTTCAGGAATGCCTCACCTGGGTCCCCAGTAACCCCTGTGGGCCCATCCTGATCCCTGCCTTGATCCCTGATTCTCTTCCTCACCACCCAGGCCTCAAGAGTGAATCCAGCAACAGGCTCAGCAGGAAGCCCAGAGTTAGGAGCACCCATTTGCCTGCCAGAAGGCTCTTTTGCAGGAGTCTACTTGGGAGGAATGGTTTACCCAGGAGGAGGGAGAAGGTCCAGCTGAGATCTAGGAAGAGGATGACCGAGCAATAAGAGTCACTGGCCATTTCTACACCAGGCTGTTTGCCCAGGATGGCCCCTGGCTGGTCCCTGTGCACTGATGGTGTGTATTAAGTACTTCCAGGATAGCCCTCCTTCCCTCCCTGTGCGCTGATGGTGTGTATTAGGTACTTCCAGGATCGCCCTCCCTCCCTCCCTCCTTCTCTCTACACCCCTATGGTAGAGCCTATGTCTCCTTTAGATCTTTGCTGGGTCAACAACTACCTTTTGTACTCATTAATACTCCAGCACACTTTATCTTAGCTCCCTAATCTGGTGCAGGTCAGAAAAATTATTCTCTCTGAGATTTTAATGATAGTTGGTTGTTTTAGGGTGCCTCCAGATGAGGTTTTTATGGTGCTATCACTTTGCCTCATTTATGGATGTTTGAAAAAGGTCCAGATGTTGCATTCTACTTGTGACCCTCCCATATCTTTTACCACTTTTCTCTTAGCAGAAAATCTGTTAAGGGGGATAAAATGGAATAGTTGCACAATGCCTTCTGATTGTTAGCACTAGAAGTCCTTCATCTGGAAGCACCCTAAATGCTTCTTTCTTTTTTGTACATTGCCTTTGGGGCCGTTTGGGCTGAAAGATGAGTTGTAAAATAAATAAATTTAATAAATATTTGGTAAAACAATTTCAAGGATTTTCTACTGAACCATCTTATCCAAACACTGATAGGGCTAAAAATCCTGTTTGCTTTTGTAAAACAGAACAGCAGTGCATGCTATTAATTAGCCATATCCTCAATGATGACTTCAGTGTATGTTCAGTTTGATAGGAACTTGGATTTTTTTAAAGATTAGCCAGATAATAATAATAATAATAATAATAATAATAATAATAATTTATTTCTTACCCGCCTCTCCATTTGGATCGAGGCGGGGAACAATAATATGATAAAATACATAAAACTGATTAAAACATGACACGCATTATTAAAACTGCATTAAAACATCCTAAAACATCCTAAAAAACATCCTAAATACATTCTAAAATTCCACTGGATATGCCTGCTGGAAGAGAACAGTCTTTATGGCTTTCTTAAATTCTAAAATACTGTTAAGTTGACGAGTCTCCTCCGGCAGGTCATTCCACAGTCTGGGAGCGGCAGAAGAGAAGGTCCTCTGGGTAACGGTTGTCTGTCTAGTCTTGGCCGACTGTAATAAGTTCTTCCCAGAGGACCTGAGCGTGCGGGGCGGATTGTATGGGAGAAGGCAATCCCGCAGGTAACCTGGACCCAAACCATGTAGGGCTTGAAAGGTAATAACCAACACTTTATACTTCACCTGGAAACTAATTGGCAGCCAGTGGAGCGATTTTAAAGCTGGCGTAATATGGTCACCCCTAGGTGTACCGGTGACCAACCTGGCTGCCATATTTTGAACTAGTTGAAGTTTCCGGACTAGGCACAGAGGTAGCCCTATGTACAGCGCATTGCAGAAGTCGAGCCTTGAAGTTACCAGCGCGTGCACTACCGTCTTTAGGTCTTCCAACTCTAGGAAGGGGCGCAGCTGGCGTATCATCTGAAGCTGATAGTAGGCACTCCTGGCCGTCGCATCTATCTGGGCTGTCATTTGGAGCGACGGATCCAGGAGCACCCCCAAGCTGCGAACACAGTCTTTCAGGGGGAGTGTAACCCCATCCAGAACTGGTTGACACACCTCCAAACTCAAGTTGGGGCCTTTGACAGTAAGCACCTCCGTCTTGTCTGAATTCAGCTTCAATTTGTTTTTCCTCATCCAGCCCATTACCACCTCCAAGCATTCATTCAGAGAAGACACACTATCCTTAGCTGACGATGTTATCAAACATTATTCTGTCTGTCACTAAGCATGTCTGTTATGCTGTCAGTTTATTTGGAGACTAGAATGAAACGCTTGTGCTTGCTTACCAGGCAGATCATTGATCTCTATCAAGCCATGGAACAATAAACATTGAAGGTCTAACTGAGAAAGTTAAAGAATGGGTGCAATACAAAGGTAAGCATGGTTAAGTCCCAAGTACATCAATGTGATTTAAGTATCAAGTTTGTTTTCAAATGATTGTTCTGGTGATGTGTTCTGAACACAGGTGCTCTAGTGTGGACATGTGATTACACTAACTACAAGGTCATCTCCATTTGATTCATTTCAAGAGATGAAATCTATTGTATTCCATAGAGCAGGATATGGTGAATCAGTCTGGCATAAACAAAGATTTTTGGAACGTTTGCAATTGAAGGAGCTACAGTTCATGAACAATCTTAAAATACAAAACTAGTGTTGGAATAAGTACAGAGAGATCTCCAAAATGTTAAAACAGAACAATGTGTTTAAAGAGAATCTAAGTTTCATCGTCACGTCTTGCTAAAATATAGATAAAATATGAAAGTTTTAATAAGAGGGGAAATCTGAGTGACTTGAGATCCATTTTTGGTAGAAAGGCGAGGTACAAATAAAATAAATAAATAAAATAATTTACACTCACGTTACTGTATATGATTTAGATATACAATGTATTTCTTACTGACTTGCATCGACTATTTTTGCTTTCTAAAATGTCAACTACAAGAAATAAAACTCTTACCTCCAGTAGAAACAGCTCCTTCTGTTCACTAATATAATCTGTGATAGACTGCTTATCACTTTGACAACCTTTAAGAAAATTAGATTTGTTAGATTTCCCTCCCACCTCAAAGTTCTGTAGTGTGAGACTTTAAATAAACTATGTGCATTCAAGGAATTACACAAATAACTTGACAATAAAATCTGCATATGAATGGTTAAGAATCACTGAAATCAAGAGAAATTCTTGGTAAGCACAAAGGTTCTCAGGTGTATATTTTTGAAATTCATTTTACTCACATTTTGCAAAAGCAAGAGCCCAATTCAGAGCAGTAATATCTTTTTCCATTTCTCCTTGTGTATCTCTTTCAATGGCTTCTTCCAGCTTTCTAAGAGCCTTTCGAGACCTGGCTCTTGAGGACATGGTGCTTTTTTCATACACTTTCAGAGTCTGCTGAGATATTCTACCCTGAAATTTAATTTCATGTTTATTATCTAGCTTGTGAGAAAAATATTCTCCTTTCTTCCCTTCTCTCATTTAGACTTCAACTTAAGCAATGTATAGGAAACTGGCGACCCAGCTGATCCATAATCAGATCAGATTTACTGCCATCCTTTTAAAAATTCTTTTTGCATAACCACCATTTCCTTGATTGAAATCCCTCTCCCCACCCAAAGCTGCTAATATGGTTACTTTCCACTAAGAGAAGTTTTGCAGGAAGGGATATCAGGGAAACAGGGCAGAAGAAAGGTCAAGTTCCAATTTGCCCCCTAGCTCAGCAGCTGCTTTGAAGCTTTGAAAAAGGCATTAGGAGAACCAATTGCATATCTCTCACAAGCATAGGGCTTACATTCAATTTAATGACTCAGGTTGCATATAATCCTAAACCATGATTTAGCACTAGTTTACATGAGCAGGAAGGATCCTGAGCAAAGCTCATACACTCCCCTCTCCTCCTCCCACTAGGGTGGCCACTTATACATTGGCAAAAAAATAAGGATGCACATCATAAAAAAGAGAACAAAAGAGGATGCCACTTTGTATAATATTTACATATGTAAATGTATAGGTGCAAATTTAAAAATAATAGCTACAACTTAAATAGAAATACATCTCACCTTAGAGGAGAAGAAAGCCTAGGTGACCTGTGTGCCTGCTCAGACTGCTATCCAAGTGCTAACTGTTGATGGTCAACTTTAAGGCAAGCCCCCTGCTCCCCTTTCTTAGGATTCTTTAACTTTAACTAGACTTGGACTAATGGATAGGGTGACCAGATAAAATCCAGGTCAGGGCTCATGTAACTTTAACAGTTGTAGAGCAAATGGAATTTCAGCCAGTGTCATTTGTATGCAATTAGTTCCTGGTGAAATTCCCTCTTCATCACAACTGTTAAAGTTGCAGGGGCCCTGCCTTCTTTTGTATATGGTCACTCTAGTATAGTGCCTGCACCTTTAACTGTTGTGATGAAGAGGGAATATCACCAGGAACTAATTGCATACAAATGACACTGGCTGAAATTCCCTTTTCTCTACAACTGTTAAAGTTACATGAGCCCTGACCTGGATTTTATTTGGTCAGCCTACTAATGGAGGACTGTCTTCTGCCAGCCCTCCAAAATAGAGGGCTGTCCTCTGTAAACTAAGACACCTGGCCTCCCTACCTCTCACATGGCAGTAGAAGGGCTTTGCTAGCATTTACTTTCTGTTTCGCAGAATCTTGGCTGAGCATTGCGTATGAAATGGAGATCATGATTTAAATCAAAATCTGGTTAGTTAAAGCAGCCAGCTTCATAATACAATGGACAATAAGAGAAAGAAGGAAGAGATTCACTATCCACATTTTTGACCATGTTACAATTTATTTTACCCAATATTGTCTAATACTGAAGATATTCACTATACATTTTTAGCGGGGTATGGTGTACTCTACAGATGCAAATATATTTACATATTTGAGGAGCTTTTATAATAACTTATTGCTTCACAATCACTGTCAGAATATGAATTGCTGGTTGCTTTTATTAGGTGAAATGTTTTTCTTTTCCAGCCTAATATTATGACGTTTTAATCTCATAAACTATGGACAAAATGATAGCATGTATTTCTGGGTTGCATCCACCAGTGTCATTCTGTTAGAACAAATGATTTTGCACTAATGGAAACTAAATTCTGAACTATGCATAAGGGGAGAATCCAAATGAAGTTGCACTTGCACAGCTACTTGCACAAGGGGTTGCACAACCACTTGCAGGTGTTAGGTTTACAAAGTGGTCTGCTAGCATTTGGGAGCTCCACTAGCGAAGCAATTCCTTCTGCTAATGATACGTTCAATTTAGGTCATTGCCAATAATACTTGAACCTTAGAAATACATACCTTTTCTTTCTCTGCACACTCCATATCTCTATAAAGATAGATTTCAGCATCCATGCTTTTGAAAAGGCTTGTTGGTTTGCCATCTTTTCACATAAAATACAAAGGAAAAATATAGTTTTTTAATACCATTTAAGAACATCATCATTCAACCCAAATAAAAGCACTATTAGATGAGTAAAAGGCAGAACCTTCTCAGTGGTGGCACCCTGGCTATGGAACTCCCTTCCAGTAGAGATTCAGCTATCTCCACCACAGTTGTCATTCAAGCATCAGCTAAGGACTTATTTATTTATACATTTGAGATATAGGCAAGTGTTTTACTGCTTTTAGAATTCTACAGTTATGATCTTAATAGTGTTTATATGTTCTACTGTTTCATATGTGTTGTTAGCTGCAGTGAGGTCCTTGGACAGGATTGAAATCAAACAAATAAATAAATCCAACAAACCATTAAAATGTCACTTTAAGTCGAGATTTGCCATCAACAAAGGCATTCAGCAGGAATGAGGATGATTTGAATTTGATGGCTCACTTTAGTGAGTTTCTCCCATTCTGTTAGCTTAAAATGATATATCTATATGTCATCCCCCCTGAGAGCACTATGTACTGAAGGCTAAGGGACAGTAATAAAATAAATGCACACAATAAAGCATAACACAGCAAACACAAGGTCCTTTGTGTGGAGTAAAGTTTGCAAAGCCAGTTATAAATCCTGAGTTACCTACCACTAGGGTGACCAGATAAAATCCAGGTCAGAGCTCATGTAACTTTAACAGTTGTAGAGAAAAGGGAATTTCAGCCAGTGTCATTTGTATGCAATTAGTTCCTGGTGAAATTCCCTCTTCTTCAAAGCAGTTAAAGCTGCAGGGGCCCTGCTTTCTTTTGTATATGGTCACTCTGGTATAGTGCCTGCATCTTTAACTGTTGTGATGAAGAGGGAATAGCACCAGGGACTAATTGCATACAAATGACACTGGCTGAAATTCCCTTTGCTCTACAACTGTTAAAGTTACAGGAGTCCTGATCTGGTCAGCCTACCTACCACTCAAAGGCATTCATATGCATGCCTCCAAGAACCCAAAATCCTTAGCAAATCTCCAAGACATCTGTCCCTCGACTTCTGCTATCACTTTGAGAAGGAGGGGTAAATTCTTGGCTATCAATAGTTGAATGCCAGGGTACCTCTAGACGGACAGTATCCATTGCTGTGGCTTCGGAATGGCGGCACTTGCGTTACATGATGCAGCCGCCAATCCGAAGCCATCTAGGGACAAAGGGGCTTTGCTGTGAACTAAAAAAGTCAGCCATTTAGTGTGACTTGTTTAGTTTGTGGTGAAGCGACAACAGCTTTTGCCATCTGTTGCTTTCTCTCTGCTGCTTCTGGGGGGGCTTGCCCAGTTCTGGCAACCACTGATTGGTCACCATGGGCTGGGCAGGGAAGGGGATGGTCCAGCGAGCCATAAACTTGCTGCACCACCTCCGCGCTGCACCTTGGCCTCCCCCCCATTTTAAGTTTAAAAAATTTAAAAACCTTACCTACGCGCCTCCACTGGCTCCCATTTAACAATGTAAACCCAAAACCACTTACCTTCGAGGAGGCATGGGTACGGGTGCGGCAACGGCGGCAAGAAAACCCGCCGTGACGCTGCTGCCGGGGAAGAAGGGCGGAGGGAGTGCAAATGCATATCGCTCTGCCTGCCACTGCCACGTCAAAGAGACGTAGTGAAGACGCAGCCCCAGGCCCAGTACAGAGTACAAAAAAGGTGGCTTGAGAAAGCCTCCCAGCCACATTCTCATGTGAAAGGTTTGAAATACATGAACACACTTTTCCCAATGCTTGGTGCTACTAATCAGAGTCTACATTTACATAGAAACAGCTCCCTGTTCCCTGGGGTTGTCTTCACGGCACCAGGTTGGCGCTGCATCTCTCCTGAACCCCGTGCTTTCCTTCTCCCATGGAGGTACCGGGTGATCCCAACACCAAAGAGGGAGTGTAGGGTTTCTGGGCAAACAACCAGGTCCCAGAGCTGCCCCCACCCTCTTCCTGGTGGAAGGCAACCAATTGCTAATCGCCTTTCATCAGGCTTACTGCTGGGTTGGCCCTGGAGCGATGTTACACGGCAGAAGCACCATGTTGATGTCGTTCCCTTTGAAAAAGTTGGGGTAAATTCCCGACATTTTCAAAACAGAGCATAGTGGGGAAGCCCTGAGGTGGCTGTGACCCTGCGCCTGAATCGTCTAACTGATGGGGCACAGATCTGCAGCCACTATGGGGCTTTTCCAATGTTTAGACAGCCCTAATCTCCCTCTGCAAGTCGTGTGACCTAAAAATTTGTGAGTAGCATTACATAACTTTGAAAACTGAAATGAATGGTTTTGGGACCCTCGTGTCAATTGAGTTGTCACTTCCTAGTACCTTTGGAGGTGTTTCTCCAAACTAGAAGTATAGGAGGAATATTTTACAATGGAAACATAACAGAAAGTCATCAGGTATGTGTCTACACTACAGTCTTGAACTGATTTTACCATCTTTCCTTCTATCAGGTCTAGCCAAACCATAGAGGCAAATTAAGCAACTGTTTGGGTGCTAAAATTCCAGGAGGCACCTACTTGAGTTATTCCAAAAGAAACAGTCCAAAATCGATATCTCTGAAATGGCTTTTAATAGGCCCACTCAAAGGTCATAAAATACTGTGCAAGCTTTTGAGTTCTCAAAAAATCGTCGTCAGGCAAGAATGAGAAACAAAGCCAATGAGGGTGGGTAGTTGAGGCTAATTTTCAAGCCATGGAGTCTGCATTTGGTTACTGTCTTAAAATGAAAAGTGGGAAGAGGCTGCAGACATGAAATTAGGGCTCTATCACATACGGATATGGTTTCAGGTTCTCCCTGAGACCCTCCCAAGTGTTGCTGAAGGAACAAATAATTATTAATCATAGAAAGGAAGCTGCCTCATACTGAGTCAGAACATTGGTCCATTAAGCCCAGTATTGTTGACACTGATTGGCAGCAATGGCTCTGCAGGGTTTCAAGCAGGAGTTTTTCCCCCCTGCCTTACCTGGAGATAGAACCTGGGACCTTCTGCATGCAAAGCAGATGCCTTACCACTGAGCCACTGCCTCTTCCCCATTTTTAAAAATATAAAACCCAGCTATTATTTAAAATTATCTCCATCCTTAGGCAAGACACACAGATTCTTTGGTAGGTGTCAAACAGAAATAAAGAGAAACTAGACAGCTTCCATATCAACAAAGCTGGAGATAATTTTAGATAAACCTGAAGCTGGGACTTTATTCTTTGTGGATACATCTCCTCCAACTACTAGGTAAAATTACCCAAATTGGCTTCCGTTGACTTTTTTTTTTAACCATCCCCTTCCATAACAAGATCCTGATGTGGATTTTCTAGAATTTGTCAGGACCCCCCAACATTCAATCCTACAGTTACTAAGGTTATATGATAGTTTTTAAAATATTTGTTACCAATATTACACTCTGATCCCAAACATGGAGGATAAAGATATGATATACGGGTTGATGCCATCTCTATATTGTAAATGTAAATCTCTCCTTAGATCTGGGGGGGAAAGAAAGAAACACAAAAGCACGGAAGATTTAACAGGGTTAACTTTTAACTTTTTGAAAATGCAGTACGTAGCTAAATAATAGCACAATCAAAAGCAAATCTGGGTATTTTGCAGATTAAGTTCATGAGTTCCACAAGACTGCACAGCACATAAAGGTTTGCCTATCTTGCAACCCAAGATGTTGGACCAATGGAAATATGTTCAGGGTGCAATCCTATGCATGTCTCTGATCTACTGGATCCCACAATGCCTTTTCAACAAGGGTCTATTTAATTTACATAATTGTTGGTGATGTAATGCACCTAATCTATCTTTAATTCATATGTTTTGGCAACGATCAGTCGCCTCCTTTTGAGAGGTTAAAATAAGGATAAATCTTGTACTGAATCAATCTTTAATATGGAAGGATGTGCATGTCCTCCTAAACTACCTGCCGGTTTCTTGGAAACTAACATAGGATCAGCGCAAATGGATTTTCCAGGAAAGGGGATGACCTATCTCAGGCAAGCCCGGGCCTGTCTTTTATTTCTTTTCTCTTGTTCTCGGGAATTTAGCACTCTGTGAGTGAGAATGTAGGGGGGGGGGGGTGATTATAACAGACCTGATTGCACTGAGGAGCTAAGGCAGTGCACAAAGGCTGTACTCTAACCCTTCCCAGACACCTCCCTTCTAGCTGTCACCGGAGTCAGCTCGGCCAATGGAAAAGAGCACCAAGAGAGACACGCGAAAACTGCAGCCGCAGCAACGGCACCTTCCCTCGGACTGGCAAGGCTGCGCTTCCCTCGAGAAAGAGGAGACGGTTGAGAGGGAGCAACTCCAGGGCACGAGGCGGGAACGGAGCTGTGCAAAGGGTGGCCGGGGGCAGCCTTCGGCTCGCTCGCGCCAACCCGTCAGGCGCGCTCAAGGCTGCACGCCACGCTAGAAACGGAAGTGAGGTGCGAGGTCACGGAGGATCACGTCGTGCAGTGAGTTCTAGCTTTGCCCATTAAAGTGTATTGGCGGCGGCGGGGCGGGGGAGAGATTTCCTCACCCTCCTTTCATTTAGAGTCAAGCGTGAAGATGCTAATCTGCGTTACTACATGTGTGCTGTTCAAGCGGGAAATCTTGGGATTTGCAGTTAGTGCGGGGGAGGGACACCCTTCCACTGTGTTCATGACCTGCTGAACTTTGCAGCTAAGAATCTAGTGCCAAAATTTGCTTTCCTCTCCCCTTCTCCTCCTTCCCCAATCCCCGTTTCTTTGGCGTCATGTTTTTTAGATTGTGGGTAGGGACTGTGTTAAGATATATTTTTGTACGCCGCCTCTGGGATTTGATTTGTAGGATATCTTTCTGTTTAAACATGCAAAGGATTGCGCCCTCTTAGCTCCGTTCTTTCCTTCCTTCCCTGGAGTGAAAGGCTGCCTCTACAAGAGGCATTTAAAGCTCTTTCAAGGCGCATTAAAAATTTTACCTCTACAAGAACGGAGCGCAAATCGGGCGTAGAGGCGCGTTTTCTCTCCGATTATGCGCATTATCAAACGCGCGTTAAATAGCGAGTTTTATTTTGCTCCGGCCGTTAAAGCGCATTTTGACTATGGCTGCCTCTACAAGAGGCATTTAAAGCTCTTTCAAGGCGCATTAAAAAAAATTACCTCTACAAGAACAGAGCGCAAATCGGGCGTAGAGGCGTGTTTTCTCTCCGGTTATGCGCATTATTGAACGCGTGTTAAATAGCGAGTTTTATTTTGCTCCGGCCGTTAAAGCGCATTTTGACTATGTGAACAAGCGATTCTCCGCATTACTTGTAAAGCGCATTTGAAACAACCGGTAAGGTCACCTGTTGAGTGCTCAATTACCTCCTGCATACAACATTTATAATAAAGCGCTTCTGAGAAGATGCACATATTCGGAGGAACAGGCGTCAAACGGAATCCATCTAGAAGGGGTCAAAGAGAATAGAGAGCACATGGCCAGCTACATTTATGGAAAGAGCCACCCTGACAAGATTATTGAATTTAAATGGCAGTGCAAGCTGGGGACTCCGATTTCATTGAAGTTCTTACTTCCAGGTAAGTGAGCATAGACTTCCCCCATGCCCCAACAAGCAAAGCAGATGCTTTAGGCCAGATCTACACTTGGAACGTCATCACACAGGGGAAAATCATGTTTGCTTACCGTTGCTTCTCTGCCCATGCGTTTGTCCCTCATTACTTCCTCTTTTGAAAGAGAAAGTAAACAATGTGCATGTGGCCCATTCAGTGGGCCATTGTGATTGTGCTGCTTCTCCTGTACACAGCAGGAGATAGCAGCAACTTCTGTCTTTATTTTAAGTAGGACTTACTGGGGTGGGTTTTTTGTGGCGTGAAGAAGGCAAGAAGGGGCAGAAGGTGCACGGGAGGCAGACGACATCATGAGAGGGACTCGCAAAAATCCATGAGTACCCAGTAATGAGCATGCAATAAAATGCTTGTCTGATGGAGCTCTTAGTGTCAAATTATTACAATCCCATCATGGTAATGCTATATCCTTCTTGCACATTTATACCTTGTAGGACACACAATGACATTTGTTATGGTATTTTGGATAGCGTGGAATAAAAAGCAGGAAATAACACCATGAAAGCAGTTTATGGAATGCGTAATATGCCCTAACAGTTATCAGTGCACTTCAATACCACTATAAAGCAGTAGTATAGATCTAGCCCTGGTCTGCCCTCTACTGGTGACTTAAAATGAGAAAGGCCAGATCTACGCATGCATTTGAAGTGGTGGAAGAATCCCAACAATGTTAAGAATGGACAGGACCACTTCAGCCTGCAGAGGTGTGCGTGTGACTTTTTATCAGTCAAAACAATAAAGAGTAGCAGCAGCAGCATAAACTGTAACAAATTTATTATGGCATAAGCTTTGGTGAACTTGTGCCACAATAAATGTGTTAGTTGCTCTTCGTGAATGTAGCCAAGCGAGAGAAACAACACATCCAGAGAGACAGACCCTGACCTGGAACACTTCCAGCCGCTCTCCCCGCCCTGCTGAGGCCATCGGTGTCGCTCCCACCAGGCTGCCTTCACTGTGTTTTGTCTGGAGAGAGCAACGGGATGGCTGGTGCTGAGTATAAGCTCTTGCTCGAGGGTGCTCAACAGCTGGTACTTGTCTGCACCAAAGGCGAGAAATACCTCCTGGAGGCTGGCATGCAACATCTGGTGGTGCTGGAAAACGCCAGTGTGGTGATCAGCAAGTAAGTTTCTCATATTGTGCTCTTCCAAAAATAAACCTCACCAAAGGCAAAGGAATTTTTGTTGTTGTTACTTTGTTTCTGTGTCCAGCCTTTTCAAATGACAGGAGAATAAAGGAAACTGCCAATGTGCTTTTTGTAACATCTTGCCTGAGGAAGAGATCTAGAGATCCCAAAAGCTTGCATATATCTCATGATCTTTTTGTGTTACACTATATGGATTTTGGAGGCTTTCCTATATCAAAAGACAAAGGCTGCCTTTGTTTTTTGTTACACAACAGGTGTCCATTGAGCAAAAAGTGTGGGGTTCTTTTGATGCATCTGTTTAATGGGTGAACTTTATTTTACCCAATGAATTGGGCAGTTATTTTTGTATTAATAAAAATACCAGTTAATGAATTTAATCTTCTTTCCACAATGATGATTCAACAACACTGCTAAATCACTAGTTTAAGGGGGAATTAGAGTAAGCACATTGCTTCAGAAAAGGAGCAGGGTGAAAAACCTAATTCTTTCTCACCTGGTTGGAAACTAACTTTAGGGTTTTTGTTCGTTTCCAGAGATGGCTGCATAAAGGCAGCTGGGGATGCAAGTGCCATCCGCAAGCAATTTTCTGGAGTGTGTTTTGAAAAAATAATTGATTGCTCTGGAAGGTGCATCTTACCAGGTTGGTGTACATTTCAGACTTCCCTTCACCAAACAGAATGATGCAATATTTATCTAGGCAGAGATTCTCCATTTAGTCAAACATTATCTGAATAATTTTCCCTTGGAAAGAAACGTAATGGCTCTTTCCTAGGTAGTTTAACAGTGGAGCTTCAAGATGGAAGTGCCTGGGATAGACCTGAAGGAATGATGTGTCAATTAACTTTGATTTGGTGTGACCATCATTTAAGGTGGTGTCACATCTTTGTGCTGATACTATTAGCCTCCAGCCTATGAAGAGTGAAGCCATTTGACACTTGATTGCACTGGGCTTTCCTTCACTGGGAGTATTTAAGCAGAGGCTGGATGACATCTGTCAGGAATGCTGTAATTGCATCCTGCACTGCAGATCCTGCATTGAGCAGGGGGGCTGGACTAGATCACCTTCAAGGGTATCTTCCAAGTCTATGGCTCTATGACAGTCCCTGTGTAGTTTGCACATTTTGGGTTTGTCACCTTATTGTACTGAAGAGCCAGCGTGATGTAGTGTCCAGCATGCAGATTGGGTTGGGTTGGCCCTCCAAATGTTTTGGGCTACAACTCCCATCAGCTTTAGCCAGCAGCATAATCAATGGGGAGGGATGGTGGGTCTTGTAGGCCAAAATATACAAGAATTTTGCTCTCCTAGACCAACAGGACTAGACTATTTCACCAACAATTGCTGTAGGGCAGGGGTGCAGGATGTCTTTCAGCTGAAGAGCCAAATTCCATTTTGAAGATGCTCTTGGGGGACACATTCCAGTATTCGGTGTAGCCAAAGACAAAAGGAGTAGGGCCAAGGGCAAAAGGGATGGAGCCAGAAATAATGGCATGTTCTAAATTAAAGCTCTTACTGCCAGTAATTAAGAACTTTTCTACGTGAAGCATTTATTATGTACTTGTGATTCTTTATTCATAGTTGTTTATGGATTCTTTAAAAAACAATATGATCCTCCAGTTTTTCTTCTGTTTGTTCAAAGCACTTTCCTGTTTTTTCTTAGAATGAGGAAAATGAGGTATTATTTCTGAAAGCTCTGTTTCTACTTGTGTATTTGCGCTATTCTGCTATATCACAGCTCTACCTAGAGGTTATGTAGTTAAAAGCTTGTCAAGCTCAGATCTCAATCCTGCAATGAGGCCAAAAACAAATCGTGTCCAGGGGGAAGGGGCATGGCCATCTGGGGAAATTGAGACTGAGACCCCAGAGGGGTTGGTTTTGGCCCCTGGGCCTAAGGTTCTGCACCTCTACTGCGGGGCAAAAAGAACAATTTTGTGTGTCCTTTAATTCTGAGTATGCTGAAGGAACGTGTTTTTTTCTACTATGCTTCCACAATGGCATGTAGAAAGCACTGGAAGTGAGAACCCAGAATAGTGGATATTTTATCTGAACCTATTTATATTAAGACAAAGCAAATGCAACATACACAGTTTTAGAAATATATTAGGACAGAAGCTTCTCCCTCTTATGAGTCTCTGTCAGTAATTTGCTGACATCTTGGACTGTGGAACCAGAATGCCACAAAGAATGTTCTGACAAAATTATCAATTCTTAAAGTTTGGTAAAGTTCCCCTAATTTTGTTTAGTAGTGGATAAGTTTGAAATCTCCAGGTTGTGCATTTTAGTTTGTTTGTTTGTTTTCAATTAGGTCTGGTAGATGCACACACACATCCTGTCTGGGCTGGTGACAGGGTTCATGAGTTTGCAATGAAGGTAAATTTGCATAATCAGAGAGGATTTGGGAATATTTTCTTTTGCACACATCTACCTTGCTTTTCTGTGTTCAATGTTTCCACAAAGCCTCATCTTCTGAAAAAGTAAAAATATTGTATTGCGTGCAATGTACAGTAGCAAAGAGAATGGACAACTTCAGGTACCTAAGAATGGGGAAGCAGCAGAATGGAAACTGATTAAGAATTTTGGAGGCTGTTGTTGGAAAAGGAAGAGAGAGAGAGAATGGTAGTTAATCCCTATGGATGGGCTCCCCTGGGAAGGAATTTAGGGCAACTAGAAGTGTCTCTGTGCATAAAATCCCAGGAATGGAAAGAACCTGATGCTGGTGAAATCTTTCTCATCTTGCAGATTCAGTGCTATAGTCATTGTTGTAGACACCCTGAGCAAGAGTCATGGGGTAGGAGAGAAAAAGATGACAGGGATAGTAACAGATTGCAATCCCACATAGCTGAGACTTGATGTGGTAGCATGCACATTTTCTGTGCTTTGGAAAAATTCCTTGCCTTAGATGTAGATGTCCTCACATGCAGTAGCAGGCAAGCACGCTAGAATTTGTATCTACTTTCCTGCTATACACATATATTGAATACACACAGACACAGTTGTGGGCCACAGGGAATTATAGGGGGAAAGTGATTAGCAAGCAAATGTTTAAGCACTACCTTCATTCCAGTCCCTTCTCTGTTGCAAATCTCCCCCTCCTGAGGCATTTTGTGAGGGGAAAATGAGGATTGGGACTTCACTACGTGTCCCCAATAACACATGTTTAACAGATAGTTTTGTTTTGTTTTCAGTTGGCAGGAGCTTCCTATATGGATATTCATCAAGCAGGAGGAGGAATCCATTTCACTGTGAAGCACACCCAGGAAGCCCTAGAAGATGAGCTCCTCAGAAGTTTCAAACACCGGCTGCTGCGCATGCTCAGAGCAGGCACCACTGTGGTTGAATGCAAGAGTGGATATGGTTTAAACCTAGAAACAGAAATTAAGATGCTCAGAGTGATTGAACGGGCTAGACAGGAACTGGACATTGGTATTTCCTCTACTTACTGCGGAGCCCATTCTGTTCCTAAGTAATATAACCTTTCTGTCTTGTCTCTTCAAGCACTGTGCTCTCTATGCTGAGAACAACAGATGCTGTTGGATTCCAACTCCCATTAGCCCCAGCAAGCATGGACAAATGATCAGGGATGGAGTCCAACAACATCTGCTCATCCCTACTATAATATGTCCTTAATTTCCATATAAGGCTCATTTGGGTCACTGCCTGAACTATTCTGTTTGATATCTACAGAAAAGAGGAAATTTGAGATCAGTGAATAGGTTTATGGGTAATAATTCCTCTAAATCAGAATTAGTGAACACGTCCAAATGCCACATTCTTGGGCCTCCTCCACACGAGACGTTTAATGAGCCTTGAAGGCTCATTATAAATTTTACCTCCACACCAGCAGAGCGCAAAACGGGCGTACAGGCGCGTTATCTCCCCGATAATGCGCATTTTCAAATGCGCGTTAAATAGCGACTTTTATTTTTCTCCAGCCGTTAAAGCGCATTTTCGCCGTGTGAACAAGCGATTATGCGCATTAACGTCTTCTAAAGCGCTTTTTGGACATCAATTAATGCGCTTCGCCGCCTCTCGCCGCCTCCCGTGCAGAGGGATTAGGCGTAAATGCGCCTCCGCGAAAATGCGCATAATCCCTGAACCGGGCGCAAAAGCGCATCCTTGTGGAGGGGGCCTTGGAGACAATTCCTGTTCTGATCACTGCAGGCCCACATGTAGCAGAATTAGCAGAGGAAATGTCGAGAACACTGGCAGAAGGCCTATTTTCAAAATCTAAGTACCTGATTGCACACCAAGTATCTATTTAATGTTGTATTTCTATTGGCCATCTGCTGTTCCTTATTAGATATGTAATGTGTGGAAGTGCCCTAAGAGTGACTTAGAGCATAGTGATGAAGTGGGAAGAGTGAAAGGCCTGAGAGATGTAGCTGTAATGCATCTAGAAGAGCTTCATAGGCTTTACAGAGAAAGGAAGCATTAGGTGCCACTTGTGGTTGCTGTGTTCCCCTCATACCAGAAGCAGGTACACTTCAGGTGCTTTAGATGTACTCTGGTTATTTTAATAGAAGCAACGAGAGTCAGGTGCAAAATACATATACCTAGAATTAAAGGACAGGGTTCTTCTGAGCACCAATCCTAGGGATTTGTTTTCAGTACAGAACTGAGCTCACAGTCCCTTCATGAGAAGGCCATCCCTGGTTACACCCAAACATTCTGCATTTCAGCAGTCTAATTTAGATAGTGGTGGGGAAACATTTTATTGGTACTTTTAATTGGGAGTCAGAAACACTTGCTGATCTACTGCAAATTACCTGAGGCCCTAAGATATACACACACATTAAAGAAGCAGACCTACAAATGAATTCGCTTTGGATGCATTGTGTGTACAGTAATGGGTCTAGCTTGCTTTAAAATATGAAATACGATTAAAAATATCAGCAAATATGCAAATTACTTAAAACTGCTCATATAGCCAAGATAAAAACATCTTTCAGTTCTTTAGGGTGCAAACCCATGCATGTTTAGACAGCAGAAAGTCCTACAATTCCCAGCATGCCCCAGACAGCATTGCTGGCTAGAGGGATACTGGGAGCTGTAGGATTTTTTCTGTCTAAATTTGCATTGGATTGTGCCTTTAGATGTTTTTTTCTTACATAAATCGGTTTTTTATACACACAAGAACTTGGAGCATGAAAAAGTTTAATGAGATTAATCTTGTGGCTTTGTTACAATTTCTGTTTAATAGGGGCAAAACTGCCATTGAAGCTGCTGATGACATTATCAACTTCCACATTCCTAAACTGAAGGAACTTGACCTTAATGGTGAAATCCATATTGACAATATAGATGTTTTCTGTGAGAAGGGTGTCTTTGATCTGAATTCTACAAGAAGAATTCTTCAGGCTGGGAAAGATATAGGGTTACAGATTAACTTCCATGGTGATGAACTGCATCCGATGAAATGTGCTGAGGTACTTCTTTATTAAAGGAAAAAAATAGAAAACACATTTACTTTTGAATTCTGTTTTGGGAATAGGTAATGCCCAGACCAGCTTAATGCCCAGACCAGCTTATCAAGTACTAAAGACAATACTACATTTCTGCAATAAACTACAGAAAATTGAGCAGACAATATGTGAAATCCCTGAGTTAGAAAACTGGACCCTCTGAACTTTGCTGATTAGTTTTTGCATTCCATTTAAACATTAACTTTGCTTATCTTTTCCTTCTGATGTAAAAAAAGAAAAAAAAGATGGATATTGGATGACCTTCTTCAGTAATGATAGCACTGCAGTATAATACACACATTTAAATAGTTACTGTTTATATGTTATTAATATCTTTCAAAGGGTACTTAGTGGTCATTACTACAGGTTATTTATAATTCTGTAGTATTTGTTAGTATATTGTTCACTTAAGACTAGATTCCAAAGTAGTGATTGCAATATCCCAAGTACTAGATATTTTGGCCTTTTAAATGATGGCACTTAGGTTTGGACATCAGGATAACCCATGATGGGTTAAATAAG
This sequence comes from Anniella stebbinsi, assembly GCA_029215795.1. Lineage (NCBI taxonomy): Eukaryota > Metazoa > Chordata > Lepidosauria > Squamata > Anniellidae > Anniella > Anniella stebbinsi. Next base: position 43,996,372 of record JARDYH010000003.1, on the reverse strand, counting down.
CCATGATGGTTTATTTAACCCATGATGGGTTAGCATGTTGTCTGTCTTTTTTGAGGAAAAAATATCCCTAAGCAAGCATAAAGCTAAGGAAAACGATGCATATAGGCAGAAAGATACTAAGTCATTAAGAGCACAATCTTATGCATGTTTAGACAGAAAAAAGTCCTACAACTCCTTGGGAAATGTTGGAAGTTGGATGACTTTTTTGTATCTAAACATTCATAGGACTGTGCTCTTAAATTCAAACCTTGCTTTGCCATCTCTTTAGCTTGGAGCTGACATGGGAGCTAAAGCTGTAAGTCACCTAGAAGAAATTAGTGATGAAGGTATTACTGCAATGGCCCGGGCAAAGTGTGCAGCTGTCCTTTTACCAACCACTGCCTACATACTGAGGTAATTCTAATATATATTAGGTTGTGTTGTTACTTTCTGTTATTTGCAGCTGGTAGATGCCATGCCTTTGGCATATTATTACCGGGAGACTATAATTGCCTCCCAGGTACAGTTAGAGTGGTCCGATTGTATAGAGGCCCAACACATGTGATACATCCCCTGAAAAAAGCAAGGGAACATCAGATGAACCTGAACCCCACATAGATGGGTGCTCATGCAGTGGGCATAAGTCACAATGAGGACTATCTGCTGTTGGAATGGGGTGATTCCTCCCAGCTGAATGTGCAAACAGGGACATAATGCCATTCCATTGCTTTTAGTGGAACTGAACTATGTTTTGCCCAATCATACTCCTAACTCAGCCTTTCCCAATGGCCATGCTGACTGGGGCTAATGGGAGGTTGTAGTCCAACACACCTAGAAGGTACCAGGTTGGGAAGACTTCCCAAACCTGTCAGCAGTTCAAAGTTGTATCATATTAATACTTGTTTCTGACCACTTCAGAAGTTTGAATTTGCTTATTTAACATCCAAGGCTGTGATGCTTTTGGCATTTACCTGGGAGTAAGCTCTACTGAAACTAGTGGGCTTACTTGCAAGTAAACTTGCAGAGGATTGCACTGTAAATCATTTTTAAAAGCCATTTTCTAGTCCTGAAATTTCCAAAGGAAATTTTGCTGGTGTCAAAGGTGATGTTATACTTGTCAACGTAAATCTGCTGGCATTTTATAGATCCTTTTTCTAATTAGAACATTTCAATTTCTATTTATGAAATGGTCTAATACATTTTATATTGCAATTCAATGGTAATAACTTGTGTTCTTTTCTTTGTAGATTAAAACAGCCACAAGCTAGAAAAATGTTAAAAGAAGGAGTGATAATTGCTCTTGGCAGTGATTTTAACCCAAATGCTTATTGTTGTTCAATGGTAAGTTGTTCCTTTAGATGTATTAGATACAAAAGTATTCATTTCTCTCTCTCTGATTGTGAATATCTGTCAAGTTTGAGATATTGATTATTGTCTTGAGTCTTTGGGAATGGACAAATATTCCATTTCATTTTTTGTACTAGCAGACTGGAAGAATTACTGTAGATAGCTGTCAAGCAGGATATTCAAGGCCCTGTTATGAGGTGGGGTGAAGCCCCTGCCCCAGGCAGCAGAGCAGGAGAAGTGGCAAATTTCACAGCTCTTCCCTACCACCTCCAATGGGTGCTCCAATGGAATGCCTGAGGCATTTGCCGCATCAGCAGAATGGGGCCAGTGGGCCCACTGGAGCAGCCACTCACTTGGCTCTGGAGGGCTCTGCTGGTCCCACTCTCCCACTCTTCTTGTGAAGATTAATAAACTGAGGAGGAATATGACTTTTTTTAAAAAAAAAAAACTTAGAATTCTATGTATTTCAGCCTTCCCCAACCCGATCCTCTCCCAATGTCTTTGACTGTGACTCCTATCTGGTCATGCTGACTGGGCGTTGGGAGTTTTATCCAACACATCTGGAGAGAACCAGCTTGGAGGAGGATACTGCATTTAACAAGAATTGTCTGTTTTTGTACAGTTACTAAAGGGATAAAACAAATGCTAGCACCAGCAAATATCACATAGATGAAGTGAAAACACCATGGCCAGTAACAATCATCCTCCAATAGAGATGGATAATAAATTATGTATTCATGATGTTTAAAAAGCCCATTGAAATTGCATCCATTTACTTTGCCTTTCACACAGCCATGAGCTACTGTATGTTCAAATGAACTTCTAATATGATACCATTGCACATTTTTATATTTTTTTAAAACTGTTTCATGATTTAGTCAAATAAGAAGCAGTAAATAAATATTGCTAATAAGTCAATTCATACATCAATATATGTACTGATGTATGAATTGACCTCCAACAAAACAATAAAAAAGCAAACGGGTGAGGTAACCAGATAAAGGTACTGCTTTGAAGCCATTTTCTGTTCTAGCACAACACCTTTTTTCCAGACAGCTAAACCAATTTGCTCAAACCATCTCTAAATGAATTCTTAGAAAATTCATTCAAATTTATTTCCCGTAAATAGGAATATCAACTCCATATCATTCCCCCAACTCTCACATACAAAACTATAGCTCCCCACACACTCTCAACATGCACACAAACACCAAACTCTCTCAGAATCACCCACAACAAAACACACACGCACACATCCATTCATAGACAAATGAACATGCACCCATCAGATAAATACACTCACACACTGCAAACAAGTAAACTCTCTCAGGATCACCCACCCCAAAACATACCCACACACATTCATTCATAGACAAATGAACATGCACCCCATGCACCCATCACATAAATACACTCACACAAACATACCTTTCCCAAGGCTGCTCCTATGCTTGCTTCCCTCCCCCTCCCCCATTTCTCTGGGCAAATTATGGGGATTGAAAATATTCTTAGCAGCAGCAAGAAAATATTCTTAGCAGCAGCGAGGGGTTGCAGAGAAAGGGATTAGAAAAGTACAGGATGAGACCTGGGAGAGGAGAGATCCTAACAGGTGGAGGGCAGTTTTGGAAAAATTCTCAGAACCTTGTAACTCCCAGGATAAAACTATCCTACCTGCTGCTCTGCCTGCTTTTTGTCCTCTGTCTGCACCTTCCAAGAAGAGGCCCAGGATCGTCGAGCGGGAGCCGGAAGGGGTTTACAGACTGAGTTTTGGTAAGTGTGGATGACCCACCAGAGGCAGGCCTCGGAGGTGCCCCAAATGGGCCTGCGGAAGCCATTTCCAGATTCCTAGAGGTGACGGCCCCTCTAGGAATCCGGAAATGGCTTCGGAAGGCCGAAACCGGAAGTCCTAAAAACGGGCCTGCTGAAGCCATCTCCGGATTCCTAGAAAGGCCATCACCATAGCGACGGCCCTCTAGGAACCCAGAAATGGCTTCGGCAGGCCTCGGAAGACCAAAACCGTAAGTACCCGAAACAGGCTTGGGGGGGGCTAAATTTCTGGATTTGGCCCCCCAAAACGGGTTTTCCCCCCAGATTTGGATTTGCCCACCATTTTCCGGGCATGTCTGGACAAATCCGGGCGGATGGGCACCCTAATGTTTATACTGTTTATCTTCAAGTAACAACAGGATACCCTTCTAATAGGCAACCATTGCCAACATGTAAATCTTTAAAATAAAATAAAAAATTCCTTTAAGTAAAAAATCTTGCCATAAGTAAAAGTAAAAAAACACTGCTTAATTGTCAGTCTGTTTGCCAGAAAGACACACCAAATTGCAAAAAGTTTGACCTTGTTTGAAGGAAGGCTGACTTATTATTCTTTTTTCCTTTTTCAAGGTAACTGCCTTTATTTCCAATGGTTATTAAACCCCTCTTCCAACAGACCCACATACAACCCTGTGACATGCAATATTTATACATACAAACACAAATTAATCTTGCATAACTATTCACCCATTTTGAGCCTTTATCTGCCCCAAAATCTCTTTGAAAAATACAGACCTGTATACCCACACACATTGTTTAAAAAAACCTTTTCAGAGTGAAACTCCTTCCATGATTTCCTTTGCAGGCTGCACTCTTGCTGCAAGTGTCCTGACTACCACAGCAAGTCTGAGTCAGCTGTTATTTATTTTGAGTTGATGAGCAAAGTTTTACAGCTGCTTTTCACTGACCCTTCTAGTAATCCGACCAAACTTAATTACCCCTTTCCTGCCAGCCCGAGTAAATCCAATGTGAAACCATCTCTTATTGCCTGTAGGTATTTAACTCCAACGATTCATTTAATCCTTCTGGAGTAACAGATTTTAAAGTTAACATCCAAAATACCTCTCTTTTACTTAAACATGCCCCTTTACCCCTCACCTTCTCAATGGCCCAGAAAACAATAGACTCTGGTTTGTGATTTTGTTCCATAAAATGCTTGACCAGAGGTGCCCCTGTCCAGTGATTCCTTAAATTATGGAGATGTTCACCTATCCTCACTTTCAGTTGTCTAGATGTTTTGCCCACATACATCTTGTTGCATGGGCATTTGATGACATAAATAACTCCCTCAGAGTTACAATTGAGGAAGTCTTTGATCTGTATTTCCTTTCTATCCCTGATATTGGTAAAAGAGATTACCTTTCTAGTATGTCTGCAATATACACATCGCCCACACAGATGGTGTCCCCGAGGTTTGGGTAAATTGACAATAGACGGTTGAACCACTGCAACAGTGGTAAAGGGAAGGGGGTACATGACAGGTGAAGGAGTGGGGGCATTGTAGTAAAGGGAAGGAGAGTGGAGGCAGAGGTGACAGCAGGAGAGCTTGCACTGAGCCTGCGGAATAGCATGGACAAACCCTATATTTCTTGACGACATTGTTACATTTCTATTGTCTGAAACTAACTTCTGTCACAGTGAGCTTGGAAGCTTTCAGGTTGCCCTGGAAGAAAGATGACCAAGGGACTATTGGTTTTATTCATCTGCATAGTGAATTCAGGCATACCTTCCCTCTTTCATTAGCTTATGGCAATGCACCTGGCCTGTGTAAACATGAAAATGTCCATGAAAGAAGCTTTTGCTGCTGCCACCATTAATGCGGCTTATGCTCTTGGGAAGTCACACACACATGGCTCCATAGAAACTGGCAAACAAGGAGACCTCATTATCATTAACTCACCACGGTAAGTATGTACATTGCTCTTTAAAGCCTACCTAATATTGGCATAAACAGGAAAATTCTATATTCAGAATTATAGCTCGTTGCAAATGCAAAGCAGGAAGCAGAGCCACGGTGTGGGAATGAGATTTCCCCCCCATCTGAAGGAGCTCAAAGCCTCTCCAGGGTATCAAATACTTGAAAAGGGCAGTCGGGTTCTACTCATCACTTTAAGCTATAGCTGTACAGATCATAACTTGAACCAATGGGGATTGTGTGAGATTCAGTACATGACAAGTGCCTGCTGGATTACCAGTCCATTCTTGACTTTACTATAAGTAATGTCCTGCCCTGATTTCCATCTACCCTCTAGGATTGCCAGCTCTTGAAATCAAAATTCTGATACTGAGTGGGAACAGAGCTCAAAGCAGTGTGTGTAAGAGGGTACCATTAGAGCAGGTATAGGAGTGGAGCTCAACAGGGTTTTATGTTCCCAGAACAGAACCCTGGGCCACTCTTCATGGCTAAAGAAAAGCTCTCCCGAATGCTTATGTGGGATGTGGTATACAATGGGATGCTTCCATATGTATTTGTGGAATGGTTAAAATATCAGAGAAAAGAGTTCTGAATCTAACCTTTCAATGCTACTTTCAATGTGCAGAGAATACAAGCCAGGTAGGTGGTAGGTGTGTGTCTATAAACGTGGGAGATTTTAAATATCTGATCCTCTGCTTGCATTCTGCATGATTTTTCTATTCCAGCATTTCAACTCTCCTGCTTCCTATTTTGTCAAGTGCACAAAATATTTTGTTGTTTTTAAGTATGATTATATATTTTGCAACATCTTTTTTAGATGGGAACACTTGATCTACCAGTTTGGCGGCCATCAAGAACTGATTGAGTATGTCATTGTTAAAGGAAAGGTTGTCTATAAAAATGACAGCATTCTGGACTTCTAGGCACTTCCTGTAAGACTGAATACCGCAGTTGCCAGAATCTCTAAAGCACACAATAATCAACATAGCCATACAGAAACTGCAGTGATGTCACATCCAGAATTTCAATGATTTTTATTTTACTTCTTCCAGTTTACCCTTAATCTCCTGCCTGATATTTTTGGGGCCAACTATGAAATAAACCTGCACATTATAAAAACTGTCTCTGGCGTTATCATTAACAAAGGCGATAGTCTTGATAGTCTACATCCTCATGTATAAAGAAATCAAAGATATGTTTTACAGAGAGTCCTTGCATACGTCAGATTTTTTCACAACTCACGTTCGCTAGTAAGATTTATGCTGCATGAAGCAGGATACAGCGGTTGGGATTCAAAGGACTGCACATCTACTTCCAAAGGAGGTTTTGAGATTGTGTTTCTTTGAACTGCCACCACCCCACATATGGAAAATCACTTACTGAGAGAACTTCACAAAACAGTTTGTGCTATGACACTGGAGTCAGTGGTGCTACAAGGGATGAATTTCAGGGCCGAAACAAAGCACACCCACCCAGCAAACAGTCCTGGCATTAGTCTGCTGGGACCCACCAGGGCTGATGCCAGTCGCCACATCACTGTACGTCTTATTTTAGAAAGCATTTTATCTTCTGTGTGGCCAGCTCGGCATATAGATAGTTACAAATGCTCATTTTATTATATCTAGTTTAAAAATGTATTATCCTTTTCTGAAACAAAAAATATTCCGAAGCAAACTCCATGTTATCGTTGTAGTCATAATGGCGCTATGATTTAAGTGAGTTTAAAATGTGAAACAAACTGCACGTGCTTCGAGTATTTCTTTTTTATCAGGGTTGGCAGATAAATTCTTCCTCTCCCTGCCCCCCCCCCCCACTCTAAGGGCATCATCAGACTAGCGCTACTGCCCACTTACAGATGTTTGCATGTCCTTTAGATGACGTCTGCCCCCTGCATGCCTCCCACTCCTGCTCATTTTTCCGTTGCAAAATAGACCCCTTTTAATCTGACTCTTTTAAAAACAGAATGTGTGGTGTGTGCAGGAAAAGCGGCATGGTAAAAACAGCCCTTGGATGGGCCACATGGTCTTTGTTTACTTCCTCTTTCCTCTCCGGGAGGAAAAAGGAAATAACGAAAGACAGAAGCGGGGCCGGAGAAGCAATGGTAAGGAAACACAAATTCCCCCTGGGTGATGACGCCCTAATGTATCAGGAATATAGAAGCAATGGAATGGTGAGGGGAGAGAAGAGAAATGTTAGTTGCATGCTTCATATTAAACCACAAGAAATAAGGAGGAGGAAAAGAAGGAGTCATAACAATGTTAGAAGCTCAAGTTGTTCTCTTGCTAGCTACATTTGTAGTGACACCTTTGTCAATCACGGTTCTTGCAGTTAATCTCACATTTGTGTTACATTCTCTTTCCCTGTAATCACAGAGAAAGGTTCTAATAGTCATATAACCACCCTGCTACTTTCTTTAATTTTGTAAGTTTTTTTAAAAAATAAAGCATTTAAAAGGTTTCAGTTTACATTTTTTTTGTGTGGTGATGTTTGCCTGATTAGCTACCCACCAGGGTATTTAGAAACAATTTAGTGAAAGTTCTGAAGTGAAACAAGACCAAATTAACATGGATCATGCAGGAAGAGCCCTTCCTTCTCATGCAGGTGGTGTTCCAATTTTTGCGATACTGGCCTGAGTTCTTCCTAGGTAGATTGGATCCTCTGATGTTTGGACAGGCACAAGAGCTGCCTCCTACAATCCTGCAGCTTTCACAGCCTCGAAGTTAAAGTTGGAAGGACCTTGAGCCTGTTTTTGATTACAGGACTGCTTGTTATGTTTGTTCTGGTTACTTGGGTATAATCACCACCACCCCGCCCCTGGCTCCCAAAACAATCCTTGTCTCCTGTTTTTCAGTTTCCATTTCTGTTGCGGCTTGTGTGTTTGCAGCCAGCCCACATGTTCAGATGCCAATACAAGAATAAAGAAGGGTAATAGAAGATATGTCGAGCACTGTGGCATTTCTTTGCAAGGATCTTACTCGCACAGGAGAATTTCCAGCCTGCAAATCTGATAGAACTGTCAGATTACAACACACTAATTCAGCTTTGACAAAATTGATCTTCTCTTTTCATGCAACATATAGAACTCTAGAATTTGAGTTTAAAACTTTTTTTCCCTTTTAATATAACAGTTCAACAAGGCATCAGTGAAAAGACTGGCACATGAGTCTCAGAAAAGATTGCAAAATTAGATTTATTGTGGTTTTTTTTTTAAATTAAAAGAGTTTTCTCATTTTAGTTGGCTAAATTCCAGTTTGACATTAACATTACATTATAGTCACAAATGAGTTATATCTACACAGGTTTGCATGCCGCTCCCCCACCCCTGTTCATTTCATGCTACAGCTAAAAATATGGTCATCTCATCCTTTTTGTCAAAAGTGAACCCATTGTAAAATGTTCAAACTCCTTCTCAATACCCATGAATATTTCCAGCTTTGGGCTTGGTTCTTCAATACCTTTGAAATGTAGTACAGAACATGGGAATTAAAAACAAGCAAACACGAGATTATCCAATAACTGAAGTACTGAGGTTAATTGTTATCACTGTTCATCATATTCTTCTGAGTCGCTATGATGATGTCCATGGTGTTGTAAAGTGTTTTTGCTTGCTGCTAAGGAAAAAGCAGTGGGAGAGATTGGTCTGAACTCAGGAATGTGCTCCTTTCTGTATTTTTCAATGTATGGTTCAGCTACTTCCCAAACCTAGAGAGAGGAAGGAAAAGAAGAGAGTAAGAAACAAAGGCAACAAATGAATTTGAAACTCAGCCAGAGTTTGGGCCAAATATCCAAACATCCAAGGGGTGCCTTTATCTTGAATGGGCAGTTAAGACTCATTAGCTTTACAAAGGACCTGCTCCTAGCAGACGAAAGCTCCTAGAACATGGATCAACAAGCCCTCTGTAATGTTTGCCTCTTAGAATCATAGAATAGTAGAGTTGGAAAGGGCCTATAAGGCCATCAAGTCCAACCCCCTTGGCGGCGTGGCTATGGGGACTGTCCTGATGAGCACCTGCACTTCAAAATTGTCCACTACACCACTGGGCAATACACAAGAGCAGACTTCCCTAACCTGGTGCCCTCCAGATCTGATGAACTGCAACTCCCATACCTCCCAGCTAGTGTGGTCAATGGATGGGGAAGGCTGCACAAGGGTCTGGTAGTAGACGGGTGGAGCAATCTATGGCCCCTAGACAGCACCTGGGGTAGGGGCATAGGATATTTCGGATTCCCAGTTCTCAGGTCATACTCAGCACTCCAACCTCAGAGTTGAGAATCCATGCACCCCACTCCCTCTCCCTCACAGATGGCATGGAAAGAACCATGTCTGATGCCTCTCCAGGGTCGCAAAAGTTACCTCAGGGAGGAGGTAAAGGGGGCATTCCAATGAGCAGGAAGGGGAGGAGACTGGAGAGGCCAGCTTGTGCTTTATCCCGAAGCTTCCCCAGCCTCCTTCCCTCCCCCTGCGAGGTGCCCCAGCTAAATATGGGGGGAAACCCTGTCTAACTGAAATGCAGAACAGGAAATGCAGCAAAGGTGCCTTCTGTTCTGCATTAGATACTCCTAAGCTTCCGGGTTCAGAGGTTTATGAGCATTGAGGGAACAATCAGTAGGATTGTGCCCTTCAATGTTAGAAATCAACAGTAACTACTGTATGCATATTAAAAACAACAACAACCTGCATATGACTGCCCAATGCAGGCCCTGTGGCCATGTCAGATGGCTATAGTCAAAGGAGGACTGATGTGCAACCAGTGTTTATCAATCCTTTGCAGCTATATTATAGCAACACAGGGGAAGTGGGGGTGAGAGAGAAAGAGGAAGCTGCATTTTGTGGTTATTCACTTTTGGAAACAAACACTAAACAGACCACTGGAAGCTGCAGCCTGACTGCTGTCTCCTCTATGTCCCCCGCCACCCCCCCCCCCCACAGACAGATACTTGAGGAAAACTATATAAAAGTGGTACTTTGCATTAGAAAACTGTTCTAATGCAAATATGAGTTCTAACAAGATGACTGACATGCTGCATGTTCTTTTTCAACACAGAACACCTTCTACACAGAATAACGAAAGACAAGACTAATTATCTTTATTACAAACTTCATGCCAGAACACAGGCTTCATACAGACTTACATTTTCCCTCAGTTCTGCACCCCACATGGATTGGGACTTGATATATAGAATGCAACTCTTTTTTTAAAATAGAAAAGTGATGATGATATACTTGCTGCACCTGTTTCTGTGGTATTTATATTCTTTTAGTACGATTGTGTGATTTTTAAAAAAAAAACTGTTGGAACTCCCCCCCTCCCCCGCCGAGTATTGCCTTCTCATTAGAAGGGCAGGGTGGGAATTTTTGTATAAATAAATAAATGCTTACAAGTATATTTTTTTTAAAAAAAACTGCACTTGTTTCTAGTCCACTCCCAAGCACAATTCATTGTGTTGGGTTTTGCATTTAAACCCCTTTATGGCCGAGGACAAGTGTATCTCAAGGCTGCTTGCTCCCTCATAAGCATGCCCGCATGTTGAGATCTTCCTCAGCGGCCCTTCTTCAGGTCCCCCTGCCATCAGAGGTGTGGTGAGTGGTATCCTAAGAGAGGGCCTTTTCAGTGATGACACCCTACCTTTGGAACATCCTCCCCAGGAGTCTCGCTAAATGAGGACCATTTTATTTGTTGATGCTTTCTTAAGCTGCTATTTTAATGTTATTTGGTTATGCTATTAATATTTGGTTTTTATTGTTGTGCTGATTTATTGTATTTGTGGTCTTATGGCTTCTTTTTAATTTTCTTGATTTGTGAGCTGCTCTTGGAACCCTTCAGGGTTGAAAAGCAAATTAGACATGTATGAAATAAATAAATATGGCTCACTTCCCTAGCCATAATCATCTGTACCTCCTCTCACTTTCTCATAGGCACTGATTGCTTCCCTCACATGCGGGGGATTTCTTATGCTGCAATTTCTTATGCGGAGCAAGTTTTGTGAAGATATGTTTTCCTCAACCTCATTTCCCTAAGTTTGGGTGCCTCTACAAGAGAGGTTTAATGCTCTTTGAAGTCTCATTAAAAAATTTACCTCTACACCAGCGGAGCGCAAATGGGGCGTAGAGGCGCGTTATCTCCCCGATTGTGCGCGTTATTGAATGCGCGTTAAATAGAGAGGTTTTTTTGCTTCGTCCATTAAAGCGCATTTTGATGGGAGGGGGCTGCTGCTCCGGCGAGCGGAAGGAAAAGGCTGGTGCCTGCGGAGGCGGCTCCTCCTCCTCCCTCTATTGTCAGATCTCACCCCCTTCTCCGCCTTTGGTCGCGTCAATTTCAGGCAAAGCCGGGTGCCTGCTTTCTCCCGTTCTCTCTCCCCTCCGTTCCCCTTGACTGCCAAGAAGCCTGGCAGCGTCCAGTAGCTCTCACGCACCCCTCTCTCTCCACTGTCCTCCGGCTCCTGCTGAGGGGATCAGGCTGTCAGTTGCAGGCGGGGGGGGGGGGGGGCGGAACCCCAGCACCCGCCCGCCCACCTGCGACTCCTTCCCCGCAAGAGGGGCGCCTCCTGCTCGGCACCCGCGGCGGGGGGCCCGGCGGGAGGAGGAGGAGGAAGAAGAGGGGGTAAAGGAAGGCGAGGAGGATTGCTCGCCTGCTGCCCACAGCCTACCAGCCAGCCAGCTGGGGAGTGGCGGGGAGGGGAGGGAAGTGCCTTTTGTCGCCGCCTCTCGTGCAGAGGTATTAGGCGTAAAGGCGCTTCAGGGATAGTGTGCATAATCTCCTAACCGGGCGCAAAAGCGAATCCTTGTGGAGGGGACCTTTGTTGAGAGCAGATTCAGTCTCGATACAATATATCTTCTTCTTCTTCTTCTTCTTCTTCTTCTTCTTCTTCTTCTTCTTCTTCTTCTTCTTCTCAGAACCAGACTATTGTCATGCACATGAGGGTACGGCCATTATGTAGCTAGACCTACAAATATACTTGCAAATAACAGAAGAGTTTCTCCATCAGTTTTCATGAACTGCCAATGTAAACACTTGCCTTCTGATCCACAAGCAGTCTGTGAGCTGCCTCAATGTCTGGGGCCATGAAGCGATCTTTCATCCAAGGTCTGAAAGGAGACAAAACGAACAACTCCTAAATCTAGTGGTTGTTGTGGTGGTTAATATTTGGCCAATGTTCACAGAAGCTGTAATCTCTGGGGAAGCGTTTGTTTGACAGACCTGACAACAGAGCGCACAAGGTTATAGACTTTCTCCAATGGGGTCGTCGTTCTCAGGGGGCGTAGAAACTCAATCCCCTGGCATGATGCAAGGAGTTCTACAGCCAACACTAAAGGACAAAAACAATGCCAAAGGCCATGTTGAATTCTCAGTTATTTCAAAGCCACGCAAAGCGTTACACAGAACAGGTAGAGATTATCTTTTATTTATTTATTTGTATTATTTATATACCACTAAACATAATAAAATCCCTAAGTGGTTAGGGGATAGAGATAGAGAACAGGTAGAAATGATACCTTGGGGCCAGTTTATACAATCAAATTTTGGGAATGTGGAGTGGAGGCTGGTGGCTCCGATTTTGGTGGAACTGTGAATCCATTCTGGCTTTCAGTCAGAATTAACTGGAACGCTAAAGGAGCTATCCAAGGTGCTGTACCCTATCCCCAACATGGGTTCAATACCTTGGATAGCTCCTTTAGAGTTCTGGCAGGTTCTGACTAAAACCTGGAATGGATTCACAGCTCCACTGGAATCTGAGCTACCAACACCAACATCTGCCTGGGCAGATTCTGACATGTGAAACAGTTTTATGAATCTTTTACCCACCCTAAGTAATTAATCCAATAGTTCATATTAAGAAATCCAACAGTAGGGTAGCTCACCCACATCAAACCAGCAGCAAATGAGGAAAATAAAAAACTAGCAAAATTTAATTAGCCTCAGCAGCAGTCTCCAATCGAGCATAGCTTATCACCATACACAAACACAGCAAAATTGTTGGGGCTCGTGCTGGATAGGATGACCTGTGGTGTGTATCGGGGGAAGGGATCCCCCAAATTGGGCAAAGGCACATTCTATGAGCGGAGTCCTTCGGCCCATGGAAAGCAGACTGTGGCTCAATCCTCGTCTGGCAGCACTTTTGCTGCACCATTCAGCAAAATGCATTCAGCTATCTCTCTCCTCATAGAACCATCTCAAGCAGACCACACCCTCCTGCTGCATGGAAAAGTCTGCCTAGGCAGGATCTACACTACTGCTTTATAACAGTATTGAAGTGCACTGACAACTGTTGGGGCCCATGATACATTCCATATACCATTTTCAAACCACTTTCATAGCTTTATATCCTGCCTGGTGTAGATCTGGCCCTGATCCCTTAAACAGTTTTGTGGTGCGACTAGAGTCTCTTGTCATTCTGGCCCCAAGCACATGCATGAGTAACGCAAGCAAATCCCACCAATTTCCATGGATTTACCCAAGTGAGCTTTAGGATAGGGTGACCAGATTTTGGAAACCAAAATCCCGGTCCCCCCCGCCACCCCCCCACCCAAAACAACCCCCCCAACAAGCCACTCATCCCCCAAAAAACCCAGCCCGGACCTACTGGGTCCTCTGCCGCCGCCAGGCTCGCGCCACCACCGGCAGTGCTGCAGGGCTCATGCCAGAGGCTGCGAGGAAGAGGGCCGATTCCGGAAGTGATGTAATCGGCCTCCTCCGCGCAGGCATCTGGGCTCCTCGGGGCCCGTTGCCATCGCGACAAACTTTGAGGAGGCCAGAGGCCACACAGAAGAGGCGGGAGAGGGCCGATTTCATCATTTCCGGAATCGGCCCTCTTCCTCGCAGCCTCTGGCATGAGGCCTGCAGCGCTGCCGGTGGCGGCGCGAGCCCGGCGGCAGCGGCGACGCGAGCCCGGCAGCGGCGGCAGCGGCGGCGGCGGCTCCACGAGCCTGGCGGCGGCAGCTCCACTGCAGTGGCACGAGCCCAGCGGTGGAGGCAGCGGCACGAGCCCATAATCGGCCCTCTTCTGCGTGGGCATTGTTTCCCCTGTTTGTCCCTGCTGCCCCCCCGGTCGGCCCGGATTGCCCCAGTTTTCCAGGTTAGGACCGGGAAACCCCGGGCGATCTGGTCACCCTACTAGGAGGAGATGCTGTTATGATTCATTGTGTCTGCAAAACCAGTGCCTCTGACTTTACCTTGCTCAACATGCTCAATGACTTTGAGTGCCTTTCTTGCAGCCCATCCTCCCATGGATACGTGGTCCTCTGTAGCAGCACTGGTTGAAAGAGAATCCACAGAAGAGGGGTGGCACAAGGCTTTATTCTCAGAAACTGCAAAAGTCCAGTAGGAATAAGTGGTGCCCTCCAAGGCAAACCATTATGGAAGCAAGGTCCCCACTTTAAATAACAGCCAACCTCGAGAAATCTTTGTCATAGTACTTTGTGCACATCATGAGCATCATAATAGCATTTATACATCATTTGTTTCAGTGTTGAGGGCACTAAAATGTACACTGCAGGAAAGGGATATGGCCCTCATGCTCTGCTTTTGGGCTTCCCATAAGCACCTGGCTAGCCACCAATGGAAACTGCATGCCAAGCTAGATGGAGCCCGAGTCTGATCCAGTAGGGCTGTAAAAACATTATGAATGTTCTTAAAACTTCCTGTACATTAACTCAATACTTACAACAACCCTATAAGATAGGTCACTATTATCCCCATATTGCAAATGGGAAAGGGTTGAGATTGAGAAAACGGTGGCTTGCCTAAGGCTACTTACATTGGCAGAGGTAAGATTTGAACTAAGGACTTATTGGTTAATGTTTTCGTCTTTTAGCCATCACACTGCATAAATTATATGGTTGCAATACTATATACAGACTTACTTGGGAGTAAGCCCCACTGAACACAACATGGCTTACTTTTGAGTTAATATGCATAGGATTGCACTATATAAGATATTTATTGTTTTAATTATATAACCAAGAAGAGTGTAATCTATGTACAGGACACTTGTTTTAAAAGAGTCCTATTGATCCAATATGAACTTCCAGTCCATGGCCCAGGTGTAAAAGGCTATGAATAAGGAAAAAAATAGATTCTCTAGCACAAGATATACGTGAAGCAGTGTTAGAAATAGCT
The DNA here is from genome assembly GCA_029215795.1 of Anniella stebbinsi. NCBI lineage: Eukaryota > Metazoa > Chordata > Lepidosauria > Squamata > Anniellidae > Anniella > Anniella stebbinsi. The sequence continues at coordinate 43,981,189 of JARDYH010000003.1, read as the reverse complement.
GCCATTTTTTGGATCAGGAAAAGATTCTGTATACAGAACAAAATCTCTCGATAATGGTTTCTTTTCCATGCACAAAGTTCTACAATAAGCTGCATCTTCTATGCTGCAGATGTTTGTAAGAAGCAAGAAGGACAGCAAGGCAGAGATTTATTAACATAGTACTGTGGCCCAAAGTTTATAAATGAGATTAAAAAACATGATAATCTCAATCTCAATCTCAATCTCTCTCTCTCTCTCTCTCTCTCTCTCTCTCTCTCTCACACACACACACACACACAGTATTCAGATAACTGAGATGGAAACTAACACAAGAAGAGTGTTAAGAACAGTGTATTTCCAACTCATCCTCTCTGGAAGCCCCTTAGGCCTTTGTATACTCACCCAGGGATGCTGCTGTGCAGTGTGCAATCATAAAGCCAGAGTTCAGACCACCTTCTGTGACTAAAAATGCTGGCAACTCACTGAGGGATGGGTTGCAGAGTCTTTCAATTCTCCGTTCACTAATTGAAGCAAGTTCATGGACGCCAATTGCAAGATAGTCCAGAGCCTACAAGGTAAATACTTTTTGATTTAGGATGTTTAACCAAAACCCAATTTTATGGTGACAAATTTTAGGGGAAGAAATTTTAGTTGACTACCTTGGCAGGGTATTCACCATGGAAGTTTCCTCCAGAAATTGTCTCCTTCCTCTCAGCAAAAACCATCTTTTCAAGGCAAGTTAAGACTTCAGCATTAACAAGAAGTGCTTAGAAAGATCTTTGACTGTCATTGAAATTATTACTAAATTATTATAAGCAAAACCCATAACAATTTTTAAAAAAACTATTTTATTTATTAAAATATACTAATGGGACACAAAGATGATCTTCTCTAGTAGATCTTAATGAGCAGGTAGTCTCATATGGGAGGTTCTTTAGGTATTTTGGTCCTTAGCCATTTAGGGAGTTTCCCCCAACCTGCCACCCTCCAGATGTTTGGGACTACAAATCCCATTATCCCCAGCCAGCATGCCAACACATCTGGATGCCTAACTCATCTGGAAAGCACCAGGTTGGTGAAGACTGGTTTAGGGCTTTAAAGATAAGACTCCAAATCAACAACAACAACATCCATAAATGCATTAAGGAATAGATGCATATCTCAGATCACAATGTAAATATGCAGGAGCACTCCTCTGAGTAGCTCTTCTGCCAGAAAAGTTCTCACAGGAAGGATTAAATGTACAGGTCCATGTTAAGTTTTTGACCAGAGCTACTGAAGGGTGGTGAAATATTCATTTTTCTTGGGTAACATAATCATTCAAAAGATACAGGATTGTCTGTTGCACTGTTAATTTCTGTGGTGATTATGTCCTTTACAAAAGCTATTGTGTCATTCACAACACCATGAACCTGCAAGAAATGACAGACATTAGCCACATTTCATGCCTCTTTATAAATCAATATTTTAATTAAGACATAATTTTATTTTAAGAAAATGTCCTGTCCTTCTTTGCCACCCCACTATTGCTTATCGAATGGAATACTATCTTCATATTGGCTCATATTTTGTGTAAATGAGTGGAATCACAGCTGTGTTCTTTGTAACATATGAGGTTCATCTCTTTCTTTCAGACGGCATGTATTTGCTTCAAGGCTCCAGGGCTCAACATGTCTTCTCAGACCATGTGCTTGTAGAAAATATTGGTCAATAAAAGACAGAAATTGTTCTCACCAAGTACAAAAACACTGCAGGTATTCCTAGACTCTACCTGCTATATCTGCAGTCTGTGAAGTAGCAAACTGTTGGTTTGCTGGAAATGAGCAATTTTGGAGTATCAGATTTTCTTTCAAGTCAAAATATTAACTATAATTATCTATGTAATTGTTATATGAAATGGTAATTGACAACAGTAAACCCTAAATGAACACATTCATCATGTGGTACTACATATTTAAAAAATCCAAGGGGCTTTTACGTAGCTCCAGTCATTGTATGGCAAAAGTGCTTTTTTAAAAAACAACAACAACAGGTTTACTTGTGAATTAACCTCACTGTTGATTTCTGTTAATATGGAAACTATATTGAGATCATGGCTATATATGAATAAAGGAATTTGCAACAAGCTTTACCTGAGGACAGCAACGCAATGTGTACGCATCTTGTACTCTGTCACAAAATCGATGAGATTCTGCAAAACACAACAAGTTAAAAAGCAGCAACTACACAGCAAGGCTACCATATTAATACTAAAGCTCTCTGGTACGAAGTCAAAAGATGTGATTTGCATTAGAATATTAAATTTGGATAAGGTGCAATCTTTTTTCATGTTTGTAACATTGGATTCATGTAGGTATCCTTACAGATGTAATGCATTTTATCACCAGTATATTTTATACCTTTAGAAGAATTGCTTTTAAATAGAAGACTTGCATATTGCTAAGAAGCACAAAAATGTAGAATGTATGTCCTGCTTTGCATATGCTTAATACATTCTAGTTTCTATATGTGGGTTTCTTAAAACAGGAAATGTGGGCCAGAGTGCAAGAAAGACCGTTGTAGTAACTAGATCAGTGCTGGAAGCTCTGCAGAAGGACAGAAATGTGTATTCAGGGGGAAGCAGTGCCACCCTTGTGCAGTAGAATACAGGCTCAAGGCATTTGGTTTTTGTGCCTTCAGCAATTCATGCCCAAGATGTAAACAAAATTCTTCCATAATTGTGAGGACTGGAAATGGCCTCGTTTGAAAAAACAAAGGTTGGACTCTCAGATGGAAAAGAATTTGCAGCAGTTTCTTTGCTATGTGGATATGCCAAGTATGTATATCACCACTGAAGCCAAACAGTTGTTCACCTGCTATTTCAGAGGGATGATGGTCAGAGTCTAAAAGTGACCTGAATCGAAAAGCCACCTCAATCTGCCCAGGATGTGGTCGCAATGCATGAATATCTGTTTTAAAGTAAGAACAAAGAGTTACAACATGACACTTCCCCCTCTACGTACTCTAACAACACTACAAAACAACTTTTGGTTCCTTTTTTTAAAGCTTGAAACTATAGTTACATGAAATATATAGCAGGAAGCAAACATTTTAATCCAAGTGATAGTACATTAAACTGTTGTTATTTACTGCAAATTATTTGGCATTTTCCTCTTCCTCTGAACAAATGTTATCTGGGTAATATACAATACAAATGGGACCTGCAACAAAATGTTGCAGTGTGGAGTGCTTCTGTTCCAGGGTCCAGCCAGCCATACCCTGTTCTAGGATACTGCACTCCATTTCCCCACCACAGTTTTCTGCCTCCTACTCCACTCCCACCCCACCTGCAATGGTCAGTTCTAAAGATTTTTCATACTTCTACAAAACCTGGGCTTCCTCCAAGCCTGCTCTTGTATGAATGGCCTAAAAATAATTTTGATTACATAGGGATCCACACTCTGAGAATCAATTCACTGTATCTATGATTGGTCACCAATCATCATTTTAGTCTTTAAAGAAGAGTAGCATATAACCTCCTTTCCCAGGGTATAGCAGTCACTAAAAATGATAGGTTTAATATTTTCTAAGATCATAGGAAGAGTCATGTTGGATAAGACCAATGGTCCATCTGGCCCAGCATTCTGTTCCCACTGGAGCCAACCAGTAGGACATGAGTGCAGTAGCACCCTTCCACTTATGTGCTACCTCCAGCAGCAGAGGCAGTAAGTCTGTATACCAGTTGCTGGGAAATATGGGTGGGATGATGCTGTTGCACCTGCATCCTGCGTGGAAGTTCCTGATCAACAGCTAGTTCGCCACTGTCTGAACTAAGTGCTGGGCTAGATGGACTCTTGGGCTGATCAAGCATATCTCTTTTATAGTCTTATGTTCATGTTCCCCAGCAATTGGTCTACATAGGCATATTGCCTCTGATACTGGAGACAATATAGAGACATCAAGACTAGTAGCCATTGATAGCCTTCTCCTCCAGGAATTTGTCCAATCTCCTTCTAAAGCCATCCAAATTGGTGGCCATTGTGACATCTTGTGGTAGAGAATTCCATAGTTTAACTGGACATGTTCATAACTGAACAATCAAAGTGAGTATGACGTCATCATACAAATGTGGGAAATACCAAATAAACCCCCTCATATTTAAACATGTCATGTGAAATCACTCAATGACCTTTTCTACATAAAGCTTTTCTACATGAACCTCTAGATGGAGCCGTGCTATAGTGGAGTAGCACAAATACCCAAAAGCCTTTCTACATAATGCTTTTATTGTGCGCTGGTGATTGCTCATTCACGGTAGTTTGCAAGTCCTTTACATGACGTGATCCTCTTCCATTCTTTGCAACCATTACCACTGCTTTTTCCTAATAAGGAACGACCATAGAACTCTCATGTAATTGTGCAATTAACTATACTACAGCACAACATAGTGGTTATATAATGGAACCTATAGAAAGGCAGAGAGAGAAAAAAACCCGGGGGGAAAACATATGAAGGAACGGATCTTAATCCTGCAAACAATCCTGAAGCAGAAGCCTCGGTAAAGGTGCAGGTTAAAAGCTTCATGCAGAAAAGTCTCCAAGTACAAACAGTCAGAAATAATACCCTATTTTCTCCATTCTAAAATAACAACAAAGTCCTCTGAAAAAACAGAAGTGAAATTGCAGAATCAGGATGTCATCTAAAAAACCCTTAAACAGCTATGAGTAAGGAATCACAAACACACAATAAATGCTTCCTGTAAAAAAGCTTCAAGAGTTAGTGGTTTGAAAAAAATTCAGTACCAACCAGTATCAAAAGCTCTTGTTGTGCCCTTCAGGACTTCAAGTGTGAGGGCAGCCACTATGTCAGCTTGTCTAGCAATTGCATTGGCCCTTTCAACAGCTTCACATCCTAGAGAGGTAATCATTTGTGTTCCATTGATAAGAGCCAGACCCTTCAAAGAAACAGCAGGTGTTGATATTCAGTGACTCTCTCTGTATAAAGACACATGGGCATCCCTCCTCTCCCACTCAAACTACACCAGACAATGGTTTCTTCCCACTCCTATTTTTCTTTAGCCCAAAGGAAACTGGGTGAAACTGCAACTGAGAGGAAGAAGGGTGGGTGGGGAGAGACTGCTCAATCTGTTCCCCCCCAATGCTTGTTCAGCTTAAAACCAGTTAATAAGTTAACTGTCCTATTGGGCCACTGCTAAGATTAAGAGACAAATAGGTAATTCTGTTACCTCCTTTGGCTTCAAGGTAATTGGCTTCAGCCCATGAGCTTCCAGCACCTGTGAAGAGCAGTATCAATAATGCTTATTCAGTGAGAAAAGCTTCTTCATAAAATGATGTTTTCAGCATTCTATCCAGGGATATTTTGAAATTTCCCACTAACCAGAGATAGAAGAGCAGCACTGAGGGCTAGAACAGAAATGAGGATGTGGTTTCCAGCTTCAGCTCTGTTTGATACCCCCAGTTCCATATATACTAGAAATACACAAGTCCGTTGCTTTGCATAGGAGCTATCATGTCTTTATTAGAACTATGGTTGGTATTGCACTGGAACAATAAGAACCAATGGCTCTCCCAGACATGGAGCATGAGCACTCTTTGCACAATACAAAGCCATGCCCTGGATGATAGGACTTGTAATTCCATCATGCTACAAAATCTAGGACAACATCTGCACGCAGCACCACAAACTGGCCTTCTCCATGGAACTCTTGTTCCCCAAGAGTTGTGGAACTCTTGGCCCCAAGAGGGCAATTTAACATAATACGGCATTTTGACTGTGGAGGCTGGTGGCTTCGATGTCAGTGGGGCAGTGAATCCACTCTAGGTTTCAGTCAGAACTCCAAAGGAACTATCTAAGATGCTTCGCTATCGAAGCTATCCAAGGTGACTGAAACCTAGAGCGGATTCACTGCCCCACTGACATTGTAGACACCAGCCTCCACTGGATTTTGCAGCCGCAATGATGCATTCCCTACGACCATCTGGAGAGTGGCAGGCACAGACGCAAACTTCATTGTATTCCTGTAGTCATGATTGTACTAAGGTTTATGTGAGTTTGAAATGCAAAACCGCACTAGGCCAGAGGGATGGAAAAGGGAAAGGATGAAAGAAACTTGCGGGGTGCTCTGCTGTTTGACAGTGAACAAGGCTTCTCTCACCATGACTGCATTGTGACAGGAGAAGCTACTGCTATGGACTCGCTTTGTACATCTAGCCTTGTTCTTTGCGCAAGAACTCTATTCTTTGTTAAAAACAAAACAAAAAACACCTCAAGGCTGAAATCCTATTCCCACTTATCGGGAGGTAAGCCTCAGTGAACTCAGTGTGATTTACTTCTGAGTAGACATGGACAGGATTACACCATAAGAAATCTAAGGCTGCCTCTACAAGAGAGGTTTAAAGCTCTTTCAAGGCGCTTAAATTTTTTTACCTCTACAAGAACGGAGCGCAAATCGGGCGTAGAGGCGCGTTATCTCTCCGATTATGCGCATTATCGAATGCGCGTTAAATCGCGAGTTTTATTTTGCTCCGGCCGTTAAAGCGCATTTTGACTATGTGAACAAGCGCTTATGCGCATTAACTACTTGGAAAGCGCATTTTGGTCATCCGTTAATGCGCTTCGCCGCCTCTCGCCACCTCTTGTGCAGAGGTATTAGGTGTAAATGTGCTTCAGCGATTATGCGCATAATCGCCTAACCGGGCGCAAAAGCGAATCCTTGTAGAGGGGACCTAATTTTCTATAGACCATGAATCCATTGCACAAATTATCCCTCTCCCTGTTCCTCTTAAATTCCCACCAATACTTGGATGGATCATTCATAGCAAACCAAAAGAGATTAGCAGAGCATCTTACATATTTTGCATCCGCCCATCCACTCTTTGGGGACCACATCTTTCCTTCTCCTATGAGTCCCAGAGCAAGATGGGAAAGAGGGGCCAAGTCTCCACTGGCTCCGACTGTGCCTTGCTCAGGAATGTAAGGCAAGCAGGATGCTAGGAGAGAGAAACAGGCCTTATTAGGGTTCATTTTCCCTTAAAATACACATACCACAATTCACCCTTCCTCCTGAGATTTCGCAGTGAGTTAGAGTGGTATCTATCAGTGACCAGAAGTAGGGACATTTTATGAAAACCAACCCTCCCTTTCATGGACAACAGTCTCAGTTCCACCATTTTAATTATTAACCACCAAGTTCCCCCCAAAAGCCTTTAACCTTTTTAGACCTAGGATCCATTTTGAATCACAAATGGCAACATTGGGAACACTTTTAATTCTTTGGCCATATATACGCCCCTCTCTCTCTCTCTCTCTGAGTGGGTGGGTGTTTCAGGTGACCAGGTTACCAGATGCAAAGGTGGGAAGGCTCCTTGTGAGAGTCCTGCAAAATCTGGCTCCCTGCTCTCTGTCTGGCCCATTTTTACTTGGTCTGGGAGGGCAGGGCTCTGACTGGTCCCAGCTACAACGGCTGTTGCTGTTCAATGACTAATGGACCCTTATGCACTGATTATTTAGAATCATAGAATTACATAGTTGGAAGGGACCTTGGAGGAAATTTAGTCCAACCCGTTGTTCAACATGGAGCCTACAATGCAGGATGCAACTACAGCATCCTGGACAGATGGCTGTCCAGCCTCTGCTTTAATAGATTCACATAATATTATGTGATTGACTTCAGGTTTTTTCTTAGTTATATTTTGAGGAATTGTTTAATGGATTGTTATTTAATATTTGTGATTTTATTTCTTTTTTTATGTACTATTTATTGCATTATTCTATATATTAAGATATTATGAATTAAATGCTTTTGTTGTTGACTTGTTGTATTTGCTCCCAGAGAGGCCAGTCCCTTTTCAGCCTAGAGCAGATAAATTTAAGGGGAGACATGATAGCTGCCTTCAAATACCTAAAGGACTCTAATGCAGAAGATGGAGCAAACTTGCTTTTTGTTGCTCCAGACAGCAGGACTAGAACTAATAGGTAGAAGTTGCAAGGAAGCAAATTTCTGTTAAACATTAGGATAACCGTTTTAATAGTAAGAGCTGTTCAGCATTTGAACAGACTGTCTTGGGGAAGGGTTCTCCTTCACTAGAGATATTTAAGCAGAGACTGGATGACCATCTGCCATGGATGCTGCAGCTGGTAGATTCCTGACCTCCAATGTCTCTTCCAACTCTAAAATTTTAATATTTCTATGAAAAGTAACAGCTACCATTTTGAGAAAGCAATCCTATGTTCTCACAGTGCAGTCTCTAATATTGGAGGTTCTGCTCCATCCTATGCTGCTGTCGACTCTTGGACCCCCCTCTAGATGGATTCCGTTTGACACCTGTTCCTCCAATTATGCGCATCTTCTCGGAAGCGCTTTATCGCAAATGCTTGTATGCAGGAGGTAACTGAACACTCAACAGGTGACCTTACCGGTTGTTTCAAATGCGCTTTACAATAGTTAATGCAGAGAATCACTTGTTCACATAGTCAAAATGCGCGTTAACGGCTGGAGCAAAATAAAACTCCTTATTTAACGTGCATTCGATAATGCGCATAATCGGAGAGAAAATGCACCACTACGCCCGATTTGCGCTCCATTCTTGTAGAGGCAGCCTCGGTAAAAGGGCAGAGGAGTGAGGGAGAGATGGAGCTTACAGTATTTTTCTTCCAACCATGGATGGAATAAAAATCATTCCTGGGAGGGAGACATTTAGATGACCTCTTGATGGGGGTAGGGGTGGAGGTGTGGTCAAAAGCTGGAGGGCTTAGGATTCTTTGGATCCTTGGCCATTCCCTCCTCGCTCACCAGAATGCAGCCAAAATGCTCATTCTCCTCCCATCCCCATGAGTTCAGAAACTTTTACAGTGACTAGGTGGAACTAAAATAAGGTCTCTGGTGTCAGGAAAACTGTTTCAAGATTGGAGCTCTGCCTATGGTTTTCCTGCACAATCATATGCCCCCCAGGATGTTGTCTAGGGACCATAAAATTACTCTCAAGGAGACCAAAGTGCAGCTCCTCTCTCTTTGCATAGCTCTTGCCAAGAAAGAGAAAGGAATTGCACTTTGCCATTTTTATTTTTTGCAGAAAAAGCAGTGATTTGATAAAGGCTACTTCTTCCCCTTTTGGTGAGAGCTCCTTTCCTTTCCTTTCCTCCTTCAAAACAGCAACTATTGCACTGAAATCTGAAACTCACAAAAACCCAGCAAAGCACTGACCATCTTACCATTAAATGCTTCAATTACTTGTTGAAGAGTTTCTAGTGAAATTCCACTGTATCCTTTGGCAAGGACGTTGATCCTTAGAGCTAAAAGCATACGAGATCTTTCTGGAATCAAAGGCTTCCCAACACCTGGAAGAATAAACAACCACCCCAGGATTATCAGTGTTGCCTGTAATCATTGTGAGAAAATATTTGGAAATCAGCTCTTCATTACCTGCTGAATGTGACCGGACCAAATTCACTTGAAGCTCTCTTGTAGAGAAAAGAACAACAATATATTTAGTTCAAACAACATTCAGAAGTTTAAGTTTATTGTTAAAATTGAACAAAGAAAATATAAATTAAAGACAGCATCGTCACCTTCAAATGATTCAGCCTTATTTTCTATCGTTTTCTTTTATAAACTTTAAAAGCAAACATAGGCGACTTACCTTAGCTTACTGTTTGGAATAACAGTTCGTGCAAACTTCCCAAAGCCTGTAGTGATTCCATAGACAACTGAAAGAAGCGAAATTTTAAAAATCTTTAATAAAAAAGAGGAATTAAACGTCCACTATCATGTTTATATCCATTGCATTCTCCCTTACCCACACCTAATTTTTAGAAATGTAATTACTGATTACCTCTCTGTTCATTTACAATACTTTCAATAACTTCTCTTGATTCCCTGACTTTAGTTTCAGCTTCAGGGGTAAGCTGAGGGGGGAAAATGCTCTTAGTTATTTTCTATTTCACTAATAGCCAGAGAGAAGAATAAAGTATTTAGTGTTAGAATATTTCCAGATACTCACCTTGATCTTATAGAGTCCCTTTCCGAGATTGACCAAATCCTCTGTTGTCAAATTGTTCCCATTTAAAGAAATATACTGTACAAAAGAACAGTGTTAGAGCAAGAGATGTGTCTTGTATAAATTTAAGCTGCTCCAATATGTGGAAATAGCACTTATGCTTCTGCATGGTCAAGGTTATTACAATAGGGATATCACATATTCTCTTTCCTCTGATAGACAAATAGCTTAAAGTGCAATCCTATGCATGTTTGGGGGGCAAAAGCTCCTACAACCCCCATCATTCCCCAGCCAGACATGCTGGGAGTTGTAGGACTTTTTATCTGTCTAAACATGCATAGGATTGGGTCTTAAGAGAACCATTATAGTGAAATGCTCATTTTTCAGCATAAGAAAAACTGGTGAATTTACTACAGTACCAATCACAGATGCTTCCAGATGAGGGTTTTACGTCTCATTCTGTTACTTCCATCTTTTCCCTTAACACGGAAAATTTGTTAAGGAGAGGAAGATGGAACAATCACATAATAATCCTTTCTGACTGGTAGGAGCCCTCAGCCTGGAAGCACCCAGTACTAGGGAAACAGTGTTCTTTTTTGCTACTATTGTGCAGTACAAACCCTAGGCATGTATACTCAGAAGTAAGTCCCACTGTGTTCAATGGGGCTTATTCCCAAGTAAGTGCACAGAGCGTTACACATCATCATGTTTCTAGACCAGGCTTATATGGTGCAATTGTCCTTTCCTCATTCATGGGGAGTCCAGAAAACAACATCTTTCATTTGTAGCACTCCCCTGTTTTCCCACCAGGTCTTCCCAGTGGGGGATGGTGGCTCTGAAGTCAGTGGGGCAATGAATCTGCTCCGGATTTCAGCCATAACCAAGGTGTGAACTGGGAAGCCTCTTTAGAGTTCTGACTGAAACCTGGAGTGGATTCACTGCCGCACTGACATCGCAGCCAACAGCCTCCACTGCTTCCATAATTTTTCTTACCAGAAAAGATCTGTTAAGGATGAAAACATGGAGTAGCTACACAGTGCCTTTTGACTGGTCTGGAAGCACCTTTAATTAAGCAACTAATGTTTTCTAGTCAGTGTACAAAGATTAAGAAAACAAGAGCACCTCTACCTGCTTACAACCTATACAGTATACAAGGGGGGAGGAAAGGAGGGGGCAGGGAAACAAACACATTCAAACACTAGATGGAAGCCTCCATAATTCTCCGTAAATGATCATGGCTCCATACCTGTTCCGGTTCTCGATATTTACTATACCTGAAAAAATACATAAGGAAACATATGCTGCAAGTCGATTTACCTTGTACCCAGTGTGGAGTATAAGACTGATGATGTGCTAAACTAAATATTCTTAACTTGTGAGGCTTAATAAAAGTGATAGACCATCACACCATTTTGGAAAAGGATACAAATAAACACCCTCTGGCTGTGATGGAATGAAGTCTGGAGACATCACATCACCTTGTATCACTGAAAGGAGAAGGGAACACATTCATTTTCTACACTTCTGTGGTCATCCCTGAAAAAGACCACAGGTCTTGCAATTAGAATAAATCAAAATGTATTTTGCTAAGCATTTGGAATGACTCCTAACCTCATTACTTCACTTACCTACATCTCTTTGCACTTCTTTGTTCCCGCTTTTTAAAAAAATACCAACCACCAGAGGTAAACAACATTTGTACAAGGCCTGAATGCTGTTGATTTATTATTTACACAAACTATCAGTGCATATTCATGATACTTTACAACCAAAGGCAAAAAGACAAGTTTGATAGTTAATTGGAAACAGGGAAAAGGAATAACAAAGGATGAACTTCTAGGAAATATTTGTTTTTTAAACATTTTTGTTGCAGTTGAAGTCTGGGATGTTGTAGTTAATGTAGTTTCGAAAAAACCATACAATAATCAGCTTAAATCTAAAATATATTTGGACCAAAATGTCTTTTTTTCCTTCAGTCCACAAACAGGAAAACCACCAATACTGTGCTTAGCATCCCTTGTGAAAATGTCTTTAGATGTTTAGAAATAACTGTGGCTGAAATACTGCAGACTTGCAAGTGCATGCAAGTCCCATAGATTCCGTTGAGCTAGAAACAGACTTCCTTGAACATGTTGAATGCTCAACATGTTTTGATTGTTTCCTGCCATCATTCCACTTCAGGAACTTCTCCTTACTATATGCATGAGCAGCAATGTTCATGTTTGCGGTCTGCAGCTTACTTACCAACTTCCACAAACTCATTGTCTTCTAGGGCATCCTCCAAAGTATCATCATGATCCAGCAATCCAAGACCTTTGCAACGGCGAACATAGAACTGTACTTCTTCCACCGAAGCAAATCCTCCATTATCAGGCTTATTTTTCATATAACGCCTCACCGCTTCTTTTCCCAGCCATCTCACTGTGTCTGTCCCGGTCCGGCAGGGCACTGCAAGCCATTCCCCCCGGACATGCACTGTGTACCTTGGCATACTTGTCCTCCGTCTATGGTTGTCCCTCCAAAGCAGAAATATCAATGTGTAAGCTCTACTCTGATGTGCATTTTACAGCACATGCCACATGACCAAATTCCAGTGTCCCAATCAGAAAAGACCAAAAAGCCATCCACCCACCCATCCAGAGATTCCCTAACTCTGCAAATACATCGATGTGTGCATTTCACCAGGTATCAAATAAAAAACACAGACAACACACCCCTACTGATAAAGAAAAAAATAGGAAAACAGGAAAATCAAATCTAAAACAAATGAACCAAGTTCTATATGGGCATGAAGACTACAATTATATATTTTTTAAAATGTTTGAAAGTATGTGAAAGAACTGCCTGTGAATCTCAGTGGGCCCAAGCATTCAGCTAAGGTAATAATTTGTAGACCAAATTATGTATTTATTACATTTTTATCCCCTCTTTCTTCCTTTTCCAAGGAAACCAAGGTGGCTTACATGATCCTCCTCCTCTCCATTTTATCCTCATAACAACCCTGTGAGATAGGTTAGGCTGAGAGTCAATGACTGGCCCAAAGTGACCCAGGGAGCTTCATGGTCGATTGGTGACTAGAACTCAAATCTCCAGAATCCCAGTCCAACACTCTAACCCCTACACCACATTGGCTATCCAGTGAAAACTTCTGAATAAAAATTATTCTTGGTAGATGTTGACTTCCCCTATATTATGAGGACACTTTGACAAAATCCTGCTAGGTCAAAACATCAGTGCAGGAATTTATCCACACAATTCTTTGAGGGAGAGAAATCACTGGTCACATAGGATTTTATTTCTAACTGCATGCAATTCTGCCATGATTTTTCCTTCATTTTCTCTTGTGTGTAAATTATATATCTGCATACAAGTTAGGTGCTATTCCTATGGTATTGATCAGGGAGAGGAATCTATGTTACTCTAGATGTTGTTGGACTACAACAGACCACTGCCATGCTGGCTATGACTGACAAGAGTTGAGAGTCCAACAGCTTCTGAGGAGGCACAGGTTCCCCACACCTCATATAGAGTGTTCCCTTGATAATGCTTTGGTTTCACCTGCTAGACCACTCCCATTTTATGCAATTGTTTGTATATAGAAACAGCATCCATGTTGTGATGCTAAGGGAAATTCTAGAATCCCAAGCCTGCTAATACTGTCCCTGGAATGTAGATGTTGGAGGGCTCAAGAAACTGTGAATCAGGAGCCTCTGAGCTGTCTATACACTATGCTTCTGTCAATGGCCTCAAGGCAGTTCACACTTTAAAATACAAACATTCCCAGGGGCCATAGTTCAGTGACAGAGTACATGTTTTGCATACAACAGGGCCCAGGTTCAGTCAACACCAGGTTGGATGGATTAAAGGTTCAACTCAGTAGAAAACTGCCTCGTAGATTCAAGATGATGCTAATGATAATAATTAGAGTTCTTTTAGTCCATTGGTGGCCTCTTGAGGAGCCAGTGTTTCAGGACCTTGAACCAGGCTTCTCCTTTTCTGCCCTCCCCTCAGGGCACAACAGTCTTTAAATAGCCCACCCCTCAAGGTGGGGGACAGGCTCTCCCATCCATTCACAGAAGTCACCCACTCAGGCCATTCACATTTGTATTACCAAATAAACTGGTAGTATCATACTTTCTTTGTGTATTTTTGTTTGTTTGTTTGTGTGAATTATTCTCTACATACATTTTTACAAAGAAATTGATTTTGCCACTGACACTTTATGCTGTTTTATTGACACTGCTCTCTTGCTTTCATCCTTCCTTATTTTTATTCACATGTTCTGTGCCTTGCTGCTGAGCTTTCTGTGGAGCCGCATGGACAGGTGAAAATCTCAAAAATACAATAGGACATCGACAGGACAGAAGATGCAACTAAAATAAAACAAACACACACACAAGCTGGTTCCTGATGAACCCCACTAAGGAGTCCATGAGTAGACTCCAGAGTCAGTGCTAGCAAGTGGTTTTCCTACAAGCAGTGTGTGTGCGCACTATTACAATTTTGAAAATAGAAGCATTCTCTCATTGCTTGTCAGCATTCCATTCTTATGATACAAGAGCAGACAAAATAACCTCAGAGCTTGTACATCTTCTTCCATTTACTTCTCTGATCACAGCTTCAGCACATGGTCAGTAACTGCCACCCTTGGAGATGTGGCTAAGGGTAAGTACTCAGAGCAACCTCTCTTATCAGCAACATACACATAAGTGAGGCCTACGTTGATTTTTATCTACATAGAGAAGTTAATTTAAAAGGGAGACTGAAGAAAGTCTCCCCAGCTCATTTTCTTTCTTTTCTTTTTAAAGCGTGGAAGTAATCAGCTCTATTTCTCCTTTTCATCTTCATCAGGTGAGGCTGTGGATGTGCTGAACCAGTGCCTGGCTGCGACAATGGACTGGATGAGGGCTAATAAACTGAAACTCAATCCAGACAAGACTGAGACGCTGTTAGTGGGTGGTTCCACTGACCGGATGGAGGGTCTTCAACCTGTTCTGGATGGGGTTGCACTCCCCTTGAAGGAGCGGGTTTGTAGCTTGGGGGTTCTCCTAGAACTATCTCTGTCACTTGAGGCTCAAGTAGTGGCACGGAGTGCCTTCTACCAACTTCGGTTGGTGGCCCAGCTACGTCCCTATCTGGACAGGGATAACCTGGCTTCAGTTGTCCATGCTCTGGTAACTTCCAAGTTAGATTACTGCAATGCACTCTACGTGGGGCTGCCTTTGAAGGCGGTTCGGAAGCTGCAGCTTGTGCAAAATGCAGCGGCCAGATTGATAACTGGAAACAGAAGGTTCGAGCATATAAGACCTACTCTGGCCCGCTTGCATTGGCTGCCTGTATGTTTCCAAGCCCGATTCAAGGTGCTAGCTTTAACCTATAAAGCTTTACACGGCTTGGGACCACAATACCTGATGGAACGCCTTTCCCGACATGAACCTATCCGAACACTACGTTCAACATCTAAGGCCCTCCTCTGAGTGCCTTCTCCGAGGGAAGCTCGGAGGTCGGCAACAAGGGAGAGGACCTTCTCTGTGGTGGCCCCCCAATTATGGAACGATCTCCCTGACGAGGCCCGCCTGGCACCAACATTGTTATCTTTTCAGCGCGAGGTCAAGACTTTCCTCTTCTCTTTTTTTTTTAAAAAAATATTTTTTTATTTCAAAACTCTTAACTACAATTATACCATTCACCAAGTGCACCCCTCACCAGGACCAATTCCTCTTCATTACATTTTCCAAAATTGCACAGGTTTGTGTCCTTTCCCTCTTAACAATACATGCGCTAAAAATAGTTTCCATATATTTTCAAATTCATTTCTATTACATATTCCCTTTTCTACTTTAATATTACATGTTAATTTATCATTAATAGCAATATCCCATATCTCTTTATACCACTCATCCATTTGATAATTATCCTGCATCTTCCATTTCCTTGCTATTATTAATCTTGCTGCAGTTAGTAACATAGTAATTAAATCCTTAATATTCTGATTACATTACATTATTGATAATAACACAATCTTTGGGGATGACTCCAAATCAATTCCCATTATCTCTTTTATCTCTTTATATACCATTTGCCAAAACTTTTGTACATATTTACATGACCACCACATATGAACATACGTGCCAGTTTGTTGACATCCTCTCCAACATAATACTGAATATTTTTTATCTATTTGATTCAATCTAACTGGTGTTAAATACCATCGCCATATTAATTTATAATAATTTTCTTTTATCCTTACAGATAAAGTTTTCAAATTCCTTGCTCCCCATAACTTCGCCCAATTCTGATTACTTATTAAGATTTTCATCATTTTCCCACACCAATTTGCAACCATCCCCTTGTTCCTCTTTTACCATCATATTTTATAAATTTCACTTGTTATAACTTTTAATTCCATATTTTGTTCCTTCTCTCATCTTTGTGTTTTCATTTTTACAAATATCATTTATTCTCTACATTTTTTATTTTCTTTTACCCACTTCTTTATCCACTGTTCCAACTGGATACAATTAATCCATGAAACTTTCTCTTCCCTAAGTGTTTCTTTTATTTGATTTAAATTATCCATCTTTATCACTCTTTCTAATCTATTTATATTTTGTTTTCTTAATATTTTCCCCATTACTTTTTTTTAGATTTTCTGGGAAATTCTCCATAATTTCTACCGGAGTTAATGGGGAGATGGCGGGTATTAATTTAATCTTATTCTTAGCCCAAATTTCCAAAATATTCTTCAATAATGAATTCCTAATTCTTTGTAAAAATTTCTTATTAATTTTATTAAAATATATATTTTCCAATTCCATTTCCACTTCTTTGGATTCCAATTCTAACCAACACTTTTCTCCCAAACCTAGAATACCTTCCACTACATATTTTAATTGGTTAGCCAAATAATATCCCTTCAAATTAGGAAGGCCTAACGCTCCTGTTCCCTGTTGTTTATACCACATTTTCTTATTTATTCTAGCTTTCTTATCTCCATTACTAAAATTGTTAAACATTGTTTGCCATTTCTTCAGCTCTATTTCTGATATTTTAATTGGCAACATCCTGAATAAAAAAATAATTTTAGGTAATATCTTAATTTTTAATAATGCTATTCTACCAAACCATGAAAGTTTTATTTACTGATATCCCTCCAATTTCTTTTTAACCTCCTGCCTTAATCTATTATAATTTTCCTCTTCCAATTTATCCAAATTCTCTGTTATATATATTCCTAAATATTTTATTTTTCCTTTTAATTTAATATTCATTTCCCTTTTGGCTAGTTCTTGCTTCCCTTGTTCTTTATAATTAAACATGACTTTCCTCTTCTCTCAGGCATTTGGCAATATCTGAGGAGCCTGGGTTTGTTTTTGTTTTTGTAGCTTTTTGGGCTGAAGTAGCGGTTTTAAATGTATGTGTGTATTGTGTGTATGTTGTATGTTTTTGCTGTTTTAATTTTTGTATATTGTTTTTAATTGTTGCAATCCTATGTAAACCACCCAGAGAGCTTCGGCTATGGGGCAGTATACAAATGTAATAAAATAAATAAATGTGATTCTTCCAATGGTGATCCAATGCAGAATACTGGCTAAACATGTAGACTAATTTGTGGACACAAATTCAGCAGGTAACTTTAAGCTAGAGTGGCCACTTATACAAAAGAGGACAAAAGATGTTATTTTCATGATATTTGCATATGTTAATATATACATGTATGCATGCACATTCATAAATCATTACTATAATTTCAATAGAAATACATCTCACAATCATGGGGAAGTTTGTGATCAGTGACCTGCTCATTCTGCTGTTGATGGGTAACTTCTAGGCCCTGATCTCCCTTCTCATAGGTTTTTATCCTTCAACTTGAGGAGTGTCCTATGACAGACTTTCAAATTAAGTACTGTCCTCCATAAAAAGGACACATGGCCACCCTAAAGATATTTAGACAATATCTTCCTCATATGGGAAGGCACTGTGGAATAATTAATGAACTTTAGAACTTATCTTAATAATGTGCATAATACTATAAAATTTTAACTCCATTATGACACCTCCAGAATTAATTTTTTGGATGTGCTGATAATTAAGGAAGGTACATCTATCCATACTGATACATTTCGAAAGAAAACAGATGCCACCTTATTTCTCAAGTACAATAGTTTCCATCCTTCTCATGTTAGAAAGAATTTGCCATACTCCCAAGTGATCAGATTGAGGAGGAATTGTTCTAACTGATTTTGATAAACAATCTACAATAGTGATAAAGCAATTTCAAATGCAAGGGTATCCTAAAAGAAAACTAAAACAGGCTATGTTCAAAGTACGGAGAATGGATTGCAGGAATTTATTTTTTGAACAAAGATGTAAGGCGGTAAGAATCCAGGATAGTGATTCCCATCACATACAATGGCCATACAGGGTTTATCCAGGATGCTATTCTTAAACACTGGGGACTGTTGACAGATGTACCTGGTTTTGACCTCAAACCTCTCTTTGTACACAAGCGCACTAAGAATTTGAAAGACCTTCTGGTACATAGCACCCTCAGGAGAAGGAATGAGGGCAGCAAGGACTGTATCACACACCAGAAAACCAGGAGTAACTTTCCTTGCTATCTTTGCAGTTCCTGTGTGAACGGCCTACAAATAAAAGACTTCATAAACCCACAGGATAACAGAAAATAATAATCCGGGAGTTATATAATTGTGAGTCCAGGGGCATCATCTACATTATTCAATGTCCATGCAGACTCCTATATGTAGGTATGACTACCAGAAAAAGTAAAATAAGAATCTGTGAGCATAAGAGTTGCATTAGGAATCAGAGAGTGCATGCCCCTCTAGTTAAGCACTTTATGGAACTGAACCACACAGAAGAGGATGTCAAATTTTGGGTTCTCGAAAGACTGACTCTGGCAAAGAACTAGAAAACAAATTGAAAAGGAGGGAACTCTTTTGGATTTTCACGTTTCAAACAAAGGTGCCAATAGGCTTAAATGATGACTGCAATTGGTCCTCTATTCTGTAGTTGTGATCTGTTATTAATCTTTGGTTTTTGTTATTATTGAATATTAGTAGTTTTCATGCTTATTCATCATGGTTGCTATTCGTTGAAAGTGCCTCATCAGATAAAGATTTGAATGTTGGTTGTTTAAGGACCTAGCTCTCTTAATTGAGAGCACAAGTGATTAGGGCAAACAATTGACTCATTAGCAATAGAATCAAAGCCTTGCTCCAAACTGGTTAGTTTAGAGGCCAGCTATCTATTTACCGAGCACAGGCGTATTTTACACATTGCAAGTACTCCCTACATGTTTTATCTGACTTTGGGTTAATATTTCGATACATTTTTGCCATTTGTTTGAAATAACAAGCCATTTGAGTATGTTTTATCTTTCAAATTATTTCAAGATTTATTACCTTTTGATGGGAGTGACGTTTTTATTTCCCTGTCTTTGGGAACTCTAAAGTCAGCCCCTATTTTTTATAAAAATTCTTGAGTACATATCAGCCTTGGTAGGTCAATTTGTATTCATACTATTTTAAAAGCAATGACTAGAATGCTCATATCTTTATCTGTGGTATCTATAATTGTTTTCTTATGTATATTTCTAGTCAACTGACCACTAAAGAAGACCGGGTGTTGAAATGTGTTTGGCCACAGTTGTTTCAGATGAACAAGCACTTCTTTTTAATGTATTACCTTTACCGAACCAGTATGATAAGTGCTGGCTGTTAGTCTGCCCCAGGGTGTGTGTCCAGTGCCAAGTGAGGATGCCCACCTGAACATAGCCTTGGTCACATGTCTGATTTTACAGCACACAATTAAGATGAATCTGTTCTACATAACATCTTAATATTAAAATCACTGAAATAACAAGCGAGACATCCAATGTATCTGAAATTAACTTCACTCACTTCTACTTTTGTAGATTTTGCTGTACTTTGTTGCTATACTCTGTGTGATACATTCTTCCCTTCCCTCAAATTTCTTTTCTGATTGTATCCTCATTCCACTGCAAGCTGCTGATTAACAGGGCTTGCTGCTGGCCAGCTGGATGGATGGCTTTTTTATTTTTTCATTTTTAACGTTCATTTTTGGTTTGAAACATGCTAAAAATCAATAGATGAACAGATCTGTTTGAAACTTGGCATGGCTAAAGCCCTACTTAAGAGCTATCATGATACCAAGTTTCATCTCCTTATATTTAAAAATGGTTTTTTAAAAAAAAAATTAAAACTTCAAATTTTAAAGAATTCCAAAAAAGCAATGGACAAACAGGTCTGCTTCAAATTTGGCATGGCTAAAGCCCTACCTAAGGGCTATCACGGTGCCAAGTTTCATCTCTTTATCTTTAAAAATAACAGAGCTGCAAGCATTTTTGTTAATTCTCATTGACTATAAAGTAGAGCTGTCCTGGGGGGGGGGGGGGGAGGATGGGAAAAATCCAGATTTTTCTTCAAATTTCATAATTTCACCCCCTTCCCAGATTTGTTGCCAAAAATCCTGACATGTCCTGGTTTTTCCTGACATATGGTCACCCTAAGAGGATAATATTGGTATCCTACCTTGCAGGCATATTGTAAACTGTGATGAATTGACATACTAGCCTCAAGACTGTGACATAATTTGATTTCATTTACAATTATCATGTCTCCATTTTGGGGAGTCAGCAATGCTATCCTGTTTTCTTTTAGATGGATTCCTTTGTTGTTTAGCCAGTAAATCCTCTCTCTTCCAACTACTAATATATAGATTTTTCCCCTAGGGCATTTCCCTAAAATCTTGGCCAAATCTAACCAAGAAGAGTTGCCAAGCAAAAATGTTATTATTCCTGGAATCTAGCTTATCAGACATGAGTGTTGGTTAAAATCTTAATTTTAAATAAGATATTATGGCACCATTGTTTCCATTTTTTTTCATGTGGAAGACCTTCAGACTTCTGATCAAATTTGTGTCAAGTACAGACATCTGCATTTGGGGGGGGGGTTGACTCATGACTAACACCCCCCTCTTTATATATGCTTTATATCTTACATTAGACGGTGAACTTTTACTCTACCTATCCCACAAGCATATCCATGATATACTAAGAATTATAATCAGTGAGTCTCTTTTAGTAATCCTGTTATATTGTATGTTCTTTATTGTTGCCTTTGTTTTTAACTTTTGTTTCTAAAAAAATAAAAAAACGATTTTAAAAAAAGAGGAGTGGGTATTGGATAGTTCCTAGCCTGAGGCTGTGTGTTCATGAATGTAGTTTGCCAGTCCTGCCTCCTGAAAGATTTTTGCCCATTAAAATGGCAGGACTCAAATGCCCAAGCCGTTCAGATTAGCAGAGTCTATTGCACTGTACACTATATTAAAGGTACAGGATAAACTGCAGAAATACTATCTAAATATATTATTTCCATAAGCAACGGCAACTCCAGTGACAAAACCAGTGTTAAATCATGAGGCAACTATGACAACATCACAACCTGCATATAGTTTGGATTTTTAAAAATCATTTATATTTAAAATGTTTTTAAATATTTTAAATATTTTTAAATTGTACTATGTTTAATTATATTTTTTAATTTTTGTATATCTCTATTTGCTTTAACTGTACATGTTTTAATTTGTAAGCCACTTTGAGTCCCAGTATTGGGAAAAAGGCGGGATATAAATAAATATAATAACTAATAACCTTTAGACTTCAACCCAATCAAGAGTCATTTGCACAGTAAGACTAACAGTATTAATCATTAATCCAACTGTGGCTTTCGGACATTGTAATACATGAGCATGTAATTGTGAGTGGTTGCTCTGATTTGTTTTTTACTTGTTAGAAACTGTCCAATAAAATTGTTTTCATGGCTACTTGTGCTTTTAACTTTTACTCTGTAACTTTTACTCTGCAACTCCAAGACCTATTGGAGTGAAATGCAAAATTCTATCAAAGGAAAGCAGCAGTGGAGGCTGGTGGCTCTGATGTCAGTGGGGCGGTGAATCTGCTCTGGGTTTCAGTTCGAACCAGTCAGTGCAAGGCACCTTGGATAGCTCCTTTAGAGTTCAGACTGAAACCTGGAGCAGATTCATCGCCACACTGACATTGGAGCCACCAACTTCCATTGAAAAGGAATATCCGACTCCTGCTTTGTTTTCCTAATTCTCTGACTTCTTGTATGCTCATTACAAACAATAGTAAAACTTGAATGCCTTGTTATCACCTCATTCACTTGCCAAGGCAAGGCAGGTCTGTTAGTTACCCGGGTCTTCAGCAGATGATATCTGGCTGCGGAAAAAAGTCCCAGAGCTGTGCTTCCCTGCATTCTCCCTCCACTAAACCACTGGGAAAGACACAGTATTTTAAAGCAATTAAGCAAAAATGCATGAATTCATATCATACGTATTTTTTAAAAAAATCCAGGATGGTTTACAATGCATTGTAATACACAGTAAAACAGAACATGTTACCTAATATTGAAAGAATGTAATTTTGATATCAATGATCAGAAACATAACTGTTTGTACAATGCAAAGTCTATTCCATAGAGTCTATGCTGTTCCACATCTACAAAGGAACAATTTGGAGCATGTATTGTCAATAGGCCGCTGCACGTTAGATTTTTTTTTTTGCACAGAGGAGTTGCTTGATTAGGAAACATTTTTGGCATGACTTAAGATGCTGCAGGACTCTTAACAAGCACACAAGAGTTCTACCTCAGCAACTTTCCCATTTTCTTTCTGGGCCCATGGGGAATTTTGAGAGTGCTATGGGCATCCCACTCCCTCTACCCCATCACTAGCCCCTTCCGTTTGTTTTTCTAAGGACTCTGAATAAGAGGTGGATCAAATAAAACAAAAATTAATCCTCTTGAATTTGCATGATTTTCACATTGGCTCCCCCACACAACCACATCAAAATTAGAAGTTATGTTAGTGTTAGAGATGCACTAATTTGGCGCTTTGGAAAACAGCCCAATTCTGCTTGGACCAATTTGGAAACCGTTTGCTTTGCCTAGGGTACCACTTTGCCTGAGGAAGCACCAGAAACAATCAGAAGGGGTCTGATTTGACTCAAGCTTTGGCCAAATCTGATGCACAACCCTGGTTACTGGTTAGCACAGTAATAAACCCCCACAAAGCCAATGGATCTAGAGGGTGAATACTTCATGATTTTTAGACAGGAACACAGGATACTAATGGAACCACCAACTAACACCTGTGGACATAGAGGAGACAGATGATTGAATAGTGCTTTAGGAAGGGGATCCCTCCTAAAAATATTAGGATAAGAATCCATGTCTCAGATCTTTATTTTTGTGCAGAGTCACTGCTGAGTTAGTGATTATTTTTCCAGTTCAATCTATGGCGACAGAGGTGACTCTACAGTGTTTTGTAAAGGAATCCTGTGTAGAGATTATGCAAATTCATTTTACTGGATCTTTTACTTATGTGTACACACATGTGCAGCATGCATGCACATGCGTATCCTGTCCCCTTGCTGTGTGTGTACAACACCCCTCTCGAGCCCTACACCACCCTACTTCCTCATCCCTGTCATCTCCTGATTGCCTGCTGGTCATCCCATCTTCCTCTGTTGGATGCTGCCTGACCCCAATGCTGCCGTGCTGCTTTCTCTCTTTCCCAACCTTGCTTACCAGGTAATACCAGACTCTTTTTATATTTTTACAGGGTGGCCGGGCGTGAAACAAAGTGTATGTCTTTAGGCCTTCAGCTCTATACATGTTGGACACTGTTGACTGAGGCCAATTAGGCACTCTTGATGCTTCCCACAACTTCAATGCAAGTGTTTTAAAAATGTCTGTCACACAATCAAGTTTATGGAAAGATAATTTGATATATCATAAAAAGATTTATTTTTTCAAATAAAGCAGTACAGGTAACAGAACAGCGCCAATACTACTTGTGGCACAGTAGCAAGTAATGTATCAAAACACAGCTTAAGAAGTTTTATCAACTTTGTAGCATTTTATGGTATTTTATGGACACTGGTATGTTTCAGAGCATGAAAATCTAGAAAAAGCCTTATTGTTTCAGGTTCAGAATAGACAGCTAGCTTAGAAATCAAACATGCAAGTTACCATGATTTTTTGTGGGGTGGCAGGGATGGGGGGGCAGTAATAATGAAGTTATAGTCTTATGGGGATTTATCTTCCAAGTCTGCAAAGGTTAGGCTGTTTGTCCATCCAGACCCAGGTCTTTGGCTACCAACTTCGCAGTCACAGGATGCATAGAGGCTTTGTGATGTTGGAAAGCACTGATGGCTTGATCACGAGATTTATCAAATTTATGAAGGTCTCTGCAATAAATTCCATATAATAAAAGTTACAGATATATCTGGGTAGGTTTTCAGCTTTGTAGTAGGATGCTACTTTACCGTGCTCAGGATAGCGTTCATTTTTTGAACTTAAAAAAACTGACTCAGACCAAAGTATGATCATGAAATATATCTAATATAAACAGTTTATTCAGTGTTCAATATTGAGCTGCTCTAACAATTTGGATTTTTGAGAAAGACAAGATGATTAATAGGAATGGAGGAAAAGACAATAGTGTGGATGATAGTCAACAGGAACATAGGACGAATAGCAACAATGGTAGAGGGATAAAGAGCTTTAAAGGGTACTTAACACTACTTGCAACTCATAATAAATTGGAATCATTGTGGAAGTCAATTGCTAAACACAATTTCAACCTTGAGATAGAATGCTAATTTTTCTAAAAAATAAAGCCAGAACTGATGCTCAGGACTTTGTGTTCTGCAAACATCAGATTCCTTTTACATACCAGATTCATGAACTTGTTGAAGCGTTCATGCCCATGAATAAAACGTTTTCATATGTGAAAAATAGGTTTTCCCATTTATTGAACAATGTGTGAACTTGCGTATACTATAAAGCTACCTAAATGGAAGATACTGCAGAAAATATGGTAGACTAAAAGCAGGGATCCACAATAGGCTCAATAGCCAAAAATTACTTTCCTGGCCACGAAGAATATAGCGAAAATGCTGTATATATATTTAGAATTAAGATGTGGAGAATAGTCAATATTGAACACCTCTTGTCTAGTTACAAGAGTGGACACACATTTTATATTTATCTTACTTAAACAAGGGACGAGTGAACTTCAGTCTGCCTTGTTCTGTAGCCATCTTTAGGGCTAGAGGAATGGCATCTTCCCATTTGGCTTGAATACAGAGGCGCAGCCACCTGAAACAGTAGAATTAGCATTCTGTTAAATAGGTTTAAATCAAGATTAAGAGAATCCAATTTCTGCATCACACAGTTACCGTGTGTGTGTGTGTATGCATATGTATACACACACACACACACACACACTTCTACATCTTATTTTGCTTCTAAGATTCAGTTAATGTTGGTTTACTAACTAGGATCTTAAAATGTGCTTTAAAGAGACCAGGATCAAAGCATCAAAACTGGCATGACAGGATAAAGGCAAAGGGGGAATGCACAGGTTTGACACTTGTTCCTGGTTTAGTAATGGTTTATTCAGCCAGGAACATAACATCCAAATTAACCCAAGAATCACATGCTTGTCAGCTTCTAAATAGATTAAGTTTAAAAACTTTGCAGGCTAACCAGCCATTTTTTAATTGAAATCTGTCTTTGAGACAGTAGAGGCAGCAGAGTACAAAGGTATCAAGTTCTACCCTTGTTCAACAACTCCAGTGTCAACATGTACACACATCCTTGAATGTTCCAATTTATATACTTCTGTTTCCATCTAATTTAATAGAAATTACTCCTACACTATATAACTCCATTTTATTTGCAAACATTTCAAGATTATGTCTCTATATTTTACAAACCTGAATCTAATTTCAGAATTGTTCACAGCATTAAAGTTATAAACCTCCTGCATTTGTCTTACATGGCTCACTGGAAGAGGGTCCTAAAAATATAAAAAGGGGGTGGGGAGAGAAACAAGACTATCAAGACAATGACTGTTCAATTCAAAATAACTATGCCAGCCCTAGAACTTCACACCTGAAGCAACGTGTCAGTCAATCCACACAATAGGATTACTTCTTTTTGGAAAGACTCAGATTGAGGATGTAAAGCAGCAAAATGGCACCCATTCTGTAGTCTGCTCTCTAAAAACGTTTCATAGTCAGGGTGGTTTGAAGATGACAACATGCCACCAATTATAGGATGATCTCCCTGATGAGGCCACCTGGTGACAACATAGTTATCTTTTCAGCATCAGGTTAAAACCACCCTCATCTCTCAGGCATTTGGCAGCATATAATGAGTTTTTAATCAGATCACAGATCGTCTTTGGTTTACAATTTAAAAACTGTTTTCCAATATATGTTGTCTGTGTGTGCCACTGCACTTACCTCCAGCAGCAGTAGTGCAAGGAACTCAATATGCTGATGGGAAGACATCTCTGCTATATCCGCCGAACTGAAGGAGTTGAGATTACTTTCTGTGGCCTAAAGACAAGCACAAATTAGAGGATGTTTGAAATCCAGAAATGTTTAGTTTCTAACACAAGAAGTTAGATTCAAAATTTCATTTACAAAGTAAGCGTCATAAAACACATTAGAGGGCTTCATGTTGTCTTCTTTGACAAGAAATTTTCTATCCATGCATGGGCATAACATTCATAGAGTAGGAGTGAGTATTCAAATTGAGAGAGGATGTAATTAATATCCCATTTGCCACTCACTCTAGTTGCAAAAATGAAGATGGAAGGCCATGCTTGCATCAAGCTGTGCACAACTTAAGGCACAGGATTGTGACTAAGTACATGTTTTTACTATTGAATAAAAAATTATCCAACCAATTTTACTCTATCGCTGATACAGTTTGAAGTGAGAGAAACTGACTAGTAACGTTTGAAAAGCTCATGTTAAAACTATAATGTTTATGAGTTTAGACATGCAGTAAAAATCATACCTTTTTGTTTGGCCTTTGGTGGATTTTAACAGTTTTGACTTGCTTTAAAGAATGTTTTGGTTTTGCCAGTATTTTGTTGTGACTTTATTATATTATTGTATTGTTTTATTTACCTGGCAAATGTTTATTATATTATTGCATTGTTTTATTTACCTGGCAAATGTTATCTTCCATGGTTTCGGAAGGCCAGCTCTTAGGAAGCCCAATCAAACTAAGATTCACATGTTGTTTTATTGGAGCTAGGGAATGATTGAATATCCACATTTAGTGTTATTTCCTAGATACCCCAAATGTATTTCTGTTAGCTTTTTGTCTGGATGGCACTAATGCCAAATTACTGTTAAGACATGCCAAGCTTTTGAATATTGCTGTTGACACTAGAACTCCAATGGTGACAAATTAAGCTGTACTCACACTGAACATGGTTCTGTTTTTTATTGTTTGTTTTGTATTAGGGTGGTTTGACTAGTAATTTTAGATGATGACTACGACACATTGAGCAGGGGTTGGACTCTATTATTCTATGATTCTATGAATACAACAGTCACAACAGCAATTGAATAAGCTTTCAGTAAGTTTGCCTTAACTAAATTTTACTAAACCCTGCATTGTAAAACTGGATTAAAGTTATGCACGTTTAGAGGACAAAGCAAAAATGCAATACTAACATACCCTATACCTGTAGTATTTTAACACAATACATTAACTCACTTTGATCCATCTCTGGCTCAAGGCTCTACAAGCATTTGACAGTGTTGTATCATACCTAGTGAAGATGGAAAAAACCTGTAAATGTTTATACACTTACTGTTGGCATAGCTATCTAGAACAGAAGCTTATGAACAGGCTCCTTTCATATGCCTCACTGATCACATCTGGGTTTTAAGAAATGTTATTTCCTATTATAACATAACACTGGTATAGGCAAAATACAGAAATCTGTTTATGGGGCAGCCATAAATAAATAAGTCCAAAGGATCATTTTATAGAGCACATACAAGTAACACAACTCTTACAACATTATTATTAATACATTATAACAAAAGATCTCTATAGGTTGCATTTAGATCATTTGAAATAAACATGCTTTACACATTCATCTATCACCCAATTTGTATGCTCAAGTACCTGAACAAATAAAACATCAAGACTAATAGGTAATATAAACCAAAAAAGGAAAACACTGTGTTAATCGATAAATTAAGAATCTAGTATGATCAAAAATATTTTGATTCTATTGTAAGGTATAATTTAAAGCCTTTGAATACAAGCAGAATGTTTGATAGGAAAGTTAAAGATCACTTGCTCACGTTGGTTTTACTGGTGGCATGCCAGGAGTGTTCATCCATGCATTCCAGTTAACTGTGTCAAGAACATCAACCTAGAATAATAAACAATTTATCAAAGATCTGGGTGCACTCAAGTTTGGTGAAACAAAAATGCTGCTTTTCAGGTCACACTAACTTATGACAATGTGACATATACAAATTAATTAATGTCATTGCATAACTGAAATGGAATTGGAGGATTCTACGGTTCTTGTAATTGAAACTGGAGAATTCCTTGGTAGCTCTAATCAGAGAAATACTTTATTCAATATAAAATACTATCATTATTTCTTTAACCTGATCCCAATTAGGCAGAAGGCTATTATGTTCTTAGTACATTTCTTCAAAAACAATATTGATTCTGATCCAACCACCCAGTAAGAGCTGGATGTGCAAGTTCTGTAGGCCAGAGTTTTCCTCCCATGTAGTATACTTGGCCATATTGACTAAATACCAAGGAAGGCATAGCTGAAAAGGCCTGACATAAAAGCTATAGTCTCAAGCAGACTAGCTCCAATGAATGATTCAGCAACGTAGGATATTATAGGGGAAAAGGCTGAGTATTTTCAAAGATGAAACTTTTCCGTTAATGATAATTCAAAAACATGAGCTTGGGTGCAGCTAATCATGGTGCATAAAGTGGATGAGACCGATTATCTGGATCCATTTCAGTCGGGTTTCAGGCCTGGCTTTGGTATGGAAACAGCCTTGGTCACCCTGTATGATGACCTATGTCGGGAGAAAGATAGGGGGAGTGTGACTCTGTTGATTCTCCTTGATCTTTCAGCGGCTTTCAATACCATCAACCATGGTATCCTTCTGGGACAACTAGCTAAGTTGGGAGTGGGAGGCACTGCATTGCAGTGGTTCCGCTCCTACTTGGTGGGTCGGCTCCAGAAGGTGGTGCTTGGGGAACATTGCTCGGCCCCGTGGATTCTCCAGTATGGGGTTCCGCAGGGGTCAGTCTTGTCCCCCATGCTGTTCAACTTCTACATGAAACCGTTGAGTGTGGTCATCCGGAGTTTGTGCGTTGTCATCAGTACTCTGATGACACGCAGCTCTATTTCCCCTTTTCATCTTCATCAGGGGAGGCTGTGGATGTGCTGAACCAGTGCCTGGCTGTGACAATGGACTGGAAGACGGCTAATAAATTGAAACTCAATCCAGACAAAACTAAGATGCTGTTAGTGGGTGGTTCTGCTGACCGGATGGAGGGTGTTCAACCTGTTCTGGATGGGGTTGCACTCCCACTGAAGGAGCGTGTTCGTAGCTTGGGGGTTCTCCTAGAACCATCTCTGTCACTTGAGGCTCAGGTGGCCTCAATGGCACGGAGTACCTTCTACCAATTTTGGTTGGTGGCCCAGCTAAGCCCGTATCTGGATAGGGATAACCTGGCTTCAGTTGTCCATGCTCTGGTAACCTCCAAGTTAGATTACTGCAATGCACTCTATGTGTGGCTGCCTTTGAAGATGGTTCGGAAGCTGCAGCTTGTGCAAAATGCAGCAGCCATATTGATAACTGGGACCAGAAGGTTCAAGCATATAAGACCTACTCTGGCCCGCTTGCATTGGCTGCCTGTATGTTTCCGAGCCCGATTCAAGATGCTGGCTTTAACCTATAAAGCCTTACACGGCTTGGGACCACATTACCTGATGGAACGCCTTTCCCGACATGAACCTACCCGAACACTACATTCAACATCTAAGGCCCTCCTCCAAGTGCCTACTCCGAGGGAAGCTCGGAGATCGGCAACAAGAGAGAGGGCCTTCTCTGTTGTGGCCCCCAAATTACGGAACGATCTCCCTGACGAGGCCCACCTGGCGCCAACATTGTTATCTTTTCGGCGCCAGGTCAAGACTTTCCTCTTCTCTCAGGCATTTAGCAATATATGATGGAGCCTGGGTTTGTTTTGTTTTTAGATTTATAGCTATTTAAAGTTATTACAGTGGTGTTAAATGTATGTTTTTGCTGTTTTAATTTTTGTATATTGTTTTTAATTGTTTTAATCTTACGTAAACTGCCCAGAGCGCTTTGGCTATGGGGCGGTATACAAATGTAATAAATAAATAAATAAAATGAAGCTGCAATATCACACAAGCAAATCGTCTGCCAGAATATAAATATCTCTTTGCAGCTGCATTTTGCACTTATTATATCCTTTTTTAAAAGGTCAAGTCTCCATAACTCCTTGTTCCTTTGAACAGTAGACCTTGTTGCCAGCCTGGATTCTGTGGAGGCAGACAGAGAGAGGAGGAAGACCAGCCACCAACAAGCCATGTTTCCAATTGACACTTGGGTTGTGCAGTGATTTGAGCCCATTCTTGCATTCAGTATCTAGAGTATAAAATGTTTTAGGCAAGTGGTATTGTTTTAAAACAGTTTACTATTAATCCTTCAGGCTGCTTAGTGGATAAGTGTATGTTTTTGTGTGGAAAGTCCTACATTCTATGTGCTAATATTGCTACTTAGGTATGCAGACTTTAAAAAGTTGAGAAAAGCCTCTAGAGTAGCTGCTGATTCAGAGATAGTAGTGGACTAGAAAAATCATAGTTGCGATTCTATATAGGGTAGTTTCCTTTCAGCATCTTAGAATGTATTTTATTTTAAACCAATTGTAATACAACATTTTGAACGTAATAGTAGCACTTAACCTTGTCCTTGAAATAGGCATACAGGAAATTCTTCCAGTCCTCAGTCCTTATACTCTTGAATGCAAATTGCTGGATGTATGCCCTCAAAAAGCCCAAGAAGATATCTGTGAGCACATAAGATGTATTAAGCATAAATAAAGTGTCACGACAGAAAAACACCACATGCTTTAAGAGTAACTTAATACCTGGTCCGCCAAGAAGCTGTTCAAGACAAAGTAGTAAAGCAAAGCCTTTCTCATATGGAACATAAGAATATGCAACATCGGGATCTATTTCTTTCAGAGAAGGTACCAGATTTGTCAAGGGATTCATGTTTCCAAAGGTATTGATCTAGAAAGAGAAACACGTAAGTGTTTATGAATTGAATGGAGTGGGGTGCACAACAAAGCCAGGAGGAGCTGCCTGTTGTCCACCCTTGCTCTAATGGGGCAGGTGTTTTCCTTCAATAAAACCTTCACTCAAATCCAAATGGTTTTGTTCTACTACACCTTCAGGTGCGTATTTGTTTTAGGGTCATTATGATACCTCTAACCCACTCAACTATGCTAGTTTTAATTCAAAAGTGGAAATGTTTCAGGTCTGTCTGTCTAGCCTAAGTGTTCACCCTTGGTACTAAATGAATGCCTGATTATCTCACTCCAGCCTCCACGTAACAGTCCAAGTCAAAAGGAAGAAAAGGCTCACTGTAATATCTGAAAGAATGTGAACATATTCAGGAACAGAATGCCACAGCTGTGGATCTGTGACAGAATATCTCCCAAAATCCATTTGAGCTTGGTGCACACAGGGGTAGATGGAGAACAGATAGTTGTATTCTCTTTAAATTATAGCTATTTTAATTGGTATAAACTTAGTATCTGTCAGGAACTGCACATGAACACACATCTTGTGCTGAGCTTTCTTGGATCATGCACCTCTGGTCACTGTCACTCATGCCCTGGCCATATCCAGATTACAACAACAGAATACACAATGCATTCTATATGGGGCCATCTTTGAAGAGTGCTTGGAAACTCCACCAAATGCAAAATGCACCAGATAGAGTGATTTCTGGTGTTTGCTCAATTAAACAATTGAAAATGCTGGTTACCACTATAAAACCCTAAATGGCTTCAGAGCTGGTCATTTAAGGACCTCCTCCCATATGAACCTGCTTACACAACGTGTTCAGCAAAGGCTAATTCCATATTAGGCATAATTAGGAAAGAAACTGAAAACAAAACTGCCAATGTCATACTGCCATTATGTAAATCTATGGTGTGACCACTCTTGGAATACTGTGTACAGTTCTGATCACCACACCTAAAAAAGACATTGTAACGTTGGAAAAGAGCAACTAAAATGATCAAGGGGATGGGGCAACTTCCCTACGAGGGAAGGTTACATTAGCAACGATTGTTTAGATTGGAAAAAAAGAGGCTCAAGAGAGACATGACAGAGATGTACAAAATTATGCACAGTTTGGAAAAAGTGGACAGGGAGACCTTTTTCTTCCTCTTTCATAATGCTAGAACCCAAGGTTCTAGCATTATGAGAAGCTGATTGGTGAGAGATTCAGGTCAGATAAAAGTACTTCTTCAAGGCATAGTTTATGGAACTAGCTACCACAAGATGTGTGATGGCCACCGATTTGGATAGTTTTAAAAGGGGGTTGGATAAATTCCTGGAGTAGAAGATTATCTGTGGCTACTAGTCCTGATGGCTTTGTGCTACTCCGGTATCAGCGGCAGCAAGCCTGTATACACCAGTTGCTGGGGAACAGGCTGCACTCATGTCCTGGTTGTGGGTTTCCTGTGGGCAGCTGGGCAGCCACAGTGGGGAAAAAATGCTGGACTAGATGGACCCTTGTCTGATCAAGCATGGCTCTTATGTAAAGCCCTGCACCATGTTTTGTCACCCTCAGAGGTGAATGTAAGAGCTATGCTTGATCAGACCAAGGGTCATGACAGCAATCTTCTCAGTAATGGCATCTGGACCTTAGAACCTTCTTCCAAAAGAGGTTTGGTTGGCAACCTCTCAAGTTTAATTCTGCCACACCTTAACATATTTTAATTTCCTGCCGTGGCAATATATGTTTAATCAGACTGTAATGTTTTATGCACCTCTTGTGCTGCTGGTTTAATGGTTTAGTTGATGTATTTGTTTCTCATTCATTTTTATTGAATATTTGGGTTTTTAATCTGAAAGCAGCCTTGGGAACCAAAAGTCCTAGTAGAATTTTTCTAAAAATAAAATACTAGCCTGGGGAGGGAGAATGAAGTAAGTTTTATTTCCTAAGGCTAAATCACCTTTAATTTACCTGCATTCAATATTTTAAAATAAAGTTACTTAAGTCAGACTTCAATTATCTAGGAGCACTTACACTATTTTGCAGTTCTCTCCAGCCTCCGAGAGCCTGGAAATGCCTGAACTGTTCACCAAAGAGCCTGCCTCCAATCATGCGTTCCAAGTAAACTGTGTGACCCTCATTTAGCCTAAAAACAGCAAGCACACGTCATTATTTCTGTATCTCAAAACACTTTAACCAAAACACACAAGTTCTTAAAGTATTGGATTTCACCTACCAAAAGTGTTCCCAAGTTTTGTTTGTTACCAAATTCCCTGTCCAGCTATGAGAAATTTCATGCGCGATAACCTGAAATGCACAAAAAGTGTCATAAGTGTATTCTGAACTCTTTGGTCACCTGCCCCACCACCGCCCCAATGAATAGAAGGGAGGGCAGCAAAGACATACACAACTGGTAACACTTGCATGTTGTTTTCAATTCAGTATGACACAAGCATGGTATCACACAGCCTGCCCGCTCCCATGAGCCAGATCAGGACAGAAATCTGGGGCAGCAAATTGGAAAGGGTACCCCCAATGGCTCCTCCCACTGCTGCCGCATTTCTGCCTGTGTTGCCATTGCACTGCTGTTTTGTGCTGTTTCCACACTCCTGCTTACTATGGACACTTGACTTGGAGCTGGTGCCCTTTCTGTTAGGTCAGGTGCTCCCTCCCTGCTCCTTCCTGTCCACCACAGCCACTTCGCTTGCTTTGGCTGTGACACTGCTGCATTTCACAGGGCAGGTTGCTCCCCCACCCTTCAAGAATAGCAATTGAGGGAGCAATACTACGGCCAATGGGGTTTCCTCTCTCTGAGGTCAGAGACAGCGCTCTGACCTTGGAAGGGGGGGGGATCAGAGAACCAACCCACTCCCTCATCCTTTGGCAGCTGGTGTGGAAAGAACTACACCGGCTACACTCTGAGGTCAGAAAATTTACCTTGGACAGGGGACTGGAGAGGCCAGAATATGACCTATCTTGAAGATTCTCCAGCCTCCTTCCCTCCCCCATCAAGGAGATTCAGCTAGATGGGCAAAAAATGCAGGGCAGGAGTATTAGGAGGTGAAGACCATCTCTGCCACTCTTCTCACCCTGCATTTGAAGATCGGAAGCCTTTGAGTTCAGGGACTTCTGATCATCAAGGGTGCATCTGATAGGATTGCACCCTAAGACTATTCTCCATAGCCAAACTAATACAATTAGTCTAGCTTCAGCTTTGACTCTGGGTTTAATGAGAGTTGGACCTTTAAAAAAACCTCCTTAATTCTAAACACATTACTTGCACATTTGTTTTAGGAGGATCCAGTTCCAAGGAAAGAAGGTTTAAAATGCAACATCCCAAAGAAGGGCCCACAGTTCTGGCTTCCAGGTCATCAGTGCCAACAACTGCCCCTGCCTTGGACACCCAGCACAAAGGTATCCTGCTCTAAGAATTGCAGATCAACTGAGGGGGAAGAATAATTTGCCACAGTGCCAGGTACAAGCACCAATCCTATCCCCCTCCAAAATAATTCAGAGTGGGAGCAACCTCTTACCACTTCCAAGTTCCAACCTCTAAAGAAAGAAAGAAGCAGATGCCAAGTCTCTCTCTGCTTCCCTCTTTTCCATCAGGTCACTTTATACTGCTGGGAAAGGGGAAAGCAGCCAGGAGGGGCCATTTGTTTTCCAAATCTTAGAAAGAAAAGGAGAGAATCTGTTCCACAGATTCTTTATTGGAGGAAATGGATCAGTGGCAACCAGAAATAGCTGTTGGCTAGTAAGTCAAGCTCACATTTGTGGGCAAACTTATCTTAAACATGAGTAATTAAAAAAAACACCCTTAGGCTCACACAGTTTTGAAGGTAATTCCTGCAGTAGTCCATGGAACTACTTTCAGCTGATTTGGCCTCGATTTGGCCTTTTTAAAAAAATGCACTTCAGTGCAAGAATAACAGGTGGTCTAGTAGATGTTGTTTTGTCTGAATGAAGATAAGTTTAGACACATGAGGACGGATTCAGGATTGTGTGGAAAGGAACACTGAACTGAACACTCCTGTGGGTGGAAGGGCAAGAGCCAGTTCTGGCTTATCCCCATTCCCCCTGCAGCCCTCTAAGCCTCCAGAAATGTATTCCAGAGTGTTGTGGGTCCCTCCAAAACACTGTGGGAGGTGGCACTGGTGGAAAGAGAAATTGGTGAAGAATGCCTCCCCACGTTCCACCTGCATGAGCCACCACTGGATCTGACTCACTTCCACAAAGGAAAGGAGCCCTTCTGCTTGCAGAACAGCCAGTGCATGTCTACACAATCCATTTATCCCAAGGTCAGCTCGAGATCATCCCTGTGCGTCCAAATGACGCACAGGAGATCCCGGGAGGACCACTCACTTTCCCTGGGACAAAATGGATGGCACTTATCCCGTTTTTTCCTACGGTCCTGGGACAACTTTGAGGACTGCTGGTGGTGTGGCGCAGGCTCCCGGTACCTCCCTTCTCCCCATGAATAGTGGGTATCTTTAAACAGGTACAGAGCTCCATGACCATCAGGGTTGGGGGAGCAATGTCGCCATCCCCAGGATGGCTGCTGGCGCTTTTCAGTGCAGAGTTTTAAGTTTTTTTTCTTTTTAACTTACTTTTTCAGAGGATTGGGGCCACACAATTGTGCAACCAGGTTCTTCTTTCAAAAACAAAAAACAAACCACAATCACACCACACCGGAACGTCCCTCTTGGCTTCCGGGACATCACACTGGCGTTTGGACGCTGGGGAAGCCAGAAAGTCTGAGATCCTTCCCCCCACCATCCAGAAGGCTCATAAATGTAGATGTGCCCCCAATCTGGGTCCAATTTGGGTCCAATTCACTGTAGTTACAACATTTTAAGTTTTACCTATTAAGTTTTACCTATTAACTTATGCTGTGAAGTGTTTTTTTTAACTGAACAGCTAGAAATAGTATTCATTCATACTAGATTTTATACAGCATATTTTATTTTAGGCACCTGATTTAGACTTTATATTAATGTAACTAAATAGCTGAATAAATCTTATACTTACATTGGATAATGATCTGTCACCAGCCTACAACAGACAAAGATTAAAAAGTTACTTCATTGATTCATGGCAAGCAAGAAATTCATACAATATCATCTTCTAATTTGGGCAAAAAGTCAGTTTACAGGCCTTTTCCAAAATGCAAGCTTCCATGTAAGGCCCACAAGCTAAATGGGTGCAAGATGATTTTCTAAAGGAAACTATGCTATGCAATCCATAACAAAGTAACACTTACCAGTAATGTAGGCGTCACAAAAGTGAGGCAGGGATTCTCCATACCACCATATGGAAATGATGGCGGCAACACCAGCAAGTCATACTGACCCCATACGTAAGGTCCTGCAAGGTCTTCTGCTGTTTTCAACATGGCTTCAGTCTGTAACAAGAGTTAAACTTGGCATTATTTTTCAAGGTATTAATGCACAAGTTGCCAGGGACAAAGCTATGTTTGCCTTAGGTACTGTCGTGGGAAGAACACACAAGTTTTTTTCCTTCTGCAAATCTTACAGCCCTTTAAAGAAAAATAAGGTAACAGCTATTCACCGTTTAAAACTATGCAAAAGCCAGATAATCACAGAAAGTTCACAAACCTCTGCAAATTCATGAGCCGATTTGTCCACCAGCTCCTTTTCAGCCCAAATCAAAGTTCTGGGACCAACCTCTCTGAAAAACAAAATCCAGTTAGAAAAGCTAAGAATTCTGTCTTTGATTTCCTGCAGCTTATCTCTTACTGTACATTGTAAAGCAGCAATTTAATAGGTGGGACAAGTCTGTAGCTGTAAAGAGCATTATTGGAGGGTAACAGTTTGTATGCAAACAGTTCCTTGAAGTATTTCTGCTTCTAAGAGCTAGAGAAGACATAATACAGTTCACCATAGTGTAAGCAGTAGGAGCAGTGGATAGGATCTCACCCTCCTTTCTCCACAGATCTTGCCCTCTTTTGAGCAAGTTCCCGCTCCAAAACCTTAATTATGGCTAGCCATTATATCTGCAGTCTTCTTGATCAAGGTTCATCTTCCAAATATTCTGTGATCTGGCTAGCAGAAGCATTAATGCTAAGATGCATTGTCCTAACATGCATGTACTGTTCAGTATATGCAGGACATATACCTTCCAACTTCCACTTCTCTCAGTAGCTTACACAGCTATATTCTGCAGCATAGTGAGGAAATAGGAAGAGAAAAGCCAATCAAATTCTATAAAATTATTGCCAAAACTTTTTGAATTCTATATTCTGGGTAATTAAAAACTGGAAAGAAAAGGTAGACTGAAGCTGACTTGTTTAAAGTAACCATAGTTTAAGATTCAAACAGTTTGTCCAATTTGGACAACATGTCTGGCTGATCAAACGCCGAAGTGAAAGCTTCTGAACTCCTTATAGCAACAACAGTGCAGTAGATCAATGAAGAGGAAGGAAATATGTGAGCCCATGGGGAGGCTAGGCTCATTCACATCTCATGAAACAAAGCCATCGAGTAAAACTCACCTGCTTTCCAAAGCCCCAACAACTAGAGCAACCAAATAAGAAGGTATTGGAACCTAACCCGAAAGTAGAGAAAGACAAATTAATATTTAAAGATTATAAAACATAAGTCACATATTTCACAACTAAAAGCTTGTTTCCTGAAATCAAACTCATCCATGTAAATTATATAGTATACCATCATGGGCTGAAAGTGCACACAGCCTTACATTTTGAATGAAACGGTATATCTTCTGGGTACTTTCTTCTGGATCAGGCAAGTCTCCATCTCTCTTAGCACTCATAAGTGCCACCAGTTCATTTGGAACAGATATCTAGTCAATACAAAAACAAATTAATGGTTTCTATTTAGTATGTTATTATTTCACACCACACATTCAATTATACCTTATAATTCTACAACATAGTTCACATAAATACTTCTTGCTTGCATCCTTATGAAGTACCCACAAGCATAGATGCAAGCTTCCCATATTTCCTGCCATGTTCACAGCTTTGTCTTCTGCTGTACTATAATACCCCATGACTCAGAAAGTTAAGACTAGATAATATGATGATAATTAAAATACTAAAGCAGCTGATAAGTGAAGAGTTTTTGCCAACTTCTAAAGTAGCTGTCAAGTGAAAGTTTTTTGCAAATTATTTTGCAATTAAGAGTTCATAGAATCTTGAACATAAGAAGAGCCATGCTGGATCAGAACAAGGGTCCATCTAGACTAGCATTCTGTTCACACAGTGACCAACCCGCTGTTGACCAGGAATCCACAACCATGGGTGCAACAGCCCATGTTCTCCAGCATATGTTCTCCAATGTATACAGGCTTGCTTTGTCTGATACTGGCTTTTGTCCAATAAGCAACAAGAATACAGGAAACCAATTTTACAAGTTTAATTTAGAGAAACTATTATTGAAGAGATGCTCACAAGCACCAAA
Organism: Anniella stebbinsi; assembly: GCA_029215795.1. Lineage (NCBI taxonomy): Eukaryota > Metazoa > Chordata > Lepidosauria > Squamata > Anniellidae > Anniella > Anniella stebbinsi. The sequence goes on along the minus strand of JARDYH010000003.1, from coordinate 43,942,526 downwards.
AAGGTGCCAGTAAATACTACCTGTAAACGTTTATCAGGATTAATAGAGTGGGGCTGTGCTGAGTGGTCTCCTGTCCACTAATGCACATGCCAGCTACACCTCCCAAGCATTTGTTGCATGTGAGAAAGGGTCCTATGGGGATACCAACTTACATACATAGAGCTCTTCTACATGAAGGGAATTATGGGCCAATTGGATGCTCCCTGACATGAAAGAGCACTACGCACATACATCAGGATGTGTGTATGGCCCCTGATCAAACATGCTGAATGCACAACTGCTGAAGGCACCGGCAGTGGGGTGTGTGGTTGCCAAACTTGTTGGCAGTGGGTGGGTGATAGCCCACAGTGTACTCTCCTCCATTACCTGAACACATGAGAACGTTCATGTGAACCTTACTCATATTAGACACCAAGAAAGGCATAACTGAACAGATAGGACATGGTAAACACTGTGGGCTTTAGCAAACTGGGCCCAATGAAATGATTCAGCAAAATTAGAATAGCCAGTCGAGTTTTACCAGAGGTGTTAACTGAACTGGTTTGCTCTGTCATGATGCACATAAACACATCAATCAATCACAGGGCAATGGGCAACCCTACAGGCATGGGAACCTCTAACCCTGAGGATGGCCAGCTACCAACATATCTCTCTTCAGATTTCCATCAAAGGAAACCTTTGACATCATTTGAAAGCAAGATAATTTCAAGGAGAAAATTGACTTGGACAGGATGTACATAAGAAGCACTATGCTGAATCAGATCAAGGGTCCATCTACTCTTGCACTCTGTTCACACAGTGGCCAACCAACTGTCAAGCAGGGACCCACGTGCAGGACAAGGTGCAACAGCAGGACATGGTGCAATCTTCTAATCTCAAACTTCCAACATGGAAATGCTAGCTCAGCTATGTTAATAACGTCACAACAGAACTTCTTCATTCAAGAGGTTAAGTGAAGAAATGTCTTACACACAACTTCAGTTCCTCTTCAGCTCTTTTTTAGCACTTACCACATCTTACTTGACATAATTGGATTTGTTTCATGCATATCATTCTGCAGTCTAGTTATGGGTACTAATGTGTCCGGCACTGGTAAGCAGGGCAACCAGTCTTGTAGACCTTACACCCTCCAGCATTATTAAAAGATCAATGTTAGAATTTATATTTGTTGTTAAAGCTCAATTTGCACACCAAGTAACATTGTCACAACTTGAAATGCTATTGGGTTGAGGCTGCGACATGTAATGATGTGAAGCAACTTGCCACCCAAGACTAACAATTTTCACTGATTAGGGCACAATCTGATCCCGACGCCAATCAGCCTCTGAACTTGGACGCTGACGGACATCCAATGCAGAGTACGGAGGTGTTGTGTCTGCACTTCTCCTGCTCTGCATTTTTGCTAAACAGCCATTTCTGCCCATCTAGCTAGAGCTCTGTAGAGGGGGAGGGAAGGAGGCTGGGGAGGGATAGGGTTGATTCATAACCCCCCAGTCCCCTTCCCTCCTGCCGAGCCATCCTCTTTCTCTTCTCTCAGAGGTAGCTTTTGTTGTCTAGGGGCCACAGAATTGCTCTCTTAGGCTCAAGCTATCAGCACACACACTAAGTTCTATCCAGCTTACATACGGAATGGCTCAGCTGATCAAAGGACTTTTACATCATGGAATTGTTAGAGAGTATAAGCACAATTTCAAGAAATGTTTTCAAGCTAGAAAATTTTAATTCCTTGAGCCCAGAACCCAAACAGCCCAAAGATTCCTTTTCTTTAGTAATATTCCCTGTAGAGAAGTCAGTCAGATTTATCATGACAGTGCGCCAATAAAAAAGTAAATTGTCTAGCCTTTCTATTCCCTGTGACATGAATCCTGCGCAATTTCAGCAAAGTAAGTGAAACATACATCTTTCTTGAGTCCAGGTATTTAAACTAAGGAAGTTACTTAACAGTTTAGGTAAAAGCATTTTTCTACTCTCAAGAGAAAGTACCAAACATTTAGGACCAACTGTGGTATCAGAAAATACATCTTAGTTCTGACATGGCAAATGAAACAGACATCAAATCTATCACCTGCAGTCAATTTGTAATGAAGGTTAACATGCTAGGTTCTTGCATATTCAAGAGGGGTTATGGATCAGATCAGACATAACAATCCTAGCTTAATAAACAATAGTTTATTATGCTGGGAATGAGTGTTGGGCCCACATCCTCTCCCCCACAGCCTTGAGTGCTTCAGTGGTGGCTTCTTTAAGCCAGTTTCCTGTTATACCTGAAAGAGAAACTGTAAGATTTAATGTCTGCTTGCAAACAAACACCAGCACAGTATCTGCCCTCTTCCAAGCCAAGCTATTCAATGAAAGATAAGAGGCATTTTTCAGATACAGAAAGTTAAGGCAACGAGTATCTTTATATAATAGGCTGTACTTACATCTATGCACCAAAACTTTAGAAAAAGAGCACAATTTGGTACTTGCCAAGACTAATAGATCTCAGTATTCAGAATTTGTTTTAACATGGCTCAGTCTGTAGCAGAGTTTATAATCTTTCTACACATATCCATACACTAATCCATTTCAGATGAAATTGTTCAATAAGAGTAAATTTTGCACTCCAGGGGTACAGAGATTTCGGTTTTACCTACCTCTGCATAGTAGGTTAGCTTCACAGCAGGAGTATCCTGGCAGGGAAGAACAGCTCTGCAGTGAGTAGCCTAAAAACAAACAACAACAACAACAAAACAAGTAGCACAGATTAGAGGCTGCTATTCTTACAGGCAGATGTTGCAGTAAATTTATAAGTAGCTTACTTTGCATTACACAGCCATCAGCAAAAGCGTAAGATCCCAAACAACTACATCCAGCCACAATCCAATCAGGCCCAAATGTCTGATTCAACTGCATGAGTGGAAAGGTATATGGGATCTTCCCACAGGCCATTGGTTGGCCACTGTTTAAACAGAATGCTCACACAGACAGACCTTCAATCTGATCCAGCATGACTCTTACGTTCTTAGGTCCACATTTATCAAATCAGTTCAAGTCATCCTGAACATACTTTTTATTACTGTTCAGAAAGTAAAGAGGAAGGTACACACAGCTGTAACACCAAATGGTAATAATACTACTGATTTTTTTTAATGTCAAAGTGTAACAATCCTACACATATCTACTCAGAAGTAAGTCCCATTCAGTTCAGCAGAGCTTACTCCCAGGTAAGTGTATTTAGGATTTCAGCCTTTGTAATGTTATTACATATCCCCGCTTCCCCAGTCCCCTCCCCTCAACTGCATATATGGATAGATATGTCTGGGGTTCTTTTAACCAGAATGTTAAAAATACCGGAGACATATCTATCCATATATACAGCTGAGATAGCCAATTCACTGATAGTATACAAATATAAAAACAAGTAAAAAAGAAATCAGAATGTAAAGAACCAAAGTAAATATTATTGCTGTTGTTTAATATATAAATACTCTGAAGAATAGAAAAAGAAAAGAGATACCTCTGTGCTCGGCAGCTACCTCTCTGCACTCATAGAACTGAGCGCAAAGATGGGGAAACAAAGGCATTCCTGAGGGCGGGGAGGAGACTGGGATATGGGGTTATGAGGCATCCCCAGCCATCCCCAGACTCCTTCCCACCCACTCTTTGAAGCTTCTGCTAGATTAGCAAAATTGCCTATCTAGCTAAATCGAAGTCGCAAGTCTAGCAAAAATGTAGAGCAGGAGGAACCTCTGCATTGGATACTTGTAAGCCTCTGAGTTTGGAGGGTTATGAGTAGCCAGGGCGCATCCCATAGAATTGTGCCCTCAGTATTCTAGGAATCATGCAATTTCATTTAGAATATATTACACATTTTATTTAGAATATTAGGATATGCAAGCCACAGTTATCACATTCCCTCAGCAACTGAGTTATATAGTCTCTTCCAGAGTATGCAGTATGTAGTTTGAGATAATATACAATAGGCAGAGCTGCACTACGGCCTTAAGATCACATGTTACTGAACCTTGGCAATCGAGATTTCAGCGTAGGTCAGTCCGGTGGAAGCAGTGTAGGATACTGAGAAAGTATACCTGCGGAAAATGTTGTCCACAGCATTGAAGGACAGCACAACACCTTGCTCACCTGACACTGACTGAAGAGTAAAGGATGCCTTTTCCCCGATGTCTGCTCTGGAGTAAACCACTGGAGAGCTGAAGACCTTGGAGAGGTTTCAAAAGAGACCTCTATAATCACATCTTGCCCCCTGCAAATATTCAAATAGTTAGGAATGTGTGCACTTTTGAGTACAGGACTACCAGATGAAATATTTTTGCTGCACTTCTTAGGAAAGTTTGAACCACTGTTAAAGCAATATTTAACTTCCAATTCAGGGACAAACATAACAGCTGGTTTGTTTTAAATGCTAATAGCCAAATAAATTAATTCAGTTAATGAATTGTTTATATGTTGAGAATTATCTTCCAACCAAAGAAAAGAAGATATTTTCTTGGAAGTGCAGCAATAGCCACAGCCCACATCTACACTGACTGCTATAAAAAAAGTGGTTTTAGGTCAAGGAAGTGGTTTTACAACAAGAAACTTGGCATCAGGAGACAAGCTCTACTGTATTTTGTAACAGAAAAATAGCAAGTGAAAGCTTCTTTGGTCCAGCAGCCAACAGGACTAAGTTTTGAATAGGTTCTTCTTTCATGCTTTAATCTAGAACAGGAGTGGGGAATTTGTAGCCTCCCCAAATGTTTTGGCCTACAATTTCCACTAGCTCTACCCAGCACAGGCAAAGGTGAGGCTGTTGGGAGGTAATGTTGGGAGCTAAAAAACATCTGGAGGGTCACAAGTTCCCTGCCCCAGTCTAAGGAACATCACTTTAAATTTTTTCTCACACATCTATCAAGCCAATAGCTGTAATATGGTCCAAAGGTATATAAAACCCCTTTACTTTAGAATATAAGCTACACTCTCTGAAGCCAACACACTCCATTTTGCCAAGTGTAATAAGTCCACACACATCACATATAAATGAGTGAGAACTTTATTGGAACTGCAGCAAAGACTCTCATGGCTCCTACCTGGACAAAACTGAAATTACTAACAAGAATGGAAAATTTAAGTGCAAAGGAGTTGTACTGTCTGTTTAACCATCCCGATGTGGATCCAATAGTAGTCTGAAATATCTACAGCATTTTCAGCAAACCTGCACTTCATATTGCATGTATTCCACAACAATTATGGGTCAAGTTGTCCTGTGCATTTCACCCCGCTCCACCCACCACCTAAATAAACACTGTGTGAAGCTTAAGGAGCCAGGAACATAAAGCAGGGTTTATTCTTGGCTTACAAATGGCAGCTTGTAAAGGGAGGAACAAGTAGCATCTTATATGATAGCACAAGTCTTAAGAGCAGACCACTGGCAAAAGTTTTCAAATACAATGAGAGGAACACACTTACTTCCCTAGTTCAAAAGGTAGAGTAATTTCCAGTGGTGCTCCTTTGAAGCTATGACGTTGTCCAAGAGCAAATTGAGCCTCCTGCCTGTTGACAACCACTTTATGTATTATTAGATCCTTTGTGTCCAAAACCTGTTAAGCAAATAAATGCCCTAATGTATCTTGACAAAGATTTTAGAACAGCAAATGAAACACACTCAGGAATTTTATAGCTCTGCAATATCAATTCTAATATATTCATGAATTCTAAAAAGTAAATAAAAATGAAGCAAAATACTAGAAAAGGTATGAAAATTCAGGTACTGCTTAGATTTTATCTCATCAACATACAAAAGGATCATGACAAAAGCACGTGGACTGAATTATATTTCATTATATTTCTCTGCTCACACCCTGAAAAGCAGAATAGAAATATTTTAAATAAAGCCACATATCTTTGAGACATTCTCATGTTTGACCCAAGAAGACTAGCTCCTGCAAAGCTTTTTCTGCACAGTATAAGCATTTAACTGCAATAAAGATACACAACCACAGTTACATTCTGGCAATCGACATCTCTTTTAGAAAAGTAGGAAAATTCAATATCTAAAGTAGCTGTTGAACTTCAAAAATGTTCATTTCATTTCATAATCTACAGATTGTGCCTTCAAGTACTTAAAATGTTTACATTCTATCAACATGATTCCTTAGTACTAACAGCTAAACTGCTGATAAAACAAGGAAACTTTTGAGACTTTTTTTTGGCCCAAATGCAATGCATTCTGGAGGCTAGGAAGTCAATTCTTGGAAAAAGAACAGTTGCTAATCAGATGTTTGTTTACATAACAGTACTGAGTAAAATTTTGTGTATCTGTATTGTGTCTAATTGTTTCCAGATTATACAGTCCTTATGGACAGTGTCCCAGAAACTGACAAGAAAAGTGGTATACAAGCCCAGATTCTATTTAAAGAGAAACTTGGACTTCATCTATGTTTAGAGTTTTGAATAAGTTTAGGCAAAGAAATATCTCTCTGTGTTTAAGGAACTTATTCCCATGTCAGCAGGAGAATTTCACAATCACCCCCATTTTGTAATCGAGTTATTGCACTGTAAGCCCTGACAAACCTCTAGGATTTTGCTTCTGCAAGCAAGAGATACAGTAGCAGGGAGACAAAATACAACTTCAAAGAACAAAGTACAAGTACTGCATCATTAATAACTTTAATAGCACCACCTCCAGCATTAGAGTATTGATTTTATGGTATTTTCATGCCACATGTTGCTCTGAGCACCATACCTGGTTACTTTTCTTCAACCCCACCCCTTGAGCAGGCAGGTGAATAAAAAAGGACTACCCAGTAAGTAGTAGCAATAATATCACGACCACCCCTAAGAAACTTTCATTTTCTTAACAAAATTTAATACCGAAACCCGGGGCAGCCTTACAGCCCAATCAATCCCATGCACATTTACTCGAAAGTAAACCCTATTGCGTTTTATGGGGGCTTACTCCCAGGTAAGCATGCCTAGCACTGCAGTGTTAGACATTGTTGAAGAAGGCGACAAGACCCACGCGAGAGGTGTCGGGCTCTATTTTGGGAGGAACGAGGTGTCAAGTTTCCACTGAAGGTGCTTATGAGGACCCGCCCCAGCCTCTCCTCAGGTTTGCAGCCTTCCTCCTCAGCCTTCCACCACAAGTAGGCCTCGGCGCCCGCCTAACGCAGCAGGTTCTTCCCACTCTTTTCTCTCCACACAGACCCCACCCCCCCAGCCATCGTGCCCATCAACGGAAGGTACGGCGTTACCACGCAACGCAGGTTGTCACGTTCCGCCCGCACGGTGAGGGCCGCAGTGCCTCTCAGCGACCGGCTTTCGAAGTCCACGCGGCAGCGCAGATAAAGGTGGTGGGTGCGGCAACAGTCAGGCGCGGCAAAAGAGCTGGGATCTTCCAGCTCAGCCATGGCTCAAACTCGTCAGCTGAGGCAGCACACACTATAAGAAGTCCTCAGCGCCGGCCCTGTAGGGGTCCGAACTCCACCCCATGAGGTATGCTTAGGAAGGGATTCTGGGAGTGGTAGTTCTTGGCCTGGCAAAGAGTCTAGGAAACTGGTAAAATGGACTGCTACTCCCATGATTCACTGCGGAAGAGATCGCCCAGCGTTGCTGTATGGATTGGTCAGCTAACCTAATTACATACCACGAATCCTCCAAGGGAAGAATTTAAATTGATAGAACAAGGCACCTACATATGTAAATCCTCGTTAGTATAGTGGTAAGTATCCCCGCCTGTCACGCGGGAGACCGGGGTTCGATTCCCCGACGGGGAGGTGCTATATATCTTTTTCTTATTTTCTCATTAGCACAAGTATGGTCATATTATTCAAAACTGCAAGGAAGATATTGATAAGTCCCTCAACAAAGAAAATCCAGCTGCTGCTTTTAATATTTTATTTGCTTATTTATTTATTGCATTTGTATATCACCCAAGAGCAGGAGCTCCCTGGGCAGTTCACAAAAATTAAAACCATAACAGTTATTCAAAATATACTTGTCTCCACTTATAGAAATAGTAAAAAAAAACATTTGCAGTGCTTATAACAATGGCCAGTAATTTAAAGTTGAAAGACTACTTAATTAAACATTCTATTGAAATACATGATTTATACATCTATGCAAGCAATGCAGGAAAGCTGGAGCTGAGTGACACATGCATGAACACTATGGTTGCAACACTGGTCCGATTCGTATTTTAGATGAATCAATAAAAACATTTTATCTAATTAAAAAAGTACCACCCTGATTAATCAGATAGGATTTTTTTAATGACCAAGTTAAAAAAAAAAAGAGAAGCTTGTGAGTTGTAATGAAAATTATTAGTTGTGAACTGATTCATCGTGAAGAACATTCACAAACTCTGAAAACTGACCATTGATGCTGAGTATTGACTTTGGGCTGGCCACTTGTTGGAGTGGTACAAGGAGCTTAAATGTAGAGCCCCACTTTCCCTGTTCCAATAAATTGTTGGAGTTGACCCATATAGGAATTCTCATGTGCCCAAACCATTGAAACACACATGGCTCTCTAGATGAAGGCTGTTTTCTTTTTATTTGTTCCTTTCAATGGGTATCATTTTGACTCTTCCTAAGACATGGTGTGGGAAAGGCTGCCAAAACTTCTTCTTCCCAAAGGTTGGATGCAGGGAGATTTGGAAACCAAAAGCCACATTTTCTCTCCAAAGTTTCTAGGCATTCATAGGCTTGCTTAGGAAAGAGGCAGCAAGTTTGTTCTAGCAAATGAATGCTGTTTCTCACATTAGCTTTAAGGTTTGTTTTTTTTTAAAGAGCATGATCCTCCATGGCACCTGCTTACTTTGTTTTCTCAAGAGTAGATTGTTCAATGAAAATGTTGGCATTTCTGTGATAAAACTCACTCATTTTGAAACCGGTCTTTTCAGTTCTTCAGGTTACGGCTATGGTTCCTGGTTTCTCATTTCTGTTTTCTTATGGTACTTAGGTATGTTATGTTGAATTTGGCCACCCCTTTGCATTGAAATACTGATTTTTAAGTGTATGACAACACAAGTTCAAGTGGACTTGAATATTAAGAAATTGTCAGATTCCAATGGTTTATTTTAAAACTTCTATCCCAACCTCACTGTGAAGGGCCCTGGGAGCTGACTAGCTGTCGGAGCAATGCCTGGGTCATACATAACACTGCTGTGGTTAGTTCTATTAGACTACTTTTCCAGATGGTGTGACTGACAACACTTCTGTCCTGTCCATTGTCTGAAAAAGCTCACACAGGAACAAACCATGCTCTAAAATTTCATAGGGCTCTGCTTCTGATGTTCAATAGCGCTCCATAGTTACTGGGGCTGTCTCCATCCGCAACATTAGATGTAGGAAGCAGCCCCTGCTCATGCAGTGGTTGCTAAGTCAGTGTGCATCAATATCCCCACCACATATGGTACTACTGCATCAACGTATTTTCTTCGTAGGTACTGCTGCACATTTTGGCAATTTCATTTATTTTCCCTTCAGCAAAAGTTTTTTTGGGCCACCGTCTTATATATATAATTCAACATCGGGAGTTGGTCTTCCCTTTTTCATTGCCTTCCTGTTGACCCATTCTCATAAAATGCACTTCATTGGAAAGCTCTTGATATTCAGATTCCACAAATAACCATTTTTACTATAATTCAAAGTTAGTAGTTTATTTATGTCAATAAAATGGGTTTTTAAGGCAGTATAATTAAACAAACACAATTAAATGCAAATTGGAACAAAATCAAATATGAATGCAAAAAAGTATCTGTGCATCTTTTTTAAAAATATTTTTTATTTTTCAACATAATACAACATAAAACAACATAAAATACAATACATACTGCATACCCCCTGTGCTCCCCTCCCCCCAGGAGGCCTTCAATTATACATTATTCTTCTTTCCAAAAGTGTAAAGACTCTTTTGAAGGTATTTGCCCCTTCCCCGTTCTTAATACATATTCCATACATCTCCAAAATCATTCTTACTGGACATTCCCCTCTTTATTTTAATTTTACACGTTAGCTTGTCATTAAGTGCCATATCACATATTTCTTTATACCATTCTTCTATAGTATATATCCCTTGCCCTTTCCAGTTTTTAGCAATCATTATTCTGATGGGAGCCAGGAGGTTGTTTATTAATTCTCTCTTATTTATATTCTCATTTCCTTTATCCCATATTGCTAGTAGAGTCAGCTTTGGGCTTAATTCCAATTTACTTCCAATTATTTCACTTATTTCTTTGAACACCCTTTCCCAAAATTTTTGTACATGTTTACAGCTCCACCACATATGGAAATAAGTTCCAACCTCCTGACATCCCCTCCAACAATTCTTGGACACTTTTTTATCTATCTGATGAAATCTTACCGGTGTTAAATACCATCTTCATACTGTCTTATAATAATTCTCCTTAATTCTAATCGACAAAAGCTTTAACATTCTTGCATCCCACATCCTCCCCCAGTCATGTTCATTAATTTGTTCCTTTAAATCATCTTCCCAAATCATTTTAAGAGAGTCTCGATATTCAGCCTCCTCTGTCAGGATTCTATATATTTCGCTAGTCAGACCTTTTCTAGTTTTAATTACTTCCTTCTTTCCTCTTGATTCAATTAAATCTTCAAATCTTGTATTATTTCTACACTTCTTATTTATCTTTTTCCATTCCTGTGTCCATTTTTCCAATTGTAAGCATTTGAACCAAGCTATCTTTTGTCCTTTTACCAACTCTCTAATTTGTACCTTATCTATCGTTCTTTCCATCCAGTTCCTTAACTTAATAATTTCCTGACCCTTCAGACTTCCTTCCAACTCTACTTTTAAATTCCTTGGGAAATTTCCCACAACTACCACTGGGGCGAATGGAGAGTCTCCTGGTATTAACTTTCCTTTAACTTCCTCCCAGATCTCTAGAATGTTTTTCAGCAACGGGTTGTCCAGTCCCCTCAAATCTTTCTTTTGAATTTTATTATTAAAAAAAAAAAATTGCAATTTAAAATCTAGTTCCCCTGTTTGCGTTCCTAGCCATTCTAAGTCTTCCTCCCCTAATATACTATTTATAACATATCTTAACTGATTAGCAATATGATAATTCTTTATATTTGGAAGTCCCAAACCTCCTTTCTTTTGTGTCTTATACCATAACCCTTTGTTAATCCTAGCTCTCTTATCTCCGTTGCAATAAGCATTAATCATATTTTGCCAGCTCTTTAACTCTGCATCCGATATTTTAATCGGTTGCATTCTAAACAAAAAATTAATCTTAGGTAATATCTTCATTTTTATAACTGCTATTCTACCAAACCAAGAATGTTTTAATTTTCTATATACCTCTAACTTTTCCCCTACCTGTTTTTTCAAACTTGCAAAATTAATTTCCTCTAACCTATCTAAATCTTTTGCAATATTAACTCCTAAATAACGTACTACATTTTAAGCCTAAGACCTAACTTTACTTTACCTTCCTCCATCTCCTCTTTGTTATAATTAAATAACATCATTTCTGACTTCCCCCAATTAACTTGTAAACCAGTAATCTCCCCGAATTCTCTCAAATGCTCTTTAATCAGCTCCCCAACCTTCAGGGGATCTTCTAATGTCAGTAATGTGTCATCCGCAAACATATTTATTTTCATCTTCTCCTTCCCTCCTATCCCCTTCAATCTTGAATCCTCCCTTATAACATCTTTGCATCTTTATAAACACAGGTGCAGGCCAAAGTACAATGATATGTCAATAACATATGGCCTGTACACAAATCATGAAGTTATTAAGAGACACCTAGAGTTAAAAGTAACCCAGTCAAAGTTTAGTTATTGCTTGGAAAGGAAGCCTCTCACTGTTAAATTTAATAAAATAGTATTTATATATTCCATGCATTACTAACATTCCTAGATGTCAAATGCTTGCTGGTAACTGTAACCAGCAGGAGAACTGTGAGTCTCAGCACACCTCATGCTGCCACACTGATTCTAGCCCTCCAGCGCCTAGAAAACAAGCTTTGCACCCCTGCCTGGATACTGCTGCCCTGCCTTGGCAAGTCTGCATATGCAGGTGACCCATCAGCCTTTTGACAACAGTGAAGCTCTGCATGGCATCAGTCAGTCTCTCAAATCAGCCCAAGTGTATAAGGCAGACTGTGCCTGCCTGCATGTGTCCTGCAACCAATGTCTAGAAATTTGATATCGGCAACCATGTCAAGGTTTGTGAATACTGCAATGCCTTGCTTTTCAGTGGCGAATTGTCAACTCTTTGCTGCCAAGGCATAAAGGCTTCACTGCCACCCTCACAGTTTCAGACTTCATCTGCAACATTGTCAGTGATGGCTCTGCTCTTGGCAAGCAATTCCTGAAGGACATTTGCAAGTACAACAGCGCCCTAGGCTTTGCTTCCTTCTACGCATCACTCAAGACGGCACAGCCTCAAGGTCCAATTATGTTCAAGGTGCAAGGTTCAGTTTGCCATCTGATGGGCACATTACAGTTGGATGAGACTTCAAGCAATGGTCAGCTGTACATTATTGACATCGACGAGGCCACTATGGCTTGCCTTGAGTAAGTAGAGAACAGCACACCACTGTTCCCTTTATGGTCCCTTTGAGCCCTGGGACAATGGAACTCCCTACTATAAGTCAGTCTCAACTATAAAATTTTAACCAGTTCTACCAACAATCAAATTGCTGTACCTTTTAGAAGGATGTATCACTGTACTTCCAGCACAATTGCAGAATGACTAACTCTATGGCTCACTATTGCCTGGTTCTTATGATATAGGAATGGGACATCACCCTTAGAGACAAGCTAAACAAAACTAAGATATTAAGAGAATTGTATACACAAGGGGACAGAGTGTGATTCTTCCAATAATAAGATAGGATTGATCAAATGTACTTAAATTAAATAGACTTGGTTACCATTCTTAATAAGAGCGTTTTCTCCAGCTAATAAGCTCTCAATAGCTTTATCCTCAGATCAGATGCTCCTAAATTCCATCCCACTCCTAAATTCCATCCCAGCCAATCCTCACAACAAGGAACGCATGCTGTACAGCATCTTCCTTTGCCTCCCTGTTGCTTCTAAGATGATACTGCTGAAGTTCCTCTGCCTGAAACTTTCTGGTGCTCGACTCTGCTGAATGCTTGATGCGTCCTCTTAGTGGCACAGGATTGACTGTTGTTTTTTTAATCAAAATTTCACTGTACTGGAATAGAGGCACGTGGAAATTGTGCAAGAGCAGTTTATTTTTATTTTTATTTCCTAAAGAGGAAAGGGAATCAAAACTGACACATCTTGCCAATTTCAATTACTGGGTTCCCTTCTCCCTTTGAACATATAGATTTTGAAAGCAATGTATCAAAAGAGCACCTTCAAATGTCCCCCAAAGGCTGGAGATTTATTTTATTACATTTATGTACTGTTTTTATATACTTTTTAAACATGAACATAATTTGGGTTGACATAAAAAAAGAGAAATCCTGGAGGTGGTATGGGAAAAGGGTGTCTTTTTCCATATGTGGTGGGAATGACCCAGTGTTTGAGAATTCTAGAAACATGCTATAATTTATTTATTTATTGCATTTCTATACCGCCCAATAACCGAAGATCTCTGGGCGGTTCACAAAAGTTAAAACCATCAGACATGAATCAAAATATAAAACAAACAACAGTATAAAAACATAATATAAAAACACAACATAAAAGCACAACCAGGGTAAAACTGGACAGCAATGCAGAGATTTATACAGATTTAAAACAGCAAAGTTAAAAGGCTAAGATGATAAACTTTTAAAATACTGGGAGAATAAGGAAGTCTTCACCTGGCATCGAAAAGAGTATAATGTAGGTGCCAGGCGAACCTCTCTAGGGAGCTCATTCCACAGCTGGGGTGCCACAACAGGGAAGGCCTTCCTCCTGGTACCCACCTGCCTCACTTCCTTTGGCAGGGGCTCACAGGGAAGGACCCCTGAAGATGATCTTAGGGTCTGGGCAGGCACATATGGGAGGAGGCATTCCTTCAGATAACCTGGCCCCAAGCCGTTTAGGGCTTTGAATGTTAATACCAGCACTTTGAATTGGGCCCGGACCTGGATTGTAAGTAAGAGTAGATATAAATTACACAGATGCCTCTTATCTTTATGGCTATTTTGTTTTGGTTATTAATGAGATAGGAACATTCATCCCTGATCCAATGTGCCATCTCTGCATGGAAGCAGCATTCCAGATTGACACCTCCTTTGGAACGAGTCTTTCTCATGCCAAAGGGTGCTGCATAGGATTAAAAAAAAAATTGAGCCCAGCACATGATGCTTACAGGATTTGACACCTGTGAGCATCTGCTGGACAAATACTTGGAACAGTCTGCTTTAACGCTGTCAATCACCTATTTGAAGGAATGGAAGGACTGAATCCAAGCTATCTTTCCTTGGCTTCCTCCTCTAAAAGGTGATAGGCACTGTCAAAAAGGACAATTATGACCATTATCTATTACATGGATGTGTGTGCACTATGCACAATTCATTGCTTTGTTCAGAAATCTGTGGATCAGGGCCGTTGTTAATAATGACAAACCAAATTGTTGTGAATTCTCTCCTGGCAGCTAAAATGTTATTAGTCAAACGGCCAATTTAACTCCTTTGATTAAAGAGTGGTTAAATAAATGTTGGGATGTGATGGATTTTAAAAACTGGTCTTGTAAGAATAGGAAGGAGTGTTATAAATGATACTTCTAAAAACAATTGGCTGTGCTTGTATTCAGTTTTGGAAAAGAAAATACTAAAAACAAATGCAATAGTTATCTCTCTTGTAACGTGTCACACTGTATTGTTGTATGTAACCATCTTTTTGTCTAAAATACAAATAAAGCAGAACAACATGGAGGAGAAAGAGGCAATAAGCAAATTGTGAAGCAAGATTATTGTGAAGCATTCATTTCCCTGCAGGAAGCTCTGAAACCATAAAATCATATAGAGAGCCTATCTACACTACTGCTTTAAAACGGTTTAGAACAGTGCTAAAGCAGTAGTGTAGATAGGCTCATAAAAAAAATGACACGAAATCCAGTAAAAAAAAGTTTGTTATCAGAACTATCAAAGGAGTCAGAAATTGTTCAATCTTCTGACAATAGAAAACACAAATTCCCTTCTTTCATGATACTGGCACAAATAAGGAATTGCTCCAGTTAAGAGTTGTATCTTCTATGCTGCAATAAAGCTGGCTAGTTTGAGTTTAGAATCAACCCCACTGGACTGATTTTCCAAGTCAGTTAAAAACAACTTTCTATGCTGGAAATCGAATCGGATTACTTAGAAACTACAGTCATTATTGTTATTTGCATTAGAATTTTAAAACCATATGGACTATTGGAACTAAATTTTTAATGTTAATATATTAAGCATTTAGCATCCCTGGAAAGATAATCAGTATACAATTCTACTCTTCTACTCAGATTAATTTCACGTTCATCAATGTCTAAACTGAATAATGTATTAGTTATTATACAGGCCTGTGGAGTGGCTGTTCATAGCTCCTCATTTGAGTCTGCCATGGATTATGCAGAAGGGCATCAACAGAAAGAATGAGCCACAACTGAAAACTAGGGATGTGCACTGGATCGGACCCGATCCACGATCCGAGTCTGGTCCAGTGGGAAATCGGATAAATTATCCGATTTCCGATCCAACAGCTGGATCGGCCGATCCAGTCCGAACCGATCTGAAAAGGCTCCGAACCGGTTCGGCGGATCGGCGGGCGCCTGCTGGCGCCCACCGCCGCTTCCATTGGCGGGCGCCAGCGGGCACCCGCTGATGAAAGTGGACAGCGGGGGGGGGGGGCAGAGGGAAGGAGAAGGACGCTTACCTTTGAGGGACGTCCGCTCCCATCCGGCGCCAGCGGCTACTACTAGCGGGCTCCACGGCCTGCTCCAGGGTGGCGCGCCGGGTGATGACATCACCCGGCGCGCTACTCTAGAGCAGGCCGCGGAGCCCGCTGGTAGTAGGCGCCGGATGGGAGCGGACAGCCCGGAAAGGTAAGCAGGGGGCGCGCGGAGGGGAGGAGGGGGGCGCGCGGAGGGGAGGAGGGGGGCCCTTACCTTTTCGGGCCGTCCGCTCCCGTCCGGCGCCGGCGGCTACTACCAGCGGGCTCCGCGGCCTGCTCCAGGGTGGCGCGCCAGGTGATCACCCAGCGCGCTACTCTAGAGCAAGCCGCAAAGCCCGCTGGCAGTAGCCGCCGGCGCCAGACAGGAGCGAACGTCCCGGAACGGTGAGGAGGGGGCGTGCGGTGGGGAGGAGGGGGGCGCTTACTTTTTAGGGACGCCCGTCCGGCGCCAGCGGCTACTACCAGCGGGCTCCACGGCCTGCTCCAGGGTGGCGCGCCAGGTGATCACCCGGCGCGCTACTCTAGAGCAGGCTGCAAAGCCCGCTGCCAGTAGCTGCCGGCACCAGACGGGAGTGGGCGTCCCTAAAAGGTAAGCAGTGGCAGGGAGGGGGCTTACCCCCCCCGGAGCTGTCCGCTTCTATCCGCGGGCGCCCGCGGGCGCCTGCGGATGGAAGCGGACGGCCCCAGGGAGGGTAGGGAGCGCGGGGGAGGGGGCTTACCTGCCGGGGCCGTCCACAGCGGACGGCCCCGGGGGGGGAGGGAGTTAGGCCCCCCTCACCCACCCGCCACCAGTTTTTCCTCATAGACATGCATTGCAATGCAAGTCTATGGGGGGGGGGGGGGGGAAATGGCGGCCGATCCAAAAATTTCCGATTTTTGGATCGGGATCGGACTCGATCCGGTCCGGGGGGCCTCCGATTTTGTCCGAACCAATCCATGACAAAATTGGAGGTCCCAATTCGGGTCCCGATCCGATCCGGGGGGTCCGTGCACACCCCTACTGAAAACTATAAAAATGGAAATGTAACAAAAACTCTTTCTTTACAGTCTCTAGGAGATAAGGGGCTTTCCGCACAAGGCATTTATTGTGTGTTTGTCATTCATCATTCCCTACCCACAGTTGTTTTGAGGTTCTTTAGATGATATTCTGATCCTCCAACTTTGCTACCAACACTTTTGGCAAGTTGTTTTAGAGCATGGGAAATGTGGAATTAAATTGTGAAAATGAAAGAAAGCATGATTTCTTCTTGTGCATTTGCACTGTTCTGCTATACCACAGTGCCATCTAGAGGTTATGTAACAGAAAAGCAGTAAAGGAAATATTCTTTGTCTAGTGCTTGGATCCCAATTCTGCAATGAAACTGAAAGTAGATACAGCAGATTAACAGCCAATTAGCAGCCTCATGTAGAAAAGCTCAAAACTGAAAGATTCCATTGCTCATTGCTGCTGATGTCAGTTCTGCAAGTGAGGTTACTGTATTTGCTGTTCTACATATGATAATTATATGCAATTACATTAATATAAAATCCTGTGCTGAGATAAGACTTGGAGTCCCACTCTCACTGAAGTTTCAGCCCACCTTGGAAAACTCAGTAAGCTGTGTCCTAGGAGATGAGAAATGTCCCACTCTCTCCAGTCTACACCCACTACACTCATTGTCCTTTCCCTCTCCACATTCTACTTGTTTATTTTTTCTGCCTTATTCTGCTGCTTGTGTACCATGTTACACACGCTTAGTTGGCACGGATCTACAAAAATCTACTGCTTCAGCCAGTCAAGTACTATTTCTAAGGCAGGTATGTGTTTCCTGCTTTTATTCCTATCAATTTCTTCATTGAGGATACCTAGACAATGGCTGGTTTCGGATGACATATTAGGCAATGGAAGGGGAATTAGCGTACTCACAGTACACTAAGCAAGGGGTACTCCACACACGACATGCTACAACTCCGTTCCTTGTGCAGCTGAAAGTTCTAGCAGCCATCTTGGTTGCTACGGCTGCTCCCTCCCCTTCCTTCAGTTCTCCAATCATACTTCAGTCCTCCAGTCATATCCCAGCAAGCACCATGAGTTCTGCTGGATGTATAGAGCAGCCAGGGGGTTTTGGCTGCTCCAGCTAGCAGAACTCTATTCCCACACAGAATAGTCCATTGAGAGAGGGGTGTTCGTTTCGGACGACACTTTAAACGATGGGGCTTCGGGTTAAACAACGTGTAAGCCTGTTGTTTCTCTCCGTTGCTTAATTGGGCGGAATAGCGTACCATCAGTTGTGTGTGTGGTGTGTAATGCTCCACATGACACAGTAAGCAGCACAACTGACAGTTGCCTCTTCCCCCCTCCGTTGCTTAATGTGTCGTCTGAAACTAGCCAATGTCAACTGACAATTAAAATAAGCAAGAGAAGCACTGCATGAGCTGAACCATTAGACCAAACCCTTTGCAGGAGTTGAGTTCTTCTGCAGATTTGTTAAAAAATAAAACAGGTCAGCTTTGTGAAACGTTAGTACCCAAGAAAAACGAAGCTCATGTCTCCAGGAAATCAGTGTGTTAATAGTGTGAACAAAACTTAGTGTACCTAAAAGACGAAGTCCTTAGTACACCATGTCCATAGAGCCAGACTTATCAAAGCTAGGCAGTAGTCTAAGGCAGACTTCTCTAATCTGGGCCACTCAATGTGTTGGACTTCAACTCCCATCATTCCCTGTCAGCATGCTGGCAATTGTAGTCCAACACATGTGGAAAGGCCCATGTTGGAAAAGGCTAGTGTAAGGTTTTGTCACTTGAACAACAGAGTTTCCTGCCACTGCTGATTTCCTCTTGGTTATTTTTTCCAACCACAGCTCAGGAAATACTTTCACCTGGTCCAGGGGAGAGGAAAGATATATAGAAAAATGTGTTTATTCACTACAGGTAAATCCACAGAAACATTCTAGCCCTTCATTTCCAAAGACTTTCCCCCCCTTTGCAATCCTGGGCTCCCCCCATCCCCGCTCGCTCCAGCCATCTGTCTCCATTGCATGAGAATTAGGGGAAGTAGTTTCTTTCTCATAGCCACAAATAGGATGAAAATACTGAGGTAATGTTACGAATGTCTTTGTGATGAATATCATGAACTCCCGCCTCAACACAATTCTGATGTGCCTCCACTTAAAACAATGAAGGCATATTTCCTGGAAGAAAAAATCCAGAGGTTTCTGCCTAGCAGCAACTATGTAATAGGTATGAACTTTGTACTACGTCTTATTTATTAAAACAACAGAAAAATGCACATGCTTCCTTGCTGGAGTGCATTAATTAACACAAACATTGGCGCCATTGAAGGAACCAGAATGGAGCAACACACTTAAGTGCTAATATACTACACTGTTTACTTTCCAGTATCTAAAATACGCCTCAGGAAGAAGGTGGACAGTCAGGCAGACATTTAATTGCCACACTGGAGCTGTTGTTCCAGACAGGCATCATGCAGCTGCCTGTCAAGTCGAATGTTGAAGACCATTTTAATTAAAAAGCGGGGGTAACCCCCCCTTCTCTGATGAAATTTTATGTGGATTCAAGAAAGAGTCCAGAAGGTATAGAAAGTGGGATCTATTTAATCAGATATATTAGTTTGCTTTATGAGATTTCACTGTCCCTTAAAGTGTGTGCGTGTGTGCGCGCGCTCGTGTTTGCATTTGCCACAGGTAGCACTGTATCGAGTCAGAAGTAATGCATTACTCCTATAAAACATTCATACTCCTATAAAACATTCTCCCAATGAGGTTACTTGACTGGCCGAACATTCTAACACCTCCTTTTCAATAAAATTTATTGCCTCCTTCAAAGGAACAAGCTCGCTCACTCTTTTTTAGTGTCAGCACTGAGGGACATTTTAAAATATATATTTCAAATATTAACATTTTAAGAGAGCAATCCTATGGGCCCTAGACTAGGGTTAAAGTTACATGAGCCCTGACCTGGATTTTATCTGGTCAGCCTACCCTAGACAGCCTCTGGATACTTGGGATTCCTGGATCTGAGTTCGGAGACAGTGCTCCGACCTCAGGCCCATGGGTCCGAGCTCCCTGCCCCCTCCCTCTTCTCCTCACAGCTGGTGCGGAGATAACTGCGCTGGTTTCCTCTCCCTCTCCGAAGCTGCAAATGTAACCTCAGAGGGAAGGGAAAGGAGGTGTCCTGGTGGCGGGGAGAAGAGTGGACACCTTATGCTGTATCCCCAGTAGGGATGTGCACTGGATCGGACCCGATCCACGATCCGAGTCCGGTCCAGTGGGAAATCGGATAAATTATCCGATTTCCAATCCCGCAGCTGGATCGGCCGATCCAATCTGAACCGGTCCGAAAAAGCTCCGAACCGGTTCGGCGGATCGGCGGATCGGCGGGCGCCCACTGGCGCCCACCGCCGCTTCCATTGGCAGGCGCCAGCGGGCGCCCGCCGATGAAAGTGGACAGCGGGGGGGGGGAGGAGGGGGGCACTTACCTTCTCGGCCCGGTGGCTCCCGTCCGGCGCCGGCGCCTACTACTACTAGCAGGCTCCGCGGCCTGCTCTAGGGTGGCGCGCCGGGTGATGTCATCACCCGGCGCGCTACTCTAGAGCAGGCCGCGGAGCCTGCTGGTAGTAGTAGGCGCCGGCGCCGGACGGGAGCCACCGGGCCGGGAAGGTAAGGAGGGGGTGCGTGGAGGGGAGGAGGGGGCGCGCGGAGGGGGGAGGGGGGAGGGGGGCCCTTACCTTCCCGGCCCGGCGGCTCCCGTCCGGCGCCGGCGCCTACTACTCCCAGCAGGCTCCGCGGCCTGCTCTAGGGTGGCGCGCCGGGTGATGTCATCACCCGGCGCGCTACTCTAGAGCAGGCCGCGGAGCCTGCTGGAAGTAGTAGGCGCCGGCGCCGGACGGGAGCCACCGGGCCGGGAAGGTAAGGAGGGGGTGCGTGGAGGGGAGGAGGGGGCGCGTGGAGGGGGGAGGGGGGAGGGGGGCCCTTACCTTCCCGGCCCGGCGGCTCCCGTCCGGCGTCGGCGCCTACTACTCCCAGCAGGCTCCGCGGCCTGCTCTAGGGTGGCGCGCCGGGTGATGTCATCACCCGGCGCGCTACTCTAGAGCAGGCCGCGGAGCCTGCTGGTAGTAGTAGGCGCCGGCGCCGGACGGGAGCCACCGGGCCGGGAAGGTAAGGAGGGGGTGCGTGGAGGGGAGGAGGGGGCACGCGGAGGGGGGAGGGGGGAGGGGGGCCCTTACCTGCCCGGCCCGGCGGCTCCCGTCCGGCGCCGGCGCCTCCTACTCCCAGCAGGCTCCGCGGCCTGCTCTAGGGTGGCGCGCCGGGTGATGTCATCACCCGGCGCGCTACTCTAGAGCAGGCCGCGGAGCCTGCTGGAAGTAGTAGGCGCCGGCGCCGGACGGGAGCCACCGGGCCGGGAAGGTAAGGAGGGGGTGCGTGGAGGGGAGGAGGGGGCGCGTGGAGGGGGGAGGGGGGCCCTTACCTTCCCGGCCCGGCGGCTCCCGTCCGGCGTCGGCGCCTACTACTCCCAGCAGGCTCCGCGGCCTGCTCTAGGGTGGCGCGCCGGGTGATGTCATCACCCGGCGCGCTACTCTAGAGCAGGCCGCGGAGCCTGCTGGAAGTAGTAGGCGCCGGCGCCGGACGGGAGCCACCGGGCCGGGAAGGTAAGGAGGGGGTGCGTGGAGGGGAGGAGGGGGCGCGTGGAGGGGGGAGGGGGGAGGGGGGCCCTTACCTTCCCGGCCCGGCGGCTCCCGTCCGGCGTCGGCGCCTACTACTCCCAGCAGGCTCCGCGGCCTGCTCTAGGGTGGCGCGCCGGGTGATGTCATCACCCGGCGCGCTACTCTAGAGCAGGCCGCGGAGCCTGCTGGAAGTAGTAGGCGCCGGCGCCGGACGGGAGCCGCCGGGCCGGGAAGGTAAGGAGGGGGTGCGTGGAGGGGAGGAGGGGGCGCGCGGAGGGGGGAGGGGGGAGGGGGGCCCTTACCTTCCCGGCCCGGCGGCTCCCGTCCGGCGCCGGCGCCTACTACTCCCAGCAGGCTCCGCGGCCTGCTCTAGGGTGGCGCGCCGGGTGATGTCATCACCCGGCGCGCTACTCTAGAGCAGGCCGCGGAGCCTGCTGGAAGTAGTAGGCGCCGGCGCTGGACGGGAGCTGCCGGGCCGGGAAGGTAAGGAGGGGGTGCGTGGAGGGGAGGAGGGGGCGCGCGGAGGGGGGAGGGGGGAGGGGGGCCCTTACCTGCCCGGCCCGGCGGCTCCCGTCCGGCGCCGGCGCCTACTACTCCCAGCAGGCTCCGCGGCCTGCTCTAGGGTGGCGCGCCGGGTGATGTCATCACCCGGCGCGCTACTCGAGAGTAGGCCGCGGAGCCCGCTGGTAGTAGCCGCCGGCGCCGGACGGGCCGAGAAGGTAAGCAGTGGCGGGGAAGGGGGCTTACCCCCCCCCCCCGGAGCCGTCCGCTTCTATCCGCTGGCGCCCGCGGGCGCCAGCGGATGGAAGTGGGCGGCCCCAGGGGGGGTAGGGAGCGCGGGGGAGGGGGTTTACCTGCCGGGGCCGTCCACAGCGGACGGCCCCGGGGGGGGAGGGAGTTAGGCCCCCCCTTACCCACCCGCCGCCATTTTTTCCTCATAGACTTGCATTGCAATGCAAGTCTATGGGGAAAAAAATGGCGGCCGATCCAAAAATGTACGATTTTTGGGTCGGGATCGGACTCGATCCGGTCCGGGGGGCCTCCGATTTTGTCCGAACTGGTCCGGGACAAAATTGGAGGTCCCGATCCGGGTCCCGATCCGATCCGGGGGGTCCGTGCACACCCCTAATCCCCAGGCCTTCCCAGCCTCCTTCTCTCCTCCTCCTCAATGCCTCAGCTAGAGCCAGGTGCAAAAGACAATAGTATAGGGGAGGAGGGGGAGGGACTTAATGATTTGGTTCACACATAATGGTAGCAAAACTTGGGTTAATTAGTGTGCTGGCATGTTCCACGGCTATTATGAATATCCAACCCCCTTTTGTAATGGACTTTGTGCTATAGACAAATAAAATCCAATTCATTCATATTCAACCCCCAATTGGGCTGATTGGGGCTTGCTATATGGCATCTTAACCCAGACACTATACGTTAATTGTGGGCTAAGCAACCCACAGTTAACCTAGAAGTAGTAGTTAGGTTAAATGTGGTTTGTTTAACCTATGATTAACCTATAGTGCCTGGGTTCAGATGTCATGTAGCAACCTAAAAAAATATTCAAAAAGGCTATGGAACGCACCCAGCACACACTGTGGCAAATTGTGGATTAATTAATCCACGATTTGCTACCATTACATATGAACAGCTCCATTTTATTGCTGCCAGAATTCCTCACTGATCTACTGCAAATTACCTAAAGATCTACTGGCACACTATTAATGGCTTTAATTCCTATTTTTAAAGAGTCACTACTTGGGTAATACTTTTAGAATGCAATCTTAAAGGATTCCCATTCTTTAGACAGAGGAACTGGAACCCTTCACCTATCCAAAGCCTTGTTAACAAGAGCCAGATATGGTGAGTGGAATATTGGAGGCATTTTTGCCTCTTGTCCACCTTAATTATTTTCAGCTGGACAGGCCTCTCAGCTCATCTAGCTGACTTACTTTGCTGTGGGTGGGACAGGTGACAGGCACTTGTGGATCTAGGGCAAGGGTGGGCAACTTGTGGCCCTTCAGATGTCTTGGGCTATAACTCCCATAGCCAGGTAGCCAGTGGTGAGGGTTGTAAGCCAAAACATCTGAATTTAGAGGAGCCAGATCTCTTCTCTCCTCTCCCCTCCCCTCCTCTCCCCACCCACTGTCACACCTCCCCACACCTCTACTGAGATTGCTGTTGTGACGTCAAAAGAGGAGACACCATGGAGCTTTCCACAGCAGGGTGAAGAAGTTCACTGCTCATATTCCCTCCCTTGGGGTAGTAGCTCTGTCTATGGCTTTGTGTGTGTTGGGGGTGAACCACCTTATCTTATGGCTCCTTAGACACTGGGTGTCTCTACATTAACGGGGGGAAAACCTGCACCCTTCCCAGGGTTTTGTCTTCTGGAGTCTTTCCGCGTTCACTACGTGCTTCTTTAGATGGCGACCACATAATTTTAAATTGAAAACGTCCCCTCTTGGCAATGCTATTAAATTTAATGAAACACTGCCATCTAGTGGCAAAATTGTAGCACTACACCAACTTTACACACGGGATATCTTGCAATAATTTTAAATAGTGCATTATCTCTGATCTTTTTTAAAGCAAGATTACTAGGGGAAGGCATGGGAGACTTCCTGGAGGCTGACGGCATCATGTAGAGGACCTGCAAACTTCCGTGAGTGGCCAATCATGAGTGTGGAATAAATCACTCATGTAGAGAAGCTCACTGTCTGAGGAGCCATAGGATTGCTCTGTTCATACTATTAAAAGGATGCTTGATGCCTTTCGACCCCTAAAAGAAGACCTCACAGATAGTACTTGCATTATAAATACTGTATCATTGAGTTTATAATTACGTAAGAGAGAATCTTGCACATAACTAGAGATCACTTTGTTGCTCTTTATTATTATTGATGCAGTTACATAAATACTGTTCAAGTTTGAATTGTGCCTCTGTTGAGCAGAGCATCCAAATGTCAGTCTCTGTTGTTAATTTGAGTGGCTTTATATTTTACTCAGAATGCATTTTGAGAACCGGATATTATTATTATTATTATTATTATTATTATTCCTATTCTTCCTTATTTCACATTGTGAACAATTCTGTGCTTTCATAATTCTGTACTTTCAGCATTGTTTACATGTTCTTTTGTGCATCTCAATTTGGAACTTCACGTACATGCTTGTTTAGTGTGCCTGGACTGGGACCCCTCCCTAAGGAAGCTATGACAGAAGGTCTGTGCAAATGTGCTTCCTCTTCCTTTTACTCCCCAACTTTAAGGTCAGAGGATCTGGAAAATCCTCCTCCACCCTGTGATTTGATCTGATGATTGCAATAGTGCCACTGTTCCTCTACCCCCCCAGCCCCCTCCAATCCACTTCCCTTCTCCACCCTTTCCTTTCCTATTCTAGTTGTTAACTCCTTCAATGCTGAAGACTGATTTTAGCATTCCGTATGGTCAGAACAAGAGAGAAGGGGAGGGGAAGCAAAATGTCACATATGTACCATGCATTTGTGAAACTCTAAAAACATTGCTGGATTAAAGGACGTTGCCCTATTCTGGGGCGGGGGAGAAGGGGCCCACATTTCCGATGCATATACTGCATGTTGTCTTTTATGTGCACACAGACAGTTGTAGTGACATACAGAAACCTTTTTATTACCCATGCCGTGCTCAACAGCTTTACAGAAGCAGTGCTTGACGTGAGCTGAAAGTTGTGCCTCACAAGATGAGGGGTTTCCCTTTGCTTTCCTGTGTACAGGCATTAGCTTTGGTGGGTGGAGTTCTCCACACACTGCAGAGAATGAAACACAGTTGTTTCTAAAAAGCCAATATATTTAGCAAAGGGGTAGATGGCTAAAATAGGGTGACCAACTGTCAGGATTTCCCCGGATTTGTCCTGGTTTTTGTTCTATCCTGGGTGTCAGGTGGGATTTTCTGTAATTTTCTATAATGTCCTGGATTGACACGCTTCCCCCTTTCAGGGGGATGACATGCTTTCCCCCCACTGCTCCAATGAAGGCCTTAAAGGGGAAAGCATGTAATTCCTGGACATTATAGAAAAGGCCCCAATTGGACCAATGGGGGGGATGACACTCTTTCCCCTCCAATCGGAGCCATTAGTGTGGTGGGTGGGAATTACGCACATTCCAGAGGCCCTAGAAAGCTGCTTTCCCACCCACCCACACTGGGTGTCCTCTGTTTTGATTTCCCACATATGGTCACCCTAGCTAAAACCGCTTTAAAGTTTGCATTTGTATAGCCAGAGAGGCTGAGGGAACCTGAGGTCGCTAGTGCGGCCTACAATTTTTAAACTTTATGAGGCAATGGTTGAGGATTCTGTTTTAATTTACATTAATTTATTTTGATATTTTCGTGATGCCTTTCAGGTTAGAAAGGCCCCTCAAGGCAGTTCATAGAAAGAACATGAAAACAGTTTAAAAATAGAGAACACACAAAAAATGTTCCAAAGAAAGCAGCAGCATGAAACAAAGTTGCTTTGCCTCCTGCCCCAGTCATCCATTAGTCCATTTGTATGGCAGTTGCAGTTGCTGTCCCACACATCTGGAGGGCACCAGGTTGGGGAAGGTCATAAGTAGGGTATTAGAAGGGCTGCCAGAGGACTGTCCTTTGTTTGAATGTGTCCTCTATTTAAGAGGTGGTCCTGTCCAATTCTGGTTTAAGGAACCATAAGAACTGTTGCCCATCAATTGCTAGCACCCGGACACACCAGACTGAATAGGTAGGCACACAGGTCACCAGGTCAAAGTCTGCACTAGGATGAGACGCACTATCTATTTTAATTATAGTCATTTTCCCCAAAATTTGCATATATGCACATTAATTAGCACATGCAAATTTTATGCAAATCACCACCCCCTTTTGTTCTCTTTTTTGGGTGACTCATAGGTATCCACCCTAGTCCCCACTAGGCCTGGCACTTCATAAAGTCTTGCTGCACCATTCAGACACCACTCCCTGCCTTCATTTATTGCCTGCACCCTCATGGTGCCACCTGGAGCAGGTTGCTTCACCCTGCTGCATGGCAGGGCTCGCCCTGCATGCTCTTTCCTCTCCTTATGCCACGCAGACTATCAATAGCATTCATTAGTCTTTAAGGTGCCACAAAGCTCTTTGTTGTTCCATTCCACCCCCACCCCCCTGTGATTGGCATATATCATTGCTTTGCTGTTAAGTGAATAAGGGACAACTGATATGGTTCTGAGATAAGTTTTTTTTTAAAAAGGGGGTTCAGCACACAATAGGATGGCCTCACGTTTCATGTAGCTATACTATGGCAGAAAAATTCACCATTGGGCCATGACCCTACTCTGTATAATACATACTACAGCCTTCCTGAACCTGGTGTCCTCCAGATATGTTGGACTGCAACTCCCAGCATTCCCAGGTAGCTTGGAATGCTGGAATCAGTGCCAGGCTTTGGAAGGTCCCTGAGCACACCATCTTCCTTGGGCCCCCTCCTTTAGTGAGTCTACCTTCTCACCACCATTGTCACCTGCTGCTATTGCTCTTCATTGCCTTTCTGATCATTGCTTCCGCTTGCTTGCTTGACAGACAGTGAGCCAGTGAACAAGTAGGATGTGGCATCCACTTTCCTTCTCATCACCCCAGCGAGTGAGACAGGTAAACAAGCATAGGCGTGCACAGCACATTTCATTAGGGTGTGCACCCAGGTCATTAAAAAAAAAATTTATTGAATACTTGATCATAAAGGACATTATTTTTATTCATTTATTTTTTAAACACTGTAGATACTGAAGCCCTATTCTGTGTTCAGCTTGCCTGACTGCGGGAGGGGGAATCAGGAGATGCTCCTCAAGCCCCAGCATCGATTCCTTTTTTGCTCCTGCTGCCTGGAGCAATGGCACACCGTCAGGGGGCAGCGAGCAGCTGGAAAGCAGATGGAGGACTGTTCCCTCTGTGTCTGGATCCGCCTCTGGATGCCTACTCAATTGCCCCCTCAATTTGGCGCTTATTGCCTGAGACATTAGGGTGTGCCTGAGCACACCTGGCACATCCCTTGCGCATGCCTATCTGA
The DNA here is from genome assembly GCA_029215795.1 of Anniella stebbinsi. Lineage (NCBI taxonomy): Eukaryota > Metazoa > Chordata > Lepidosauria > Squamata > Anniellidae > Anniella > Anniella stebbinsi. The sequence continues at coordinate 43,914,977 of JARDYH010000003.1, read as the reverse complement.
AAAAGCAGGTGAAGGAGCAACTCCAGAGGTTCTTTCAGTAGGCCTCGGCTGAAGTGTGAGCCCTTGGCAGGTGCCCAACTGTGCCTACCCTTGTCACCGGTCCTGGCTGGGAGTTGCAACCTACCCATCTGGAGGGCATCAGGTTGTGGAAGGTTGAATTCGTATGAATGTTAACTTAGCCTTCATTAGATGAAAAAAATGAGAGACAACTAGGCTTTAACAAATAGGGATGTTTTATTTTTTAAAAAAACTTTAAAATAATATTGATGAAGTTCTGTTCAATTTATATCCCACCTATATACAGAAAACCCTCTGTGAATTTAGCCACTGATTAATGTAAAGCAAATATTTCCTCCTCCTAAATACTGGGAAAGCCCTGGGGTGGTGTGCGTGGTGTGGCATCAATTATACGACGCCACTGCAATCGTGCACCCACCCCAAGCCTTTCTGCTGAAGCTGCGAAGAAAAAAAATCAGGGACTTACCCTGGCTTTTTTCTCCAGAGCAATGTCAAGCCAGCCCCTAAGCCTTGCTCTGGAGTCGTAGGCGTAGCTGGGCAGTGCCTAGTAGAAGGCAACCTGTGATTGGTCGCCTTCCATGAGGAAAAGGGTAGAAGCGGCTCCGGTCCCCAGATGGCTGCCTAGAAACACCACACTCCCTCCTCAGCACTGGGATTACCCAACACCACCCCGGGGGAGGGAAACCGCGGGGTTTCCAAGGGACGTGGTGCCACCCCAGCATCATTTACAACCCCCCCCCCCCCCATGAATGGGTCCAAACTCTTTCCCACCAAACCACAATAATGTATGGGTTATGGGCATATAGGTAGATTCTCTTTCTATGCTGTTCCCACCACACTTGCTGCAATAGTTGTACTTACATGGAAAAGCAGGAGGGGAGTCTGCCAAAAACACTTGGCACCTCCCGTTTCCACTGGAGTTACTGCGAAGACATAACATGTGCTTTATTGAGACCCTTCTTGTGCTGCCACCAAGAATCTCAAGCAGCCATATTGATCTGTCCTGCTATAAATTCCCAAGAAAGGAGCAAGTACAGTTAGCTTCTGTTGTTGGACTGCTATTTTGGCTCACAATTAAGAGAGAATTTGAATGCCAACCACAGGAAGCAGATGGTTGTTTCTTGGTCCAAAAGATTTGGGAACCAACTGCTGTAGCACAACATGACAACAAGCCCAGCCAGCAGCTGAAGCAGATGGAAACAGGAGAGGGAGCTCTTGCCACATTAGTCTAAAGAGGGGAGATGCTGTGAGGTGTCCTGCTTACCAAATCAACACAATATGGCTGGAGCTTACGTTTTCTATCATCAGGAAAATTGTGTTTTCTTTCTCAACTTCCCTTCCTGGCTAACCTCTGTCTCTAATTTACTTCTGATCAATTTATTTTCTGGATAAAAAAAACGTTTAAAAAAGTACATGATAGTTATATATATATATATATATATATATATATATCTCAATCAAACTAACAGTGCAATCCTATGCATGTCTACTCAGAAGTAAACCCCACTGAGATCAATGGGACTTATTCCCAGGTAAGTGAGTATAGGATTGCAGCCTATGGCTGTTTTGAAACTTTTCTTGGTAGTGAGGTTTTTTTTGTCCTCTTGCTGTATACTTTTTGCCCTGCTTTCACTCTCTTGGTCACAATTGATGTGGTTTTCAAAATACGTTGCCTTAGTGCCGTTATGCAATGTCTTCACCATACTCTGAGTCACTGCATGCCACCACAAACTGTGCACTGAATGTAGCTGTCAGGACAGGGCAGTTGATATAGTTCACTGGAGCAGCAGCCAAGGGCCAGCAGTAGCAATAGCTGCTGCAGAAGTTGTGGTGGCAAGAGAACTAGCAGCAATTCACCTTTCCACTGATACATTGAAGGACCAGGAGCTAATGGAGAACTGAAAACAGAGCATGATAGAAATGCTTTTTGTGTATGTAGTGGTGGTGGTGAATACTGAAGTATACATATGAGAAAAATGACACCAAAGCAATTCAGAGCTTCTCTATATTAAGCAAAAATCCTACACCCTTTCCAAGCTGCCTTCTTCCGGAGTCTGGCCAGGTTAATGATGGGCTCCTTTAAACGGCAAACGTGATTTGGAATTGAAAACTTCCTTTCTCAGCAATGCTCTATATGTTAAATGAAACAGCACCATCTAGTCATTTGTATTATAGTGCTAGACCAGCATTACACACTACTGATTTGATGAGTTAATTTTTATTTCAACTTATCTCCGAACTTTTTGAAAGCGGAAGAAAGGGGAGAAAGCGTGGGAGATGTCCTGGAGGCTGATGACATCATGTAAAGGACCCACAAACTTCTGTGAGTGACCAATCATGAGTGTACAATAAACTGCTCATATAGAGAAGCTCATAGTCAAATTCCCAGAACAGTCCAGGATACATATTTGGAGTACACTTGACTACAAATCCTGTGTGTTAATTTCCACTTATTCATAAAAATGGCCTGCTTTTGTTTGCACAAGAAAATAAATTTGCATTTCATGCACTTTCTTTAGGCAACATCTCTTTTCTCTAAGGTGTGCCATACCTCAGAGGTAACACATATGGTTTGCATGCAGAAGGTCCCCTGTTCAATCCATAGTATCTCCATGTAGGCCAAGGAAATAATCCTGCCTGAAACCTGGGCTAGATAGACCAATGGTCTGACCTAGTATAAGGCAGCTTCCTATGTTTTTGTGTGACTGATAAAGACAGCAATGAGAGCTTGCAGTTCACAAAGCACTCTCCTTTATGGCGCTTCTGGACAGATGGTTCATAGTGAGATATAGGATGTCTCTGTGTATACTGTTTGTGTGTTTTATACAAATAGTTTTAAACTTTGTTTAGTGTATTTTACTGTTTTTTAAATAATATTTGTAAACCGCCCAGAGAGCTTCGGCTATGGGGCAGTATAACGATGATGAAGTTTTCATTCAAAAGTCACTGACCTAGTTCACATGACATTGGGGTGGTTAATAAGCCATGGTGGCCTATTAACCATCCTTGTTGCACATGCCAGCTCATTTCTCTAATGAAACCCGCTGAGCGCAGCTTGTCGTGATGTGCAAACCAGAGATGGCAGGTGTGTGGGATGATTAACAAACCACTTAGCAATTGTCCAAGAAAGAAACTGAGTTATCACAGCAGTAGTTGAGTGTGGGTTGTTGTTGAACTGTGGGTAAAAGTGTTGTCTGAACCAAGACCATTTTCAGTAGGCTGGCTTATTTTTCTCAAACAAGCCTCCTCAAGAACCCATGGTTTGTTCTTGGGTTGTTCAGGGTGGTTAAGAAGCCACCTGTGGAAAATGTCCTGAGTTCAGACAACACTCTAATCCACGGTTCAACAACTACCCACACTCAACCACTGTGTGGGTTTGTGTGTTGTGTGAACTGCACCACTGTGGGTTCTGGATGGTTAGGCTGACCAGACCCCCCGGGGTTTCCCAGTCCTAAACGGGAAAAATGGGCCAAACCGGGCCGACCGGGCCCCAGGGGGCAACCTCCGGGAAACAGCTCGTTCTCCTCCCGCGAGGAGGGGGGGGGGCGGCGCGGCGTGGGTGGGGCGGGCGGTGGCGCGAGGCACTTACCTGCTGGGGCACCTGCTTCCCTCCGGTGCTCGGAATCTACTGAGAAACAGGCTTTGCGGCCTGTCCCTCAGTAGTGCGCCGGGTGATGACGTCATCACCCGGCACGGTACTGAGAGACAGGCCAGGAAGCCTGTTTCTCAGTAGATTCCAAGCACTGGAGGGAAGCAGACGCCCCAGCCGGTAAGGAGCGCGGGGCGTGCGGGGCGGGGCGTGTGTGCAGCGCGGGGCGGGGGGGGCGGCGCGGGGGGGCTGCGTGGGGGGGGTTGTTTGGGGTGGGTGGGGTGGCGGGGGGGGGGGTCCGGGATTTTGATCCTCAAAATCTGGTCACCCTATGGATGGTTTGTTAACTACCCCAACCACTCACTCTCGCTAGATTCGCAAGTCATGACAAGTCAAGCCCAGTGAGGGTAAATAGGGAAATGAGCCATCACATGTGAGGGTGGTTAATAGGCCATCATGGTTTATAAGCCACCATGGCTTAATAACCACCCTTGTGTCATGTGAACAAGGACACTGGGTTAGATCCAGATTTAGTAATACTTACAGTAGACCCTAACTTAAGTCTCATTGAGTTTCAGCTATTTCATATTTTATTCCTTAACAGAATTTCTGTGGTACGAAAAAAGACGGAATAAGTGTCGGGAAATGACAGGAAGGTTAACAGTCGAAGACAATGTCATCTGGACCCCTGACCCCGTAACATTCCAATGAATGAGGCAGGGTGATTCCAACATACAAGCTTCACCTGAAAGCACCCTGAGTTTGTTATGATAGAAGCTTGTGTATCTGGATGTTCCCAGGCAACCATCTCTATAGAGCACATCTCTGGCATTGGGGGCCAAGGTGGAGACTAGGATAACAAGTGCACTACTTTTTTATAGTGATTCAAGATCCATGAGGAATGTAGTCTGGCAGCAGACATCAGAGAAATGTCTCCAGAATGAAAATGTCCCCTGTCATTGCTAGGAAAGTGGGGAAGGCACAGCAATTCTTGCCCATACAGTACCTGCTCTCTGGCTAGAACAATAGTCAACACAACATATTTCAACATTACTAAATGTAAAGTACTGTTGATAGGTTTTAAAGGATTCCCCCTCCACCCAATATTGCTCCAAGTGACTGACAGCATAATTCCATGCATGTCTACTCAGAAGCAAGTCTCGCCGAGTTCACTGAGACTGACTCCCTGCAAAGTGTGTTTAGGACTGTGACTTAAGGCTCCAACCTTGTGTACGCTGACCTGAGAGTAAGCACCAGTGCCCACTGAACATATTGGAACTTACTTCCGAGTAAACATGCATAGTAAATATGTCCTGCCTGGCCATAATCCTTGTGTGCATACTTGGATGTAAGTCTCATGAATTCCAGTTTACCTCAGAGTAAAACATGCATGGGATCAAGCTGCCAATTAGTTTCTGGGCGAAGTATAAAGTGTTGGTCATTACCTTTAAAGCCCTACATGGTTTGGGTCCAGGTTACCTGCGGGATCGCCTTCTCCCGTACAATCCGCCCCGCACGCTCAGGTCCTCTGGGAAGAACTTACTGCGGTCGGCCAAGACTAGGCTGACAACTGTTACCCAGAGGACCTTCTCTTCTGCCGCTCCCAGACTGTGGAATGACCTGCCGGAGGAGACTCGTCAACTTAACAGTCTTTTAGAATTTAAGAAAGCTATAAAGACTGTTCTCTTCCGGCAGGCATATCCAGTGTAATTTTTAGAATGTTTTTAGGATGTTTTAGGATGTTTTAATGCAGTTTTAATAATATTTGTCATGTTTTAATTAGTTTTATGTATTTTATCATGTTGTTGTTCCCCGCCTCGATCTAGACGGAGAGGCGGGTAAGAAATAAATCGTTATTATTATTATTATTATTATTATTATTATATGAAAACCTATTCGTATGATGTGATTTTTAAAAAGTTAAACCTATTAGTATGACATGATTTTTGTTGTTATTTTTAAAAACTGTGAATCCACTTTAGGAGAAAAAATGCTGGTTCGCCCAGAAGAAATTGAAATTGAGCCTCCATTTCTTCATCCTGTCTAGACTGACAATAGTTTTACATTTTATCATCAGTGATTGTGTTCTGCAATTTTAAAAGGAAAAAAAGCCCTGCAAGTTGGGCCTACATTTGTCTGCCTGGCGTTTCCAGGCAGTGGATGCTGCACCAGCCTGTCTTACCCACAGAATAAGTGCTTTCTAACATTAGCATTGGCCAATGTGAACAAAACAAAGATGCCTATATAATTATATCTTTACATGCAGTATCATTTATTCCAGGAACAAAGTGTCATTGAGCTTGGCTTGAGGAAACTAGAAATGATTGTGTCCTAGACCAAATATTTGAGAAAGGCCTCCATCAGCATGTAAAAAAGAAAAGAAAAGCCAATTACTACGCCAGAGTCAGGACTCTGTTCCATACAGATCCTTAAGACCTCTCTTACTATGTTTCAAACAGAAGTGGATTACGCTAAGGTGTGTGCAGGCATAATGGCAGAGAGTTAAGCCATACAACCATTTCTTAGAGAAGACAGGTATTCTCTGGACTGGCTCATAAAAATGAGACAAATATGTGCTGTCTCCAGGAAACAAAAACGCATTCATTTTCTGCATTAGATTACATGTATGTGTACTTGCATCTTCAAAAAAACAATGTTAATGGACCACTAGAGTGCATCTTTTGAACTGTGTAAACAATAACATATTTATCTGGTCCAGGCTTCCTGATCACGGCTAGAAAAGTTCTAAGATCACCTGTGTGCTTCAGATTTAGCTGCTGGGCTTCATGAATGTAAGTATTTGTTCAGTGCAAGGAAAAGATCCATCCTAATTCAAAGACCAAGTGAGCCTGTTGGAATTTGACCACCTGATAACTTGGTGACTGACTAATGTAGGCTGACCATATGAAAAGGAGGACAAGGCTTATGTAACTTTAACAGTTGTAGAGAAAAGGGAATATCAGCCAGTGTCATTTGTATGCAATTCGTACCTGGTGAAATTCCCTCTTCATCACAACTGTTAAAGTTGCAGGGGCCCTGCCTTCTTTTGTATATGGTCACTCTAGTATAGTGCCTGCAACTTTAACTGTTGTGATGAAGAGGGGATTTCACCAGGAACTAATTGCATACAAATGACACTGGCTGAAATTCCCTTTTCTCTACAACTGTTAAAGTTACATGAGCCCTGTCCTCCTTTTCATATGGTCAGCCTAGACTAATGAGGAAGGGGAGGAGAGGCCTGAAAAGGCCTCCAGCCAAGTTGGGTATACAGCCATCACCACGCTAAACTGGGGGTGGGGGTGGGGAGAGAAAAGGCTCCCACAGCCTGGGAAAGGCTCTCAGATGGCTTCAGTGGCAATACATGGAGCTAAAGTTGGTCCTACTTGAAAATAGCAAGAGTCATTGTATTACAGTATGGTCTGAGGGCATGTGATGCAATCACTTTGTTGAAGCTAAGCAGGTTTGGTTCTGGTCAGCGCCTGGATGGGAGACTGGTTATGAATCTGGTGTGTGCATCTTGAGTTTCATGATGGAAAAATGGTGGGATACAGGGGAAATAATCAAATAAATAAAGGAAATGAATGTGGGTGGGAAAAAGGTGTAAGATTTGATCACATAGAAGTATTATAATGGCTACATTTGAAATGTATACTATGTACATGTGTACTCAGAAGTACACCCATTGAGTTAAATGCTTACTTTCAGGTAAGTGGGTTTTAGGGTTGCAGTCTTACTGAGCAGACTAAAATCTACTGTGAGTGTTCTAGGGCAGGATCTACACTACTGCTTTAAAACGGTTTATAATAGTAGTGACAACTGATGGGACCCGGGACACACTCCAGATACAGTTTTAAAACCATTTTCAAAGTGTCATATCCTGCTTGGTGTAGCTAGATAAGTTGTTGGGTTAGATGATTCTCATCTTCCTGTAAACAAGGCAGCTCATAAAACTGATAAATACAATATAGAACTGATAGAGCAATATCATTATTGATTAATATTCAGTCCAGCACTTTAACCAAATAACAAATTCTTCAAGTTGTTTAATGGACAATCCTATTAGAATGTTTGCCGATCTATACTATAACCCAATTCTTTCTCAGTCCACTCCTAAGGGAGGGACTTGTCCTCTTGCTTGTTAACAAATTTAATAGCTTTTGCAGATACACCTGTAGGTCCCTGATGCTTTCTCCTCAATCTAAAGGAAACTGACCTTGTAGAGGCTAACCGGAGCTTCTTATTGCTAAGGGGAGCAAAAACAGAGCAGTGAAAATAGTAGATCATGATGAAAGGGAGATACACAGGCAGAAAGAACAAGGGAGACAAGAGAGCCTGAAAGATGAACAGGAGTCTAATGAGGAAAATGTGGAGCCCTCTATATTGCTTTTTAAACAAATATATTCCAATATTACAAAAACTGGAAGCTAAACAAGTATTATTTGTTCATGGTTATTCTTTTTATTTTTATACTGTAGTTTTAAACTTATACATGTTTATATTGTATTTTATTATCTTGTATTTTACGCTTTTAAATTTTTGTGAACTGCCCAGAGAGTTTCCGCTATGGGGCGGGATAGAAATGTAATAAATAAATACAATAAGTATAATTTTGCAAGTTCATTAACAAAAACTGATAACATTAACAGAAACTGATATCTGTCTTGATACCTGAAGGAAGGGACAGCTATGTGTTCATATTGGAGTTCCTGCAAGGAATCACTGGTATGCACCAACCTGTATAACTTGCTGGAACTGCTAGTCTGGAGTATCAAGTCAGTCTTAAGTGACTGGATTTTATGGGAATGTATTGTAGAAGATAAAACTTAAGTTGATTAGAATTCCAGTTTATCTGTTACATTTTAATTTGAAGTCTGACGTCCAAGGAGCTGGTAGACCAAATAGACTAGATTATTGAAAGCATGGAAGTACTTTTGTTTATCACCTTCCGTTTATCTTTGTCCTCCAAGCTGAAAAGGATGCAACTTCCCACATGACTCGTAAACTTAAGTCCTCTTTGGGTTGTTACATAATATGCTAGCTGTGAATTCATTTCATTCAGGAGATTAATTCTTTGAATGCTTGCATAAAAGCACACAACAAGCAGTGTGACAGGTTTCTTCACAACATAATTCCCCCCCCCCCCCCACACACACAAGAGGAAAGAAAGAAACATGAGGCCTATATCATAAAAACATAAATTTGAAACAATATCCAGGCTGGAATATCATCTGCAGCCAAGCACATGGCGTGCTAAAAATAAAAATCCCAATAGAATTGGAAATGCAGGCAGGATGGTGCGTTGGGTCGAAAACAAAGGCAGAACATCAGACACAGAGCTGTGTGAGTAAAGCACAGGAGAATCAATCTAAACGCAACATTGATCACAAGACCAGAGTCTAAGATGAGGAATCTGTCCAAAGCAGGACAGCAGAGGGATGCAGTGGACCCTCAAGTAAAAAGACTGGGAGGGTAGCAGAGTGATCAGAGGATGGGAAAGCAGGAAGGCAGGTGAATGGGGCACGTAGAAAGAGACTAGGCTGCAATCCTAAACACACTTCCTACAGAGTAATTCCCACTGAACACAAAGGGACTTTGTCCTGAGCAAACGTGTTAGAGTTGTGCTGTACAAAACCATACATGTAAGAGCTGAATCTGGCCAATGCCAAGTGAAGGCCCAGCCTTAGCATTTATAGCCAATTCAGGTCCCCTCTACAAGGATTCGCTTTTGCGCCTGGTTAGGCGATTATGCGCATAATCGCAGAAGCGCATTTACGCCTAATACCTCTGCACGAGAGGCGGCGAAGCACATTAACGGATGACCAAAATGCGCTTTACAAGTAGTTAATGCGCATAAGCGCTTGTTCACATAGTCAAAATGCGCTTTAATGGACAGAGCAAAATAAAACTCGCTGTTTAACGCGCATTCGATAATGCGCATAATCAGAGGAATAGCGTGCCTCTACGCCCGATTTGCACTCCGTTCTTGTAGAGGTAAATTTTTTAATGCGCCTTGAAAGAGCTTTAAATGCCTCTTGTAGAGGCAGCCTCAGAGAGAACCCTGGTGCTGCCTAGGTAAGTGGGCCATGCGGGAAGCCTGGGAGGACAGTGCTTCCCATTTCCTTCCATTCATTGCCCTTGAATAAATCACCACTAGGGACACCAACCTGTGAACCAGGAAGATCCTGGTTTACTCTGGCCCATCCTGACTTTGATTCATTATGGAAATGTGATTAATTGAATGTAGCTTCAACATCTGATAAAAAGAAGATGGAATTCTATAGAAACCATGTATTAATGTAAACAGTTATGTCAAACTTTTTAAATTTTATTTTACCCATGTAAACTTAATTGAAAGTGAAATATTGGTTTGCCTTCTGGTCTTAAATTTCCTTTGGCTATAACTGAACACTCCACAGAACAGGCTATGCTATTTACCTATTGCTATTGGCAGTAATTTTGGCTAGATCACCATAAGTGACAAACATATATAGACCACAACAGGACTATAGAAAAAAATCTCTTATGACACAAGGCAGTTCACAAACTATTTCAGAAGAAGCCAGAGAAATTGTTTTCGTGCACACTAAACATGAACACATCTAAGACTATTCTATGGTCGTTATCACATGGGCGGTTTTAAGCACACCCACTGCGACTTTGCTCCACTTCTTCAGCGCTGGACTTGCATGATGTTGTCCACCTCCTGCTGCTCTCCCGCAGTGAGGTCACAGTTTTTAGTTTCTGTTTCGATTTATTCCTGAACGGCAAAGTCTGAAACAGGCAAAGTTCAACAGGCCAAGCTGAGGTATCGCAGCAATACTGACCATGTGTGATTCAAAACGCTAGACTCAAATAGGAAACGGAGGGGGAACCCGCAGAAGCAACCCGGGGGGAAAATAGTGGGTGTGATAAAGCTCTACGTCTAAAGAAATCTTCTGATACGTCATTGTTTGATTGTCCACCTGAATGTTCAATCTGCCTCAGCTAAAATGTATTGTGCCTGAGCTGATCAAAAGCTGTATTTGTAACATTTGATTGATTCACACACACAGGTCATCCATCATTCATTAATTAATTAATTGATGGTAACTAAGGCATCTAAACTAGGATCCCTGTAACTCTTACGGTGGATGAGCAAGATTCCATGCAAATTAGAAACTCTGCTGTGGTGAAATTATGTAAGAATTCCCTTACATTTGTGGCCCTTACATTTCTTGCTGCTCAGAAAGCAGTCTTTTATCATAAACCTGGAAAACAGTGATAATATTGCAAGCTATAGGACAATATAGAATATACGTAGCTTAATCATCTTTAGAAGTTGAATATTGTTTGTACTGCAGAAGAATTTAAGGGAAGGACAGGAAGGGAGTGTAGCATGTCGCTGAAGTTCTGTGCACTTTTCTTTGTACAATTTATGTTTCAGATGCAGGTGGGCCTCCAAAATACAGACCATATGAACATAAGAAGAGCCATATGGGATCAGACCAAGTGTCCATCTAGTCCAGCATTCTGTTCACACAGTGGCCAACCAGCTGCCCAGGGGAAACCCACAAGCAGGACATGAGTGCAACAGCACTCTCCTGCCCATGTTTCCCAGCAACTAGTGTACATAGGCATCCTGCCTCAGATACTGGAGCTATCATATAGCCATCAGGACTCATAGCCATTGATAGCCTTCTTATCCAGGAATTTGTCAGTATAGCCAGCCACCGTACCCTGGAGATTTTTAATCTGGCTGGTTGAAATAATTATTTATTGTAGTAATTGGGAGGTAGATTCTGGGGCGCATATTCTGATTTTCTTATAATTATTTTCTTATAATAGTTTTCCTTGTTGATGGATTTTGTATTGTGCAGATAGGGTTGGTTTGTTTGGCAGGGAGGCTGGGATGTTGCACTCTGCACCTGGAAAACTTGTAACTGAACCACTCACGAATCATAGGCACTAACGATACCTAGGTGCAGCACCGCAATACTTTCCAATGGTAGTGTGTAGTCCATTGTTTTGGTCTTGTGATCAACAATTCAGGCTCCTGTCTGCCATGTGCAAGTGGGCTTTAAAATACGCTATCTGGAGAGTGATTGCATACATGGCTAGCAGTGAGGACATGCCCAGATAAATGCTATGGGGTTCAGAGGGAAAAGGGAGGTATGGCAGATGAAAAGTTCATCCTGTAACTGACAAATCTATATTGGAGTTAAATTAATATTGCTCTGGTGTCAGGCAGGTAAAAAGCCCACCCTTCTCCCCAACCCCTTTTCCTGTTCATTCATTTGTAACAATGAAGAGAAACTGCTTACCCACCCTTTTCTCATTTGTCTTGGACTTGCACTCTTGATAAGATCCTGGAATGCAAATTAATCTGAAATAGTTTTTAGCTAATTTGAATTGAGAAAATTTGGAATAGAACAGGAAAAATATGTGGTTGCAAAGACATTTATCTTCACCTATAGATGAATTCAGAAATAGACAGAGCCAAAATAATAAACTAACATTTTGATAGGAACATTACATTCTTAACATTTCTACAAGGAAAAGGATATCCCTGCAGGAAGGAGAAAGGTGGAGTACTGCCTATGTAGCATTTCTTGTTCGGCATTGTACAATCCTTTACAGGGACACAGGAAGAGGATACGGAAGTTTCTGCAGGAAGAAGGAGAAAAGTTCAAACATAAACAGTGCCCAAAAATTACCAGCAGTTCATTAGACTTCCTCTTGCTTGCTAAACGTTTCAATATAAGCCAATATAATAAAAAAATGCATGGATCTGTCCCTGTTAAACATGCTGAAGCAGATATAAAAAGAAATAAAGATTACAATGAGCACAGTATTATAATATTAAAGCCATCATTGGGATGGATGTGTCATATTCATTTCTTAAAAATCCAAATAGATTTAAAAGAGCATGCTGGCTATACGCAGCCTACAAAGTTGGCTGAAATGACCACTCATGGTATCTAAACATCCCACTTAAATTAATATGGAAGTAGGACTTTTAAAAAGAGTGCCTTTGCTTTCATGGTTAGATTTAAACTTCCAGAATTACTATTTTAAAAGTCTAATTCCTTTTTGCAGAAGTTAGCTTTGGTTAGTCAAAAGGGAGGACGGATGCATATTCAGTTATCAAAACTGAGAATTAAGATGAGTCACTTTTAAAAGTAGTACCTAAAACCATACGAGCAGGTCCACTAAACATCTTCTAACCTAGGCTGACCATATGAAAAGGAGGACAGGGCTCATGTAACTTTAAACGTTGTAGAGCAAAGGGAATTTCAACCAGTGTCATTTGTATGCAGTTAGTTCCTGGTGAAATTCCTCTTCATCACAACAGTTAAAGTTGCAGAGGCCCTGCCTTCTTTTGTATATGGTCGCTCTAGTATAGTGCCTGCAACTTTAACTGTCGTGATGAAGAGGGAATTTCACCAGGAACTAATTGCATACAAATTACACTGGCTGAAATTCCCTTTTCTCTACAACTGTTAAAGTTACATGAGCCCTGTCCTCCTTTTCATATGGTCAGCCTATTAGTCTAACCCATCAAGCCAAACACTGTCCACTAGCCATGTATAGCAGCCCCCTCCCTCCAGAACCTCCTGCTTTGTTCCCTGCATGGAACTGGCAAAACGAAATGGTGTGTGTGTATGTACCATAATGCACCTTATAGGTCACAAAACATGGTGGATATGTTTGGCTTAATGGCTCACAGTTTATGCAGGGGAGCCACTGATCCTGTGTCTTGAGGTGATGGGTGTCTTTCTACTGTCAATCCAAAACAGACTACACTGCAACAGGACAGATTCAAACACAGTTTTCTTTTTTTTTTAAATGGCCTAGCCGTAAACCATTGCTAAAAACCATTGCTTGTTAGCTCTCTTGCAAATTATGCTGCAACGTCCTCACAAAAAGGAGGATGGAAACTGTTTTTTAAAGGACTGCCTCTTTTTTAGTAACAGAGGGCCAAATTACACTATACTGGAGATTCAATCAAAGATTAGAACAGAAAAGGCTGCTTTCTGAACAGTGAGTAAGTGCTACCCTGAGCCCTCATCTAAACAGAAAATGGGGTGGGTGGGTTGAGAGAGAATTGTACATGGAGCTCTTAACATGTAATTTGAGAAACAGACATGTACCTTTCTATGGGATGTGTTCTCTCAAGAAGTACAAGTCCCAGAGATCATTAGTTCTTGAAGACTATAGGGTGTAACAGAGTACTGACTTCAGGATGAGGGGAGGGCAGGCACCAAAATGATCATGGACATTGAGATCCCAAGGACAGTGTGAACTAGTGTTGTTGATGGGATTTACAAGCTCCAGCCAAAACATATGTGAGTACATTAATTAGGCCTTTGGTCTCTAAAACCTATAACACAGTTGCAGCTACAAACCAGAACAATTCAATAAAGCATCTTCAGGGGAAGGCCAGAGAAAACAATCCTTCAGGGCCTTGCTTAGGCTGACCATATGAAAAGGAGGACAGGGCTCACGTAACTTTAACAGTTGTAGAGAAAAGGGAATTTTAGCCAGTGTCATTTGTATGCAATTAGTTCCTGACGAAATTCCCTCTTCATCACAACAGTTAAAGTTGCAGGGGCTCTGCCTTCTTTTGTATATGGTCACTCTAGTATAGTGCCTGCAACTTTAACTGTTGTGATGAAGACGGAATTTCACCAGGAACTAATTGCATACAAATGACACCGGCTAAAATTCCCTTTTCTCTACAACTGTTAAAATTACATGAGCCCTGTCCTCCTTTTCTTATGGTCAGCCTAGCCTTGCTGAAAACTTGAAATCACCTGACAGAACTGCCCTGAAAAGGCCTCTATCGCTGATCACAAAGTGCAGGCAGGTTTATATTGATGAAGGTGATTCTTCAAATAATTTGGTTCCAAACCAGCACTTTAAATTGGGATTGGAAACACACTGGTAACCAGTGCAGCTCGCACAATATAGGCATTATACAATCTGACTATCTTGCCCACCACCACCACTTGAGCAACTGCATTCTGCACCAGCTGAAGTTTCCAAACCATCTTCGAAGGCAGCTCCACATACAGTGTATTTCAATAGTCTATCCTTAATGCCACTAGTGAATGGATAACTGAGGCAACATCTGTCCTTTCCAGATAGGACTGCAGCTAGCATACTACTAGCCTAAACTGGTAAAACACACTCCTGGATGCCACAGTCACCTGAGCTTCCCCAGCAGAGTCCAGAACTCCAAGACTACACACTTGGTTTCCTAGAGGTAGTGCAACACCATCTAGGACCAGTTGTAAACCTCCTTCCAGAGTAGTTGTTTCCCAATCCACAGTATCTCTATCTTGTCTGGATTAAGTCTCAATTTGTTCACTCTCATCCATCTCAAAACAGCCTCCAGACATAAGAGGTAGAGCTCTCGTCTCTACATACTGATGACACTTTAGTCCAAACCTCCAGATGACCTCACCATCCCTGAAGAAGGCATTGACCACCTCAGCTGTCCAGATACTGGCAGATTTCACAAGCCAGGTTGGACAAGGATCTAAATAGCAAGTAGTTGGTCTCAGTCCTCCAACCAGTTTGACCATGCCCTCAGGTTGTACAAGTTGAAAAGCATCCATAACATGATTAGATGTTGCATTAGCCCCATCCATCTCAGACTATGTAAAAATAAGAACAACCAGTTTGGCACTGATACGAGTGACTTTATCTGCAAGTGGCTCAGAGCAGGCATTTGAAGGTTCAAGCTGTTGTATTCTAGAGCTTATACCCATAAGGCTTTTGACCACCTAAAACAGTCTGCTGGATAACACTGTGCTGGATCAAACTAAACTCATCTAGTCTAGTATCTATCTAGTATGCAATCAGAAGTCAACGGAAGCCTACACGTAAATAGGTCATGATGGCAACAGCCCGTTCCCATAGTTTTTCTTGAGCAACTGCATGGTGTCTCTGATTCTGGATAGCCATCATGACTAATAGCTATTGATAGCTATTGATAGCTCCATCCTCCATAATTTTTTCTAATCCTCTTTTAAAGTAATCTAAGTGCATTGGATGACCCGTTTCTGAGAGGAGAAAAGCATCTCTCTAGCCTCTTTTTCCAAATCATACATAACTTTAGAAATCTCTATTATGTCCCCTTACTTACTTGCCTTTTTAAAACTAAAATAACCCCAATGCTGTAACCTTTCCTCATAGAAGAATTGTTCCAGCCCCACCGATAATTTTGGCTACCCTTTTCTGCATGTTTTTTATTGCTTTAGCAATGTTCCCTAACCTCATGCTCTCTAGACTCCCATAATTCCCATGTTTTTAGTGATACAGTCCTCACTTTTCTCTCTTTTTTTGTATTTCTTATTGTCTCCTTGCATTTCTTTTGGCAAAATTTGTGTTTCTTTTTGTTTCCTCATTTGGGCAAGACTTCAATTTTCTGAAAGAAGCTTTCTTGCCTCTGATAGCTTGCCTCTAACCACGTTGGCATCCTCTTGGATATGATGGTATTTTTCCTGATCTGTGGCATACATTCTAGTTGAGATTTCCGTATTGTGGTTTTGAATAACCACCAAGGGTCTGGAGAGATTTTATGCTCTTAACTTTCCCTATCAACGTTTTTTTTTACAAGCCCTTTCCAACTGTGTTAGACTTTCTTAACAATTGTCCACTTACATATATGTTGAATTTGATAGCACTGTGGTCACTATTTCCAATCATTTCAGTTTCTGTTCCTTCAGTTATCCTGTATCTTTGCAGTGAATAAAGCACCTTTCTCCTCCCCTCCGTTTTTCTTTCTGTTATGTCTTTTTAGATTGTAAGTCTGAGGAAAGGGTCTGTGTTGATGTAAGCTGCTCTTGGGGCCTTTCTGTCTGAAGAGCGGGATATAAATGCTTTAAATAATAACAAAAGAAATAAACAAATAAGACTGCAATCCTTACACATGAAGCTGCTTAAATCCTACTGATGTTTTCAGCAGCCTGTATGCTGGACTGTAGTTTAAAGCTCCTACAGGAATGGCTTGATTTTGCATTTCTTGAGATTGGTTTTGATTGTCTTAATTAGTCCTTAACAGAGTGCCTCCTGAAGAAACTGTTGTGATGGCCGCAGTCACCAGCACTGCCCAACAAGAGCAGAAAGTACAGAAAGTGTTGGTGGTTTTTTTCTTTAAACAAGATTAGTCAAAATGTTGATTTTTAGCAGAATGTACTAAATGCACTTCTGCGAATGTTTTTGATTCCTGTTTGTTATTATACAATTATGTTAAACACCATTTAACGTGCAAATATTACGTTTATGTGGGCCCCACAGAGGTCTTTGTGCTCAGGTTTGCAAGAATAGTCAAATTATTCCCGCTAGCTGGCGTCACATGTTGGAAAAGCTGGATTCTGTTTTGCAAAGTCTCCTTATGTTTTTTAGTAGCTGTTGCTGATGAGCAAAGTTTGTTGGTCTTGTTTGAAGCTCCTCCCCGGGGGTACAGAACAGGAAGAGGTGGAGGTCAGAGGGAGCTACTGGAGTTCCTTGGTGTGTGTGTGTGTGTGTATGTGTATGAGAGAGAGAGCGAAGTTACCGTTACCATTTTACTATGTGTGTGTCTTATATTACAGCAATGCTGCCTGCACATCAGTGGCCAGAGAGAGGGGAGAAGGGAGGAAAAGCCTGTTTACACAGACTGCAAACCGCCTGGGGAATAATGCAGGAAAGGAAGTGAGCCGGCTCTCTGTCTGACTGCTCCAACTTCCTGCTCTCTCTCTCTCACTCTCGCACACACACCAACCAAGGGGGGGGGGGTGCAAGAGAGAAAGAAACAAGGGGGGGAATCAGGATCTCATTACAAGAGCAACAGAGCATTTTAGAGGACTGTCAGCATGGAAAACCGGGGGATTTTACACCGCTCCCTTTAGAACAGCCAGAAGAGGTTGGAAAAGCCCACCAGACACTGGGTACGTAGCACGAAAGTTGGACAGAGTTTGAAGTTGGAGGCAGAAAAGGGTGAGACAGGTGGGAGCTGCGTGGAAAGGGGAGAGTGCTGGAGTGTTTTGTCTGCTCCTGTTTCCCTGCCTGGGGGCACTTCAGTTTGCACGAGAAAAGAACGAGAAAGGCTCGTGCCGGGGGATCCCTGCACCGCCGCAAGGCATCCGCTTCGGGCTGCCGGGGGAGGGCGAAGAGCCCTGCGTGTGTGTCTGTGCGTGCTTGGAGCGAGCGGCAGCAGAAACCCAGTTCGAGGTCTTTGGTGCAGGACAGAAGTGCCATCTGGCAGTGGGGGTGGGGAGTGTCTGAGGAAGCAAATGGGGGGGGGGGGTCACGGCTTCAAAAATGGGGAGGTGGAGAAAGGTGAGACGTGGCTGCTTGCCTGTATGCGACAGGGTGCAAGGAGGACCCCCGGGGAGGGGAAGGCAGAAAGGAGTTGCTGACTTTTTGGGGGCGAGCACATAATGAGGGACGTGTTATGTCAGCTCCTTGTGTGTATAGAAATGTACCGGAGTCTCCACCTGTCGTTGGCCAAAAAAAAAGGGGGGGGAGAAGGAAAGATGGGGCGCTCTTCTTGGGTGGGGGAGGAGTGTGCGGAGGAACGTACAACTTGGCCAGAAGGAGTGGGAGTCTGGGGCATGACTGCCTCGCTCGAAGCGCCTATGGATGGGGGGGGGGGGGAGTGCTGAATTGGACTCCTAAATTGAGGGAAGGGCGGGGAAGGCTCATCTCATGCTTGGGGAAGCGGCCTTTGGGTCAGCGCTTTCTTAAGTGGGTGAAATGCAGGGTGGCGGGTGGGGGCAGGCCGTCTGACAGGGTTAAGTTTTACTCTCCCTCAGAAGGAGGGAACCACTTTTGCTCGTGTGTGTGTGTGTGCGTGAGAGAGAAAGAGAGAGAGAGAGACTTTACGTGGGTCTATAACCTGGAGGGATTTGGTGGTTGTATTCCGGTTGTTCCAGCCACATGGGCCATTTTATGAAGACAATGAATTTGGATTTCTTTGTGGAAGGAGTGGGAGAACAACACATCAGCTTGTATTCTTAAGGAATTAGAAGTGTTTGCTCAGGAGCAGGGTAAATTGCTGGGGGCTGCAAGGGGAGGAAGAAACAGTCAAAGGGGGGCTTTGGAGGAGGGGGAAAAGTGTTGGGAGAGTTTCTGACTTGTCTGGAAACAGCAAGACTAATTGCCATGCGCTTCCGGTTTGAAACTGGCAGCAGACAACATCTTGAAAATGAGTCACTGCAGCTCACAAAGAAACTCTGTGGTTTTCTCTTTCTCAGGTTTATGTAGTTGCTCTTTTACCGTTTCCTTTGTAGTTTTTAGAGAAAGAGAGCAAGCGAGTTCCCTTCACTCTCACCTTCTTCCACCACCAAACAACCCCTATCCCGTTCATTTTTATACTTTACACCATCACCTCAAAAAGAGGGGAGGGTGGGGAAAAAACTGAGAGTTGTTTTTGGATCTGGCTTTACTGAAGGTTAGAGGGACTCTGATGCTGCAGGAGGAAAAAGTTCCCTGAATTTTCCACTGGTTGCAGGAAGAGAGCCCATTTAGTCATGGCTAAGTAATGTCTGCACACACCAACTAATCTTATTAGGCGTTTCCGTTCCCTAACACAGGAGGGTTTTGTGAAGCCCTCTCAGACTTTTTACCACTACTGTAGAAAGTGAGACAAGTTGCATCTTTATTTAGTTGGAGGGGGATGCAGGAGGGACCAAACGAATTTAATCCTGCATCGTTTTGGTCATGTGGTCTTGAATGGCTTTTTAGATGACAACTAAACACAAGGGTTTCATTTTAATTTTCTTTAAAGAAGGGATTTGCCTTTGTGAACATTGTGTTGGGTTTGGAGTTTTGAAGAACAAATATTTGATAATTTCACACATTCTCATGAAAAACTATGTCAAATGATAACAGGCCTTAATGGTGGATGGATCTACCGAATTTCATTCCTTCCTGCCTTCCTCCTGCCTGCTTTAATACAGAAAAGGTTACAAAAGATTGATCTAAAAACAAAAATGTACAACTACATTTCGCCAAATTATCTTGTTGTAACAAATACATAACATTTTGTGTCATCATTTTGAATGATTTGGAACATTTTCATTTGAACTTAATTTTACACCTACCAAATTATTTAATTTCTAAAGAAGGTGTTGTTTACACTGAACCTCTTTCCAATGTGAATGCAAATGGCTGGTGGCAGCCCTGACTAGGACTGAATACATATATCACATTCCCGTGTGCTACTTTCACATTTCTAGCTGAGGAGGTGACCAGGCATCTGGGAATTTCTCCAGCCTTGATTGCAATAATGCATGGAAACATTTCCAGAATTGGGCCCAATTGAACATGTATCATTTTTTTCTTATATTTTTCTTATGGCCAACATGTCTGCCTTTATTTTTTGTAATCTAGTGTGTGTGTGTGTGTGTGTGTGTGTGTGTATGAATGTGTTTGAAGGTATTGATTTAAAATTTTATTTTCGTTTTCCTATGTGCACCCAAACCCTGATTTGGGATGGCTTAGAAGTTTAACAAAATACAGTGAATATTGGGTGCACAGACTAGAAGCTCTCCTGGACCCAGCTTTTCTCTTAGATTTCAGGTGGCTCGACATCTAAGAATCCTTTTTTATCAATTAAATCTGATGTGTTTACTGTAATCTTTTCTAGTGATTAAAGGATGCAGGAGCTACCAGCCATGTCTTCACAACCTCAAAAATTGACGATTGTAATGTGCTATATAGAACTGCCTTGAGGAATGTATGGAAGTTATAGCTCCTGGATAATGTATCCGTCCATCACCTTTCAGGAACAGGAATATGTGACATTTAGCTGGTTAGCTATGCTTGTCCTTGACCTGCTATCAGTTGCTGTTCAAAGTGCTGGGTTTGACCTTTAAAAGCATGTATACCTTAATGAGAGCGATCTGGAGCGATCCTGTTCAAATGCCACTGATTACACACCTTTGATTGCTGGTGGGACGGAACAGGGTTTTCCCAGTAGTGGCCCATAAACTCTGGAACATCCTGCCCAAGGAAATCTTCGAACTATTTATGGGCTGACACTTGGAGAATTAAGTTTGATATTAGCATATAGGATGTTCAGACAACACTGAAGGAGTCTACAGGATCATAATGTTCTGAAAATTCTCCCTGGATTTCCACTTGGATTAATACATTTCAAGTTATTCTAGTGGGGAAAATATCATTTGATGCGGATATTTTAAAAATAAATAATAAAAACTGCTTTGGGGAGTAGAGGGAAGGTTTACTCATGACATAGCAGGTGCCACCAATTAATTGTGTGCACAGCTTCTTGGTGAAATAGCTGATTTTGTTTCCCCTGAGCTTGATCTTATATAAGATTGTATGTCTGACAAAAACATTGTGAATGCACTTCCACAGTAGCTCTGCTCCTATGTTTAGCTATGTCTGAACGTTTGCAAGATTAGTGTATTTGATCAGGTCACTTTTTATCTGGCCCATTTTGTACTGCTTTTCTAAGTAGTTTAAAGTGGATCACAACATTTTAAAAATGTATATATAATATAGATATCACCAAATAAAACAATTATAAGTTAAAGCAACAACAGAAAATACCAGTTCAACCAAAAGTCTGTCACAAGAAAAGGGTTTTGAAACCCCTTCAACTTAAAAAGAAATCTTGTAACTGTGTAGCAATGACTGAAAATGTCTGAGTCCTTACCATTAACATCCTAACCTTTTACAAAGATGACCTCAATTGATAAGTGGCCTCATATGGCAGGAGAAAGGTCTTAAGGTAGAAAAAAATGAGGTTCATTGATAAATTCCAGTTTGGTGCAGGATGATTTGTTGGTGCCAGGCCTTGAGTTTGTCTCAGAAACTGGTGGTTAGTCCTTGGAATGTTAGTGATTGTTTACTATGTGTACTCAGCACTAAAATAATAATATAAAAATCTATATAAAATTCTGTGACCTGCAAATTAAGGATGTTTGTATATATTTTCATAATTTTGATTCTGCTAATTTTTGGAAGAAGACATGAGCAATGCAGGTTAATGGTGAAATCTTAGCCAGTGAAATTGAAATCCCTTTCCCAGTTTTGGATAGTTTGCCAAACTTTGCACAAATATTTTAAAATTGTCTTTGCAGCCATAAAATCTAAAATATGGGCTTTTTAAATGATAGCTGAAGCTCTCAGAATGCTGGCTTCTGCAACCAATACATTATTCTGTGACTTATCTTTATTTGTACAGAAATGCGGAATAGACAGAGCCTTCGTTATAATTCCATGATTTCCATGGTACAGAAACTTCCCTTTCCATTAGTGCCGTGTGATTGTGAGGACGAAAAACATACCCTCAAAGCCTGAGAATTAATTTTTGCACACTACCGTGGGAACACGAAGACTGGGTTCAAACAATACAATAACCAATTGTGGTTTAAATAGTCTGTGGTTAACCCACCATGGGTTATTGTGTTGTGTGGAGGGAGTTTTTTAACCAACGTTTAATTATGTGGCTGAAATAACCAACACAAATAACCAACTCTCTCCAGAGTTGGCTATTTGAACCGCCATTGGTTATCATGTTGCATGGAGGGCACCGTTGGTTATTTAGTCAGTCACAGAGTCACAAGGCAAGAGCGGTTAAAGTGGTGGCTGCCACTCTAGTTCAGCTGGCAGGTTAGATTTTCAGCAGTAATGGCTGATGGGATACTAATGGGAGGACTGAGGGGGGGGGAGAGGGCAGGGGATGAGTGAGTCAACTCAATGTTGACTAATAGTCAACTCAAGGCTGATCATAATCCACACTTCAGTTGATTATTATCATGTTGTGTGGGGAGTACTCCCTAGCTAAACAACTGTCGAGTTGATTATTACCCCACTGTTGACTATTGTGTTGTCTGAATGCAGCCAGAGCTTAATTTGACAACAGATAAAGCAGTATCTGATCAGATGAAGATCGGGCAAATCCTGTGAAGCCACATGGGATCTCCTACCTGTGTTATCAATACTGAATCAGATCACAAGTCTGTATAGTCCAGTATTTATTTTTAGTGGCCAGATTGTGGAAATCTCACAAGTAGGTCATAATAGAGATGGAAACTGCTGTTCATCTCTAGCAGCTGATAGAGGTACCAGATTACAGTTACACATGTTTATCAAATCACAGCACAGGTAGCATCAGAGGTTTCTCCTGAGTACAGTTCCTGCCACCAATTTAAAAGTTACTTCTAAAATATGGAAAACTTTCAGGGATGTCTCTGTTACATTGCAAGGAACTGTGATCAGAAAAAAAGACCAGGAAGCCTTAGCATGCACACAAAAGAGCTTGAGCTTCCACATGGTGTGTTTTTATTTATTTTATTTATTGATTACATTTTTATACTGCCCATTAACTGAGGCTCTCTGGGCAGTTCACAATTTGGCTTCCACAGCCTACATTCACAGCCTATAAATACCTTGTGTCTCATTGCTTATATTTCAAGGAAAAAAGTAAACGTTATTTTCCATTTCTGATTTTCTAGATATATGTAGCAAATTGTGGCAAACATGGATTGATGAACTCTATTTTTAATCAATGAACAGATTTTTTTCTAAGAAGTTACTTTTTCTACAGATGTATCTCATAAGAAACTGCTCAGCTGGTTTCTTTACATTTTGGCAATTTTTCAGAATATATCATGCACTTCCTGATCCCAAGACCAACATTTTTATGCATGTTAGATCTTCCATACACATTATGAACAGAACGACAATTCATAGTCTATAATACTAACAAAGGACTTTGGCTGTCTGGGCTAGCTTGGACTTCACATCAAACCATGGTTGACACTATAGGAATGAGCTTTCAAGATCACCTTCCCTTCATGGGCAGAGATTCTTTCTTCTCTGGTTTGAGGCAAACCATATAGTTTGCCTTCGCAACCAAACTGGCAAACTATAGTTTGTGATTACCCTGCAAATCAGGACTGGAAACCAGGATCTGACTCTGTTTTCCAATCTTGAATTGCCTAGCATGCACATTTGCCAGTTCAGATGAAATGGCAAATCATAGTTTTGTCAAATCATTCCAAGAAAGAAGTGCGGCAATTGCTGCATGCAGAAAAGAAAGGAGAGGGAGGAGGGAACACACAAGCTCGTTCTCATAGTACAAAACGATGGTTTTTCATTACGTTTGAACAATGTGTGTGTGAACCAGGAAATTAATATAATTATTCCTTTGATACCTATCTAATAATACATAACTTTTCAAATGCAGTTTTACTTTGCTTTGGCTTCATCAAATTACGTCAAACCACTTACATACTACTGCTAAACATATATGCTGATATATCAGCCCACAAAACTGCTAAAATGTCACTTTATTTTGTAATTTGGAAGCTGTAGATATGCCCTTTCCTTAACACTTTGGTGCTGGCCCAGTAAATCTTTAAATCCAAGCTATTAGATAATTTATTGCAAATCATGAACAGAAATGTGTTCAAAATCTCTTGATTCTAATGTTTATTAAATAATCAGAAATATTTGAAATTGATTAGTTTGTTTACAGATGTTTAGTTAACGAAAATACAAGTAAAGTAAACTGAACAAAAAATATCCCTTCTTCACAGGGTGCAGTATTCTTGGGTGGGGGAAAACACAAAATAGGAAAATGAAAAATATAGAATGCTTAAATCGTAAATGCAGAGTAATTAACCTGTACATAATATTGTACCTAGTACACAGAAATGGTGTATTGGAATAGGACTTACTCTAGGTCTTAAAGTGTTCGGAGAACTGTAGCCACTCATAGGTTGTTGTTTAATTTTAAAACAAACATTGCATTGTCCTTTTTTCTTTTACATTTGAAGCCAAATCCCATACATGTCTATTCAATAGTAAATGCCACTGAAATAAATGGTACTTACTCTGAAGTAAATACGCATAGGAATGCAGCTTTAAACATGAGAGGTTCTGGGACTCAGGACTCCCTGGAAGCCATGGATTCCAATCAGGACATTTGAATTCCAAATTTGTGTAAAGTGGCTAAGATTGTGCAGTTGGAAAGAAGCAAGGTTTCTGCACATTGGATGCACTGTTTTTAATGGTTTTGAACAAGGAACCATCCATTGCAATTGTGGTATAGGGAGTTAGGGCTATCTACTGGATTTTATTTTTACACACTGATAAAAAAAATCTAGGGATGCTTTGGAGTAAGCCATTGCAATTTAACATCTATAACTCGTTTGTACTATAGATGTGCATTTAGAGAAAGGAAATCAAAGTTGAATATCAACCAATAGTAGAATTGTTTCAAACTTTGAGGTGTTGTGAAAAATGGATTAGTGAGGGTCTTCAGAATGTTCATGTTCATATTTATTGTGCTTTAATTGTGTTCTTTGGGTTAATTTGTGGTAGGACTAGTCCAGGATACATGTTTAACTGATTCATGTCAAAAGTAGCATGTCTACTTACAATACAATGCCTTCCAGTTCTGTAAATGAAGCGGCATGCATAGTGCTTTACAAACCAGATATTTATTTATTTATAGTTGCCACGTTAAGTAAAGTCACTTCATGACTTATAGAAAGGTATCTGTTGGGTTTAGGCTCCTCTGTGTCATTTGTAACTACGCCCAAGGCTAGTTACAACAGGCCAGAAAGTTTACTTTTAGGAAACATGTTTTGCTGTGTCAACTCTTGCTTTATTCAATAGTTTTCTGTCTCTTGCTTCTTCTGTATTTTCCGCAATACAGTTATCACATGCATGTTTATTTTATACATGTTTATTTTATTTGAAGTTTGTTGCTGAATGAATCAGCTAGTATTCTGGAGACTTTTGAGAGCTCTTGAAAGACATATCTGTTCTTAAGAATTTTGTTGAATTATGTATGACTTAAGAATTAGTCATGATTTAGAGTTGAACATCAAGATGCAGGAACAGGAAGTCAAGCTTACTAAGCATCAAAATAAAACACTAAAGGACAAAGTGGCTAAAAAGTATACAGTTTGAATTGCACATGGCCTTTCTTAAAAACAGGATTAATTTTTGACATTGGATTACTTTTATAGTATTTGTTCAAGTATTTACACTTACACTTCTATACTGGTTGTTAATACTAAGATTTGTATGGGATGAAACAGAGTGAGGATACATCCCTCCACAGATTGAGAAACCCAGATAATGGAAAGTTTATCAAAAATATAAAACTCTTCCATCTGTTCTCATGATCAGTCAATGGAAGTAGTGCATGTAGCCTAAGAAAAGCTATACATTTCTCTGGCTACAGACCTTACTTTGACAAATACTGAAATACTGGCTCATCTGTGTACGTCCTGTACCAGAGACAACTAATCACTACAGTATACTGAAACAGCCCAATGCTTAGGAGAGAACAGGCAGTTGGAAGATGTCTCAGCCTCTTGCTGAAAAGCAGAAGCAAGGAAATGGAGGACACTCCAAGGAACTGAAAAACAAGCAGGGAGCCAACATAAATCCTAACTTGGTGTGGTATGTTTCTGTAAGCACCTTGGGTCAGGTATTCAAACTCTAAGGATGCACATCTATGCAAGTTACATAGTGGAGGAGAAAACCAATGCAGTAGTCATTTGGTGATAAGTTGCAGATACCTAAAATACACAATGAGCTTCTTTGGAACTCCATGGAACTTCCTTTCTAGGAGGGTTTCAAGGAAACATTCGACATGCATTTATTGGAGTGATTTGGGTGCAGGATATCAAGGGCTTGAAAAGAATGTCTCTACTAGCATGTAGTAAGAGTTTAGCTGGACTAACCAGGATTAAATAATCACTAAATAATTGCTTTAAAAATAAACTTTCATCATATGTATGTGTATGTGCTTGTTACCTTGGCTGTATTTACTTGATTTTGTTAATATATTTAATATACACACACCATGAATTGAAATGTTTATTATCTGATTATTTGATCCTATTATCTACTGGGCTGAGGGGAAAATAGTAAAGCTTCTTGTAAAAACTAATAATGCTTACAAGAGCTTTCTTTTATGCACTAAAATGATTCATAAATAGAGATCTTTTTGAAACCTATTATTTAACATGTTTGTAACAAAGGAATTTTTTCCCCTTCAAACTTCCATTCATTGCTTTTGTGCTACATATTAATACATCTGGGAAGCAGACTTCTATAGTGTTTGTATCTCTTAAATGTGGTGACAGTATCATACATTGGTATCTATGCATACTTGCTTATCATCAATCTGTTCAGCATACAGAGTGGATTTGCACATGTGTGCAAAATCTGCAGATATTTTGCTATTGTTTCCTAGGCATGTTACCCTTCACTATGCACATAGGCACACATGTAAGGGAGGCTCATTTTCAGCCATTTATGATAACATGCATATAAATGATCCATCATCGACTAGTAGCTGTTTTCCCCTGCTGAGTAGAGTAACGTACAATACCTGGGGAAACATTTTTTAAACTTTATTTATGGATTTATAATCCACCCTTTTACAAGTTGCAAGGTGGCTAATGGTCAAATTCAATAAAACAAAATAATAAAACAACACAATAAAATGGTATATAATAAAACAGGCAGCAGAATACCTAAATATTTGGGGTTGGGTCTAGAATCTGTCTGTTATGAAAGGAAGGGCTCTACACACAGAAGATGCCCCTGCCCAATTTTTGGGACAGCCTTCCACTGATCCTCCATGCAGCATTTTTCAAGGGCTGGAGAGGTTACAGTGGAGAGGAAAAGATGGGGAAATCCTTTTCCACCAGCCCAATTGCAAGCACCTAAATCTGATTCCAAGTTGTGGATCCAGAGGCCAAATTTTACCCTTTCTTGGAAAGATACTTTTATAGAATATACCACTGTGGACTATTTAGGTTGTGGTAATTTGAAGCCTGGAAGGGGACTTCAGATATAGAAACAATTCATAATTCAACTATCTCTAGAACCTTCCACAGTCTAGGCTGGAGTTTTGGTGAAAGACAATGACTTAACTTGCCTCTCTGCCAGAGCTCCACAGAAAGAACCAGGTGGATTTATCCATCCTTTCATGCGCTAATGTGCAAAGCACTTTCATGAACTGAGAAGAGGGGAAATGACTGGTTGACTGTAATGTATGGATGGGGTCTGAGAAGAGATGTGTGTAGTTAAATGAGCATATCAAAGTGGAAATTTGATAAAAGCATAGCTTACTTTCTCTTTTAATTTCCAAGCTGTAAAATAAGTGTGAATAGGAATCAACTCTTATGTAACATTTACCTGCATAGAGTGGTGCATGGTGTGGCCTCTTAGACCAGGTGTCAGTGGACTCCAGTTCCCATCAGCCCCAGACATGGCCAATGGTCAGAGATTATGGGAGTTGCAGCCCACCAACATCTAGAGGGCTATGTATCCCTGTCTTAGATATATACCTGAAAACATTTTGTTGCAATGGGTTGCCCACATAGATCTGCATATCTCTGTTCCTTCTTTCTTTAGAACAACATGGCAGCTGACTCCAAGAACTTGCTAGCATATTCCTAAACCTATAGCCCATGTAAGTTCAGTGACAACTTAAAGGTTTCCAAATACAAATTTGCCCCATTATTTGCAGGGTCCCAGATGTTGAATATGTTGACCAATTTGTTTGCAAGTTTTTGAAGACTGTGGAATGTTTCATGAAGAAACTGAGGATTTCTCCAAAATTAAAACACTAGAATTTATTGGGGTGGGGGATTTTAAGGCTGCACTTTTTCCTATTTGCAGGTAGTATTTAAAGAGATTAAAACATACACAACACACCAGCCAACTAGGGAACTGAGTAGGGTGCCGTCCAAAGATCCATGTGCATGTTCACAAGTGTTTTTGTGTGCACACCATGGCTCTTTGGATTTCCCATTGTGAATGCAGTTCCTTGTTCTGCATTAGACCAATTTGTAGAGTGGTCTTTTGAAGGTTACAGGGGAACTGTGATGGGGAGGAGGGCTCACATACTTTAGTGCATGATCAGGGGTTCCTGTGCTTGCCTGGAAGCACCACCCATAACATTTTAAATCCCCACCCTGATGTATGCTATTGTTATTTTAATGTTAGTCATCCTGAGCACCATTTTTTTGGTGGAAAGGTGGGATATAAATAAAATAAATAATAAAATAAATAAAATATTGACAGCATAACACATACCCAAGTATAGATCAATTAGATAATAAATAAGGCCCATTCATGCAGCAGTTTATCTTACATAATGTAATGTAAGATGGCTTGTAGGTTTACAGTACTAACAAAGAATACTTTGGCATCTTAAAGACTAACACATTTATTATGACGTGAACTTGAGTAGACAAGAACCTACTTCATCCCTTGTGGAGAACACTTAAAATATGTTATAGTAGGAAGGAAGGTTATGCAGTGGCAGCCAGGAACATAAATCTGAAAATGCAATGCGAGACTTCCTCTTTAACATGTTTCAACAATCCTTGGATTGGGCATAGGGGGATTTCCAGTGACAGTGAAGGGTGCATCTAGTCTTGAAGAATGCAGTCTATATAATATTTCTAGCACTAATACGCTTGTGAAAATGTTTTACACATTTACTGGTCGATTTAGTAAATATTTAGCCTATTTACTGTCAGTAAAGAAAATTATCTCCGTACTGAGAAAAACAGGGTGTGTGCATGGGAGGAGGGGGCAGGAGGAGTTCCGGGAAGAAATGGAAGTTTCAAAGCCTAGATAAAATACAAATTTGTCAATGATGAAGGAGTGTAATAAATATTCCTCACCAAACCAGTTAGTAGTCATATACAAGTAGCTGTTATATCATTGCATCTATTTGATCCTGGCTACATCTATGTTTTTGGTACATTTAAAGAAGGTGGGTCATCTCAAGTTTTATGTATGTCAGCAAAATAATGATCTCTATGCCACAGTGACATGAGAAGAATGCAACTGAGATTCATATGGAAAGAATAAAGATACAGGCTAGCTTTGAACCTGGAAGTTCTTTAGTGTGTAACCAAGTGCTCTGCCAATATACCACAGATGCTCGCCACATGAGCGGGGCAGGAAGGGTGAGGAGCCTGTGTGCATTTTACTTCCATGATGAATTTTTGGAACCAGTATAGATTTATGTGCTTTTCGGGGTGTTTAGCCTTTGAAATATCTGAACAGGTTGGATTTTAAAAGCCTTAATGAGCAGGAACTAGCTGCTTTTCCTTCCTGTTGAACACAGTTGCTCCAATCCAGGAAGAATAATCCATGTGCAGAAACAAGCTTTCAAGTGCCTTGTTGAATGAGACCAGGAGGCAGAATAGAATTGATGGATACAGTAATGAACAAGCCCTATATCCAACACCATAGGTTGGCATGTAGAATCTTCATTGCTGTATTGGGTCTTCATGCACATAATTGATGCGGTAAGCTTTGACAGCAGCAATCAACTGGTCAGTAGTGCGAATTCAGAGGACTTGCATAGACACTCTAAGAGTCAGGTGAGGACTAAAATTGTCAAAGTTGATAGGATTGGCCATCTAATTTGCTTGCATTATTGGAGTTGCTATTAGAACACTTCTAGAATGGCTAGTGAATATGCTTATGGATTGATGTTTTATCATGTGTAATGATTGAGGAATCTATGGAATTTGGTTAATAGCATTAAATTTGACTGAATTATTTATACCACGTTTGAATATTAGGCTGAATACTGATGGATAAATTTTGTCCTAAATGGCTTTGTCCTGTGAATAAGCAGTCAGGAATCAACCCCCTTCCTTGTCTGGGTTTGGAACCCGTGTATGGATTGGCCTTCCCTTGTGTTTGGAATTGTGGAGATAGCAATGGGGAAACCAAGTTGATGGGGATCTCATCATGGTAGTAGTGATTAGCTTTTGACTGTTCTGGAATTTCTTAGAGCCTATGGCTATTGACCATCATCTATATTATTTCTGAAGTGTGTAACCATTAAGCTTTTGCTGTGATATTTCCTGCAATAAAGAAATCTCACTGATTTGGGTGTCCCGTGTCAGTTTGCCAGAATGTGTGCTTGCCTGAGGGACAGGGGAACCTGACAGCAGGCAATCCTATACATGCTTACCGAGAACCCAGCTGAGTTCAATGGAGGTTACTCCCAGGTAAGTGGGTAAAGGATTGCAGGCTAAAGCTCAATGGGACGTACTTCTAGGTAGACATGTATAGGATTGCACAATTAGTTGACATTTGGAGATCTTTGGGAAGTTGCTGTTGGAATTTCTCTATTATAGCTATTGATTATATTTATTGATTAATATGTTATCATGTTTAATGACAAAGGGTCTATAATTTGATTCTCAATTAATTACATTAGCATTACTAATGCATAATTAATAATGTGCATATTGATGAATCAATAACTTAATAGTTTATCTGGATATTGAGTTAGGTAAAATATTTCCATTGTTTATTTTTCTGATGAAATCTCACCAAGTAAACTATTGTGTGCTGTTTAAAGAAGCAAGAAGTCGTGTCTGTTATGAAGGGAAGCTTTTTTAGAAAATAAACGAGAAAGAACTCTTGAAAGTAGAACAGGGCAAGGTAACAGGCAGAAAATACAAAGGAATTGAGAAAATTATGTTTTATCATTAAGAGCTGCTCTTATGGGTGTAGTGGCTGAAGGGACCTTAAAGTCCATTCAGTGCCACCATATATATTAAGGCAAGAGCCACAATGTGCAAGTTATCACTAATATCTAAATCCGTGAACAGAAGATTACAGGATTTTTTCTCTCTAAATATTTATAGAGCATTTTGCTATATGCCCTTTACTTCTGCCTAGAGGAGTACAGGGCAGCTTGAAAGTTTACTGTCTTGCCCAATCAGTTGGTCCAATAAAAGATACCATCTAAACTATTTTGGAACCTATCTGAGGCTTCCCACCCCCCCTTTTTTTGCTAGTTTTCTGAAGCCATTTTAAGAAAATCTAAGGCAGTTGCAAAAATTCTTAAATGTTTCCACTGGGTGGTGCTGCAGGAATTCCTACCTTTTAAATGATATCTGCCTTTCTCAGAAAGACGCCTCTGAAATATAATAGGAGGAAGTCCTGATATAGATTTTACACTGTCAACATATTGGGAGTGGGTGGGGGAGGAACCATGAGGATGCTCTGGCTGGAAATGATGCAGTTGCTGGGCATGGAAAACACCAACAAATGATGTGTCCATTACAAAAGAAGGAGAAGAAGAAAGGCTTCCTAAAGCTTCAGTCAAAAATGTATCGTAAACCCTAGCGGGAATCATGAATTAGAGGGAAAGCTGCATCAATATAGTAAAAGCACGTTTACACACTTCCTTGTAAGCCCAGCTATTTAAGGTCGCTTACATTTACATCCAGATCTCCTTCGCTAAATATTCGACCACATATCCAAGCAAACAAATTGATACATTTTCCTTCAATTTTTGGCAGAAATACTTAGTTTTCACCAACCACATCCTATTTATCATCCTTGAAAAATCTCAGTTTAGACTCTTTGTTACTTAAAACAATAACAATTCTTTGCAGATGTTGAGGTAGCATTTGCCACTCCCTTTTACAGTTCTCAATTTGCACAAACCAACTTTGAGGACATGATATTACAGGCTATCAAATTCAGCATATAGATTGCATAAATTAGAGATAGTTCTGAAAAAGGGAAAATATAGTGAAGGAATAGGTAGAGTTTGAGCCTGAAAATGTTCAGGTAGAACAGCTAGATATAACATATAAGTTGACTATAGTCTATGAAAGTTTATGCCATAATAAACTTGTTTGTCTTTAAGGTGCCACAAGTTTCTTTCTTGTATAATCTCTGATTATTCTTTAAAAATAAATTATAAGAAATTATATGAGGTAAACTTAACAAAGAAGCTTGTGGCAGATTTATTGAGCCATAAGTGTTCATGGACTGGAGCTCAATTTATTAAATGCAGGAAATTCTATCCTTAGTTAGTGAACACAGATATGCACAGTTGTTTGTGCTGTGTCCTGTGGCAGTGGCATGCCATTTCCATATGTCTCAAAGAGGTCATGTCCACATGTCAGCTGTCTGCATTCCCTATTGTATATGGTCACGTACAAGCATAAATGTGGAAAGTGGCTTCACCTCCATCCGTCCTGGAAGAAGGTAGGGCTTTCCTATTGTGGCAAGAGGAACCACAGACCTCTCAACCCATATTGATCCCAAAATTGTTCCTGTCAGAGCTGATAATCACTTTATGTAGTGAACACTATCGGGTACATGCATCTTTAAACACTTCTGGCGTAAAGCACTTGGGGGCTACATAAAATATGGATTTGCCCTCAGCGATATCGATGGGCAGAGAACAATGTGACTGGAAGTTTCTTGTATATGGACGTTGGTATGAGTGTATGTGATCTTGAAAATTATTTCCACATGAACATGGTCATAATATCTTCTCAGATATTTCCAACACTGCTTGCACTGAGTGGCTCAGACCTTTAGTTATGCATAGTGCAGTCTCTTCAATGTCTACTCTGAAGTAAGTGTGTATAGGATTGCAGCCTAGGTTTGTATTCCAAAAGGAAGTAAATAAAAGATCCATTTATCTCACACTGAATGGTTACCTAAAAATGAGCAGCTGTCACACTGACACATAGAGGGAATGTGTGCCACATTCTGTAGGTCTGCAGGCCATAGGAAACTGTGTGTGAGAACTTTGTGAGCATTACAAGAGTTATTCTATATTGGATACTGAATTGGAGGGGGGGGTGGCTCATTTAATTACTATCATCATCATCATCATTCTGATGGACTCCAGTCAATGAACGCTTATGTCATAATGTCTTTAAGGTGCCACAAACTCTGTTGCTTTTGCTGCAGTAGACTAACACAGCTACCCCTCACACAGAAAATCAATATGCATAGACCTTTACAGAGTACAAGATGACAGGTCACTGTACCATTCTGACATGTAGACAACTGAGGAAGGGGCGGATATAGAAGCAAGCAGCACTGGTCTTACCATTACGCAGAGTGAGATGGGTGCTTCAGGCAGCAGATGCTGAGGGACAGTGGGGTGTTGGAGGACAGAGCTGTGTGTACCAGGTGGTCTGCCCTGCACCCTCTAAGCTAGCTTGCTGTTCTCAGGTGCATCATCAGTGCATTGAACTAAATTCAATGGTCTGCCCAGGCACCTTCTGTACATCAAAAGAATGGGGTGGCACACCATCTTGTCCTTCACCTCATCTGTCTTGTGCAAGGAAAGCATATGTCTTATCATATGTGCTTAAGCTTAATTAAAGTAGGGCACTCAAATATTGATTTTGTCACTGCATTATGTTTATTTTTTTAGTAAAATAAATAATAATCCTGTTTTTCAGATTCAGTGAATATTATTTAAACCCATTAAAGACAAAACACACTCAATAGAATCAAATTGGCATTTCAGGGGTTAAGAGAAACCCGTGCTACTTAGCAAAATAAAACCAGAGCTGAGATTACAAACAAGGACAGATGTAGAAGGCCAGGCTTCCTCTGGTCCATTTTCCCATTTCCTGCCTGCTGCCTGCAGAAATAGAGGAAGCTGAGTGCTAACGAGAATGAGAAGCTAACAATGCCCTACGTCATTCAGGTCAGGAAAAAAGTGCTGCTAGACACAGCCGAGATCCAGTGGCGATAAGTGAACATTTACACACTCATATCTAAAAACCTTTTTAGCCCATCTGAAAAAGAGAGGTGTCTGAAGAGAAATAACTGTGTCTGCATAACTGTCTTTTCCTTGGAGAAATACACACACACACACACACAAAAGCATGCACACAAACACACACTTGTGTCACTAGGAGAATAGAGGAGACATGGTAGCTTTTGCCAATGTTCATATCACAAATAATAATTGCTCTTATTGCATCTAATAAATTTTCTCCCTTTGAGTAGAACTGCGATGGATGGAGAGGGTCCCTTGCCTCCCACTTGAAAGGGCATTGGCTCTGGAAAATTAATAGTTCTCTGAACATGCAGAGAACATGCATGCACCTCTGAACATGCACAGAATGTCTTTCACACAGATGGGACAGGGAAGGCTCCCTCCTATCAGATGCGAGACCATTGACCTCTTCTTTGGAAAAGGAAACCCCAGTCCACAGTGAACCTTAGACAGTCCCTGTGAGGAGGGCCTGTGAGTTGAGGTACATTTGCAGTAGTAGACCCCACCTGTGGAGCACAACATAACACAGTACTCTCTGCAGGGAGCTTTAATTGGCGCTTGCCTCTTCTGCAGTTTTCAGAGATACTATTATGATGATGGGTCCTGCATTTTATTTCACTTTAGAATTGTGTGTGGGGGGGGTGTCTCTGGGCATCTCTACATTAAGGAAAAATGCACCCTTACCAGGCGTTCTCTATGGGCGCCTTTAGACAGAGACCATGTGATTTGTAACTGAAAACTTCCCCTCTGGGTAATGCTCCATAAAGTCCATCTAGTTGCTGTATAATAGCACAATGCCGTTTTTACAAAATGGGGATATCCTATGATAATTTTAAATAGTGTATTATCTCTGATCTTTTTTAAAGCAAGATTAATAGGGGAAGGGATGGGAGACTTCCTGGAGGTTGACAACATCATGTAAAGGACCCGCAAACTTCTGTGATTAGCCAATCATGAGCGTGCAATAAATTACTCATGTAGAGAAGCTCTCTGTGTTACTGTCTGCTGTTTTACCATCCTTTATTGTATTGCCTTACATAATTGCTTTGATAGTTGGATTAGTTAGTTGCTCTGGGAACCATTTGGGATTGAAGAGTATGATGGAATAAATATTGGTATAATTTACCACCACAAGGCATTCAGTTGTACCTGTTTACTAGCAGCTCAGGGAGTTTGCAGAAGCCCTGCAGAACAGCTTTCAAATGTTACATGTATTCTGTTGTGCAGGTAGCGGTAAATCATCTGGTGTTCAAGCATGGATGTAGCTAAGGAGTTGAGCAGGAACAGAAATTGTATTTCCACCATGAAGTTTATAAGGTGCCTCAATCTAACAAGTATTTAGTCTCTTGGAAAACATAAAGATTCAGAAGTACAAAACTTTGACCATGAAACAATAATATTAGTTACAATTGGGACCTGTTCCAGTCATTCAGCCATGCAGTCCCACTATTAATACTCCATTCCATTTGCCCTCCCACCTGGTTTTCTGTCCACTCTCTGTCCTCATCAGGCTGTTTTGCATTATTTACCCACATAGCTATTTTTCAATTAATCGTTTTGTTTGTTTTTACCTTCTGAAAACCTTGGTGTCCCCTCAAACTGCTGATACCTCCCTCTTGTGTTTGTGTGGATGGTGCCATTTTGGTCACATAAGGATCCACAATATTTATTTATTTATTACATTCTATACTGTCCAATAGCCAAAGCTGTCTGGGTGGTTTACAGAATGATCATCTCTGAACTTCAGAAATAGAAGGAATGATGTGTGAACTAAACATCTTATAGTCTACAAGTAGGTTTGCCAATTAACCGGGTTGGCAGGGTGGAGACACTGGTCTGGATGAGTCTTGTGTTTTGTTTTTGCCAAAAAAGCAAAAAGCAAGAACTCCCTCCCATCCCTTTAGCCTGTTCGATTTGGCTGTCTACTTTAGGTGAATAAACAGCTTTTGTGGCTTGTCTCTGCTCCATCTTTGGACTTACCAAAAACCACAAGAGTTTTTCCTCTGTCCTGTTAAAAAAGAAAAGAAAAAAAGACTAACTTCTACCCCACAAAGCCTACCACAAATATTGATCTCTACTTCCAGACATGCCAAATCACTGGGCTCCTCTGCTGGGTATAGCCAAAAGTACTGGAGCTGCTCAGGTGTCTGTCCCTTCTTCAAGGGGGCTCTATCCCTGTGTCTGCTCAGGTATAATGTTGATTCAATAACCTCCATAGCCTCATCATGATCGATGTTCGTATATAGAGCTGCAACGTCTAAAGTTACTAGGAGGCAATCCGTTGTTGGTATTTTCACTGTGTCCAGGAATTGCAAAAATTGTTGTGTATCTTTCAAGTAGGACAGAATTAAGGGAACAAAAGGTTTAAGATAATAGTCTACAAATTCTGCTAGGGGTTCAAAGATGGATCCACAGCCAAACACTATTGGTCTTCCAGGGGTCGGAAAAATTTCTTTGTGGATTTTTGGCAATAGATAAAATACTGGCGGTCGTTCTTCTGAATTAAGTAGGAAATCTTGAATTTTGGTATTAATACACCCTTCCAATACACCTTCCTCCTCTGTCTCTCTGATTAGTCTTTTAATTTGAAATGTGGGATCATGATTACAAATCATATAGTGGTTTGGCATGCCCAATTGTTTGGACACCTCATTGATGTAATCTTTAATATCCCAAATCACTATTGCCCCTCCTTTATCAGCTGGTTTAATTACCACATCCTCTAATTTACATAAATCTTCAAGCACCAGTTTTTCGCCCCTAGTTAAATTATGCCAACCATGTTGGTAATCCTTCTGTATTGTTTCCATTTCTTTTAAAATCATATTTTCAAATGCCAAGATGTTGTGGTTAGAGGTTGTGGGATTAAATGTAGATTTAAGTCTAAAGTTGCAATGATCTCCAACACTTTCAAGGTTGCAATTTTTTTGCCACTCCGCCAACTTGACTTTTTGAAACAGATGTTGCATTTCAATAGTGCACTGAAACATATTATATCTAGGGGTGGGGCCAAAAGACAAACCTTTCTGGAGTACCTGTCTCTGAATTGGCGTAATGGTCCTTGTAGATAGATTCACTATCGATTGGTCTTCAGTATCTTTTTTTGGTTGAATTTCCCTAATGTTTCCTGTCTTCTTCTCTTTTGACCCGTTTCCTGCATACTGCCCAAAAAAGAAGGGCATGCCTTTGACCTCGTCATCACCGGGGAAGTATTATCACAATATTGACCACTGTCACCTTCCTCCGGGCTAGTCATATTGTTGCCAGAATCGCTCAAGAACGAAACAGTTTTCTTAGGGGTGAATGATGATTTTACCCTTTTTCAATTATACACCCTATTTTCTTGATAATCCCTAAGATCTTGTCGGAATTTTTTGAATTTCTGATCCTTTCATTCCTGTGCTTCCTTCTCTAAATCTTTATTAAACCTTATCATTTGATCTTGTAAAGCAATTTCCCCCTTAGCTGTCTTGATATTCTCCTTAATGCGATCCATCTCTAGGGTCTGTTTATTGATTTCTGTTTTAGATGTTTCTATTAGAAGGATCATTAGATACATAGAGCATTTGTTTAAAATGGCAAACCATTTATTTTTAAATTGTTCATTATGTGGGAACATACCTGGATCCTTTAGGATTCTAAGTCCTCTAGGGAACTTCTGGTGTCTGCAATAATCCCTCAATGCTCCTGCATGCATTTCTAATTTCATACATTTCCCCTTCAGAGTTTTATATCTATCCCAATCTTCAGTATCTAGTGTTGGGTTCTCATCATAGAATACAAAAGATTTTTGGATGATATTTTCCTTATTTGGAAGGAATAGATCCTGCAGACGATCTATTGAGATTTAAGACTTATATAAATAAGGTGCATAATAACATCCAATTTGAACTGTGTTTCAATACTTATAAAATCAATTTTCTGGATGTTTTGGTAATCAAGGAGGGTCAAACTATATATACTGATACCTATCGGAAAAAAACAGATGCAAATTCATTTCTTAAATTTGACAGCTTCCACCCAGCACACATTCAATGTAACTTCCCATATTCTCAATTAATAAGATTAGGAAGAAATTGTACCAAGCTTACTGACTTCGATAAGCAAGCTGGAATTTTGATAAAACAATTTCAAATCTGAGGTTATCCAAAGAAGAAACTAAAACAAGCTGTATTTAAGGTGAGAAAAATGGACCGTAGAATGTTGTTGCAAAATAAAGAAGCAAAACAACAGGACCCGAGGATGCGGATAATGGTTCTCTATAATGGATGGACTAGGGACATACAGGCTGCTATATTAAAACATTGGGACTTATTGATGGACGTACCGGGCTGTAACCAAAGACCAATCTTTGTTTATAAAAGGGAAAAAAACTTAAGGGATCTTCTTGTTCACAGCTCTGAAGAAAAATAGGGAGGAACGCCAATTTGGTATCTCATATACAAAGACTTTGGGAAATTTCCCCTGTAATTGCTGCAGTGTCTGCACTAATTGTGTCAAAACAAAAACTTTCATTAATCCACACAATAATAGACAGTATAGTCTTAGAGATATGTTCAGTTGTGAATCAAGTGGCTTAATCTATATTGTTCAATGCCCATGTAATCTTCATTATGTAGGTATGACTACAAGAAAGATTAAATTAAGAATTGGAGAATATAAAAGTTGCATTAGGAACCAGAAGATAAATGCTCCATTAGTGAAACATTTTAAAGAATTAAAACATACTGTTAATGATGTAAAATTTTGGGTTATTGAAAGACATGCAGAGACAGGAAAAGTGCTGGAAAATAGACTGAAAAGGAGAGAAATATTTGGATTTTTATGCTGAATACTATGGTGCCGAGGGGTCTAAATGAAGAATGTAACTGGTTACCTGTACTGTAGCTTTAAAATCTTAGGTCCCCTCTACAAAGATTCGCTTTTGCGCCTGGTTAGCCGATTATGAGCATAATCGCAGAAGCGCATTTACGCCTAATCCCTCTGCACGAGAGGCGGCGAGAGGCGGCGAAGCGCATTCATGGATGTCCAAAATGCGGTTTACAAGTAGTTAATGCGCATAAGCGCATATTCACACAGTCAAAATGCGCTTTAACGGACGGAGCAAAATAAACCTCGCGATTTAACGCGCATTCGATAATGCGCATAATCGGAGAGATAACGCGCCTCTACACCCCATTTGCGCTCCGCTGGTGTGGAGGTAAATTTTTTAATGAGACTTCAAAGAGCATCAAACCAGCATATATGCTTGGAATAGTCATGGTATCTATTACATACCAAAGTGCCTCATTAATGTGAGCCCGTAATGAGGAAATCTCATTGGGGGTAAATTGTAAATCAACATGATTAACACCTGACATACTTCATTAAAAAGCTTCACTCCCACTCAGTGTATACAGTTGGCTATCCAATGCTTACATGAGTGGTGGGTGCTCCATATCAAAAAACGCTGTAAGTGAATGGCATACTTGATTTAAGACTTTAAAATATATTTTTGTATAAATGATTATACTGAATGGTGAAGATGTGTATCTATCTGTTACAGACATCTCTCAAAACAGGGGAGTGATGCTCTTTATCATACGTATACTTGTTGAAAAGTTTTTAGTCAGCCCCGGCAGCGTGCAAGATTAGTAAAAAGAATAAGCCAAAATTCAGTTTTAAACCAACTGTGGTATGTTGCTTGAAAAATGATATGGTTTATATTTCTCTATACATTTTACTTTAGAATATGAGTATTCCTATCTATATGAATGAATATATGTATTTTATAGTAAAGTGGCCACTGAGGAGGCCATACGTGTTGAAACGCGTCTGGCCATAGCAGTGAAGATTGTTGGAGCATTGTTTTTATTATACTATTTTAATTGTATGTCATATTTTAAGTGCTTACAACTATTTCTCTGTATATATATAATTTTTTTATTAAACTCATTTATATATTCCACCTTAACTTTTTTTGGATATAAACTGTATAGTTTTTGATTTTATTTATTTATTTATTATATTTATATACTGCCCCATAGCCTAAGCTCTCTGGGCGGTTTACAAAAATTAAAAGATTGAACACTAAAAAGACAATATACAAAATTTTAAAACATAAACATAAAACAGCTGACATTTAAAACATTTTAAACTTTTAAGCCTGGCCACAAAGTCAGTTTAAACCTCAACTTAAGTTGTTAAAATGCCTGGGAGAAAAGAAAAGTTTTGACCTTGCACCGAAAAGATAACAGTGTTGGCGCCAGGCGGGCCTCATCGGGGAGATCATTCCATAAATGGGGGGCCACCACAGAGAAGGCCCTCTCCCTTGTTGCCGTCCTTCGAGCTTCCCTCGGAGTAGGCACCCAGAGGAGGACCTTTGATGTTGAGCGTAGTGTACAGGTAGGTTTATGTCGGGAAAGGCGTTCCATTAGGTATTGTAGTCCCAAACCGTGTAAGGCTTTATAGGTTAAGGATAACACCTTTGTTTAGGCTGCTACTTTTCACTTAGCCTTTGTATTTTGGGAGGTTTCAATGGAGAGTTGAAATTAGGAAATGTGATTAAATCCCTGAATGTGATAGTAACTGTAAACTATGGCTTATTATTATGTGAATGAGCCCTGGGCGTGTGCTCTCCCTTCTTGTCCAGTATGACTGAGAGGAGGAGATTGGAAGCTTTGGCTTTTATTTTCAGTTAACCACAATTTAGTGAAATGAAAATGAAACTAAATGTCCGAACTGTAAACTGGTCAGTCTTAACTAGGGATTAGTGCAACAAGCCAGCTTCATAAACCAAGTATCGAGGGTTGCTTGTTTCATTAAATTGTAGTTAAGACTAATCACAGTTTCTCTTGGTTCAAATATAATGCGACGAGAAGGGAGGGGAGAACGCACAAGTCCAAACCTGCCCAGGCTTATTCATGCACTTATTAGTTTATTGTTACATCTGAATGCAGACAATGTGTTTTCTCTATGGAAGAAAATTCATGGAAGTTTATGCTAGCTTGAAAATAATTCCAGTTGGATTGTGGGGGATGGGACACTCCGCCTAGAAGCCAACAGGAATTTTGGTTCTCCAGGAAATCCCCAGAAAAATATACTTTGGCCTCCTCCACACGAGACGTTTAATGAGCCTTAGAGGCTCATTATAAATTTTACCTCCACACCAGCGGAGCGCAAAACGGGCGTACAGGCGCGTTATTTCCCCGATAATGCGCATTTTCGAACGCGCGTTAAATAGCGACTTTTATTTTTCTCCGGCCGTTAAAGCGCATTATCGCGGTGTGAACAAGCGATTATGCGCGTTAACGTCTTCTAAAGCGCTTTTTGGACATGAATTAATGCGCTTCGCCGCCTCTCGCCGCCTCCCGTGCAGAGGGATTAGGCGTAAATGCGCCTCCGCGATAATGCGCATAATCCCGGAACCGGGCGCAAAAGCGCATCCTTGTGGAGGGGGCCTTAGATTCTTCATTCTGAAGTAATTTTGGTCATGTGGATTCTTGGATCTTTCTCTTATAGGGAACACACACACACACACACACACACACAAGCACACTATCTTGGGATCAGCCTGTAGTAGAGTCATGTTAATGTGATGGAGAGCAAGCAAGATGTTGAATTCCGATAAATGGGAGATTAAGGCCTTTATCACATGGGAGGTTTTAAGCACACCTGCCGCAATTTTGATCTCTGTTCTTGCGCCCTGAGTGCTTCGTTTTTCATTTCTGTTTCAATTTAACCCTGAATGGGCAAAGTCCATTTCAGGCAAGTTCAGCAGGCCAAGCTCTGAGGTATTGCAGCAATCCTGACCACGTGTGATTCAAAATGCTAGATTCACATAGGAAACGGAGGGGGATCCCGCAGAAGAAATCCGGGGGGGGGGGGGGAAATGGTATGTATGATAAAGGCCTTTGATAGGCAAGGAGACTTAACTGTGGAAATTTCTGGCCACCAGCTGAAGAGTCCCACTGTTGGGAATAATGGTTTTGATACATCAAATATGTTCTAGAAGCCTTGGTACTGTGAGTTATAACCATTATACAATGTAGAAAGTTGATTTAAAATTTCCATTGCATTGCTTACCAGAATCTATGATTGCTTAATCTGTGTTTAAATTAATATGTGAATGTAAAGGCATAAGACCAGATGGGCAATATGAATTATCAATTGCTTTTAAAAATAATAATAACAGAGATTATTCTTTGAAAGGGTCTTATAACAAAATGTTAAATGGATGTAGAATTTAACTGGAAACACTTAAGACATGCATAAAAACATTAATTAAGTAAATTGAGCTTGGCAAGTACCAAAACAAAACATATAGTTAAACCTGAACATACAGTTTATATACATGTATATTGGCTTCCTCATGAGTCCAAAATGGCTCTCCATGAATCAGTGCCCTGCCTCACACATTACTTAACGTGT
Organism: Anniella stebbinsi; assembly: GCA_029215795.1. Classification (NCBI taxonomy): domain Eukaryota; kingdom Metazoa; phylum Chordata; class Lepidosauria; order Squamata; family Anniellidae; genus Anniella; species Anniella stebbinsi. The sequence continues at coordinate 43,872,399 of JARDYH010000003.1, read as the reverse complement.
TGCATAGTTGGGATTCACAGGATAGTCATTTTTCTTCCTTAGGTTGGAATGGTTCCTGAATTTTCTCTGTTTTAAAGGAAATTGACTTCTTCTGTAGTGAAACTTACTGTGTACATGCCCACACACACAAGAGATAATTGTGAAATGTTACATTTATCCTGCATAAGGCAGTAGTGAAACACCCTGTAGTATTCCAGAGATATTACTGTCCTGCTCTAATGGGACAGTAGTGACCTGTATGTAGGTAGAAGTGTGATTTTACAAACATGCTATCAGTGGCTAGTATAGTGGAAGAAACAAATGAAGCTCAGGACATTTCCAAGTTGAAGTCTTTATAATGTGCCCTCTTTCTTGTATTGGTAAAATATGAAATGCAGCAACCGATTTCACAGAGCAAGGTTTTTGTGGTTAATAATAATGAGAATATTGGTATTCCTCTGCATGCTATGCCTTCCACAGAGTAATTAATGTGTGTGCAAACGTGATGTCTGAAACCTCCTCAGGCTAATAAATCTGTATCTGTATGTATGTAGTTAAAATGGTCCAGGTATATAGTTTTTCACAAGCATTTAAACATGTAATGACATTGAACGTGTTTTTCTGATTAAAAGAAACCCCAGTTTTAAAATTCTGCTTTTAAGGTTACACTAAAGCCTGACAGGATTGCAAATAGAATCCGTGTAGTGACTTTTTATGCACAGTTGCATCTATGATTTTGTGGAAATAATGTGAAAATCTTTCATACCAAGGTGTTTCAAGGGAATTGCTTCTTCACAGATTCAGACGCTCTATGCCATCTAGTGGCAGATACATTAAATGGGCATAGTTTACAAATACTTTGAAAAATACTTGTACCTTGTATTTAGAAGTGCTTGAGCCTTGCTTTTTCGATGGACTAAAAAGCAGACCGTTTTATAATATGTCTCCCTTGGAATATTAGTTGGATTTTGTTACGCAGTGCTTTGCTTTAGGTGCTTTACTGATAGAAGGGCAGTTTATTTTAAAGAATGGGAATTATTATTCTCTCTCGTACATAAAAAGCTTATTTAAACAATAGATGTTAATTGTTTTATCTTTAACATTTACACAAAGACAAAGTTGTTTATCTAAATGATTTGTTTCCCTCTTTTCTATATTGAAGTGTGCTCAAGGTGGCTCACAATAAAACTACTACTAAAAAAAAATAACATACACAGTCATATGATACAGGGAAGAACCAGCAGTTCAAAGAATGCAAATTAGGAAAATGGTCTTTGGAATGACAATGTCTTTGCCACCTTCTTAAAGCTGGGAGGTGAGGGGCCCAAGTGCACCTCCTCAGGAAAGCTGTTCTACATGTTGAAGTCTTAGTTTATGTTGACTTCCAGTAGCTGCCATAGTAGCCCTTCAACACTGTCAGAGATGATAGATCTAGTGCACAGTTAGGCATATGAAGTTCCCTTGAAGCATAGTACAGGATTACTTCCACTGTCTGCAGCTGCTCGGTTTTCCATTCCTTACAGTAAGGAATGTTTGTACAAATTACTCTAATTGAAAATGTAAGCAGGTTGGGAGTTTGACACAAGCGAAAGCTGTTAGCGAAAAGGATATGCATCCCATTGAGAGAGACAAGGTGAAATTATCAGCCCGTCTTTGTCATCCTGAGACTGTTGACAAATTGTATTGAAATCAATGGGACCTTTTCTGCTTAATATTTAGGGAAATTGTCAATTTCTCAGTATATAGCTCCTTCCAACTCAATGCTTCTCTGCATAAATAACGTTCCCTCCCCCAAAGTCTAGAATCGCACAATATTAAGTTGTCAGGATCAAGAAAAAAGGCAACCTTTACTGGATAATTTTACTCTAGACTGTGTTTGGCTGTGTTTAATATATGTTCTTCAGTATTTTGTAGGTTTTTTTTAAAAAAAAGTGTTTGTGTGAGAGTGAGTGAGTGGGAGGGAAAGAGATATCCCTCCTACATTGTTGTGGTTGCAACTTGAGTCAAGGCCATGTTCACATTATATCTCTTGGTCCACTCTAGGCATGGAGAGTGCAATCACGTTGTGGCAGTTCCTGTTGCAATTGCTTCTTGATCAGAAACATGAGCACCTGATTTGCTGGACATCCAACGATGGTGAATTTAAGCTACTTAAGGCAGAAGAAGTGGCTAAGCTGTGGGGACTCAGAAAAAACAAAACTAACATGAATTATGACAAACTGAGCAGAGCTCTGAGATACTACTATGATAAGGTATTTTTTAAAATTTAGTAATATGTCAGTAAACAAAAATAACCATGTGCACACCATGCTCTGAGTAATGTTTTATATATGCATATATTAACACCATATATAGACACACAGTCAAACATCTTCAAATGTGCTTCTTTGAGTGCGCTCACCATTCCAAATATGGATGTTTTTCACAATTTGAAACAAATTTCTCAACTCTGTTATATTAGTGTATTCCGTGAGTTTGTGTGCTTATTTTCAAAATATTTGCCAGCTCCTTTCACTTGATCCAGAAGAAGAAGGAATCTGTGACAATTAAGAAGCAAGAGGAGTCAGCGGCTGCACTGCACTTGCCATGGAGTGGGAGGAGCAATTTGCTTCGCAGACTCCCAGATTTTATTTCTGCACCAAATAGCTCGAGATATTACGTGTTGTGAAACATTTGATAGCACTTATTCAGCATAAGATCCTAGGAGTGTTGCTGTGTGATTTAGTAATCTAGGAAAATACAATACAATGTTTAGTTATGACAATAAAAACTACACCATTAATTTTATGGAACTGTGTCCTCATGATTTATTGTTTTGTTCAAGTGTTGGCCTTGCCCCTATAGGGAGAGGTTTGGGGGAGCTTCCACACTAGCCATTTAGAGTGGAATTGCCATGCTTCATTCACTCACTTTTTATGGGGTATTTAAACCCCTTGTTATCTAATCATTGTCATCCTGTATTTTCCCTTTGGTTCTTCTATCTTTTCTCAGACCATAGAAAGACTGACTTTTATCACAAGAATGGAAAAGTTGTGCTATCCCTGCACATGTAGATGCCTTTGGAGCTAGCTTCCATCTTTTTAAAAGGGTGGGGTTTTGACATGGCCAGTCAATACTGGGAAAGTGAACTAATGCAGCTCAGTACACATTCATTATACCAACTGTGGTGGGTGCCATTTTATGATCCTGTTGATTATTATTTTTTAAACTAATCTTTTAATTAGTGTTAAATTGCTTTTACAGATATATTTTTAAATGAACAAAGATATAACACTATAACACCATAATGCTTTTACAGCTATAATTTTTAAAATGAAAAAAAACACACTATAACACCATAATGCTATAGTGGTATTTTAAAACAAAGATGGGGGGGGGGGGGGCTTTTCCAGTCACTGCCATTAACCATGAAGCAAAAATGGTAATGACCTGAATAATAATATTTTTTAAAAAATCTTGTAATGCTATAATGATATAACACCAAATTAACATTATAGTGTTATGGCATTATGGTGTTATTCATTTCATTTAAATATAGCTGTAAATGAATTTTAGCAATAGTTAAAAGATTTTTTTTCATCAAAGGTTCATGAAATGGTGCCCATCCACAGCAGTTATGCCACAACCGCTAGTATGAATGGAACACAGTGGGATAAACACAGAAACAATACAATATTTTGGAGAAAGTCAAATGCAATTCTGCTTGTAGCTTACAATGGAGTCTGGGTGGTTTATGAGGGCCAGGAGGAAGTACAGGAAGAATGGTAGGAAGTGGAATAGAGAGGAAGAAAATGGAAAACCCTTGAGTTTTCTGTTAGGTGGCTTTGCCAGTCAATCATACGGCACAGTACAGAATCGTAGGAAGCTGCCTATATCAAACTATTCAGTATTGGGCTATTTTTGTGAACCGCCCAGAGAGCTTTGGCTATGGGGCAGTATAGAAAGCAATGTAATTAAATAAATATTGCTACTCTGAATGGCAGTAGATCTCCTGTGACTCAGGCTAAGGTCTTTCCAGTTCAAGGGATCAAGTGGGAGTTGCCAGGGGTTGAACCCAGAACCTTTTGCATGGCAGACCACATGCTCTGCATGGAGCCTTTTTATCAAGTCACTGATTCTTTTTCCATACCTGGTTTGGTGTTTTACGCAGAACATCATCAAGAAGGTGATTGGGCAGAAGTTTGTGTACAAGTTTGTGTCGTTCCCTGAGATTTTAAAGATGGATCCCCATGCTGTGGAAATCAGCCGGGAGAGCCTTTTGCTGCAGGACAGCGACTGCAAGATACCTCTTGAGAGCAGAGAACAACACAAGCATGGCCTGTCAGTCCTGAAGAGCACAAGCCGTAATGAATACATTCATTCGGGGCTGTATTCATCATTCACCATCAACTCCCTGCAAAACCAGCCAGATACTCTCAAGCAGATCAAAACAGAAAAGCTGGAGGAGAAACTGGAAGAGACCACACCTTTGGAAGAAGTCCGGACTGTTATAAGGTTTGTGACAAACAAAACAGACAAGCAAGTCATGAGGCCCATTGTGTCTTTGCCATCAACATCTGAGGCAGCTGCTGCTTCTGCTTTTTTAGCATCCTCCGTCTCTGCAAAAATATCATCGTTAATGTTGCCCAATGCAGCCAGCATCTCCTCAGCATCGCCATCTTCCTCCCGGTCGCCATCTCTGTCTCCTATCTCGCCCCTTCCCTCGGAACACCGAAGCATCTTTTTGGAGTCCAGTTGCCAGGATTCCGATTCTCTTGAGCCACTGAACCTCTCTTCAGGATCCAAGACAAAATCTTCTTCTCTTCCGCCAAAGGCTAAGAAACCCAAAGGCTTAGAGATCTCACCACCTCCAATGGTTCTTTCAAGCACTGATCTCGGCTCTATTGCCCTTAACAGCCCCGCCCTCCCATCGGGATCTCTGACTCCAGCTTTCTTCACGGCCCAGGTAAGTCCTGGACACTTTGAATGACTTACTGCCAAGTCCCCGAGTACTTTCCATGTTGGCTGTTGTTCTTTGTGGGATGCATTTGGGCTGTGAAACCGCTCCAGGGATTATTTGTGCACTGTTCACTATTATATGACATGCTTTGCCCTTAGTGAAAAGTGCCTCGAAAGAAAAAGGAGACCAGTCAGGCAGTATGTAATTTATCATTTAAATATTCATTGAGTCACTTTTCTTTTAAACGTCTTCCAAGTGTTGTACAGTCATACAAATAACCAAATTACTTACCAATAAAAATGAAAAAAACACAGTTATCACAGATAAAGCAAGTACAAGCAGCAGCAAAAATCAGTAGTGCAGCAATCCATAACATCTTTAAAAGTAGTAGAATAGAGTAAATTGAAAGCCTTGGAGAATAATAAGATCTTAACCTAAATGGTAGGACTGTAGGAGACTCAGGAATCTGTTTGGGGAGGTTGTTCCAAAGAGAGGCACCACGGAAAAGCCTTAGGAATGTGGTGCCCTCTTTACCTCTCCCAGTATTCCTAGGCCTAAAATCAAATAAGCCATCCTTTCCCAAGATGTTGGACAACTTCTATCATCCCTAACAATCATGGCCAATGATGGGAACTGTAGTCCAACACAACTGGAGGGCACCAGGTTGAGGGAAAACTGGAAAAAATAATTATAGTTGCTCATGGTGTGTGTGTAAGAAATAGTCCTTGGGCAGCCGTTCACATCAATCCATTAAAGCTAGTTCCATCATATTCAGACTGTGACCAGATAGATTCACAAACAATTACAAGGAGTTTGTGGTTCAAATCCTGGCCATATACGCAGAGGGATACTTGGCTGATTTTTCCAGTACCACATGCAGTATGCATTTATTAAAGGTGACCTTTTCATGAGCTTGTATAGCAGATCCCATTTTGGGTTTTTTAAGAAAGGACTTTTAAGCCTATCAATTTCAAAGGCTTTGCAGGTTCATAAAAGCTTTGCTGCACAGTTCTCTCTGCATAGACCTACTGTATAGTCATGATATCAAATGGATTTGAGTTGTTTTGGTTGCAATGAGAGGTCATCTGAAATTAAGAGTTCACTGCTAAAGAAACCCACCGGATTGATCTGAAGTTTACTCTTCAGCAAACCAACAGCGTTTGGTTTAATGCTTATCACCCTTGCCTTCATGGAGTCCAAAGGATCACATTTAGTAGCCATGTAGAGCCAGGGTCCCAAAGCATTATTCAGAAGAAAGAACTATTGCAGTCAGTGGGTTTAGAATTGGAATGCTAGACAATGGAATGCTGGGAATTAACACAGAAATAGGCAGAGGTGCATTTGCATTGTTTGAAGGGGTAAGTTCAAACACAACTCCAGTTAGCATTGTCAGCTTTTAAACTGGCCTCTGTACCTTGGCCTTTGAACTGCAGCCATTAGCAGGTGATAATATTTATCTCTATGCTATGGAAAACTTCACCTGATAATTCTTATTTAAAAGCTTCTTGTGAAAAGCACAAGAACAAGCCAAGCTGGTGTGTGTGTGTGTGTTTCCCCATGGTCAGTTGGCAACCTCAACCTCAATAAGAGTGTGAGACAGACTGTTAGCAGATTAACTGCATTTTATATTTTGCTGGCACCATGGCCTTTTTCAAATGAAATATGAAATGACATGTTTAGGTCAAGCTGTTTTCTTTAATCATAACGTGGTTGTGTGGCATTCTGCATAAAAAGAAGCCCTGACTCCTTCAGGGTGGAATGAGTGTGTGTGCAACTGTCTCTCCCTTTTGCATTAAGCATCAGATGAGTTTTAACACATGAACCTCCAATACTGAGCTACAGGCACCTACTACTACTAGTACTACAAGTCTGGTAATGGTAGAAGGCTCTAGACTAGATTACGTTGAAAAGTAGACTGGTACTCTAGGTAGAGGTAGTGAGCAATGGATTTTCTTTTTGTTTCTAGGAAGAGGATTGTGGAAGCCAATGGCAACCTTCCTCTTTATACACTGCTCTCTTGCAAGAACTTCACGTTGTTTACTCCAGCACCAAAACTGAGCCTGATAGTTGAAGATAATAATGTGAATATGTATTTTAGAGTATGAAGATATGTACAGCCTATTCTTATGCATATTGTTTACTCAGTGGATTTTAGTATGACTGTCTTCCAACTATTGCATAGGACTACAGCCATAGAAACTTAATTTTGCATATATACTCAGAGAAGCCTTTTAAAGTTTACAGGGTTCGCTGAAGATAAATGTTCAGAAATGCACAGAAACTGCCCAGTAACAACCTACAGGTTGAAAGAGGCCTTAGCAAAATTATCCAGATACATGGGAAAGATTTTCATGAGGTGACAACATTGCTTCCACGAGCTGGTGACATGATTTGGGAGATAATTTCGCATCTGGTGATGGTGGTGGTAATGAAACCCTATCACTTATTCCACATAAAAATGAATGCAAGAAAATTATTTCCACTATGCCAGAGCCCAGACAACAGCCGGACTTCCAGTGTTGAGATCTGAAATCATATTGTATCTTATTTTTTAGCATACATTCAGTGGATACAAACCTTTGTGCATTCTTTCGTCTTACCTCTGCTCTCTTGATCCTGACTTGCAAACTGTTAAAAACATGCATTTATAAAGAACACTTTCCACTTTCCAATGTATCATGAACAACACTGCTTTGGTGAAGGTGGAGATATGTTTTTTTCTTCCTCTGTAACTCAGAGTAGACATTAATAGTTAATTTTCAGCCAGGGGAGTAGAAATTGCAAGGAGGCACAGAAATGGCATGTATCCTCAGGGAAATAGGTAGAGGGCAGGGGGGACTGGAAGCAGGTGTAGAAATTGTATGGCTTATTTGATCACCTTTCCCATCTCAAAATTAGCGGATCACATCATGCTTGTCAGTCGACTAGTTCAGGCATCAGGTCCTCCAGTTTTGGCTATTTAAATGCTTTCGTGGGGGCATATTATGGATAATAACATGGATTATCTCCCCCCCCCCCCCCGAGTAAGTATAAAAGAATAAGTATCTATTAGAGATAGCAGCTCTGGATTGCATCTAGTTAGTGTTGCCAACATCTAGTGTGGTGGCTGTGTTGTAGTTTTAATGTCTTCAGCATCACACATTTTAAAAAAACAATCAAGAACAATTTCATGTTGATTCCTGATATGCTGAAGTCCCTGTGTTGATTTCATGTGGCAGATATATATTGGTTGAACACATCCTTGCATGCTGAAAGGAACTATCTATGATATCCTCAGCCATATCTCTAGTTTGCAGTTGGATACTTATCAGGCAGGATAAATATCAATCAGCGCACAACATAAGGGTGTGTGCAGACATTCCCCACACAAAGCACATATCAAATTACTTCCAGGTTTCTATATCATGTCAAAATGAAATTGAGAATCAGACCTCAGTCCTGAAAGAAGGAAAGAGAGTCAGGTCATATGCAGCAATGTTGCAGAAAATATAGAAATTTAAGTGCCCACATTCTCAAAGCAGTTAGGTTGCGATATAATTTAAGAAGTGCAACACAGTTGGACTTTTATCAGCTCTATGATTGCTTAAATAAAAGCTTTTTAAAAGGAAAGAACTCTGGCATGAACCTTACATAGAGAAGGCTTAATATTGTGTATTAATACCCTTAAAGATGTACAAATGACTCTCCGTGGGGAACATAAAACCCCCAAAGAATCTCATGGCATAACCTCTCCAATATTAAAACACATAATCATCAGACAGGATTCCTAGTCTGGTGCATGCTAAAACCACTTCTATTTGGCTTAAAGCAGGGTTGGGCAACTTATGGCCCTCCAGGTGATTTAGTCTACAATTCCCAGTATCCCTCACAATTAGCTATGCTGGCTTGGGTTGATGGGAGTTGTAGGCCCAAATATCTGGAGAGCCACAACTTGCCTACCCCTCGCTTAATGCTCTGTGCTCAGATTTCATAGAAAACAATGGGTTTTAGATATTTTGCTGCCTAGGGAGAGCTTAGTTCTGGTAATGCCAAAAGACATGTGGTAGAACACTGAACAGTGATCAACACACTCTGTGATGCTAAAAAAAAGGGAACATAGTTATTTTGGGTACAAAAGCCTGAGAGTTTGCAGTTCTTTTAAAAATAAATGACCTGACAGTTGCTTTCTGAGCTGTGAGCTGCTTGCAAGAGAAATCTCAGATTTATTCATGAGTCATGCTATTGAAAATAGCAAACAGTGAGCACAGAAAATCCACACAAGCCTTGTTGGACACTCTAAGGCTGCAATCCTATACATATTTACTTGAGAATAAGCCTAATTGACTCCGAAGGACTTATTTTTGACTAGGCATGTTAGGAACATAAGAGGAGCCATGCTGGATCCAACCAAGGGTCCATCTAGTCCAGCATTCTGTTGTGTAAGTTTGTGCTGTAAGGCTGCAAGTCTATGCACACATACCTGAGTATATTCCACTGAGCAGAATGGAACATACATAGGATTGCAGTGTAAGACTTCCAGAGAGGTAAATGTATTGCATTTAAAGGACTAACATATTATATCATTAGCGTTTGTTCATCTGATGACGTGGATACTGATCCATAAAAGCTTATGCCATAAAAATGATCAGTCTTTAACATGCCACAAGACTTGTTTTTGCTGTACGGCTGCAACCTTATGCACTCTTGGGAATAAGTGCTATTGAATTCAATAGGACTTAGATTCTAACGTACCTAAAATTTGATGCTTAGAGAATATGGAAGCTCTTTATAGGAGCCGCATTCTATAGGGGCCTTAGTTGTCATTCTAGATGCAAGTATATCCTTTATTGTACAAAACAGGCCAGTTCACATGATACAGAGGCTTATTATAGGTTAATTAACCTACAGTTAGTTCCAGCACATGCGGGCCATGTATGGCTGCCATTTTGAATATGACTCTGATCAGGGGGTTGCAGGTGTTGTGTGAACCCAGCCATCATGGATTAATCAAGAAAGATGCCTGACAATCTGCAAAAAACAGACAGAACGGATTTAACAAAATCTGTAAATCCCTAGTCCAGCCACAATCACTGTCCAAGTGATAGTCTGTATGGAGTTGTCCAGACATTCTAAGCTCACCTCAAAGTTTGCTGGCAGTTATGGAAAGGAATCGATGTAACTCCTTGAGCTGAAGCTTCATCTGAATATATGCAGCATGGAAAAGAGCAACATCACTGTCCATACATTTTTGACTCCTCTGTGCTAGAAAACAAAGTTCCTCCTTGACTTCAGCTGGGCCCACACAGCATGTGACTTTGGAAATGGTGACCCGAACAAACATAAAAACTGAAATTACACTGTCTGTGAAATTGATTCCTGATTTGGAGTGATGTCATATCCTGCATGGGACAACATCATCAGCAACATTTGTTTGAAGTGTTAATAAACTTCCTAATTTACACATTAAAACATAGGGAGGGGAAGAGGAAGAGAAGTAGCTAGTTATTCATTGTATATCAATTATATACTGGTGTTCTGTAGATACTGAAGGGTTCACACAGTAACAACTATTTCTATAGCAGTTCTTATGCTTCTGTATACAGAAGATGTTGCGCAAGAAGATCTTTGGATCTAGTTTCACTTTTTTCACACAACATGCTTCCCTCCTTATATCTTAGCGTTTTCAGTATTGAGTCCTGCCAGGCTGCAAAGTGTCAAGCAGTCCTTTTATGAGTGGAAGAGTACCTTTGGATTGAGCTCTCTCTCCACCAGTCATGTTTTGCTCACGCTGCCATTTTCCAAGGGGTTGCAATAGAACTTGCCCAGAGACACTGAGAAAATATAGTACATGACAATCTAAGTATTTCTTCAACCAAATCCCCATTGAAAATGTTCATTAGAAAATCCTAAAGTTAGAAAAGCAAACAGTTTCCAAACACAAGGTGTTAAAATTACAATACTGAAAACGTTAAGATATAAGGAGAGAAACAAAGGGGAGAACTGTATTGTGTGTCAAGACATGATGAAGCTGAAGAATGGATAAACACAGGAAAACCCATTGGGTGTCTTTTGTCTTGCAGACCCCAAATGGATTGCTGTTGACCCCGAGCCCACTGCTTTCCAGCATTCACTTCTGGAGCAGCCTCAGTCCTGTTGCTCCTTTGAGTCCTGCCAGGCTGCAAGGACCAAACACCTTGTTCCAGGTAGGTTGGAATAGCGATGACCGCACTCTCTCAGGTGGATCTTGCTGCCCAGGTAACCCAATAAACTATTCACATTAATGTTGTGAACAAGACTGCCCCCCCTTCTCTCAGGAAAGAAGAGCTTTAAGAAGCAGGGTGAGAGGAGCGGTGAAGGTGTGTCAGGCAGTCATTGTAAAAGTCTACCAGTGTACTGTGTACAAGTTGCAGCCCAGCTGGTGTCGCATAGCTTCAAGATCTTGAGTTCTTGAAAACCCCAGATATCCAGCTTTCCACAAATCTCCCTTTCAACATTGGAGAAAGTGTCTTAGGTATAAACATGTCAGCACCATCACCTGGAATTTGGCCTTCAAGTTCACTTGGCTGACACAGGAAAAGCTGGGCCTACCAATAACAGGAAGCATAAGCAGATTGTGTCAGGGAAGCACCTGGAGCAAGCAGAGATGTTATAACTCCAGAATTACGATGCTATTGAATGGTTGGGTGTTGGGTGGGTGGTGGAAGGAAGGAAGGAAGGAAGGAAGGAAGGCACCAATACTGTCCTCGACTATCAAGTATGGTATATCAGCACAAGTCCATACATTTAACTTTGTAAGATGTGCAGCTTTTTAAAATTAAGAGTCTGTAGCAGCACCGCTGTGATATACTGTCTGTAAATATTCCAGTTTGTGTTGTCGTACTTTGCTACCTTGTATTCCCATTTACATTCCTTGGTTTAAAGAATTTAAAAAAGAAAACAAAAGGATTTGTGCTAACAAGGATATTTGGTGGCCTTATACCTCTCGGCTGCTTACAATTAGGTCAGAGTTCTATTGCTAACTTCTGTAAAAAAGAAAAGAAAGCAGTTTTAATGTTCTTATTTTTGCTGTTCCCCGCTGCATGCATGCATGCCCTTCCAAAAGTGTATGCTTGCACTCAAAACTGCTGTGTACCGCAAGGTTCTCCTATTGAAACATCAGTTGCCAATTATAGCAGGAAAACAGAATTCAGTTTAAAAAACCCAATGTGACATTGGGTTCTGCTTATTTTATTTATTTATTACATTTGTATCCCACCTTTTTTCCTCCAAGGAACCCAAGGGGGTGTACATAATCCTCTTCCCCTTCATTTTATTCTCACAACAACAACCCTGTGAGGGAGGTTGGGCTGAGAGTCTGTGACTGGCCCAAAGTCACCAGTGAGCTTCCTTGGTGGAGCAGGGACTGGAACCCAGATCTCCGAGTCCCACTCCAACACTCTAACCACTACATCACACTGGTTGTTACGTGTGCAGATAGTCTGATTCAGAGATCCATGCCCTGTGCCCCTGCCAACTCTATTCCAAGCTGAACCAATGAGAATGTGGCCAGTTAATTAACCCATTCAAATCTACGCCTGAATTTGTTTCCCCTCCTCCCTGTTCTGCCCTACAGGGACTAGCTATGAGCCGCCACACACACAACGGGAAAACAAAATCCAAATAAAAAAGCCCAAAGTGACATTGAGTTGTGCTTAAGCAAAGAATAGGAGGATTAAGGCGAAGGTGAAGAGTTGTGACCAGTTCCCAAGTTGACAATATACAATGCACCTGGGCAAATAAGATTCATACCAACAATATAAGTCATTATGAAAAAGTTCTTGTTGGTAATCCTGAATTTAATCTGCTCACACACACAGAGAGTATGGAATGTATATTAGGTTCAGAGAACTTGGAAGAAGATAAAACCTGTCTATTCAAACCCACGGATGAACTCCAGCTTATGCAAGAGCTTGAGTTCTTGAAAACACAAGAAACGCAGCTTCCCAGAGTTAGAGGAGCTCTTCTTACTTAGAAGATGACCTTCTATGCAGCAGTCCTAGGTAGACTGACCATATGAAAAGGAGGACAGGGCTCATGTAACTTTAACAGTTGTAGAGAAAAGGGAATTTCAACCAGTGTCATTTGTATGCAATTAGTTCCTGGTGAAATTCCCTCTTCATCACAACAGTTAAAGTTGCAGGGGCCCTGCCTTCTTTTGTATATGGTCACTCTAGTATAGTGCCTGCAACTTTAACTGTTGTGATGAAGAGGGAATTTCACCAGGAACTAATTGCATACAAATGACACTAGCTGAAATTCCCTTTTCTCTACAACTGTTAAAGTTACATGAGCCCTGTCCTCCTTTTCATACGGTCAGCCTAGTCCTAGGGCTCTATTTTGCCTCACATAAACTCTTTATTTTTAGTGTTCTGTAATTTTGCACACTTGATTAGAGACATCCAGTTCAGATCACATCACGTATCCCGTAGTGAGAGCCAAACACATCCAGCAACCATTAGTAGGGACTGGAAGTGAAAATGGGATGCAGATCCGTCACATCAAGAGGCCTATATTTGATTAATGTGTGGTTCAAAGAAAGGCCAGGATGACAAATCTATTAGCATAAAGAAAAGTGTTCTTCCTGAGAACCAAACAAGAAGTGGCAATGGCAGCTGTACCTGATCCAACTCACCAAATATTTCACTACAAAGAAAGGTTCACTGGGGATTGTATGCACTTTCCCATCCTTACAGGTAAAACTTTCCCCGATGAAGGGTGCTTTGAGGGAAAGCCAAGCTTTTTGTGTTCTTCAAGTATATATAGTAGATAGCAGAATAGACAAAGCAGAGAAATCTAAGCTTAATTTTCTTTACAAGAACAAATGATTCATGCTCACAGGAAGCAAACCCCTCATCCCGCCCCAGTAGAGGGGCTTTCAAAGCCCTGAGCAATCTTGCTGAACCTCTTTCAAGAGCCCAAATCCAGAGTTTTCTTTTTCTCCTCTTTTGGGAGCATGTTTATAAAGATGCAGCTAAGAGTGTGCTTTTCTGTTTACAAAAAAAAAAAAAATGTACAGCTTTACCCTTTCCAGCTTTCCCCTTTTATGGGGAGAATACTTACTCTAAAGAGGTGGAATGCACATGAAATTTGTGCCTATATTGTTTGGTTGCCTCTGGGGCCAAAATAGTCATAATGGCAGCAGTTCTATTTATTTACATGACTGCCTCTATTTGCATACAAAAGTAGGGTGTGGGTTTACTCTTACTTCAAAAGGGGAATCTGGGGTGGGTGGAGGAAGCTGGGCTCTCCCCAAGGTCCATTGGTCCAGGCACTTTTCTTCCCAACTGCCTCACTTCCTGGATTGAAGCTACAAGATAAAGGCTGGGGGAGTTCAACTCCCCAAACCCACTCATCTCCTAGGACCTTTGATATTAAAATTAGTCCTCTCCATTCCACTTTATCCATGACTTAAGAGTCATGTTGGCCGTCACATGAAGAACAAATGCAGCTGCTGCTATCACCTCTAGTTTGGCCCAAAGCAAATGAAGATTTGTAGTAGTGATGCATGTGATGTCTTGAGCAGAGCTAATTAGATTCATAGAAGTGAAGCCTATTAGGAGGTTAGGTGAAGTCAAGGAAGAGGAAATTTGAATGGTGAGTAGGAGCTGCAAGGAACTCTTGGGAACAGCAGAAAAGAGAAGACAGAAGAGATAGCCCTGGTCTCCATTAAGAGAGGTCCCCTCTACAAGATTTCGCTTTGATGCCCTGTTGCCCGATTATGCACATATATGGATAAGCGCATTTACGCCTAATACCTATTCACGAGAGGCGGTGAATTTACGGGCTGTATGAAACGTGCTTTAAAGTTGTTTACATGCAGAGAATTGCATGTTTACATGGCCGTAAGGCGCTTTAACTAACATGCATTTGATAATGCGCATAAGCAGAGATAAAAAGTGCCTCAACCCCCTATTTGCGCTCCGCTCTTGTAGAGGTAAAATCTGTAATGTGCCTTGAAAGAGCTTTAAATCGCTCTTGTAGAGGCACCCAGAGACCTTTTGCCCTTAGAACTACAAAATTGTGGTAGCTGCTGGACACAGGAAAGTTACTTAATTTTTATGAGTAAATAAACTCATGAAATATGCTGTGCATGTTGCTTATTTAAAGGTGCTAGGAAACAAAAGGCTGGAGGACTAACTTCAGCTCTCATCCATTCCTGTACGTTACAAGGAAAAGGGTTAAAGTTATGAAACAGCAAATTGTTGATATTAGCCCAATGAATTCTTGCCTAAGCTGCACCTTGAGGGCAGCTTTCCCATAGCTAACACACTCCTGCTCACCTAGCAGGACAGAGAATAGATTGCCACATACTGCTGGCCTTGCTAAATGAATGCTACACATGCCAAAGGGATGCTGCATGGGATAAAAATCCCAGCATCTGGGGATACATACACAATCCTTCCTAGGTTGGGGTCTGCATGTACCAACCTGATAAAATGGCCAGCTTGGATAGTGTCAGTCAACTAGTTATAGGGACCTAACAGGAAACAGATGCTGCTAAGAGCTGGACCACAGTGAGTATTCAAAGAGAAACTCAGCTGGATTAAAAAAAAAGCTTAAGTTAGTCCAGGACTTTGTTTCGAACAATGGCCAAGCACATGCTTCTTGGAGCTTAAAAGTAGAACACTCAGGTGTGTGTGTGTGGTGGCGGTGGCGGCAGCAGCAGCAGCAGCAGCCTTTTAGAGGTATACTGTCCCTGAACAGGGAGGTTCTTCTTCGTGGTCTCTGTGCATCACACATATGGGCTCGTGCCGACGCCGAGCCCGCTTCAGGAAACTTCGTTAGCTAGCTTAGAATTTAGGCAGGAACCCCTCCCCCCACCGTCCCACCGCGCATGCTCTGGGTTCCCACTTACCTCAGTTCTTCTTCGACCGCTGCACTGATCGCCTCGCAGGAGACTTCCTCTGATCGTTCGTATAGATTCTGTGAAGAACAATTGTTATATAGTTAGCTTAGTAGTGTTAGTAGTTCGTTTATCGTGTAGTTTAAAAAAAACAAAAAACTTTCTTGTTTGTTTCTTTTCTTAGCGTTAGATTAGACTGTGTGAAGGCCTGCACCAGCTTATGGCCCAGACCGTGCTTTTGAAGCATTGCTCGAGATGTCGAGCTAAATTAACCATAACTGATGGACATTTGTTGTGCCTAATTTGTCTGGGTGAGGCGCATATTGTAGAATCCTGTACGCATTGTATGGGTTTTTCACGCCAAACTAGAAGAAACCGTGCTGATCGCTTGCGTAGCCTCCTCTGGAGTAAGGCCCTCACTGCTGTTGATAGACCGCGTTTCGTCCAAATGGAATCGACCCCGTCTACTTCTGGGGAGTGTGGGCGTTCGCCAGTAAATCGCTCAGACCCAGCATTGCCTAGCTCACCCCCTTTGAAGGTTGCAGCTCAGGAACTAGCTTTGACGACCTTAAAAGCGGCCCCAAAAGGCGTGCGAAGTGGCCCAAAAGCAAGCCTCGAGACAAGCCTTCAAAAGCTCATAAACCAACTCCGAAACCGAAAAAATCCTCGGTACCGCCTTCAATACCGACCTTGAAGTCGGCACACTCGCTCCCTCCATCGCGGCTGTCATCGCCGCCCTCGGGAAGGCTGTTTACTTCGTCGGAACCGACTTCATCGATACCGACTGATCAGAGGCTCTCGATGCCGACGGTAGACCGTGCCTCATCGCTACCGCCAGCCCCCTCGGTACCATCGCCGGTACTGGTGGACTGCGCTTCTGATGCTGACCTTATGGAGACGCTTCCCATGGACCAGCAGAACCGGGCTCGTGACCTGCCGTCTCCACGGTCTCGAACATCCCACCGCAGTCTTTCCTACCGTTCTCGATCACGATCCCGCTTTCGGGACTGGGACAACTATTCGGATCGATCCTATCGTTCCAGCCAGCTGTCACGTTACCAAGACTCTCGATACCGCTTTGACCCCTATACCGGTCAACGCTTATCCAATGAACCTTTACCAGCTCCATCTTTGCCGCCCCCGCGAACGCACAAGGTTGTTACTGCTGACCCACATCGACGTCAAACCCCAGCTGCCGAGCCACGTCGACGTCAAACCCCAGCTGCAGCTGCAATTCCACCTTCGGTACCAGACAGGCGAAGGGATCCTTCACCGCAATCTATCGACGATTACGCCTTGGATACTTCCTCGGTACCGTCGCCGGCTCCGTCGCAACTGTCCCCATCGGATGGCCTTGCCTTCTATGGAGTTAGGAAATTTTTTGGACCAAATGTTGCGGATGGCGCAATCGCTCGGTATCGAGCTGCAACAACCGCAGGAGGAAGTGGACGATCGAATTTTTGACGTCATGTATACTGACCCTTCACCTCAGCTAACTCTGCCAATGGTCCCTACTCTCCTCAAGACTGTACAGCAATCTTGGACCAACCCAGCAACAATTGGCCCAACTTCTAAGTGGCTAGAAGCTCTGTATAAAGTGAAGGAGTCCGAAGCGCCTTTTCTTTTTCTCCACCCCAAGCCTAACTCAATTGTGGTGGAGGCATCACAGGGCAAATCGAACTGGACTCACGCTGCCCCAACGGATAAAGAGGGGTGGAAACTTGACGCGGTTGGGTGTAGAATTTACTCATCTGCAGCTCTGGGAATTAAGGTGGCGAATTACCAGGCCATGATGGCCCGGTACCAGCTCTTCCTTTGGGAGAAAATCTCAGCACTCACAGACTACCTGCCTGACGAACAGCGGGAGCTGGCGAGAGTTTTCCAAGCAGAGGCAGTGAGACTTTCCAAGCAGGAGCTGACCACCTCTCGCCACCAAACTGACTGTGCGGCTAAGGCTCTGGTTGGAGCAGTAGCCCTGCGCCGACATGCTTGGCTGCGATCCGCCACTCTGCCTCAAGAAACCAAAGCGAAAATCGAGGATTTACCTTTTGATGGTGATACCACTGATACCACCATGGATACCATTCATAAGGCTAAGATGACTGCACGGAAGATGGGTTTTACCAATCCTCCGCCACCGTCATACCGTCCTCGTAAGTGGTATCGGCCTGTCCCTTACCAACCATGACAGCAGCAGGACCGCACCCAGTGTTTCCAACCTACCCAGTCGGCCTCTTCTTACCAACCACGGAAGTCTGCGTCCAGCTTCAATAAGTCTCGCAGCAGACAGGACGTGGCTTCAAAACGTCGCCTTTGACTTTCGCCTTCCCAGTATCAGGTGTCGCCTAGTGGGAAACAGACTACAGCCCTTCTACTCAGTTTGGAACACCATCACCACAGACCGTTGGGTCCTCAACATCATCGCCAACGGTTACAAAATAGAGTTTCAAGTCTCCCCTCCTACGGGCACCATGAAGGTAACGCCTCCCTCAGAAACTTTGCTTCACGAGACATCTTCTCTCCTACAGAAGGGCGCAATCACAAGGATTCCAAAATCACATCTACACACGGGATTCTATTCTCGTTACTTCACGGTACCAAAGAGGGACGGGGGACTTCGCCCTATTATGGATCTCAGACACCTCAACAAATTCATAAAACAAAAGAAATTCCGCATGATCACTCTTGCAGTCATCTTGCCCCTACTCAAACGGAATAGATGGTTTACGCTAATAGACTTAAAGGACGCGTATTTTCACATCTCTATCCATCCATCACACCGGAAATATCTCAGGTTTGTGATCAGGCAACAGGCCTACCAATTTGCTGTGCTCCCGTTCGGCCTAAAGACCGCTCCCAGAGTCTTCACAAAGTGCACGTCAGCAGTCTGCGCACACCTTCGGTCCAGAAACATAGAACTATATCCTTACCTGGACGACTGGTTGATCGTGTCTACCTCCGAACTCAGAGCTGTCAGGGACGTCCACACCGTCTCTTCACTCCTCTCCGCCCTTGGCCTGCAAATAAACAGAGAAAAATCCATTTTTCTGCCTTCCCAGACGATTCAGTTTATTGGGGTTCATCCGGACTCCAGAGTGGGGCGGGCCTTCCTTCCCCCAGAAAGAAGAGGCATACTACAAGACCTCGCCACACGTCTGCAGCACGTCCATCGTGCCTCAGCCCTCACAATTTTACGCCTACTAGGCCTTATGGCTGCATCAGTGTTTGTGGTGCGTTGGGCGCGCCTAAACATGCGCCCCCTCCAGCAGCTCCTACTACAACATTTTTCCCCTGGTCAGAATCCGTCCAGAGTTATACTTACCATTCCAGAACACGTGCAGACCTCCCTGAGGTGGTGGTCTACCCCAAGCAATCTGTCACACGGCATGCCCTTCCAGAACGCTGGCCCGTCTCGCGTTTTAACGACGGACGCATCTTTAGAAGGATGGGGAGCGCACCTCGATGACCTTTGTATACAAGAAAGATGGTCACGCTCAGAAAGGCCCCTTCACATAAACATGCTAGAACTCATTGCAGTCAAAAAGGCACTTCATGCGTTCCAGATCCACTTACGGGGCCACCACGTTCACATACTGTCCGACAATGCCACCGTTGTATGGTATCTAAACAAAGAAGGAGGAACTCGGTCTTCCCAACTTCTATGACTGACCATGGATATTCTTCATTGGGCTATTCGCAGGAAAATAAGACTCTCAGCACTACACATTGCCGGCACGGACAATGTAAGAGCAGATTTTCTCAGCAGAGCATTCCACAACACCCACAAGTGGGAACTGTCGCCAGAGATCCTGCGTCTCCTCTTTGCCCGCTGGGGCACTCCTCACATTGACCTGTTTGCCACTCCTGCCAACGCAGTCTGTCCTGCTTTTTGCTCGAGGGCGGGGATAGGAAGGTCCTCACTCGGGGATGCCTTCCAATGGGACTGGTCCCAGGGCCTTCTTTACCTGTTCCCCCCGTTTCCACTAATAGCCCGAACAGTGGCACGAGCTCGGCGGTACCAGGCAGAGGCGATAATGATAGCCCCCTGGTGGCCGAGACAAGCGTGGTTCACACCACTCCTCAGGCTGGCACACCACCAGACTTGGCGTCTCCCCAACGTCCCGAACCTGCTGTCCAAGGACAAGGGCAACATACTCCACCCAGACCTCCAAACTTTGAGACTCACAGCCTGGAGGATCCAACCAGATGGCAGAACTTAGCCATCCCTCCTGGCATTCGATCCATCTTTGAAGCTGCCAAAAAGCCCTCTACTAGAGAATCATACGCCAGGAAATGGAAACGGTTCCAAACTTTTGCTACCGACCATGGTTTTAACTGTTACTCGGGCTCTATGGTCGGCGTGATTGAATTTCTTTACTCACTTCACGAGGCTGGCCTAAAGCAGTCTTCTATCCGTGTTTATTTGGCCGCCATCTCGGTGAACCATAACTTAGTGGACGGTTTTTCTGTGTTTACTCACCCACTATCTAAGACTTTCCTCAAAGGCCTACGCAACATGTTTCCTCCATTTCGCCCGCTAATGCCCCAATGGAACCTGTCCGTAGCCCTAACCGCTTTAACCTCTAAACCGTTTGAACCCTTGGCTACTGTCAATATTCGCCTTCTGACGCTGAAAACGGCCTTTCTGGTTGCGGTCACGTCCGCTCGGCGAGCATCGGAGCTTGCAGCGTTGCTTATAGATCCACCCTACACACAGTTCTTTCCTAACAAAGTTGTTTTGCGGCCTGGCCCTTCGTTTGTTCCTAAGGTCACATCTAGTTTCCATGTCAACCAGGACATCGTTCTCCCTACCTTCTTCAAGGCCTCTTCGGACCCGTTATGTTCTACGTTACACGCCTTGGACGTTCGGCGTGCGTTGGCTTTTTATAAATCCAGGTCGGAAGGTTTTCGCAAATCCCACCAACTCTTTATATGTTACGGAGGGAAGTCCAAAGGTTTGGCAGTCTCCTCGCAATGTCTCTCCCAGTGGATTGTAGACACAATTGCTCTCGCCTACCAAATAGTCGGCAAAGAGCCGCCGGTATCGCTTACCGCACATTCCACAAGAGGGCAAGCCACCTCCACAGCTTTCTTGTGTGGAGCATCCATTCCTGACCTCTGCAGGGCCGCAACTTGGTCTAATGCGTCGACCTTCGTCAAGCATTATCAGCTGGATGTCAGGGCTACACAGGACGCCTCCTTCGGTAGAGCAGTCCTCTCCTCAATATGCCAATAACCAAGCAGCGTGCCTACCCTCCTCCGGTAAGTCTTGCTTTTTACTCGCCCATATGTGTGATGCACAGAGACCACGAAGAAGAAATGCAGGTTGCTTACCTGTAACCGTAGTTCTTCGAGTGGTCATCTGTGCAGTCACACAACCCACCCGCCGTCCCCTCTTGGCAACGCTATTGTGGATGCTAAGATGTCATTCGGGCATGCTCATGTTATTCTGTTGAGTTCCCTCAGTCGCGAGGCTGGGCGATCTCATAGAACTGAGGTAAGTGGGAACCCGGAGCATGCGCGGTGGGACGGTGGGGGGAGGGGTTCCCGCCTAAACTCTAAGCTAGCTAAGGAAGTTTCCCGAAGCGCGCTCAGCGTTGGCGCGAGCCCATATGTGTGACTGCACAGATGACCACTCGAAGAACTACGGTTACAGGTAAGCAACCTGCATTTCACAGATCAAGGAGGAGTAGGGGTTAAATCATAGCTTTCCTGCTCAGATTGATCTCTCATTTTGCTAGGCGCTGCAGAATGCTAAGAAGATTTTTCTAAAACTAAAGCAGCCTGACGACTGGACGTAGTTCTTTGCTTGAAGTCTAGTATAATTGTCCAAGGCGGCCTTATTTAAATAGCAATATTGTAAATGCAGTGAATTGGTGATTTGATTAACCTGCCTAGAATGAAGAAGGAAAAGGGAAATAGTTTGTATGCCCTTAAGAACTGGCTTCTTCTAAACCCCTACCATCTTTGCCCTTCCAAAAATGGCAGTTTGTCCTACTTAAATCCCAGTGGTTATGGGAGCTGGAAAGTGAGAAATGGTGCTGTATAGTCCAATCTGCTACTCGCTTGACTTCTTCCAGAAACTCTTTGTTCTCAAAAAGGGTGAAGGTGCTGCTAGAGAAAATTAGACACATTATTTTGGCACACAAGCAAAAGTAGTTGGACTGGTGAAACCATTTATCTGAAGTTGGTTTACAGGTAAAACAACTTCTATTTCCCAGTGTATGGCGAGGAGGCAATTCTGTAGCAGCCAGGGTACTTCAGTGGCTCAGGTTAATTGGCAGAGCCTCCCATGGAATGTAATTAACTCACTCTGGATTTGAAAGCTTGCAGTATAATTAGGGCAATGAGAGACTTGTTCTGAGCTGCAGTTTACTGTGCAATAAAGGTCTAAACAATTGGAAGAAAACAGAGCTGGAATTTGTTGTCCACTGATGGATTTCTCTGGACAGCCACAATTCACACACTTATTTGTTTGCTTATTATTTGCCTTATGGTTGCACTGAATTGACTCAAGGGAAGACTCTAGGGTTTCCAAGTCAGGCTGCGAACAAACAGACAAAACAAAGAGAGCTCATTCTGAAGAGCCAGGACTTTGACAAGACATGGCAAGTAGAAGAAAAAAGGCTATGATGTGTTGCAGAATGATTTATTAGGCAAATGAGAGCAATTTGCATAATCGTAGGTAAACTCAGCATATATGCATTTATTTACTGGGTAAATCTCTGTAGTGAATCACTGCCCCTGTTTTACCTACTGAGGATATTTTTAGAACATCTTTGAAAAATGGGTTTAGAATAGGGTGACCAGATAAAATCCAGGTCAGGGCTCATGTAACTTTAACAGTTGCAGAGAAAAGGGAATTTCAGCCAGTGTCATTTGTATGCAATTAGTTCCTGGTGAAATTCCCTCTTCATCACAACTGTTAAAGTTGCAGGGGCCCTGCCTTCTTTTGTATATGGTCACTCTAGTATAGTGCCTGCACCTTTAACTGTTGTGATGAAGAGGGAATATCACCAGGAACTAATTGCATACAAATGACACTGGCTGAAATTCCCTTTTCTCTACAACTGTTAAAGTTACAGGAGCCCTGACCTGGTTTTTATCTGGTCAGCCTAGTTTAGAATGAGTTGCTAGTGGTACATTTCTTGTCTTAATCTCCAACCCCTAGATTTCTAGAAGTCAAATATCTAAGGAAAATATTGTTTGATTTTAACGCACTTTCAATTAAATCCATGAACATTAATACTCGGTTACCATATAGTGCATAGCCTGCAGATTCACATGCAGACCTGAGCTCTGGATAACATAGGACAAGTAAGATTTAATCAAAATAACGCCCTCTTTGCTTTTAAAATGGAACAGAATAGAGTAAATTAGAACAGCAACTGGAGGTGGAGAATCGCTTCAGCAATATATTTAGGTTGAGATGCTCACACAGGGATACTTGTTACAAGAACAGAGGTGTTGGAAGTACATGAGAGTGTCCAAATTTTTCTTGGTGAAATGGCGATTATGTTAGTGTGTGCCCTGCTTAGACTGCAGTTATAATACAAACTATGCTTCTTTCATGATGCAGAAGCCATGTGGAGACACAAAAGTAGTGAAATACAAGAGCAAGTAATATAACTTCTTAAGGTAAATTTCTGGTAAACTGAAGTTTCACAAACGGTTGAATTTATATCAAATCTGTTTTTCCCATGGCTGCAGTGTGGACAAAATTCTGCAAGAGACAACTGTACTCTGCCTTTTGAATACAGGCTGCACATACTTGTACTATCAGGATACCTGTATGCTAATCTGACAGGTCTTTCAAATATTTCTTGGTGTGTTTGTTTTAAATTGATATCCGTTCTGTCGATAGAACAATTTATTTATTTAGTACATTTTTACCCTGTCTTTTTTCTATTATGGAACTCAAGGCAGTGTACAAAGGGTTCCCAGATAGCCTATCAACCAGGCATTGATCATCAGCCCCAAACCTGTTTAGCTTTAAGGTGCCTCTATCCATGTGCGTTCAGATTACATCTCATCAATGAGATGCAACAAATGGGAATTTAAGAACCATGGGTAATAGAAGCACTTTCCTGTAAAAGGACAATTTCCCATTGTCCAGACCACATGTTTAAGAGCCAATTATACATTCTGCAAAATGAGATTTAAGATAGTAATATTATGGATTATACTGCTACATGTTGCAGGTGAGATCATATTTTTGAATGTTCCACCATGGAGAATAATTCCTTGAATGTAGTAAATTAGCACAAAGCTCTGCTGATCAATTCTTATATTAAGCATTCCTCCCTCATTCTCTGCTCATCAGAGGTGAGCGAAAGCTTCCACGTCTGATTCCACCACAGCTTGCAGTTACGCAGAAACTCAGGGAACTGTGGTTTATTCTAACGCTAGTTCATTAACAAGCCAGGATATCAAGCAGGGTACTGCTGCACTCAGGTCCTGCTTGTGGGCTTCCCATGGGCATCTGGTTGGCCACTGTGTGAACAGAAGGCTGGAATAAATAGGTATTTGATCTGATCCAGCAGGGCTCTTATGTTCTTGACCACAGTTTGATCCTGGCTTGTTTTAACAAACAAGTTAAAATAAACCACATTTCTCATCAAGTTTATGTATAAAGGAAATTTTTAATTAGTCAAAAGTAAAAAATGAAAATTTTTACATGCATAGGCTCAATTCAGACATGACGCCAAATTATGGCAAAGGACACTTAACTGCGTCTGACAATTTAACTACGTCTAAATATTGACAAACCATAGTTCATAATTGACTGGCAAACTAGAATCAGAAAGTGTGGTTTGAAGTGGGTATGCATTAACTATGGTTTGGCATGATGCCCTGAATTGACAAGCCTTTATTACAGCAATGCCTCCACCTCCAAAACCTGCTGTACCATGAAGAAAGCAGTGACCGTGTGAATCTGAATGCTAAGGACAGAAAAACAAAACAAACAAATTAAACCATAGTTGCCTGCTGATTATTTGGAAACTGAAATTGTGGTTTCCCATGATGTGTAAATTGAGCCATAAAATGTATGTCAGAGATAATAAAGTTTTCTTTCTGTTCCTTTTGCAGTTTCCAACTCTGCTAAATGGTCACATCCCCATGCAAATTCCCAGCTTGGATGGGGCCTCTTCTCCCATTCTCCTTTCTCCAAATGCTCATAAATCCTGATATCTCAGCAAATTAAGGACTCGCTAACAAACTGGATTTAACACAGCCATTCTGATGGGTTTCATTTTTCTGGTGACACCAGGAGGACATGATGAAACCCTCTTTTACTATGGTTTGCACTTTTCATTACATGGATGATCTACTTTTATGATGTTTATTTAGCATTTTTAAACAGTGTTTTTTTGTGTAAGAAAATCTGTTGTGCATTAAAAATGAGTTATAATTTTTTTATATCCTCGCTCTTCAAGTGTTGAACACTGTTTGTTAATGAAGTACCTTTCTTAATAGATTTCAAAACAATATCTAAAGGATGTGAAACTTTTTAATTCTGTATTTCTGCATATTATGCATCATGCTTGTGTAAACTATAACCGGCTGTGCCTTCTTTTGCATAATGTTATATAAATGATTTATATATTTCTCAGTATTAAGATAAAGGTTGAAAAGGAACCAAGTATTGAACACCCCCTGCCCCCGTGCTAGTATTTCAGTATTCCCCTCCTGGTAGGCCATAACGGTGCAGTGTATTCATGTAATTTTGAATTAAGTGCTTTCCAGTTATATAAAGAATTCCTTCTATTTCTTTGCTGAATTGAGGGGCCATAATAAATGTTTTGGCCAGTAAGTGTGTTTAAGAATAGGACACTATTTAGATATAGGTGCTTGAATTCTTCTCTGTGGTAAGAGGAACATGGCCTTAAAATATTTATAGCTTATTTTAGGGGCATTCTTAAGACTAGAGGATATAACCTTGCTCAGTACCATTCATTTTCATGTATTCATCAGATAGTTGGAAGAGATTTCAAAGTGATCTTTATTTTATTGACCATGTTCAAGGACATTTTTTCAAGTGTATTGTTAATCAGGGATGGGGAGCAAGTTGGCTCCTGTTTTGCATGGCCGAAAGTTTTTTAAAAAAAACCATATAGGCAGTATTGAGAATTTTGAGTAGTGTTTCTTGTAATCATGATTGCCCGAAAAAAGAAGCCTTTAAACATGATTTGAGTTTATCAACAACCATGAACCAAACACTGTAATACTCAGAAAAATGTTTTCAATGCTCTTTTTTCCTATACTAATCTAATATGTGGACATTATGGTTTTACAATACTGGGGCTTTTGGTCTCCCCAGCAGACTAAAACTCTGAAGGCTAAGGAATGGAGCTTGTCAGTGCCTAGAATGTGACAACTGGTTTCCTGAAGATGAAATACAACGTAAGAGGAGAATTAAATAAGTATGCTTGGCATTATAGAAATAAAATCATTGCATCCATCAGCTGTAATCTGGAAGATAGCCCATGCATGCATATTTTATGAACATGTTAACTATATCTAAATAGAGAAAAGATTCATCTCAACTTGCATCACATTCCCAGAGTTCCTTTCATTAAGCTGCAGTGCTTCTCTATACATAGCTTAATGGAGTCTAGCTTGAAAAATGCTGGTTCCGCTGATCTAGAAATATCTAGACACACTGGGAGAAATGGAAAGGTGTGTGTTTTAAAACAAAAATAATAAATTACTGATGTGCTCCAGCTGATTTTCACTACAGTTCACATTCTGAAGATGGTATCTAAATTCACCCTTTACTCTTTCTGGAACATTTTTTGCTATTTAAAGGAGCCACTGATTCCCCCCCCCCCCCCCCAAATCCACACACACATTCAAGTTTTAATTGTATGATACGCTCCTATAGTTTTTCCAGTTTATGTTCACCATTTTCATCCCCCCCCCCCTTTTGCAGGATGTATAATTTCAAACTGCAAGTTAACAAATCCTATAATATGTGGAAAACATGTTCACTACTGAATAGACTATTTCCCTTCACATAGAACTCTACTGGCAGATTCTTGGGATATTTGGAAATCATATTTTAATATGCTTTACAGAGTGCCATCTTCTTGATGCTTCTGATATTATATTCAACATTTATTTCCAATATTATGAATCTTAGTCTGTCGTTCATCGCTGGGAACTAAAACAACTATTATAAACCTGGAAAACAGAAAATAGGTATCTTGGTAAAATCTGCTTAAATTCTGGAAGATGATGGAATTTGACAAAAAAAATCCTAAAACAATCTTTAAAAGAATTAAGGACCAAAAGTAATCTGTACACTTTTTTGTGTTTTACTATATAAAACAAGAAATGCTCTAAACCTCAGCAACCACAACAGGGAAAAACATACTAGAGGGAGTCAAGTAAAATTTCTTGTTTCCAAGCATTTAAACATACTAGCCATGTTCTAGGGACCTTGATGGTTTCCATTACTAAAAAAAAGGATTTTTAAAAAACAACAACAACCACAGACCAACTATTCTGTAGCAATGGTAATTTGTAAATGACTGGTAGATGTGAATTACTAATTCATGCAAATTAAAAATCAACTAAAGGATAGAAAGCTAAAAGAAGATTGGCCATTAAATAGTTTTTGTGCAAAGGTCTGTGGACTCTGGAATGGTTTTAGAGAGGCAAACACTATATCTATATATCTATATAGATATATTATAGCAGTGCACTGGCAATGCACAACTTCATTCAATTGATGCAGGTTTACATCAAATGCAGGCTATATGCTTCACTTAAGATCCTTCCCATTCAAATGGACCAAGGTAGATGAAATCATCTAGACTCTGACTTATTTAGCTAGTCTAAAATGACACTGATATTAAAATGTGGTTATAAGATTTGCATTAGAGTTAACATCCAAGGCAACCTTCAGATTAGTTTCACATAACCCGGATCCCACTCTTTCTTTGCAAACAGCTACAGTGCTGAAGGATTCATCATGTCATCCTCATGATAATGGGAGCTTTGTTAAGGCCAGGAAATGCCAGTGTAGATATAGAAATCACATTTGCTGGGTGCAGCTGAGCTGCCGCCTTGCTCTTTCTTGTTCATATTGCCATTGCATCATCTTTCCACAAATCATGTAGAATTCTGCAGTCTTATTACAGCCTTCATTAGCTTTTTACAACTGAAGTGTATAAAGAAAATAGTCCTGTGAGAAATATTCTATCATCCAATGATATTTTAGACTGTCATTTGATTGCTGGACTAATTCATTTCACAGGGAAAAATCCATGCTGTTCTGTACAGGATAGTTAAGTAGCATGGGCTTTAGAGGGAGATGAGGGGTTAAGCATGGCATCTATGGGCACCTGGAAAAACACCAGACATTTATTACGGACAATAACCTGGTATGGTAGTATGTCTTCACTTGATTACCAGTTAACGAAAGGAAATGAGAGGTAAAGTGGTTTTGAGTATGTAACTTATTACTGAATATTCATTTTCTGCAGCAAACACATTACTTGTGAATGTCAGTACCTGCCTCATTCAATTTTTAAGCATACATTTGTTTATACCTGTTTGCTATGTGATACACCAAAATATACTGAACAGTCGTGTTTGCAGCGTAAAGTAAAAATCTTGTTGCTTGGGCACTGAGAGAAATATGCAAGGCAACACAAGGAAGAGTCATGAGAGGAGGACACTGAAATACATTAATGTGGATGTCATTTAACATTCATTGTTGGCATTCCATTACAATTAAGTAAAACTGGAGTTTCACCTTCTCTCTTGGAGATAACAGACATCATTCTGAAGCACACAAACTAAATAAAATAATTAAAGTTAGTTATATGTAAAAGGCTGGTGCTCTTTCTTGCACCCAATACACAAGAATTTTGGTCTCATGACATGCAGTAAAATAAATATTGGTTATTTACAAGACTTTCTCACAAAATCCTTAAATGTGGCCTACAGTTAGAGAGCTTATATATTTACCTGGGACACATATGTTTACATATATGATGCATGAGAAAATAGGAAACTTAGATTGTAATTAGACATTACATTTCTGAAGGTCTCCTTTAGAGGCACCATAGTGGTTGGTAATGATTAGGCTGACCATATGAAAAGGAGGACAGGGCTCATGTAACTTTAACAGTTGTAGAGCAAAGGGAATTTCAGCCAGTGTCATTTGTATGCAATTAGTTCCTGGTGAAATTCCCTCTTCATCACAACTGTTAAAGTTGCAGGCACTATACTAGAGTGACCATATACAAAAGAAGGCAGGGCCCTGCAACTTTAACTGTTGTGATGAAGAGGGAATTTCACCAGGAACTAATTGCATACAAATGACACTGGCTGAAATTCCCTTTGCTCTACAACTGTTAAAGTTACATGAGCCCTGTCCTCCTTTTCATATGGTCAGCTTAGTAATGATGGACTGAGCAAGGTAGCAGTGGCCTAAAATATCCATTAAGCAATCCTCCTTTTCCAACAAAAACATCCTCTAAATCAGAGAAGTACTTTAATTATTTTAATTCACTCTTTGCATTTGTAAACATTGGAATATTTTCAAGTTATTTACTTAACCTACCTCACAGGGCTGTTGTGAGGTTCAGTGATATTTGTACAATGCTTTAGAAAAAAAATTAAAAGATTACATATGTGGCAAGTAGCATTATTAAGGGCAAAGTAGAGTCCAGTCAGTACCACAGATGGCTTCTTATAGATTATGAATTCTTAGCATGGTCTTGCATAATTAATGTACCATTTGGTAATAGGTTTTTTAAAATGTGTAATGATAATGATCTCAGCCCCTTCTCTATTGGCCATGAGGATTTTGTTGTAGTAGTTTAGCAGTTCTCCCTCTTATCTCTGCTTTTTAACACAGTTTTTTAAAAGAAATCCCAGTCAGAATTCCAGTTTGGTACTTTATATACAGAGGGTTAGTTCTTTAAGTGGAACTCCTCTCATGGGACACTCCTGTCATGGGACACTTCGGCTGGAGGAGGGATCTCTGCTGATTCCTCCTTTCCCCTGCAGCCTCTTGAAAAAATGTTCTGAAGATGATGGGAAGCTGCAGAGAGAATTTGCAAAACTTGGGCTCTGTCCAATTCCTCCAGTGGGAGCTTCTACTGGATCTCAATCCCTTACGTTTGTGGAAGGAGGTCTTCTGTTCATGGAAGGGACTGTCTGGATCCAACCCAGAAATGAATAACTACTTCAAAACTGTTAATGGATCAAATTCTTTAAAACTAAGGGCAGTCTCCAACACCACACTACTGTTAATGTAAATGGCATTGCCTAGTATGAACGAGCTCTAGTTCAATGCCAATAACACTTGCGGCCGCAACAGGTTTCCCAGGGAAACCTGTCGTGCCAGTAAGTGCTATTGGTCATTGCTAGTGGTAGTGCAACGTAATTTACATTAGTGATAGTGTCACGTTGGACACTGCCCAAACTTTCAATTATGCACAGGGTGTCTACGGATATCACTCAGAGCAATAACTGTTCTTGTGAAAAAAGGCAACTCCTGAGGTAAAGTCATTTAAGAGTCTCCGTTTTCATTATAAGAAGTTTTGATGTCTGAAGGCTGATAAATTGAAGTTTGAAAATGCAAGCCGATCAATCAAACACAAAGTGAAAACAAAATTGTAACATTTTGTTTTCCAACTTATTTTATATGAAATCCAGTGTCCCCGTTTTAAAGTTTCTCAAGTTCACAATGTGCAATTTGACATGCAACATATTAATAAAAATGACAAACAAATTACAAGCAAACATAGTTTTTTTTAATTAACCACAGTTCATGGTATATTTATTTCCAAAGTGTCACTTGTGCTGAAATTGACCCATCTTTTATTCCCCTCCCGAACAGGATAACCAGAAATTGAATCACTTTGCCTCGTCTTGTATCATGTGTGTTAAAATGGAATCTGCTGCTACTGTTATTACTAATGCAAAGTAAGAAACACAAAATAAGCTGTACTGTATTAGCCATGTTTTGTATGAAGCCAGCCCACTAACATCTGCAGAAACCTATGCCTTGGTTCCAGGAAGCAGTGTTTGAACCAGAAGAATATGGCCTGGATAGGAGAACAGTTCTGGTCTAACAAAACATGGTTTGTTGGATCAGAATACGTTTTCCTCTCATTCCCTTTTCCACTACCTCCCACTCCCTACAAACCAGGATTGTACATAGGACACTCCTAATCAATAAACCATAGTCTGATTTTATGCCCCCTTCAAAGAGGGACTAGGATGCAGTAATCGTTGCTACAGCTGATCTAAACATGAAAGCTAGTTTTTGCACAAAGTCTTCACTGAATCAATGTGCTAGTCTACAAATATATAATGGAATGCTTGTCATAAAACATCCAAACACAACTGAGGATTTCCATATAATATTTATACTTTCAAAAGTACAATATTAATACAGGTCCATCAGTTAGAAATAACAGCAGTTTGTTAGCTCTACAGGGCTTCTTTAACGTAAAACCAGCTTACAAATGCTGAAAAGCAGCAGTGGTCCAATAGTCACCATTACACACAAATTTGTCATATCTTCCAGAAAAAAAAATGTTCCCAAATTCAATTTACTAGTATCATGAAATATTAATAAAACATCCCCAAACATGCCACAATCACTATTCACAAATAAAGTTAAAGAAACATACAAAAATTTTCACTTAATACTGTTAAATAACAATAATAAACTACAAGATTTCCTGAACAGAAATGGTAGGACCCCTGAATGTTTTACAGTGAACATCAGGAAAAAAATTAAGTTATCTATGACTATTTTTCATGATATACCAGCCAAAGATTTACATAACCATTTCAAAATATACCAATAAAGATTTACAGCCTCTTGAAGATGCACTAAACAAATAGGTTCAGAAACACAAATGCTTAAAAATACTGTTACTATCACCAGGAGGTACTTATGATACTCACTGAGATGCATAAGCTTAGTAGTAACATGTTGACTAGCTCCAATAAACAGATAACATCTAAGATCTTTAAAACTCTCTAAGTTCTCATGCTTTACAAAATCTGCAGTATGGAGTGATGTCTTCTCTCTACTATGGACTTGCATTCTTCCAGTGGATTTCCAGTGAATATGTTGCCACAGAACAGCCATGAAAGCACGGGGGGTTGAGCGGGGAGAGAGAGGCTGGGATGCACGGCTCCCATATTTTTGTCCTTAGTCATTGGAACGTCAAGAAAAAGACCATGTTTCCAAAGCAACCCAGGAGAGAATGTATACAAAATGTTCTAAGTATATAGGTTAGAAAAAGGTAGAGAGCGAAGGGAACTGCATTAGGAGTCACATGCGCGTGTTTACACCCACGAGAGCAACGCCAGATGAAATTTGTAAGCCAATTCTCAGTAACGGAGATGGAACCTGATTGCATGTAACAAAGGAACTATTTTTCACCTGTTCGAATCAACATCTGTACGAAGTGCTTTTAAAAAAAGTCTTTTGTACTATTTGAGTTACTTTACATCTATTGTTAAATAAGAAATTTACGGGCCAAGAACTTAGGAGCGTTAAAGACAAATGTACCTATTTAACAGTCAAGAAAGCTATGTTTACATTCCAGGAAACATTGCAGTTAAAAAAAAGGGGATAAGAAGGTATAAAACTGCAGCAATAATTCATGAAGAGAAACAGATGCATTCACATATGATATAAAGCCACTGCAACTTCTGCAGGCATTCAATTGTTTTGTTAACTATACAGACAGTAGTTATTTAGCAGCAATGATTCCGCAATAAATAATGCACTGTGTTTCTCAGTCCTGCACAAAAATTGCAGCTACTGTTACATTAACAGTTGTAACCTACTGGCTCTAACGGCAGAGGAGACCTTAAAATTGACTGTACAAAAATTTGTCACACTGTGACAACAAATATAAAAACATAACCAGCAGGTCGGAAATAAAAAGACTGCACTGCAAGGAGGGCAGTGTACACAAACAGAGTTCAAGTCCACCAAGGGGACAACTACAGTCCTTGATGGATGTAAGGGAGCCTTGGGCTTGAAACTGCACTGCTAGCCTCAGAACAGCATGCTTTGCCTTCTGTTCTTCCCATGTCCTGAAACGTAAAACAGAAATGGTGTTAAGGAATCCAAGCCAGCGGATGACTCCCACCATCACAGTACAAGATCCTAGTGTCTTCAATAGACGGGTAGGTTTTATTTTGCTTTTTATTTCTATTTTATACTGTAGTTTTAAGCCTACATTATATTTTATCATGTATTTTATGGCTGAATTGTTGTGAGCTGTCCAGTGAGCATCAGCTACTGGGGTACAGGAATGAAACAAACAAACAAACTGTTCCTTTGTGCTTTATCCCTGTAGCAACCCTCTCATTGTTTTCCTATGAAATATACCTGGTGACATATAGCAAAATGCAGCAGCTCCAAACTATGCAAGAGTACTTGTTTTCCTCACTTTAGTTCCTTGAACTCAGAGCAAAAACTCCATAGGTGCGGAGTGCTTAAAACGCAGACACCAAAAACACATTTGAGGAATTTAAATAATTCCAACTATTCACTTACAAGGTGTCAACTTTACAGTTTTACTAACCCCCAGCTAGTGCAAACCTGAAACAAAAATGCATATCTTAGAAGCTGACAAACCTGTCTCTGGGTAAGTGGAATTTCGAAAGCCAGGGTCTTTCTGCAACTGAATATCTTTCAAAGTGAATATGGACACACCTGAAACAACATGGAAAGTGAATTTGTACCTGAACAAGAGCCTCTCTAAAACCAAACCAAAACAAAACATATGTGCTCAGAAGCTGCAATAAACTTCAATGGCTGTTTGATGGAACACCAGGGAAGCAAACACTGGGGCAAATGAAGGGATTTAGGGTTTTGTTTAGAAGTTATAGGAGCTTATCACTGAATCACTTATGATTCAGAAAGTGGAGGAAAGAAGGAGAAAGGAATGTTGCCCCCCCCCCCCCCTATCGCTGCCCTGAACCCCATCTGGACAAGAACAGGAAGAGCTAACAGCCCAAGATTGGTTAAATGATCCTGATAGAAAGAGGAAGTTGCTTGTGGGAGAATGTTGTCTCATAGAATTCTGGTGTTGGTCAATGCCTATTAATTCCTACCCAACTGGACTCAGCCTATTGACTCAGTGCAGTCTTTAGAAAGGTTCTTGGTTTAGGAAGCAGCAGCCACATAACAAGTACCAAATAAGGGTGCCTCTACAAGAGGCATTTAAAGCTCTTTCAAGGCGCATTAAAAAAATTACCTCTACAAGAATGGAGCACAAATCGGGCGTAGAGGCGCGTTATCTCCCTGATTATGCGCATTATCGAATGCACGTTAAATCGCGAGTTTTATTTTGCTCCGTCCGTTAAAGCGCATTTTGACTGTGTGAATAAGCGCTTATGCGCATTAACTACTTGTAAAGCGCATTTTGGACCTCTGTTAATGCGCTTCGCCGCTTCTCGCCGCCTCTTGTGCAGAGGGATTAGGCGTAAATGCGCTTCTGCGATTATGCGCATAATTGCCTAACCAGGTGCAAAAGCAAATCCTTGTAGAGGGGACCTAAGTACTCCAAACACGATGCGAATTAGATTCAAACTAATACGATGAGGTATGCACTTACTTTCTGGTAGAGTATGTATCCTTGTTCCAAGACTTCTAAAATAGGCATGCTTCATAGCTTCTTCTGCTGAGACTCTTTTCTTTGATTCATACTGTTAAAGAAAAAAGAAGATATAAAATATTTTACATCATAGGTCAGTGGAAAAGCTCATGTTTTGCATGCCTAACATCTCAAATTCAACACTGAGAATATCTAGCTATAAAGCAATTCAGGTTGAAAGGCTGGGAAATGCTTCTCTCTGAGACCCTGGTGAACTTCTGCAAGTCTGGGTAGACAATACTGAGCTACATGAACTCATGGCTTGACTCAACATAAAGCAGCTTCCAACCAGACCTCCAAAGAGACAAGGACACTGTTATGTTTTATATGTTTGCTGCAGTGGAAACTGGCAGTTCCGATGTGATGAATCTGCTCTAGGTTTCAGTCAGAACTAATCAGAACTCTAAAGGAGCTATCCATACTTTGGATAGCTCCTTTAGTTCTGATTGGTTCTGACTAAAATCCAGAGCGCATTCACTGGCTCACTGATATTGGAGCCACCAGCCTCCACTGGTCTGCTGTCTATTCTGATTATTTTGAATGTGACTTTTGTCACTACGTCACCCAAGAAGATAAAAGATTTCTTTTATTAATTATTCACTACAAGTTTTTGTACCCCACTCTTCAGTCAAGAAGACTTTCAGAGCAGCTTGCAAAGATTAAAAAAACAAAAACAAAATTATTCTTTAAACACACACCACACACACACACACACACACACCATTAATAGCACACAAAACAACAGTTCTAATTCAAAAAATAATAAAGAAAAAAAAAGCCCTAGGCAAATAAAAACGGCACTGAACATTTTCAAGTCTGGTGATAGACACCTTCCTGGAAAGAACATTCCATAACTGAGGTACCACCTTAGATTTCCCTGGTCACCACTCACCACATTTCTGAAGGTGTGGCTAACATTCTAGGGATATGGAGGATGATCTTAATACTTGGGCAAGGTACAAGAAGACAGGCACCTCTGTCCCAAGCCATTTCAGGATTTAAAGGTAACTATTAGCACTTTGAATTGTACTCAAAAACAGGCTAGTAGCTAATTTCAAGTTGTTTCAAAGAGCGTGTTCC
Organism: Anniella stebbinsi; assembly: GCA_029215795.1. Taxonomy (NCBI): domain Eukaryota; kingdom Metazoa; phylum Chordata; class Lepidosauria; order Squamata; family Anniellidae; genus Anniella; species Anniella stebbinsi. The sequence goes on along the minus strand of JARDYH010000003.1, from coordinate 43,836,887 downwards.
TAGTCCCAGTCAGTTAGCTTGCTGCTGTATTTTGTATCAAATGAAGTTTCCAAGTAGTTTTCAAAGGCAGCCCAGATACAGTAGTCTAAATGAGTTCTTCCCAGAGTCTGGATAATCATGGTTAGGCTATATCTATGAGAGGTCACAACTGGAAAAAAGTGTTTCATGCCAAGGATTTAGTTGGGCCTCCAAGATAAGGCAAAATCTAATACCCGCCCCCCTAAAAAACAGCCACACCTCTACATTGTCAGAACTGAATTTCAGTTTACTGGCTCTTATCCAGTCTATTGCTGACTTCAGGCCCCAGTTCAGCAACTAAATGGCCTGATGAATCTGATGACAGGGGAAACAGAGTTGGGTGTCATCAGCACACTGCTGACACTTCACCCCAGATCTCTAAATGACCTCACTCAGCAGTTTCATATAGATGATAAAATTGCATGGGGAATAAAACAGCATCCTGTGGCACATGGTACCCCAAGACCACCTGGAATAGAACCAGTAGACTAGTGTAGTTTTGGCCCCACCTTCTCTGCCTTTGCCTTTAGCCCCTCTCACCAATAGAATGCAGTCCCTGAGAGCTCCTTTGAAATTGAATTCAGAAAGAAGTTCCCCACCCTTGTTCCGGAACAACATGGGAGGCGACAAGGTAGTGGCGTCTCCCTCCCCAATCTGCGATGGAGGCCTCTTATAGATCAAAAAGCCTTCTATCTACAGAGGGACATCATAAGAGACAACCCAGTTTCCTGCAGCTATTTCTTTCCCGCTACCCCTCTCATCTCATACTACGCATGCTACTCATTGTGAGAAAGGAACAAAAACATCAAACTTTCCCTCTCCCCACTCACCCAGAAAAACAGGCTAAATGGAACAATTTATGCAAAATGACGCTTTTGCTCATTCCTTCGATGTAGGACTCCCTATAGGATTCAAAATAGTCTCTCTTTTGTAAAATAAGACTGTATGTTGTGCCTATCATCTTCTCTGAGGGGAAAAACCTGTCCCAAGGAAAATAAAATAACTCACATCATGTTCCTTAAAACTGAATAATGTATTCTAAAACCCCAGGTTTCAAAAACAAGCTAACACACAAATAAATATTTCAGTTTTTCATCCAGAAGCTGGAGAAAAAGGGATAAACATGGCGACTGGAGATGGTGGGCTGGGACTCGGGATTAGGAGTCACAGGAAGCTGTTTACTGTAAAGAGCATCTCTGAGTTTCTGCTCAGCTCCTCCCTAGCTTCTGATATTTAAATCAGCCACTGCATTCAGTTTTTTAGGTTCTCCTCTACACCATTAGGGCTAGAAAGTTTGCTTTAATAAGGGTGTGGAATTAAGTGCTTGCATAACAATTGCATGGATGTGGAGAACACACAAATACGTACATTCCTAACTATAGTCTGCTGTGAATCAAGGTAGATTTTTCAGCATTTTACTATATGAAACCATTGGTGGTGGGGGAATGAACCTTAAAAATAAGAAAGAAAGAGTGCTTCTACATTCAAGAGAGCAAACAGACCTCACTTCCATCCAGTGCTGAATCATGAACTGATCATGCACTGCAGGTAACTTTGTACTCCCATCATCTACTAAGTAAATCATGCAACTTAAGCTGCAGAGTTCTTCTGAAAAGCTCAGTATACATGTATAAAGAGTTATTTTTAAAAGAGACCAAAGCAAAGAGCAGCTTACTTGAAGAAATTTCACTATCAGTTCAATGCCTTCTGAGTCAAGCCTAGAAATAAACAAGAGCAAGTTTAGTGCTTAACAGTTTCACATTCATAAACATTGCTTCTCAATGTAGGGTCTAACAACAGAAGTGATGTTTGTGTCTCTTCATTCACAGAAGAGTGATCCCCTTCCTTTTAAAATACTCAAGCACTGGAGGCAAATAAAACTTCTAATTATACACTAACAAGGAGTTTATGGGAGCCTAGTTGTGCAACTCCATTTGCAAAGTCATGCCTCTGCCAATACGTATAGGCAATACATTTTTTAAAGCTAATGGTAGGATTCAAGGGCACATGCTGGGTTAAGTTGCTATCAAGGTGTGCTGGGCAACAAAACTTGCATTCTGCCCGCAAATGTTATAAGGCAAATAAGATGAGGAGAATCATTAGCAATCACATAATTTATTTTATTCTAAGATCCCTCTTACGTTAATCAAGCTCTACTTAAAAATAGACTGGCACATTGTGGGGTTTTGTTTTTTTTTAAAGGGGGGGAAATCAAAATAGGACATCCTGTAATCCTATACAAAAGACCTATAATCTGTATTCAGCACTTGGATGACAATATCAAATTTCTGGGGTGCTTCCAGATGAGACTGTTATGGTGCCATCAGCTGCCTCATTCATGGAATTTTATGGGAGGTCCAGATGACATCAGCTTCCATTTGTAACCCCTACATGTTTCCCCAGCTCTTTGCTTTCCAAAAATAAATAAATCCGTAAGGAGGGAAAGATGGAATAGCTGCAGAATGCCTTTTGATCAGTAGTGCTAGGAGCTGCCCTTCTGGAAGCACCCATGGAAAGGATCGTTTCCTAATTTTGCAAGGTACAAAAACTATTAATTGGACTATAAACAGGTATTCTACAAACTTGCTTCTTACCTATAATTGCTAATATAAAAGTGCGGCAGTTCACTGGAGAAAAAGTAGCCCAACATTAAGAATCTCAACATTATAGGTCCTCCTCCGGGTGCCTACTACGAGGGAAGCTAGGAGGATGGCAACAAGGAAGAGGGCCTTCTCAGTGGGAATGATCTCCGCAATGAGGCCCGCCTGGCGCCAACATTGTTATCTTTTCAGCACCAGGTCAAGACTTTTCTCTACTCCCAGGCATTTAACAGCATATGCTGAGTTTTTAATTGACCCCAGAACTATATTTAGGCCTGGCTGAGAGCTCACACTTGTTTTAAATGTATATTGTCTTTATATGTTGTCTGGTTTTATGCTTTTATGGTTTTAAATTTTGTATATCGATTTTTGATGTTCAAAGTTTGAATTTTTGTAAACTGCCCAGAGAGCTTCGGCTATGGGACGGTATATGAAGAAGAAGAAGAAGAAGAAGAAGAAGAAGAAGAAGAAGAAGAAGAAGAAGAAGAAGAAGGTGGTGACCACATTTCACCATGCCATGCCACTGCTTTATCCTGAAAAATGTGCTCATTCGTCTCCATGTCTTCAGATGCAGACCCTTATGGTTACAACAGAAAAGCAGCAGCTCTAGTGCTCTAACTTCAGTACCTTGGAGCATGGTTGATTAAAGGCTGAGGCTTGTATTTCGGGAAGTTGTAGTTCCTAAACTCATCGCTGGAAGTAATGCCTGGCCATGTTTCTTGTGATGGAGTTCCTGAGTTGAAAGATTAAATAAGTTACATCCATACAAGGAGGACAAACAACATGCCAACAGGAAAATAAAATTTTAAAAATTGCATTTGAACCCAAAAGAGAAAGTAAGCAATCAATAATATTTTAGTTTAAATTTAGTGGAATTACAGATAATTTGCAATAATAAAAGCACCCTCCCTTTAAGAGCAGAAACATAGTATAATTACAGTTTTGACACACTTTCAGAAATCCTCTTAAAAAGAGCAAGGTAAAGCCAGAACTGTAAACTACATATAATCTATTTACCTAGAAGTCTGAAAATTAAGTGCAATTCGTCTTCAACGGTTGACCCAGGAAAGAGAGGTCTGCCAGATGCCATTTCGAAAAATATACATCCAACTCCCCTTTAAACAGAAAAAGTTAAAATGAGAGTTAAAATGGGGATAATTTTTGTGGGGGGTGTATAACAATTCCTGATTGCTATGATGTGCCTTGCTTGACCTAACCATGTACTGTTGCTAATACTAACGGGAATAAAACAAAGAGTTGTCCATGAGTTAACACACGGGGAAACAAACCTACAGCACCTAGATGGAGTCTGGAGAGCCATAGGGTACATCGGATTCCTGGATTGGAGACACCGCTCCAACCTCAGACCTAGGAGTCTAAGCTCCCCAACCCATCCCCCACCCTCCACCCAGCCAGCACGGTGAGAACCACATTGGCTGTCTCTCTGAGGTCACAAAGGCAACTTTAGAAGGAAGGGGAAGGGGACATGCCAGAAGGAGGGGAGGGAAGAGCTTATGTCATATTCCTGTAGCTCCTCTCTGATGCCTCAGCTAGATGGGTTGTTCCCCGCCTCGATCCAGAGGGAGAGGCGGGTAAGAAATAATAATAATAATAATAATAATAATAATAATAATAATGTAAAGCGGGAGGCGCAGTGGAGCCGAGGCCTCCCATTCTGCTCTGGATACTCATAAGTCGCCAAGTTCGGAGGGTGCCGAGTGTCAAGGGTGGATCCAGTAGGACTGAGCCCTAAATTGCATTATTGTCCTTCCACCAGAAGTAAAAAGTAATTGACAGAATGTGCATGCACTGGAAATATTTCTCCTGGTGAATCCCAATCAATCTCACTACTGCAATTTTGGGATTCAAAATATGGAGGAGTTTCATTTCTTCTTTTAAAATAATGAGTTCAGGGACTTGACAACTCAACTCAGGAGCATAAATTATGTTCTCCCTCTCTTTGCCCCAATATCATAAGTGTAAAGTAGAGGAGCTTTGAATGTATACGTTTTGGTCCTAAACCAGTGTCTGTCGGCAGCAATGGACTGGATGAGGGCAAACAAATTGAAGCTTAATCCAGACAAGACAGAGGTGCTCCTGGTCAGTCAAAAGGCAGAGCAGGGAATAGGGATTCAGCTTGTGTTGGATGGGGTTACACTCCCCCTGAAGACACAGGTTTGCAGCTTGGGTGTATTTTGGATTCAGCCCTGAGCCTGGATGCCCAGGTTTCGGTGCTGGCCAGGAGTGCATTTGCACAGTTAAAGCTTGTGCGCCAGCTGCGCCCGTTCCTTGAGATGTCGGACCTGGCCATGGTGACACACGCCTTAGTTACATCCCGTTTGGATTACTGTAATGCGTTCTACATGGGCTGCCTTTGAAGAGTGTTTGGAAGCTTCAGCTGGTTCAAAGAGCTGCGGCCAGATTGTTGGGTACAGGGAGCATACAACTCCCCTGTTAAAACAGCTCCACTGGCTTCCAGTCTGTTTCCGGGCACAATTCAAAGTGCTGGTTATGACCTAAAAAGCCCTATACGGCTCGGGTCCAGGATATCTGAAAGACCGTATTCTCCCTTATGAGCCTATCCGGCCCCTGAGGTCTTCAGAGGAGGCCCTTTTATCTGTCCCACCACCATCACAGGCACACCTGGTGGGAACGAGGGAGAGGGCCTTCTCGGTGGCTGCCCCGGGGCTCTGGAACTCCCTTCCCAGGGAAGCTAGACTGGCTCCCTCCTTGGTGTGCTTTCGGAGGCAGGCAAAAACCTTTCTGTTTCAGCAGGCCTTTGGGGAGTAATTCATACCTTTCTGGATGTACTACTTATAGTTCAGATTTTTAATTATGTGTATTTAAAATGTTTTTAAATGTTTTAAATATTTTAAAATTGTACTATGTTTAATTATATTTTTAATTTTTGTATATCACTATTTGTTTTAACTGTACATGTTTTAATTTGTAAGCCGCCTTGAGTCCCATTATTGGGAAAACGGCGGGATATAAATAAATATAAATATAATAATAATAATAATAATAAGAAGAAGAAGAACAAGAACAAGAACAAGAAGAAGATGTGACAATGCTACAGAGTTTGAAGGACAAAAAGCACATACGATGCAGAATTGGACTGAAAGCAAACATAAATGAGTATTTAAGAAAGACATACCACATGTCAATTTGTGTTGAATATTCGGAAGATCCAAGGAGAACATCAGGCGGCCTATACCATAGTGTGACAACCTCATTGGAATACGTCTTTGTAGGGACAGATTTTGCTCTAGCCAAGCCTTCAAAAATAAAGGGAAGTATGAATTTCCTGTAGACCCATAGGAGACACTTCCATTTCATACCTATATCCATATTTGCTTTCATTTGTGCTTCTGTGTGGTTGGATACTACTGGGCATTTAAAATATGTAATGCTGGCTGCAATAAAACAGGTGTGTACAAATCATTACAAGATGGCCATGCTTTTCAGAGCTTAATTCTCCCAATAAGAATAAAACACTGCATATATTCTCAGCTACATTTGCTTAACATCAATAGGGATACAAATTGATTGTGGGAGGAGGGTATTGGGAGCAGAAGATAGCATTACTAAGCATTGTGGGTCTCCACAGGCCATTAACATGGCCAAGACATGACCAGAGTTGAGGGGAAAGGAAGGAGGCAGCTTCCACTCTCCTGCACCTTTCCCCAAACCTGGGTACTTTTTGGGTACTGGGATTTGCTCAGCAGGATGAGGAAAACGAGGAGGAAGAAGAGAAGGGAAATGTCACTCTGCCCCTTTCCTTTACCATCTTTCCTGCACATTTGTTTTGTTCACACTGACCTGGTTTGCACAATCACAGCAGCTGAAACAAGCCACGGTGGCTTGTTGTAGCTTCCATGCGGGCTAGCCAGATTTCCCTAACCTGGGCAGCATGGTTTGTTTGGGGTGGGCAGCAATCTTTAAATAACCCAACAACAGCCCATGGGTTATTTGAGGGTTGCTGCCCACCCCAAACAAGCCATGCCAGCTGAGTTTGGATGACAAGGCAAGCCACACTTGTGCAGGTAATTAGGGGAATTTGGCTGGCATGTGCCTGGCACATGCACCGGCCACAGCTTGTTTCAGGTGCTGTCATCATGTGAACCAGATCATTGTCCTGTTTGTGTTTTTTCCTCCCCTCCAGAGATTGGTCATCCCTAGTGACTAAAAATTAAGTCCACTACCCAAGAATTTAAATAAGCTTTTCAAATCTAGGGCAACACAAGGAAGTGGCAGATATACGGAAAGAGCACCATTTAATTTTGAAAACGAACTGAAAGCGCATTAAATAAATGCTTTTCAATCAAGTAAATTACCTGCTATTATAGCAGAGGGTATGGAGCATGCTCTACAAATAGCCAAGAGGGAAAACACTATAAAACACTATGGGCACTTCGTTATCATTAGGGCACTTCACTATGGGCACTTCGTTATCATTAGGGCACTTCACTTAAAGAGGAAGAAGCAAAAAGGACACCGAGTCCAAGAATTAGAGCTGAGCCAAATGTCCACCACCTTCATTTCTATTTCAATTAAGAACAAGCCATTAGCTCCATACCAAAGTCTGCTAGTTTCAATTCTCCTCTTTCATTAATGAGTAAATTTTGCGGCTTTAGGTCTCGGTGTAGCACTTTTCTCCTGTGACAATAGGCCAAACCACGGAGAATCTGATATAAAAATAACTGTAAAAAGAAGGGGGGAATAAAGAGGTTAATTCAGATTTTCAGATCTGATAACAAGCCTTGCATGGTTGATTGTCTGATCAGCCCTGCCAGCCCCAAAAGCAATAGGGAAATGAAAATGAGGACAAAACCTCCCAGAGCTGCAAGTTGTTTTCAGGTGCCAGATATCCTAAGTGTAATTAGTGAGCTTATATTTTTTGCATAAGGAAATCAAGTGCATTATTTTAAAGTACCCTCTCCCCTTCTCTGCATTCCGGTGCCTCTAGTTACTGTTCCTGCTGCTGCAGAAATCTATTTGAAATGCCCTGAAAAGAGGCTGCAGGTTAAGCCAGCCATATGATAAAGCAAACAAAACCCCTGCATCTCAATGTATTTTTAATCACATTTGCCATACCCCCCATCTGTCCTGAGAACTTTTATTTAGATACTGCAATAGCCCATGCTTGCTCCCCACCCCTTGTGTTTCTTCCCTCCTATCTTGCATTTGCCTCCTGAATCAGACCTCTGGTATCCTCCACATTTCCTTTTCTCTGTGTTTTTTTGTCTAGCTAACAACCTGCATGCAGCAGCCACCTACTCAAAGACAACAGTGTCTTCATACGAATATTTCTTCATACAAGAAACAAACCAGCGCCACCTAATTATTATTTACCGGCTGACTGAGGAATGCGCAGACTCAATATCCTGGCACACTGCCAAACCTTGTAGCTCTGAATTCAGTCACGGAAACATTTGGGAAATGGCTTTTGGAACAAAAAGTGGTGTCGGTGCTTCTCTCAAGCTTTTTTCTAAAAGTGGACTGAGAACAGTTATTTTCTCATCACTTTCTATGAAACTTGTCATCACGTCACATTGGGCTGGCCTCCTTGGTGGCAATTCCCCAATGTCTTAGAGATGTCAAACCAGGGGCTTGCACTTGTTTCTCTCTCCCCCAACCCATGTATATTAATTTCTGTTGTCTGCCTCTACCCACATTTGGGGAGGGGGTGCGTCAAAAAGGTAAAGGTAACAATCCAGGCTTGAGGTGATTACTGATGCGTAACAGCAGTTATGAATCATTTGCAGAGCACTTTGAGTAGAAATATTCTATCTGCCATGTTTGAATCCTGCCCTTGCTCCAAGAATCTCAGGGTAGTTTACATACGGCTTCTTATGTTTTGGCCTTCTATGACCTCTGAAAGGCAGATTAGGCCAAGACATAGTGACTTGTCCAAGGGCACCCAGGCAACTACAGTTCTAAGGAGGGCTTTGAATCTGACTTTCCCACGCACAAATAGGGATGGGTGAACATATAATGTTCAAGCACATTGAGGTTCTCTGAATTCTTTCACCTGCTTAACTTTCCTGAATGTGAGCATCTTGTTTTTTTCTTCGATTGGAAAAATACACATTTTCAATCAGGAAAAAACTGCATTTTTCTCAACTGAAAACGAGCATTTCCTCCCATAGGCTAAAGTGTGAAAATGCGGATTTTAGGGAGGAATGCGCACTTTTGAACACAAATGCAAGATCAGGAAATTGTGAAAATTTCCCAAGAATTGCGTTCTTGCTCGCATTCACGTTCAGGGTTGCAAATAGGACATGTTCACATGATTTATGAACAGGAACAAAATTTTCATACATCGATGTTCAAATGTTTTAGCTACAGCACCAACTTCATAATAACCCTATTAGGCCTTTAGTAGATTTATTTCAATATATGGGGAACAGAGGATGAAATAAATTACACTCCCAGGATCAAAGGGATTGGGGCCCTGGTCTCAGAGTTCCACACCCAATAGACACACTAAACCACAGTAGTGTTCAGTGCCATACAAGAGCAGAGCCTCTTTCACATGATGGACACAGGCGAAATGAGGCATCAAGTGAATGGTGTGAGCACCATACTGGTGTCCTGCTTTCCGATAGCCATATTTTGCCGGGTACAGAGGAATAGACTATAAATAATCAGACTCCCTTACTTTGAAGGCACATGAAGGCTCAGTTCAGACAACACGTTAGTCAACGCAGTGCGAACACTCAACAGTTGAGTTTTTAGAGGGTGCTCCCCACACAGCATGTTCTAACTTCATCACTGTGTGACTGTGGGCTTCTGTGGAGTTGAGTAAAATCCATTGTGGAACTGATTGACAGTTCCTCTGCCCTCTCTCCTCCCCTGCTCCTCCCGATGGTATTCCATCAGCCATTGCTGCAAAAAAACCAATCCTGGCAGCTCTCCTAGAGTGGCACTCGCTCTTTTCACCACTCTTGCCAGGGAACTCTGTAGCCAGTGGGAAAAGTCGACTCAACACAATGGAAAACTGCATGGAGCCCTCCACACAACACACAACACAAATGTTGTGCAGGAACTCTCCTCTGCACAGTGTGGATATTCAGCATGGAGTGTTTTCTAAAAAAACCTCCACCCCACCAGGCAACATGTTTCTCAATGGTGGTGTAAAAACTCCACCGTGGAGTTCTAAAATCAACGTTGGGAAATGTCTCGTCTGAACTGATCCAAAAGCTGCTTTGGAGGAGCTCAGACTATTCCCCCCCCCCCCCCCCCAAGTCCCATGCAGTCTATTTTGACTAGCGGTGGCTCTTCTGGGTCTCAATTAAAGGGCCTTCTTATCACTTGCTACCTGATCCTTTTATAACTGGAGGTGCCAGGAACTGAACCTGGGATCTTCTGCATCCATAGAGCTATGATTCCTCCCCCAAACATAAGAGAGGAAAGGATACAAACAGACTGACATAATAGCGCCTTAGTGGACAACATTTAAAGGCTTTGTAGATCTCGCGAGGGACTCATATTTTTAAAAGTTCCTAATAAACTTCAGTTTTGGAAAGATGGGCAATAGCCTGGGAACCAAATCTGTGCACTGTGTCTTCATTGGGCACAACGCTAACTCGTATTTGTCACAAACAGCTATCTGACTTCCTCTGAAGTATGGGCATGAATGTTACAAGGGTAGGCTGCCTCTTTCAAATTCTCATATGTATACTGTTTACAAGGCGATACAAAAAAAACATCAGCAGTGGTCTCTATTTTTTAAAAAAGAGTTCTTTGTTGCCTCCTCCACATCTGGATAAAATAGTCTATGCCCCAAGGTTAAGAGGTTCATTTTCCCCCTATGGACATTACTGTTAGATCTAAATCAGAAGAACTCAAAAGCTATAGGAAAATCATGACATCAGATAAAACCAGTTATCTGAAAGGAAGGGCCCAGCAACATTATAATAGCAATTTGGGCACAAAAACAGTTGGAATACTTATAAAAGCCAAATCTCATGTCGTTCTGGTACATTATGTTGTCAACTACATTTACTCCACTGGCTATTGTTCATTAAGCAAGCTACTTTCCCTGCTTGAAAAGGGCATGAAATGTTTGGTATTGAAAGGCAAGCAATTATGTGCAAAATTACATAACTTAAATACTTGCAGTAACAAGTTCTCTTTATACCTTCAATTACGCCAAGTTCTTTGGTGCAAATTTTCAAATGCTTTAATAATTAAATTAACTTTCTGAAGGAAGAATTATTCAGAGAGTAATAATCCTAAAGCGGGTGTGAAACCTCAGGCCTGCAGGTCAAATCCAGCCCACATGGGGTCCAAATTTGGCCCTCCAGAATTCCCCAGAAGGCCAAGCACCCTTCTGTTAGCTCCACCCCCTCTTCCCCTGACTGTCAATCATTTGGTGGTTTCCTAGCTTTTGAGCAGTTCTTTCTATTCTGAAAGGTTGAAATGCCTCTCCCAAGGCTTACTTACTAGCTTTAAGTGAAAATATGCTGGTATTTTTGCCTTTGGCCCGACCATCACTGGAATGTAGCCCCTGAGAACTCCTTTGAAATTAAATTCGGCCCTCAGGCTGAAAGAGGTTCCACACCTCTGTCCTAGAAACAGATGCACTGGAGGGGGGGGAGGAAGCAAAAATGCTGGAAATTAGTAACTAGGACTCACCTTCACATTGTGCATACTCATGATGTTCCCACAGTCATCCATATACTGCTTTAGATCTTTGTCCTGATACAACAAAAATAAAGGTTAACAAGGATAACATGCTGTAAAATGGTCAGAATACAATATGGGAAAAATATATTTATGGTTATTGCTTTTAAAGTGTTTTATTACATCTTCCCATCTAAAAGGCACAGACAAGGAACTACAACCATGCCAGACTGTATCAAGAATTGGCCTGTTCAGATAACACGCTAAGCCATGGTTAGGCCACTAATCTTTTTGCAGCAAATGGTTAATGAGCATGTTTAAACCGTGGCTAAGCCATAATGTTTCATTCTAAATGTTTAACCACTGTGGTTTGGGATGTTGTCTGAACAAGGTCATTATAAACAAACTAGGACAAGCTTTGACTGGTAGATTAATCAATGAAAGCCTTAGTTTATTAATTAGTTGAGTTCACTTTTAAATCAAAGGGAAGTATCCAGTGTTAGTTCTACATAACAGAGACCCATTGAAATGACTTAGTCACAACTAACTTAAGTCCCATTAATTTCAATGGGTCTATTCTACATAAGACCAACATTGAATACCACCCAGAAGGCAAATTTTATACACCAAGGCTGAGAGTTAAGGATACATGTATTCATTTAGATACAGTTTTGATTCTGTTGTGTCCCTGTAACAGGAAATGGGGGTGGGGGGAGTTAAAGAAGGATTTTTCCTCTAAGAATGCTGATTTGTCTTTACTGCATCATTACATTTCTTCAGCATATTTTCCAGCATTTCATAAACCACTTAAACTGGGGTCTTGGTTATTTGCAAATGTAGCAAATGAGGGGTTGTGACTCAGCAAAAGAGCACATGATTTCCATGCAGAAAGTCCTGGGTTCAATCCCAAGCATCTCCAGATAGGCCTGGAAAGTTTCCTGCCTGAAACCCTGGAGAGCTGATGCCAATCATTTTTGTCAATATTGGGTAGATGGACCAATGGTCTGACTCAGTATAAGGCAACTTCCTGGATTCCTAATGTACAGCTTCATCAGCAAAGAGACAGGTGATCAATCAAACTAAATTTTTTTAATCAGCTGCCAGACTTGCTTTTACTACTCTTAGAAAATGCTTAAGTTGAGGCTTCGGTGAGCCTTTGGGGGAAGATAGCAACGGCTAAAAACACCTCTCTATGTTCCTTCACCAACTGAATTGCGTGTGCAGATTGAAAGAATTATCAGCGTGAACTTAGCAGACATAAAGAGATCATACTGGGCATTGGAGAAAGGGTAGGCTTCAAACCATTAAGGTGTTATGGTGTAAACCATAACTGAACTGTACCAGAAAGACACGGGGGAGCTAGCACCAGACAATATAGTGTAGAACAGGGGTGGAGAAAATGCGGCCCTTCAGATGTTATTGGACAACTTCAACTCCAAACCATCCCCAATCATGCCAGTAGGGGATGATGGAGGTTGGAGTCAAACAACAGTTGGAGGGTCACAGATTTCCCACTGGTGATGAGGGTGTAGGATTTTCCCAATGACTCACTTCCAGCAAGATGGATCTGCTTCACTGTCCTTTAACTGAGAGTTGAGGTTATGAAGGCATGAATGAAAGTCACACGGTCCAACACAGAAAGGGTGTGGTACTTCCTTTCCCATACGTGGAGTTGGCAAAAGCCCTCCTCTTTGCTTAATACAGACACCTGAATGATCCAGGCGCAACAATGGATCCAAGAACATCTCAAAGCTGCATGCCAGCACCACCAGGGCAGGCAGAATCTTATCAATAATATTCCCTTCTCTATCCCTTCCTCTCCTCTCCTGTTCCAGATTGCAGGCCCTGCCAATTATCTGGTCTTGTCAAGATTGGTGTACATTTCTTGTCCTGAACACAGACACTGAGGCAGCATTTTAGCTGGTATCTACCTTGTACTCAATTGTAAATACATGATTAATTGCCCAACACTTCTCTAATAAAGGACAACTGGGCCCCCAAACAGGAGCGGATTGACTGCGTAATTCTTTTTACTGTGCCAGCACAATGTAAGGTAACTGAGACTATAAATAGTTTGAGGTAGTGCTGAAATGGCATTGTTCATTTTTCCACTGGGTGCAAGTACAAAAAAAATATCTCAGGTAGTTGACAGAACAGCTGCGATCCTGAAAACAATGAGCGCCAGGGTTCCTATAACAACTGGCCATGGAAAAGGAAAATCTTGGGCTAATCTAGAGTGCAACACAGATATCTCTCCTTCTGTATCATACTATGAAAAAGAACTACAGCTAAAATCTTCAGGATCATAGCACCTCCCTACTGCAAGGTAAATGCAAACTCTTTAGAAGACAATTGCATTAAGTCTGCTGCATTTTCTGGCAAAGGTAATTATTTTCACGGCTCGCTTGAGAATATTTAAGAAATTGTGACAACAGAAACAGAAATAAAAAAGGCTTTCAACGTTCCAACAAAGAAGATTAAGGAAAACAAAATTAAAAAACTTACCAGATACTCAAAGACCAATGTTAACGATTTGTCTGTATGAACAATATCATGTAACGTAACAATATTTGCGTGTTTTAGATCTTTTAGCAATGACACTGCAAAAGGAAACAAAAAGAATGAAGTGTTAAAATCGATAAATAAAAGGGAAAACTAAACTGTACTTATGTTGTGTTGAAAGGGTAGTGAGTTAAAAATAGTTTAGTCTGCATATGTTTACTTAGAGGTAAGTCCCATTGTGTTCAATGACGCTTACTAGCAGGTCAGTGTGCACAGAAGGGTAGCCTTAACTATTTTTAACACACCATTAATTTAGTTTATGTGCTACAGATCCAGGAAGAAATACAATAATGCACTACAACTATAATCAAAGAGTGCAAAGCATCCCACGTTTTCAGTGGGGTATAGGCAGACATCGTATTCACTATATCACTCTCCAGATGTTTGGGATGACGACTCCCACCATTTCTTACCACTGGCTATGGTGGCTGGGGCTGATGGGAATTGAAGACCACAACATCTGAAGGGCCCCAGGGTGGGGAAGGCAGCTCTAGATTGGCACCCAAAATAAATCTATCGGGAGTTTGAAAGCAAAAGCTTAGCCTCAGTTGACTATGATGGGGGGGGGGGGGGGAAGAAGACAGAAGAGACCAAACATACAATGAAAAATGTAGGTTTGAAAACCACGTATTTAAAGAGAGGAAAAGATACTGTGGTTTTGATTTGCTGGTATACCAAGGTAACAGCCTGTTTCACTGTGACAACATTATGCTTAGAAGGAGTGCTTCTCATGTTAAAAAGAGCAGTACAGTTCGGCAGCTGAGCAAGCAAGAAGACTGTCTGTGCATGCTCCATTGTCTATAACTACTGGGTTGGAGTGCTGGATGACCCAAACACCAGAGGATGCACAACATTTTTAGAGAACTGAAGCCTCTGCCAATTACGGTCAGCTTGATTCAGAGAGACCTGTCACCCCACGAACACATCCTGAACCCTGCATTTAAGTAAACTCCAACTATTCTATTCAGTTTGAGATGTGCATATCTTTGGGCATACTAGGAAAGTGACAGCACATGAGAAAAGAATTAATGTTCAATCACTGCATGTTAGCCCACCTGCTTCAGCATGCAAGATGTTGGAAGTAAGCCTTAGGCTTATGTGCCCCCTGCCTGCTCCTTTCACCAATTGGAAAAATAAAAACTGAACCAGGAGGTTGGTTTGGCTCAATCCTAATGTCTGGATTCAGCTTGGGGTGGTAATAATGTCTCATCGGGCCCAATATTTGATGCATTTCTTCGCAGCGCACACAGTCATGTGACTAGAATTTCAACTGGCACAACCTTTGAAATGAGAAGAAAAACATTTGCTCACCTTCTCTAATGGCTGTACATGGTGCCCCCTCTTCATGCTCTAATCGGATTTCTTTTAAAGCTACCAAATTTTCTGTTAGCTTACTTCTTCCCTTATATACTGTTGCATAGGTGCCCTGTGTAGCAAGTGAAAAAGAAAATTTACTTACAAAAAATCATTTGCAAGTTCTGCATTCATTAAGGCAAAAAAAGGAAGCCAGATTTTTACGAGTTCAACAACAGTTCTTTTGTTGTTTTTAATAACAGAGGTTTATATGCTCTAAAGTAACCTGAAGCAAATTGGGATGATGTTTTACAGGGCCCCAAACTGCATTTGCTAATGTACTACACCTTGGTAATGAAAACAAGCTAGTTTATTGAAAGCTCAGGACAAGATGAGCTGGTACACATATAACACTCCCAAGTGCTTCCCTGAGGTTAAGCAATCATGTAGCCCGGCTCCTAAGAACACAAGAAAGGGTTGTAACAGAGTCTACAGCACAACTTAAAAAAAAAGAAATTATTCCTATTCAAACAACTCAAATCAGCTTATTCATCTAGACAAATAGCATTGGAACACTGAGCCCTAAAATTAGAGTTGAATGGTGCAAAAGTAAGACAACATATCTATTCACATAATAAGACCATATTTTATAATATAATATTCTCCTAGGGCAGCTTTTGTGATATATAACCAAGCAAAATTAAGCCATGTAATATTTGAGCATGCTGAATATACCCTGACATCAGATGACTCAATTGAAATGATCAGCTTTGTCTCAAGTTTCCATATGTTATGAAAATCCTAGTACTTTGGGAGAACAAGACACACTTATCATTAGCTTTCAGACCTGCCCTATCCCTTATGCTGAGCATAGATAAGAACCTAAAAAGATAAATGAAAGCCAGTGGATATGATGTTGGTCTTGGACCTGGATATATTCAGTTGGCTTGGGCAAGTCATTGGCTCAATTCGGACGACACAATAAACAACTGGTGTGGGGGAAACAATCGTCAGTTGTTTTGACTATTGTGTCATCTGAATGCTGCCATAGTCAACTCAGCGCTGATCCTAATCCACACCACAGTTGATTATTTATTACCATGTTGTGTGGGGAGTACCCCCTAGATGAACAACTATAAAGTTGATTATTACCCCACCATTGACTATCGTGTCGTCCGAATTGAGCCATAGTCTCTGAATATCACTGGCACATCACCCTAACGGAATATTGTGAGAAAGGGACGATTTTAAAATCCCTAAATAAATACTAATTAATGATAAAAATTCCACATCTCCGGGGCCTGGGAGCATTGCACACATACCTCACCAAGTTTTTCCAATTTGATGTAGGTTTCCATTTTTCCGAATCCAATTTCGGACTGTAATAAAAGCAAGAAGTAAATTCATATAGAATAAATTCGCATAAGAAAGATTCGCACAAAGAGCAGATCACCTATTTGAAAACAAAGGAACAACAATAGATTCGTAAGTGTACCTCTATTATCCCTGTTCCTTAGGAGCATCTTTTAGAGACTACAATGTAGAGGAGGGGGTAGGGAAGCCATCTTACCGCACAAGAAGAATGTGGGTCACACAACTCTAGATCCAAGCCCGTTAGCAAAACTGCTTTATTAAGAGACTTCAACTCATTCATCTTTGGTAATGTAGAACATTGCTTTGTTTGTACATGCCAGCCCCTTTGCATTGCAGTTATTCAACACTGAAGAATTGTGTGTTGTCTCATACCTGATAACTGTCTCAATTGGAGTATCTATTTATAGTTATATTTAATAAGGGACTAAAGTTCCTTCCCATTTCTCCAAGAACAATAGCAGACACACTTCTTTGAAAGAAGAACTATCTCTATTAGGATAGACTTTCCAGACCTGTATTTCTGAACTAAACATTTCTCACTGTTTGTGCTCCCATGCAAATCAGGTTGCAATCCTAAGCAATCCTATACTAGAGTGACCACATACAAAAGAAGGCAGGGCCCCTGCAACTTTAACTGTTGTGATGAAGAGGGAATTTCACCAGGAACTAATTGCATACAAATGACACTGGCTGAAATTCCCTTTTCTCTACAACTGTTAAAGTTACAGGAGCCCTGACCTGGATTTTATCTGGTCACCCTAATATATAGCCCCATAATTTAGCACTACTAAAAAGCCCCCGTCTCTTGCCAGTCTGATGAAGGGACAGCAAGGAGCGCTGTATAGCACAGATCAGTTTGTAAGAATTAAGAAAAACACAACCATAGAAAGACATTAGCATCAGCGGTTCACCCTCCCAAGTCACTGAAAATTAATCTTAAACTAATTTTCTAGGTCAGAAATTTGTGGATGTGAGTAACTCACTTGATGGTAAAATGCTGACAGGCACTTTGTGAGTGGGATCGGGCTGTCAAAGAACCTGCAAGCAAGGTAGCGTTATTCATGCCTAGATGCTACATGTCAGTCAGATGGAATTGTGGCCATCATGGAAGCCCCTGAATCACTCTAGCAGTTTGTGCTTATTAGCACTGACATGGGGCCTGAGGAGACACATGCTGACAAGAGTTTGGCTTAAAGACTGAAGATCTCACTCATGTGTGGATGGGGAATTTTCATGCTGGCAGGCTCTTAGGAGAACTCACACTACAAGCCTGTCTGGTTTGTTTTTTACTTTGTGTTCCCAGAAACTGGGAGTACATTTGTGGCATCTGTCACAAGACTGAGCTGGCAAGAATGGGAACAGAGGAGGTAATCAAGATTCACCAGGTAGGAACAGAACCAGGGAACCATTCCCAGGCTGCAAAGGAATATGCTGCTACTCCTTGCAAGAAATATATTCAATATGTATGTCACCTCGATTTTTTAAAATCAGTATTTGTATACCACTTCAAAAGCCATCAGAAAATGTTTCAGCTAAGCTAGGGGTTCTCTAGCACAAAGGAAAAGCCACCAATTGAAATGACTGATGAAACAATAACAAAAGATGGCCAAAACAATTTTGCCTACCTGACTGGCTACCACTTGTAGAATTTCAAATTCTACTAAAGTTCACCAATGCTTTTTACTATTCTATTTAAAGGAAGCCTGCTTTCATTTTGTTCTTGGTGAAAAAACCTAATTCAATATCACCTTTGTTTATCTACTATAATGTAGAAATCTGTTATTAGACCTAATCATACTTGTTTAACTCTGTTACTTATTTGGGCCCCCAGAGTAGTATTAAATATGTAAGGCAGTTTCCCCATAACATTCTTACTTCATACCATTCTCTTACAAATTTTAAAAAATGATTCTTAAAAATAATTTGAGGATTTCACTTAAAGGGGATCAGGGCCACTTAGGCCCAAATTAAAGCAAATAGGAAAAAATAAAATTGTACTCATCGAATTACCCCAATGTGGTAAAATCTTTTATTGAAAAACACAAATTATTGCTGTATCAACATTAAGCAGAAGGTACAAGGAAGTAGTAACTATTTCATTTCCCCCTACCCCATCTTTAAGAAGTTTTGAATTGAGAACCCCCCCCCTCAAAATAACACTTTTAATTGAAGAAATGCTAGAAATTATGACTGTGAATTACAGATTCAAGATACAATTCCCAAAGTTGTACTCCTGCACTAGAAGAAATAACTTTTAATACACTTTTTAACATTAAATATTGGCAACAAGTGTGTTTGAGCCCTTTTTAGTCATTTTTAAGTCCCATTAATTTTACTGGGACTCATGTACACCTAAGGGCTCATGTACACCTAAGGGTGTAGAGGGAGGGAGGGAGGGAGGGAGGGAAGGGGAAGGATCGCGGACTTACCTGCTTCCGCGATCCTCCCCCAGTGTCTAGATGGCTGCACGACATCCCGGAAGGGAAGAGGGATATTGCGGTCGCCATTTTTTAAAAAAAGAAAAGGAGCTGGTCATGCGGCCCCGATCTGCCGAAAAAAGGTTAAAAACGAACACCACCACGCTCCAAACCCCCCAGGGATGGCAAAATTGTTACCCCCACCCCCATGGTCATGAAGCCACCCTGTGCAGCTCCGTGCCAGTTTCAGAACCCAGGGAGCGTGTGCCACACCAGCTGCGCTCCTTGGGATGGTCCTGGGGCAGTGGGAAAACCGGGATATCCCTGGTTCCAGTTATCCTGAGGTTGTCCTTAGGTCGTTCCTGGTTGATCCCGGGATCCCCTGCACGTCATATGGATGCACAGGGATGACCTAGATACGACCCCGGGATAAATGGCTGGTGTAGACATGGTCTATGTATAACAAAATCTAGATCCACCCCACTGTGAAATAGATCTCACTGAGTTGTATCCAATATCATG
Organism: Anniella stebbinsi; assembly: GCA_029215795.1. Lineage (NCBI taxonomy): Eukaryota > Metazoa > Chordata > Lepidosauria > Squamata > Anniellidae > Anniella > Anniella stebbinsi. The sequence continues at coordinate 43,817,470 of JARDYH010000003.1, read as the reverse complement.
CTAGCAGGAAAAAATGTAAGCAGTGGCCCTGTTCAGCCAGCAGTTTTGCAAGTGCAGGTAGAGCATTTAAAACAAAGGGGACCTAGCGTAAGAAACTACCTTATCTCACCAGGCCTTGGCACCCTATTAGGCAAATGGAAAACAGTGATCCTGTTCAGACGACATGATAAGCCATGGTTAATGGTTAGTGAGTGTGTTCAAACCACGGTTATGTAGCCACCATGGTTAGAAATGGTTCACACGACATGCTAAGTCATGGTCCACACAACACGCTAAACCATCATGTTTAGCTCAAAATGCTTAACCACAGTGGCTTAGCGTGTTATCCAAACAGGGTCATTGCGTTTCTAAATGTGTTCTTAATGTTTTATGATTATGTTTTTATCTTAATTTCTGGCTTTTACTGTTGTTAGCAGCCTTGAGAGCCATTTCCTGGTAGAAAGGCGAGGTACAAATTAAATAAACATATCAACCTTCTACTTGCAAAACATGCTGGGCCTGTTCAGACAATGTGCTATGCCATGGTTAGGCCACTAACCCTTTTGCAGCAAATGGTTAGTGAGCATTTTTAAACTGTGGTTATGTAGCCACCATGATTAGGAATGGTTTACATGACATGCCAAGCCATGGCTCACACGACATGCTAAGCCATAACGTTTAGCTCAAAGTGGTTAACCACCACTGCTTAGCATGTGGTCTGTACAGGGTCGCTGTGTTCTAAGTGACAGTTCTTCTTTCCTTCCTTGCAGCAGCCATTTGCACCTATATAACTTGGCTGAGGTACTTCTGGATCCCCAGTACTGGCATGTGCTTGTGCAACATCTTGTGGTAACAGAAACTGGGCACCAGATTTAACTTTTGTGCAAGGATGAAAACCGGCTTCTGCCAGCGGTAGAGAATTTGCACTAGCAGAATGACACTACTGGATACAACTCATTGTCTTTTTTTAAAAAAAACAACGAGCACTTCATTGGAATCTAGCTGACCACAGTATCAGATTAGTAAAAATGCTTTTATAAGCATAGGAGGGTTAAAATGTTAGGTATAGACTCTTTTCTTACAAATGAGAGATGATCTAAAAGTGCCTCAAGATAATGCAATATTGCAAACACACTATTGCACTTGTCAGTACATGCTAAGCTGGGCAAATATTTCTTTCACTAAGCTATGATTTTCCTGCAAAAGTTTTCAAAGGTTAACTATCAACATTACAAAATAAGTATTTAGTTTTTTAAAAGTATTTTATCCGCTGTCTTCTAAGCAAGGTTTGCAACATATGTGCATGCATTCCTAAAGCCATAAGCCTAGACTCTGGCTTTCTTGAAAACAACATTGTTGTAGCTCTCAAAAGAAGAGACTGGCAGAGCAGAAGGACACCACCACAACACGTGCCTGCCCGCAAACCCAAACACAGCTGCAAGAGCTACGCTTACAAAGCACAACAAGGTCTTTTAAATATGGACGGGGGAGAGATACAGAGGGAGAATCCTGCAAGGGTTGTTCCATTTTAGATGCAGTTGTGTTCATCAGAGGGTACTCTTTTTCTTACCAAAGTTTTAAAAACAGATTCCTAGAAAAAGGATTGCTTGAGATGGAAGGTTTCAAATTACTCATGAGCACATTATATGAGCTTCATCAGATGACCTGAGACATGAGCAAAGTGCAATCCTTCCCCCACAAAAAAAGTTTTTCTTGCAACTGAAAGGATTTTGATAGAACCCTCTCATAATTAGTTTTAAATGATGTTCCTATATGGCTGTACCCAGTTTTATTTATTTTCTACGCATATATGTGTGTAGTGTATATATATTCTGTGTGTGTTATATTATACTACACACACATATACATACACTCCCCCTTTCTAAGGTGACCGTATGAAAAGGAAGGCAGGGCTTCTGTACCTTTAACAGTTGTATCAAAAAGGGAATTTCAGCAGGTGTCATTTGTATGCATGCAGTATCTGATGAATTTCCCGCTTCATCACAACAGTTAAAGCTGCAGGAGCCTTGCACTCTTGACCACATACAATAGAGCAGGGCTCCTGCAGTTCTAACTGTTGTGATGAAGAGGGAATTTCACCAGGTGCTGCATGCATACAAATGACACCTGCTGAAATTCTCTTTTCTATGCAACTGGTAAACATACAGGAGCTGTGACCTCCTTTTCATATGGTCATCCTCTCCCTCTCTCTCAAGGCAGTTACTATCAGGAAATCAACTGCTACAGTCCAAAACGCTCTTTACATCTCAGCATAAGCAAAGCTCCAAATAAGGCATAAACCCACTCCTTGCCTATCATCATAAGTTACTTCTACAGCCCAGGGTATTTATTTATTTAATTCCATTTATATACCGCCCCATAGCCGAAGCTCTCTGGGCGGTTTACAAAAATTAAAAACATTGAACATTAAAAACACCGATATACAAAATTTTAAAACCATAAAGCATAAAAACTAGTGTCTGCTTTCACTGGAAACTATTTTCCAACTTGCTTTGAAAGCCTGACTTTCACTTTAAGTTTATTTTAGTTGCTCTTATTCACCTTCCTCCCATCCAAGACCATACTAACAACCTAATCAAATCTATCCTGCAGGCAGGAGAGGCACCCATACTAAAAACAATCTATTTCCCCAGAATCTATTCCTCCTGAGTATAAGAAGCCTTTCAATTATAAATAATATCCTGGAGTCTTTGCTGGCTGTTGCCACAACGTCTTAATAAGCTGATTTTTATGGATCAAATGCATGTAATTAAATACATTTAACTGAATACATTTCAACTACACACTGCAAAACCTCCATGAAGATCTGTTCACAGATCCTTTTATGTTTAGGATAAATAACTTGCTGTTTAAAGAAGAGCTACGTCTCACTCTTAAAAGAAAGTCATCTTTAATATTTACTTTCTCATCACATTTATCAAGTATGAAATACAGAATATCTTTCTTAAAGTACTGTATCATAGCTACCATGATTTCTAAACATTAAAAAATATAATAGTTTGGAATGCTTTACAGAAATAAAGGCACATTTTTCAAACACTGATTTTAACTGTCAGCTTCAGTTGCCTCTGGTTCTTCTTCTTAGAAGGAAAGCCATAGTACTGGCAAGCCTGAAATGGAAAGGACAGCTCTGCACTTCACATGGTAAAGCCAACTGAGGCACATATGCTGGAGTTACACTGGTGTTTCCTGCAGTAAATGCATCATGAATGAAGGTCACACAAATGTCTTTTAACACCCCTAAGACGAGGGGTGGGGGGATAGAAGGTACATGTACAAAAGTGTTTAAAGATATATGTATGATGTTCATTCTTTAAGAATTTGCTGCAGGCAAAAACCAGTGAGTAGGCTAGTTTGGACTATCAAACAGTCTACTGTGACGTATTTAAGCCCTGGTAGGTTGCAGTGCATGCCGGCGTGTGCATGCAACCTTTTGAATATTTAAACTGTGACTTGCTGCATTGATCAAACCTGGGCAGTGGGAGTTGTCTGAGGGTTAATCAACCCTTCCATAACCCATGGCCTGTTCGGACGACATGACAAGTCACAGATTGAATATTCAAAAATTGCCTGGCATGTGCTGGCACTCACTGTGACTCACTGTAGCTTACACAGGCCACAGTAGGCAGTGGTGATCATGCGAACTCGGTCTATGTGTGCAGCCCTTGGGTTTGCTGCAAACAGTGCTGCCCAAACAGAGATTGTAAGTGTTGTTTCAATTTCACTTGTTTTAAGGATGATTTTACACAAAACCCCTATAGTTATAACAATGGCATTTCATAGTTTATGATTTCTCAGGAACACACAGTATGAAAAGCTTGAGTGTGAGATGTCGGGGACGAGATCACAGCTGGGGGCCATTTATAGCAACCATTGGGGAGCAAAAGCTTTGGCATGATCCAAAATGCAAAGTTCATACAAAAGATGGAAGAAAGGACGATCACAGCAATATATTACATACAGAAGAAGGGTTTTGCCCCCACATCCATCTACTCCATGAGTGCAGAACTGTTGTGTGGTGGTGGGCTGGATTGCCACCTACCATGGGCTGGATGATTTCAGCCCGTGGCCCCATCTTTTGATGTCATCCCCCCCTTTGCTCTGGAACAGCACAGATAAAGAGACCTGCATCTCCACTGCTATCTCCAATCAGAGACTGCAGATAACCATGGGGGTTCCGCTGCTGGCATGTGCCGGCAGGGGAATCCCTGCCAATCTTAGACAGCAACAGGGTGACGCCCTCTAAGGAAATTCCTCCAGGGGGCGGGGTTTGGAGCCTAAGCCTCAACCCCTGAGGAACCCCATGAGGCTGAGTAGGCCAGATTGGCGTGGCCTGCAGGCAGGATTACACCTGTGAACCAGAGGTTCTATACCTCTGATCTAGTCCAACAGCGGCCAGCCAGATGCTTCTGGGAAGCTTACAAGGATGGCATGAAGACCACAACTCATTATTGTTAGACGCCTCAAGCACCACTTTCTTGATCACACGTGCCCTTTGGGCCTAATTTCACGACACTCTAAGCCAAATTTCAAAAGTCCTCTGTGTGCAATCAGTTCACACCTCTAGCAAGACCAATCTGTCCCTTCCCAGGCAGCTCAATTCATATGAAAGAAAAGGGGGTGACTGAAAACGCGAGATTAGAAAAGAGAATGGCACAAAGAGGAAAGGAGCGACCTACCCACTTTTGACTCCAATTCTGCCCACTGCTGGCCCTGGCCTTACTCTCTGTGTGGCTCTTGACAGAATGCCCACAAGGGAATGACACTCTCGACAGGAAAAAAAAACATTGCCCGCTCCTGCTTCATATCCCAAGTGCAGAGAGAAGGAAACATGTTTTTCTAAGAAGCGAGTTCAAAAAGTCAAGCAATGCAAGAGATAACTGTAGAGGAGCCACAATACTACACAGAGCACAACTGAATGCAAGATACTATCAAATGAATCATGCAATTTCAGGTGCTACAAGATTCTTTGCTGTTTTTGGTGCTCCACAGAAACCTTCTTCAGAATGCAAGCTGGAATGCAAGTATTACCTACACATGCAAACAGTTAGCTTATTTGTCAAGTGTAGAAAAAATGGTAGCAACTCACCAATGATGCTCTACGGGATCGTCGGCTCATTGGTTGATCGAACGGTGGACTGTTTATCTGCAGCTTTTCAAGGTATCCATCAGGTATCCTGATGTCTGCGGGTAGGGACAAACGTTTGTTCAGGTCCTGAAGAAGAAAACCACTACTGTTAAAGAGGCACAGGTAATTTCAAACCTTGAATGTAAGGTTAATTAAAAGAAAATGTCAGTAATTAAAAATAGGGATTATGAAGCAGCAGCATCTCATAACTCCACGTGATGCCAAAGCTGAGCAGCTTGCTACTGGACAAGATCTCAAAACAGGGATGGACAATTTGTTTTCATTGAGAGCTGTGGATACATTGCTACATTTGAAGCCCTTAAAATTAAACAAATCTATATTCACACTACTGCATGCAATAAAACAGGAGCATGCTGCTTTATTAGTTTTCTATTCTCTGAATCACACAGCTATTCCCAAATCTAGTAAGTAGATCCTACAAGTGAAACTAGAAGGTCATGGATGGAGACCTCCTCCCAAATACTTTGAAAAAGTGGTTTTCAAACCCTTTCAAACACTGCTAACAGTGCATAGACATGTTTTCAAGTATCCTTGAGTAGTTTTCCTTCAAGTGCATGTCACAAGTTGATGATACTTGGCAGAGCCCAAGAATACAAGTAGAGCTATGTGTAGAAGATATCGTACGGCTCCATGGTATACCCCAATGCTGAGAGTGATGAAACAAAATAGGAGACGGCTTGAGTGGAGATGGAGAAGTCCTCCTAGCGGATGCAATCAAACACTGGTGAGTGCCTACAGTAAGGCATAGGATGTCAAAACCCAAAATTTTGCTGCCACTATTGAATCATCAATCTGCCACCCAGCGGAGTTTTTCAGAGTTGTCCAGGGGCTATTACATGCTGGCCCCAAAGACACTGTAGAACCTTCTGAGGCCCACTGTAATATATTTCCTAGGCACTTCCAGAATATAATCTCTTGCATCCGCCAGGATTTAGACTCCAGTGTTATAGCAGGTGAATGATGCGAGGTATCCAGAGCACAGTCTTGTCCAGTTTTCTTAGATGAGTTTCAGCTGGTACAACACTGAGGACATTGACAAGGTGCTTGGATAGGTTTGTGCAACCACCTCCATATTGGATCCTTGCCCCTCTTGGCTAATAAAAGCAAGCAGGGATGGACCAGCCGGCTGGGCCAGGGAAGTGATTAATGCCTCCCTGCGAGATGGAGTGGTCCCAGGCCACCAGAAAGAAGTGGTAGTGAGCCCACTCCTGAAGAAATATTTCCTGGACCGGGAAAATCTTAATAACTATAGGCCGTGGCAAAGGTTCCATTCTTGGGCAAGGTCCTTGAGTGGGTGGTTGCGAGCCAGCTCCAGATACTCTTGGATGAGACCGATTATTTGGATCCATTTCAGTCGGCTTTCAGGCCTGGCTTTGGTACAGAAACAGCCTTGGTCACCCTGTATGATTACCTATGTCGGGAGAAAGACAGGGGAAGTGTGACTCTGTTGATTCTCCTTGATCTCTCAGCAGCTTTTGATACCATTCACCATGGTATTCTACTGGGATGACTGTCTGAGTTGGGAGTGGGAGGTACTGCATTGCAATGGTTCCGCTCCTACTTGGTGGGTCAGTTCCAGAAGGTGGTGTTTGGGGAACATTGCTTGGCCTCATGGATTCTCCAGTATGGGGTTCCGCAGGGGTCAGTTTTGTCCCCCATGCTGTTCAATATCTACATGAAACTGCTGAGTGCAGTCATCTGGAGTTTTGGAGTGCATTGTCATCAGTATGCTGATAACACGTAGCTCTACTTCTCCGTCTCATCTTCATCAGGTAAGGCTGTGGATGTGTTGAAAAGGTGCCTGGCTGTGACAATGGACTGGAGGATGGCTAATAAACTGAAACTCAATCCAGACAACACTAAGATGCTATTAGTGGGTGATTCTGCTAACCGGATGGAGGGTGTTCAACGTGTTCTGGATGGGGTTACACTCCCCCTGAAGGAGTAAGTTCATAGCTCAGGGGTTCTCCTAGAACCATCTCTGTCACCTGAGGCTCAGGTGGCCTCAGTGACACGGCGGCCTTCTACCAAGTTCGGTTGTTAGCCCAGCTATGACCATATCTGGACAGGGATAACCTGACTTCAGTTGTCTATGATCTAGTAACTTCCAAGTTGGATTACTGCAATGCACTCTACATGGGTCTGCCTTTGAAGATGGTTCAGAAGCTGCAGCTTGTGCAAAATGCAGCGGCCAGATTGATAACAGGGACCAGAAGGTTCGAATATTTAAGACCAACTCTGGCCCGCTTGCATTGGCTGCCTGTACATTTCTGAGCCCAATTCAAGGTGCTGGTTCTAACCTATAAAGCCGCACATGGCTCAGGATCACAATACCTGATGGAACCCTCCTGACACCCGTTAGATTAATGATAGCTAAGAATTGGAAGATGCAAGGGAATTATACAATAGAAGAATGGTATAAAGAAATATGGGCTATTGCGCTTAATGATAAACTAAAATGTAATCTTAAAGTAAAGAGGGGATTATCCAGGAAGAATGATTTTGAAAATATATGGAGTCCATTTTTGGAATATGTATTAACAAAGGGGAAAGGATGTTCACCTTTAAAAGACTCTTTACAATTTTGGAAAAATGTATAATATAAATGAATAAAGGCAGGTCTCAGGGGGGGAGGGGAGCACGGGGGGGTTGTGAAGGGATTGTTAATTTTGTATTGTATTTTATGTTGTGATTATGTTGTATTTTATGTTGAAAATAAAAATTTATATATATAAAAAAAAAACCTGATGGAACCCCACCTTTCCCGACATGAACCTACCCATACACTACATTCAACAGCTAAGGTCCTTCTCCAGGTGCCTAATCTGAGGGAGACCTGGAAGGTGGCAACAAGGGAGTGGGAGGCTTCTCTGCGGTGGCCCCCCAATTATGGAATGATCTCCCCAATGAGGCCTGCCTGGCGCCAACATTGCTATCTTTTCGGCGCTAGGTTAAAACTTTTCTCTTTTCCCAGGAACTTAGCAATATGTGATGAGCTTCATCGATCCTCAATCTGTTTTTACAGATATTTATAAACTTGTTTCTAGTTATTTTTAGATGCATGTTTCTGTGTATGTTGCATTTTTGTGGTTTTAAATTTTGTATATTGTTTTTAATTGTTTTAATCTTATGTAAACCACCCAGAGCTTTGGCTAAGGGGCGGTATAGAAATGTAATAAATCATCATCATCCCAGGCTCTAAATTAAACAACTGTTAACATATTTGATGTTTAATCCATTGAGCCCCTATTCCTCAGCAATGTAATTTTCTAGGCTCTCAAGCTTTAAGTGTGATCTTTCCCCACCCCTGTACAAAAGGGTCACCTTTGTCTTCTCTCACACCTCAACTATTACTTTACTGAATCTTGAAAAAGATCAAGGTTCAGTCTGATGTTGGATGGACTTGCACTGATTAAAGTTTTAATTTAGGACTGTCTACCCTTTAAGATACAGTACTTTATACATTTAGATTGATAAACTTAAAACTGTCAATGGAATTTGGTGCCTAATTGGCATATTAGTTCACAAATTTGTATAAAGTCTACATGAATGGATGGAGCACCCAGTGCTGTATGTGTTGAAAATTTACAGCTATTACTACTATTTAATGATTGCATCCAGATTTAGGCACGGGCAACTGGGTGCTGGATCCAGTTCAGTGTGTGATGTGCTTAAAAATTAGGTGGTGAACAAAACACATTAAAAAAAGAAATCTGCCCATTTGGGCCTTCGATTTAATATACGCAACACGACAAATTACAAGTAACTTAAAAACTGAAGAAAGATAAAAGAAAAAATTACAGTGCAGACAAATCAGGCATAGGGTAGCTGCAAGAGAAAAGAGGACATGTCGATCTCAGAGGAAAGTAGTGAGGCCCCAAGCAAGCAAAGCCAAAACTTCTCTAATCAATGCTTTTGCCAGATATGCTGAATTCTGTACTGTTCTTATTTTTAGAAAACAATTTCTGGCATGTTTCTAAACCTCAGTTTTAGGTCAACTGAATCCTTCACAGTTAGTCATGATGACCAAGAGACCAGGTGCTGCTTAGATTACATACTAGAACCTTAAAAATGAAGAGGCAGGCTTAGAAAACCTGATATTACAAAACACTCCGTCCTGTGTTCCTCTTTGTTCTCTGATACTAGGCCTTTCAACACACTGCCATCACATTTTCAAGTTCATTTTACAACTATAGGAGAAGCTTCCCATGTTTAAATAGATATGTTTCTCATAATTTAAATAAAGATTAGAGAGGCCACCCACAAGCGACTTCATATGATCCACCAGTTACACTTTACAAACAACAGCAGTAATGATGTCAACAACAAAAACCAACCCACTTAATTTTAATATATCTAAACCTACTTCAGGAATCAATGTTTCAGGGAAAAATGAGGAAAAATAAGCTTAATTTTTTGTTCCTTGACTATTTCAGGGGCCATGATACTCATCATCAGGAATGAAACAATGTAGTTATTCTTTAGTTATAAAGGGGCTGCTAGCGCAATACATTCAGTGTTGGGAGTCTGTTCTATATATTTTTTCAATCACGATTAGGCCTGGATCAGATGTAAGGGGAGAAATAAGGTTTCCTGCCAAATGAATAGGCCTGCCTGTACTCTACCCTCCACTCATTTGTACACTAGGAAAAGGAAATCAAAATAAAAAACTTGTGCTTACACTTTTAAACCAACCACAGTACACTGTGATCTCCAAACTATGATTTATTTAAATTATGGTTTGAGAATGGTTTAAATTATGGTTTTAGGTCCTAGATTGTTCTTAGTAACTACAGTTCATATATCTTCCAATATCTCAGAAGGTTTCTTAAGGATAAGGCCTATTTTTGGTGACTTTTCACCAACTCCAACAATTCTCAAAATGGATTTTTGGCACTTTATACAGTTTGAAGTCTCTGACATTAAGTAGGTTAGGACTTGATCAGTTACTGGATGAGACAGACTACTTGGGAACAGCAGGATAGAAGATATAATTCTCATTTCACTTACCAAGCTTCACATAATATGATATATATATAATATGATAGTTCTGGTCTGAATCTAACAAGCGATGTCTATATGCATAACACAGTGTAGCATTCCCACCCACCCCAAATTTCACATTCCAGGCTGCCAGCAAGAGTTTTTAAGAACCAGGGAATAATAATACACTGTCTCTGAAGCAGCAGCAGCAAAGGAAGTTATGAGTAGGCTGACCATCTGAAAAGGAGGACAGGGCTCATATAACTTTAACAGTTGTAGAGAAAAGGGAATTTCAATCAGTGTCATTTGTATGCAATTAGTTTCCTGGTGATATTCCCTCTTCATCACAACAGTTAAAGTTGCAGAGCCCTGCCTTCTTTTGTATATGGTCACTCTAGTATAGTGCCTGCACCTTTAACAGTTGTGATGAAGAGGGAATTTCACCAGGAACTAATTGCATACAAATGACACCTGCTGAAATTCCCTTTTCTCTACAACTGTTAAAGTTATATGAGCCCTGTCCTCCTTTTCAGATGGTCAGCCTAGTTATGAGGAAAGTAAAAGAATTTTAAAAAAGTATAAGCTGAAAGCAAAATACAGGGAAGGGAAACTGGAAAACTGTGTGACAGAACCCATAATGGTACAGGTGAACTTCCAGGGCAGAAAAAAGAATTATTAAATAACTAGCAAAAAGACATGGTCATCAGGATCTCATAACATCACCAGTGAGCAGTGACTGTGCTTTCAAAGTCTGTAGATGTCAGTTTGATTGCCCAAATAATCCATTATAGGTCAAATGAAAGTGATTTGTCCTCTTGTGTAAGTATCAACCTGAATCAGCCTTCTCGCCAGCTTTAACTAGCATCAGGCAGACATCATATCAAGAACAGCCACAAGCTGCTGGGTAATATGTTGCAGCGCTGTTGTTCAGTGAAGAATCTTTAATGTGGTTTGTTTGCTCATAATGTTGTCTGTTCTACAGTTTAATTTCCTGATAAGCTGACCCTAAAGGCTCTGCAACTTTACAAATAAACATATGCACAATACATAACTATTTCATCCTGCCTTTCAAATGACAAGGAAGAAACTACTGTTTATGCCCAAGTCACACACACAGGCAAACCTCTTAGGATGTTTGTATTATGTAAGGCTACAAACTGCAGGAACTCTCCCCCCGTTAACATTTTTTTTCTTTTTTCTTGAAAACTGTCTTATCACAACAGATTTTTGTAACATGACAGAACTAGAACACTTGCAGCCAAGGGGATACATAGTTTGAAGATATGCAACGTAAGTATGACAAGTTCTACAGTTTTTGAACTTCTACAATCTTTAGGTAATAAGAATTATGTTTAGAACTTCCACAAGTGAGACTTGCAACAACAACTTGCAGTGCAGAGTACTGCGGTTCAGCATTCCAGCTAGCCAGACTGCCAGCCAGCGACAACTTATCCTGGGAAACTCCATTCCATTCCATTCTATTCTATCTCCCACCCCATCTTTTGTCCCTCCTCGTCCAACGGTCAGGGAGCATTCTATGCCCAATGAAAACACAATTTGGGGGGAAATACTTCCTGGGGGTTCCTGAGGCTGCTATTACTCCTCCTCTTGAGCGAGAAAGGTGCCACCAATGGTACTCACATTCGAACATCAGAAACAGAGGGAGTGATTTCTGTTAAATTTATGATTTTTTAGTTCTTTAAACATAGTCAATCATGTTAGCCAATTCCTTTGAGTAGGGAGGTTTAAAAGACTTCCAATGAACATTTACACTGTGATGGCCTTTTCTCTACAACCCACTTTAATATAGACACTTTTGCATACACAATCTTCTCTGTTCGACACATAACTCCGCGAAACAAACACTCCTGCATGACACTCATTTCAAAACAACTAATATAGGATGAGATCCTGGTAATTCTTTGTTGCTTGGCAATACGACAGTTTCTAAATGCAAAAATCTTTTGATGCTGAACCGCAGAAAAACAGTAAGAGTTACAACTCTACAAAACTCTTTCATGTTATGCTATTTGTATTTGTATTCACATTCATATTGTTTTACATGCTACTTCCATTTTATTCCTTTTGGGCTGGATCCAAAGAACTGCAAGGGTGGGAAAATAACCTCTACTGCTTTTCCACAAATGCTTGCACAGGAGCTTACAAAAACGGTTGCATTTGGACATCATAGTCCAAATGTGCAACACGGGCTCACACCCTCCACCCTCCCATGTGGCCAGGAGAAGCCGTTCAGATGCACTTAACACTTCTGAACTCCTTGTTCCAGACACTGGAGGAGAGGGACTGTACAAACGCAAAGCTTGTTGTAGGTCATTCCTGTCATGATAAGCCATGACGTGTTGTGACTTCTGAACATGGCCAGTGCTAAAAATGATAGGTTCAGCAATTCCCGAGCTTCTGCTTGTGCATGAGCTTACATAAGCTCTTGTACAGTGCAATAACATCTTTGGATTTGTTTTACTTACCTGGAACAATGCTCTAGCACAGATGGAAAATGTCCATTCCATGAACAGGCTCCTTCCACATGTAAAAGGAAGCATTTGGGTCCCAACCCATCATTGCTTTTTAAAAAATTGTAAATATTATTGTTTTGTATGTTATGTTGGGCAACTTGTTAGAAAAGCAATATAAAATGTAAGCAAATAAATAAATAAACAAACCATCAAGATGCCCACGTTGGGCAACTTGTTTGAAAGGCAATATAAAATGTAAGCAAATAAATAAATAAACCATCAAGATGCCCAAATAAAGACATTTAGACAGGAATACTAATCTAAGTGTAGGAGCCAGACAATTTTCAAACATGAATCATGGCACACCATTTATTGGCTTAATGTATCATCACACCATGTCAGGAACACACTTAGCTAATGGCAATGAGTAACATTTCCTTCACGAAGGAAGTTCATTTTTCTACTGCACAGAATGACTTAGAAGAGCTTGTCATCACAATGTTTATTAGGCTGCCTCTACAAGAGAGGTTTAAAGCTCTTTCAAGGCGCTTAAATTTTTTTACCTCTACAAGAACGGAGCGCAAATCGGGCGTAGAGGCGCGTTATCTCTCCGATTATGCGCATTATCGAATGCGCGTTAAATAGCGAGTTTTATTTTGCTCCGGCCGTTAAAGCGCATTTTGACTATGTGAACAAGCGCTTATGCGCATTAACTACTTGTAAAGCGCATTTTGGTCATCCGTTAATGCGCTTCGCCGCCTCTCGCCGCCTCTCGTGCTGAGGGATAGGTGTAAATGCGCTTCTGCGATTATGCGCATAATCGCCTAACCAGGCGCAAAAGCGAATCCTTGTAGAGGGGACCTTATACTGAGTCTAATGTTCCACTGAAATGGGGAAAAAAAGATTAAATCCTACAACGTCTTGACCTCCAAAAGCAATAATTATTGCACCGTTTAAAATGGCACGGGACTCCTATACCTATTCTGGTTATTCAAATTATCTATAGTTTTTTAAAAAATTGATGCGCTAAACAGGCTGTACTGAAAATCCACTACTATTCATGGCGGTTGATTGTTCCCAGCGGCAATGAACACAGACCCAACAAAGGAAGAGAAGATCTAAGAACTTGCCCAACTCGACAGCAACTTTATAGTAAAGAATTTAAACTTGACATCATTGTTTTCATTGCTAGCAACCATTTCTTCAGCAGGCAAATGCGCCAAATCCTTGCATGCAGCTGCATTTATGTAGTTTTGGGCAATTTGTGGGCCTCTAGATGTTTTAGTCTACAACTCCCATCATCCCTCACCATTAGCTAGGGATGATGGGAGTTGTGGCCCTCCAGATGTTTTGGCCTACAAGTTGCTCATACCTGATGTATCCCAGTGCTACAGACGTAAGGATCTGTAGAGTGTGGTTACTAATCCAATTCAGGTATTGGAAAGGATTTCAACACAGCATCTCAGATTCTCTCCAAAAAAACCCCCAGCCAGCCAGGGTAAAGAGCAAGAGGAGAAGACACTGCTGTGGCCTGAATCTCCCATTCATTCCCTGCCTCTTTGCAGCTTCCATTGTTGGGTGATTTGAGTGGCTGCATCACTAAAACTCTACTGTTGGGAGGAAGGTGCCTCTGGCCCTTTCTACCTCTAAGAGTGTAGAGGGAGGGAAGGAGGGGATCACAGTTTTACCTGCTTCCGCAATCCTCCCTGGGTGTCCAAACGGAAGTCTGACGCCCCGTAAGGAAGAGGGAAGTCACGCCCGTTGTACCCACTTTTTTTTTTTTTTTTTTTAAGAAACCGCAGCCGGGAGCACAATTGCGCTCCAATGGAACTTGAGTTCAAAAAGGGGGGGAAGCCCTGACCCTGCTCCCCACACTCCAAATGCCCCTGCACCCCCCCCCCCCCGGACCGGCTCCTTCCCTCCTGCTGCTCCCCACTACTCACGGGGAGGAGGGAAGAAGCTGGGACTGGCGGCCACACTGCCCGCGGTCCTCAGGATTGTCCCGGGTCCGCAGGTAAATTTAAAAGACTTATAAAGACTGATCTCTTCTGGCAGGCCTACCCAGATGAATTTTAAAGTGTTTTATTTGTGTTTTATTGGTATTTTAATGATGTATTGGTTTTAAGTGTTTTAATCAGTTTTGTATTTTATGTCTGATGCTGTTCCCTGCCTCGATCAGTTGGGAGAGGCGGGTAATAAATAAATATATTATTCTTATTATCATTATCATTATCATTATCATTATTAAAATCGGGATATATCCCACAAAATTGTAGGGGTCATCCCTGCCTGCTCCTGGGATCCGCTGTGCTTCATTTGGACGTACAGGGACAACCCAGGGACAACCCAGGGAAAAAATGCCGGTGTAGACATGGCCAGTTCTTCTGGAGGATCCTTTCCCTCTTTTGAACTCCAACCCCATTGCAAGAGTCTTGTGATTCCTGCACAATCTGAAAGTTACTGATCAAAGGAACACACTGCCTATCAAGCGAATCATGTTATTCACAGCTGTAGTAGCCATTTTAAACCACAGGTTCTTCTGCAGTTAGTGTATTTTGCACAAATTTAATTTTCCAACACATCTGAAGCAGAATGCATCTCAAAAAGGTCAGTGAACATTAAGAGCCAACTCTGGAATGGGAGCATGCAACAACAAATGCGTGGAGAATATTAACTCACAATGGACTGATAGCAGATAAAGATTAAATTTAGCTATTAATTAAGTGAATTTAGAATTGTGGATTAAAACCTAGATTGGTTAGCTTTGGCTCTATAATTAAAGTATAAAAGCATGCTGCATTAAACTAAGTAGCCATTCATTTTTTTAAAAAAAATTTGCTAATTGGACAGATGAAAAATGACTACACATTTGAAAGATTATATTCTATATTTGTGTGCACATCTTATCACAAAACATAAATAACGATCAGTGTGAGACTACCAAGTTAGGGAGCCCTGGAAAGAAGAAGAAAAAGTGGATAATATAATTAAATATAGACAAATTAAAGTTCTGTATTAACAGGGCTTTATGTGATTTTAAGAGTAATCAGCATCAGTTAACAACAGACCAAAGTTCTTAAAATAGACTTAATGTGCAATCCTATGCACATCTACTCGGAAGTAAATGCCATGGAACTGAGTGAGACGTACTCTCATGTAAGTATGTACAGGATTGTATTCTTAATTATCCTAATTCAGAATCACAATAAAGAGGCACAAGCTACCCTATACGAATAGAAAATTGCAAACAGGTTTATAAGTGTCATCAGTGGTAGCATGATTAGCATAATCACTGATTCACGTAGCACAGAGTCCATGCTTCATTTTCACATTCCCATTCCAGAATCCAAATCCAGCATTCCATCCCTGCCCCTCCAGGATTTCTAACCTTTTCAGAACATAAGTAATTATTTGCACTTCATTCTTCACATGTTCTCCTTCAGGCCTTAAAGTAGTTTGCAGCCCTGTCCACACCAGGGGCTCATCTACACTTAAGGGTGTAGCGGGAGGGAAGGGGAGAATCGCGTACTTACCGGCTTCCGTGATCCTCCCCCAGCGTCTATATGGCCATGCGACGTCCTGGAAGGGAAGAGGGACGTCGCGGGTGCCATTTTTTTTTCCTGAAGAGGAGCTGGTCATGCAGCCCCGATCCAGGGGGAAAGGTAAAAACAAACAAACCCCGCACCCAACCCCAACGCCATCCCAGGGATGGTGGAATTGCTGCCCCCCCCCATGGCATGGAGCCACTCCGTGCCCGTTTGAGGACCTGGGAGCCCACACCACACTAGCTGCGGTCCTCGGGGTTGTCCTGGGACTACAGAAAAATGGAATATCCCCAGTTTCAGTTACCCTGAGGTCATCTATAGGTCGTCCCCGGTTGACCCTGGGATCCCCTGTGTGTCATTTAGATACACAGGGATGACCTCGAGATGACCTTGGGGGAAAAGGCTGGTGTAGACATGGCCCAGGAAAAATGAGGAGGGCCTGACCACAGAAGCAAACTTGCTAGTTCTTCCTGTAGCCCCACAGCACTGTGTGTGGTAGTAAGGAGTGGAAACTATTTTAGGTTCTTCGACAAGGGCAACATTCTTTCCATCCCTTAAGTCAGTATATTAGTGAAGTAAGCTCCTCCTTGATCCCAACTAGTCAGTCTTCTGCCATTTTTGCAAGGAAAGGGAGATAGTGTCCACCCTTTTTCCTCACAAGTGCTGCAATTCATTTTATATATGCATATGTCAGTCAGTGAATCAGAAATACCCTTTGTTTGGCACAACAGTAAAACTTTTTTAACAGTTACACAAAAGTACAGGTGACAGGGATTCAAACACTCTGGATCTGGCTCAATACAGGCACAATTCTATGCATATTTAGATAGAAAACCTCCTACAACTCCCAGCAACTCACCAGTCAGCCAAGTTGGCTGGGGCATGCTGGGAACTGTAGGATCTTTTTCTTCTCTCTAAACATGCAGAGGATTGCATCCTAAGGGGATACACAGTTTAAGCAGTCTAATCTATACAATAGTAAAATAATTTTCAGAAATATACATGCGCCAAACTTATCTTTGCAATCTCAAATTTGTTATAAGAGTACAGACTCATTTTCAGAGGACTTGCCAACACAGACATCATTGATTATACTATCCAACAGACACGTAATTAAACCATGATACTCCATTTTCAATGGCTTTAGAAACAAGTATTTTGGATTCAGAAAAAAAATGGAAGAACCAAACAGAATCAACATACAAGGAAACTATTTCCAGTGTTTCTATAATGAACTGAATTATGACAAATGTGCATTTTTTTAAAAGCTGCTAAATGCAAAAGGTTTTCAGTTTGGAAGTTTAATTTTGAGAGGAAGAAATAGAATGAATGACGGTATTTCTATTTTCTTTTTGAAGTGCTCTTACAAATTTTACCAGCATATCAAAGCTTCTCTTTACATTCTTGGTACATAAGCTCAAATAATAAGTAAAACAGACAGGAAATCACTCAAATCAATTGGAAAAACATCGACTGACTTCATTTAGTTTTGAATCAAATTTAAAAGCTAACAAAAATGCAATAAGCAAAGGCACCTGTGGTTTTAAAAACAAACATTATTTGGGGAACCCCTTCTTTGAGAGTCTACAATGAAGTAGAGTTTAAATATAAAGTAGGTTTTATCCCTGCACGTTAAAAAAATCTAGTTATATGATTTAGGATTTTGCGGCAATTTTCTCCAGGTACATGAAAGGATGGCTGGCATTCATGGTTTTATAAATGAAGGAAATTAAGTAGTCTTTCCTCCTTTTGTTTAGTGTCATGCAAGGTTCCGTTTGTTAAAACAGGAAGAGAGAAAAGCCGAAGAAGTCAAGAGCTCTTCTATTGTGTTTGTTTCTGAAGTGCTGTGCAGATTAGTAAGCGGCCTTAAATGAAAGACCCAGGAGTAAAGGAGAGTCTTTCAGAGATTATGCATATACCACACAGAAGGCTAGATTCTAATTTTGTCAATCATAATCCCAATTTCCCAGACTGCTGGAAATCTCTGTAACCTTTCAGCACTTTCAGGTCCATGCAGCCCCGAAACATGCTTGCCTATCTCCTTGACTCTTACTGATTATATAACTTTTGTGTAGTTCAGTTTCCAATTAAAAGCCAATGTTTAGCTCATAGGTTTTTAAAGAAGTTACAATAAACCCCTCAATTTAAAGGAGAAGCATGACTTCGACTAGAAACCTAATTTTAGCTACATCCAAGTGTTTGGGCAAGCCCAGTAGGGTTCTTTTTTTTTTTTACTTCGCTGATCCCCAAACAATAGACCTCCAGGCAGTATCACAATCTGCTTTTGAAAGTCACCTTTAATTTGTATGTGACTTGCTATGCGGAGCTGCTGTTCAACAAATACAAGTCCAAAATGTTGCGGACAGGTGTTTGATCGGAGCAGGGTATAAGGAGCATGTGACTCCACTGTTATCATTGAATGGGCTTCCAATCAGTTTGTCAGCCCAATTCAAATTGCTAATTTAAAGCCCTCAACGGCTTAGGACCAGGCTACCTGAAGGACTACTTACTCTGATACAAGCCTGCCTGGGCTTTCCACTGTCTCGCCAATGTCAGAAAAAGATGTAGTAGGAAAAGGAGAAAGGATGTGGTAAGAAAGGATGTTCACTTCATCCCTCTTGTGCACTGAGCATAGAAACCAAGTGGGCTACTACATGATAAAATTACCTCCTCTACATTCAACATAGAAATGTAGCTCTCTTCTGCTAGCTTCCAACACAACAGTATTTTTGCTTTTTTGCAGGCTAGTAACTTGGGTGGGTGTGGGGGATTGTCATTTATTTACAAGGCTGTGTTTAAAAAATTCTCATAACACTGTCAAAGGTACCCTTTTTCACTTTCTATTTCAGGTTCAATTATACTGAACCATCAAGTAGTTGAAAGTATTTAAAACAGGCAAATAAATCCCAAGGGTCTTGTTAGAATAATACTTCGCCATGGGAAAATAAATTACCTCCATGGAAATCCGTCTGTGTATCCGGTTTCTGAGGCAAACACCTGTAGGGGATTGGACTTCATCAGATGACGTTCCAGAAGCTTGATCACTTTCACCATCTGATCCCATTTTCAGATTTTCATGTACAATGTCTAAATAAAACAAAGCCATTAATTATTCTACTGACTTTCAATTAAGAAAGCACTCAGTCTTAATTGTTCACTGAAAACACTAGAGCAAGCTAAATGATACTCATTTTATCACTACGATTGTATCCATCACATGATTCTTACATTCCAAACAGAGAATGATGTCAGCTTGGCACAATCTTTTTAGTCCTGCTTACTTTATTCACCTTCTAGTTTTAATTGAAATCTCTTCAATTTGAAGACCAAGGCTATCAATATGGAATTGAGATACCAACGTCTTCTAGAAATATAATCAGCTATAATATTATACAGGAAACTGAATAAGGAAGCTTTTATTTAAGCACGAAGAAAGCAAATTTCAAGTGAAAGGAATATTAAATGATCAGAAAACTATCAGGGGTGTGTGTGTGTGTGTGTGTATGTTAGTGTTATGGTAAATGTCAAATTCCTTGTAATTTTTAATGGATAGTGGGAAATGAAGTACATTCTAAGATTTACCAGTAACTCTCAAGAACAAAATGTCTTTGGTTAATGGCCAAATTTTATCCACATTTCCATTATGTATTTGTAATGTCACCTTTATGAAGGCAGAATAAGAAATGTTTAGTTAATTAAAACAATTGATTAGGTTTATTACAGAAGAGTCTGCAACCCTCCTCCTGCTATATTTAAGTGAGAAAAATGTGAACATACTATTTCTCTCAAGAAGCAAAAATTGATCTAGGATTGTAAAAGCAACAAGCTGCACTTTCTAGATGAAACACTGATCACAAGATAAGGAGCATTATCTGGGTCGTTTGGAAAAGAATTCACTGGTATGTCTTATCTATGCAAACATGCTTAGGATTCAACAGATTCATTTTTTTTTCAAAATAGAAGAGTGTACTCTTAACTACTCTTAAGCTGCAACTCTATATTCACTAACCTCTGAACCTAATGGTACTTTCTTCTATATAGACATGTATAGGATTTTAAAAGTACCTTAATGAAATAATTATCTGGCTAGAAACAGACTTACAACCAAAGATACTGTCCTAGGGGAAGTGATCCAGGAACACAACATGGAAATTCATGCATATGATTGATTTTGATAAAAGCTAAGCTCCTATAGTATGTGATGACTACAGCTCCTTTAGTATGCAATGACTACAGTCCTATTTACTATACAAAGTGTATAAAATCTGTATGTAGTGGGTCAGAGAGATTACACCAAATCCAGCTATACATGCAACTGCCGTGTATGTGCGAAAGTCCTAAGAACACAAGAGCAGCCATGCTGGATCTGACCAAAGGCCTTCTTAGTCCAACAACCTGTTTGCTAGACTGGCCAACCAGATGCCTATGGGAAGCTTGCAAAAAGGACACAACACCAATAGTCCTCTCCTGATGCTGTCCCCCTGGGAATGGTATCAGAGACATGATGCCTCTGATTCTGGAGGGAGCATATAGTCATCATGAGTATTAGCCTTATTCTCCAGGTATTTGTCTAATTGCCTTTTAACTAGTCTAGGTTGCTGGCCATTATATACTGTAGTAGCAAATTCCATAGTTTAACTATGCGCTGTGTGAAGAAGTACTTCATATTTTGTCCCTCCCCCTTCTAGCGTTTTTTCTAAACTAAGTAGTTCCAAACATTGTAACCTTTCCTCATAGGGGAGGTTCTCCAAAGCCCTGATCATTTTGGTTGCTCCTTTCTTCACCTTTTTCATCTCTACAATATCCCTTTCAAAGTGTGGTGACCAGAACTGTACAAATAGGCCAGATTATGTGAGAGCCTGTGCATGAACACATGAGTTACATATCATGTCCAACAAATGATGGCTCAGATTTAACAGTGATCCCATCACATGTTGATTAAAACAGTAACAAGCATTAACTGTATTTATCCCATAATAACAATGGATAACTAAGGGAAGGAAACTTGAGGGCTACAATGGTGAATTACTTGCTCTATACATTAATATATACGATGAATGATTCTATAAAAGTGTGCTAATAGAAGAGTTTCCATAAATTCCCTTGATGTATTCTAAGAAGTATTTTCTAGAATTTACCAAAACAGAATTAAACCTAAACTGGGGATAAACTTCATAAACGAAGACTGATATAATAAACTATTTGCGTATGTACTGCCATAAACACATTTTACTAAATTATATGACTAATTAATGACAAAGGAAATTAAGGCATTATTTGAAAACCTGCAACATAACTGTTGGTTTCAGAGCTGTTGATATCAGATAACAAAATATTCAAGCCACTCAGTTTGTGAACACAAAGGATTCTTCTGTGAGTAATGGCATCCATTTTGGCAATTATAGTTCTGAAGCTTCCAATTCAGCAGAAGTTAAGTATAATGACTGCTGTTGTTTGCTAAACTGGATTTGCTTCTGTTTACAGATTTGTTTTTCTAGCCCTAGATATGATTTTTCTTGTTTTTACTTGAAACTAAGACAAAATGCACTTTTAAAAAAAAATTAATATGAAGTCCTGCATAATAGCAGTTGATGAAATTTTGCAAAAAATTGTTATTAAAATGTATTTAACACAACTGTCAGTTACAGGAAATGGGCCATACCAACTTTAAGTCCCCCTCTGCTTATCAGACAAAACAGCATAGGCATCTGTTCATAGGAAAAAAGGCTATATCATAAATTTATTGACATAAAATTACACCTCTAGGGAACATAATTCACTTCACCAGACACAAAGAGCAGGCACGTCTGCCAGTTAATTTCTCTATGAAGAGGGGGAAAGCTGCATTCATGAATATTTAAGCAATATTCCAAAGATTCATTAACATAAAAGCATGTAATTGATTTAGACAACAAAATAATTGCAAAAGGATAGATCACTGTCAGACTTAAGAAGCCGAATGTAAGGAATGGATTGGTTAAGAATTTCGTGCAAATGATTTTCACATGTGTCATTTCTTGCCAATGAGCCGACATCAGCCCATATTATCATTTGTTTAGCCAATACTACCATTTCCCCTCGCCCCTAAGTTACGATAGGCAGTACCAAATGTTCTTACATGAGGACTCACCAGTGAAGTTCTACCTTCATTTTGGATCACTTCAACCACCACAAACTTTACCGTTGTCTTACGCCAACACACCATTTCAGAAGGGAGAGGACAACAATTGCAATTTCCATTTATAATTAAGAAATACCCCAAAGAATGCATATTTTGGTGCCTATAGGTGCTTCTTTTCTGAATGCTGCAAACACGGTGTTTGTGACACACAATGGGAAGGGTCTCTGTCAAAGGATAATATGTCCTGCCTTGAAGTATGGGTTATTTAAGCCTTATTTGGGCATTCACTCACACAATTAAGAATCACATGAGTGAATGCCTGAATAGGGCTGTAGTCTCTTTCAAACCATGGCACTACAAACAGTGCTAAATAACTGCAACTCCATTTTTTAAAAAGATAAAATGCTAAAATCAATATGGTTGCCAATCCGCTCAAGAATAGCTAGCTTGCATTTGCTTAACATACCAGGTTGCTAGCGCCACTGAAGGATTTGTGTCTCGCTAGAAGGACTCCAATGGCCCAGGGAAGGATTTGTAGTAAAATACAGAAGATTTTTGTTCCTGAAATTGGGCAACTTAAGTGCAAGATATACTATAAACCCCTAGGTACCAGCCGTTCACATGTGAATATTTTATAAATTAACACTCTCACTTTTCTTTTGGCACCCACCATACTAGGGTGCCATCCTATTAAATTGGCATCCACCAGGTGTAGAAACCCTGGTTTACAGTAGAACTTTATAGTCTTAAGTTTTGTGAACCTCCCAGAAAGCTTTGGTTATTAGGTAGTATACAAATGTAATTAATAAATTAAATTTAAAATAAAATAAAACTTTAAGATACATTCAACTTGCAATGAACACATCCCACTGCTTTTTATAGTGAATTTCCTTCCAAATACATTTAACAAAGATATAAAGCTATTAAAAAGCTTAACATTTTTACGCCAATATTACAAACATTGCTGCATTGCTGTTAATCTGGGGTGAAGGAGAGAAGCCAAAGAATTAACCTATGAACTGAATGCATTGAGGCGATAAGGACAAATTACCTAGTCTGCTCCCATTCCTTGGCATTGCCATGAAAGAGCCCAGGCTGCCACCGATAACACTGTGTGGTCGTCGTAGTGGAGGCTTTTTGAAGGATCCCGTATACTGGTGAAGGAATGAGTGCATGCTGTGAGATGTTGGAGGTCTTCCATTCTTCACAATAGGCTCTACAGTTTGCCAGCACCAATCAATTCATCCCATAAGCAGGACATTCAGGAAAATGTTGAGAGAGAAAAGGACAGAGTTACCACACAGTCTGCTTACAGCAATATTTAAAGAAGCATTTAAAACCTGGAGAGTAGATCATCAATGGTGAAGTATGTGACACAGAAGAAACGCACAGGAAAAATGCTACTCTTCCTCTGTGCCCCATACATATTGAGGCTGAGCACTAGAAACCCCAAGCCATAGCCTAGTAGCCACGCAGCAGCCACTGGGGGTGCTTCCAGACAAGGCTTTTTATTGTGCAACTACCATGCATCATTCATGGAATTTTACAGGGAAGTCTAGATGACGTTGTCTTCCGTTTGTAACCCTGTTATGTTTTCTCACCACTTCTTTCATCTTGTTAGCAGAAAAAAATCTGCTAAGGAGGAAAACATGGAAGGTCTTGATTGGAACTGTTAAAAGCCCTCTGTCTGGAAGCACCCAGTGACTGCTACAAGAGATGAAGAAGTCAATTCACCAGAATATTGGTGTAAAGGCCTACACCTCTGGCAGCCTACACCTCTGGCAGCACTAAGCTATTCTAGACAGGTCAAAGGGGTGCCTTTCTATGGAATGGGCACAGGGAAAACCAGCTCCCCACACATAACCCCAAGATTAGCCTCAAGGGTGGGTGAACAGGGAAGAGTCTTCCACTCAAAGCACCTCCTTCAGTCTTCTTCCTAAACCTACCATCCCAAAAGACGAAAAAGGAGAAGAGGGCAAAGAAGAAAACTCCTATGCTCTAACCAGGCAATGCATCTGCTATGATACTGCAAGAGCAGAGAAAAAGCACAGAGCATGGTATGGCCTTCAAATTCAGCTTCCTGAAAATGTCAGCTTTCATAAGTATTTATGAAGCATTTTTCTAGCCATTATGGCTGTAAATATGTGCTTGAAAGTGAGAATGTGTGGTAAAATCTTAGACAGCAGAGGTTTTCAATAGTGGTGGTAGGGTTACAGTGTCCTCGCTTCTCCCTGACTAAAGAAATTAATCATACACTGCACTGTATCTAATAGTTTCTTTGCGCTAGTGGAAAGCACTTCCACTCATGCACGGCAGGGCAACCAATCTTCCTGATCCCTCCTACCCACTGCAGCCCCTCATGTCTCCCCACCCCCAAAGCTACTCTTGAGGGTTGAGAGACTTTCTAGAACAGTATGGGAAACTGATGAAAATTAGGTGCTTAATTTGCACAATGTGCAGAATTCAGCTTTTCCCGGTGAAGAATGTGAATTACAGAATGTTAACAGTTTTAGTGTAGAATACGTGCAGCCTTTCCTATTATCAATCAGGGAAGATGGTTGGGATGCTGAGTGAGCCTCCACACTAGGTCGGGATCAATCTTCATTGACAGTCCTGTCTACTGAACCAGTTGAGAAGGCCCCACCTATAAAATGACTCACTGGATTGTGTTTTGTGAATTCAGAGTACACCAACTTAAGACAATTTATAATAAATCTATCATCGAATACCTTAAAAGCATGCTATAAAGAAACTTCAAGCTGTGAGAAACCTAAATGATTGTCAAATGATGATAAATTATATAAATTTATTCAATCAAGACATCAAAGAGCCTCTACTGCCAGTTAAGTAGTCTTAAAATGTTCATTAAGTAACTGTGATTAAAACTAAACAACTCTGCAAAAACTGATTGCTCAGGAAAACCCCCACACTGTCAAGTTTTCTTTAATTATTCAAAAACAGTTACTGCCCAATCCTATGAACTTCTGGAAGAAAATTCCACCAGACTCAAGAGGACTTGCTTCCAAGAAAATATGCCTAGCTTTGAAGCCTCCAAGTTAGGGTGACCAGATCAAATCCAGGTCAGGGCTCATGTAACTTTAACAGTTGTAGAGAAAAGGGAATTTCAGCCAGTGTCATTTGTATGCAATTAGTTCCTGGTGAAATTTCCTCTTCATCACAACTGTTAAAGTTGCAGCGGCCCTGCCTTCTTTTGTATATGGTCACTCTAGTATAGTGCCTGCAACTTTAACTGTTGTGATGAAGAGGGAATATCACCAGGAACTAATTGCATACAAATGACACTGGCTGAAATTCCCTTTTCTCTACAACTGTTAAAGTTACATGAACCCTGACCTGGATTTGATCTGGTCAGCCTACTCCAAGTTTATGTTCTTATGTGAACACTGGATCCATTGTAACCCTAAAAATTAACACAACTGTAACCCTAAAATTAACATAATTAGCTATATCTTCTGAACAAGTGCAGAAGCACTTACTCGTTTTTTCTTTCTTTCTGTAAATGTGCCACTGCACTACATTTTTTTCCATGTATACTGTAATTTGCTTACCTTCTGTAACACACATGCTTGCACTGTATACACATGCTTTTCTACAAGGAGATTGTTCCCTATGCAGAAACTTGTAACAACTGAGCAGGCCTATATTTTGGGTCCATCTGTTTGTTGTCAATATTTATCCCTACATCCAGGCCCCTCCTGCCCTACTATGATACCTAGGAACGTGACATATTTTTCTAAAGCTTTTTATTTATCTTGGCAGAAGAACAATATAAGAACATAAAAAACCTGTGCTGGATCAGACCAAAGGCCTATCTAGTCCAGCATTCTGTTCCCACAGTGGCCAATTAGAGGTCTGTGAGAACCACGTGAGCCTGAGCACAACAGCATCCTCCTGCTCCCAGCAACTGGCATACTATAGCCATTGTGACTAGTAGTCATTGATAGCCTTATTTTGTTATTGATCTATTTTAGAAAAATTATATACCTCTTCCCATTTTAAAAATCCCAAAGTGGTGCACAACACATTATAAAACACTGCCTCATTAAAAGCAAAACAGCAAGCCATCTCCTGAAGATTATAGTGGCCTAATGGGACTATATAAGGGGAGACGATATTTCAGACAACGTTATCATCGACAAAATGGTCAAATTCTCTTTTAAAGCCATCCATGTCAGCAGCTATGACTACATTTCGTGGTAGCAAATTCCATAGTGTGGACTTCAGAAAGCATGAAGAAGTACTTCCTTTTGTCTGTCCTGAATCTCCCACCATTCAGCTTCACTGGATGACCCCAGGTTGTAGTACTATGAAAGAGTGAGAAAAACATCTCCCACTCCACAACATACACAATTTTACAGACCTCTATCATGTCCCACCTTCGTTTTTTTTTTTCTAAGCTAAAGAGCCCCAAATGCTATAACTTTTCTGTATAGGGAAATTGCTCCAACCCCTTGATTATTTTGGAGTCACCTACAATAAGTTATACAAATGGATGGAATAGCTACGCTTTCCTCCCATGTAATAAAACTTTGGGAGTTATCATCCAGTCCTAATAGCATTCTGGTACTGTTACTACTGTTGGGTTTTGCCTTGGCCTGGTAGGCCTTGCAGCCTCTGAACCTGAATTTGCTTTAGATTTGGTCAGAATACTGTAGAATATAGCTGTGGGAAGTTGGTAGCCATGTTCATTGTGTCTAACTTCTCAGCTAATTACAGGTGAAAGGAGGGATCAAATTTGAAAAAGTTAAATGTCTTATCAAATGCAGCTGAAAGAGCCAGGGTCTGATTTGTTACCTAAGAAATCTTTCATGGGAACCAAGCACAAGGGAAGGGGAGTTATTTAGGGGCGTTTCTCTGCTCATAACATCAGCCCAAAAGGGCAGAGCAGAAATGCCCTGTTTTGACGTATTGCTATTTTTTGGACAAATTCAATTGGTGGAACAAAGTAATTATTAATGAGCTTAGAAACCACTTTGGCCCCCTCTAGATGAATTCTGTTTGACGCCTGTACCTCCGATTATGCGCATCTTCTCGGAAGAGCTTTATCGTAAATGCTTGTATGCAGGAGGTAATTGAGCACTCAACAAGTGACCTTACCGGTTGTTTCAAATGCGCTTTACAAGTAGTTAATGCGGAGAATCGCTTGTTCACATAGTCAAAATGCGCTTTAATGGCCGGAGCAAAATAAAACTCGCTATTTAACGCGCATTCGATAATGCGCATAATCAGAGAGAAAACGCGCCTCTTCGCCTGATTTGTGCTCCGTTCTTGTAGAGGTAAATTTTTTAATGCACCTTGAAAGAGCTTTAAATGCCTCCATATGTTGATACACAAGCAAAGAAGCCATATTGGTGTCAACGTCTTTTATTGCCTAGAATTATTCTTCCTCATCTGCAATGGTCTTTATTTGCTGAACACTTTCTGCCTAGTCTGTTTGTGCTTCCAGAAAATCATGTAACATGAAAACGCCAAGCTGACAACTGATGCTGCACAAAGAATTTGGGACTTCGCCTGGTTCCCTGCTAGGGAACAGCCACTCTGTCTTTATTGCTTATTACACTTCCTGCCTGGCTCTCTAAGTGATTTGAACTCTAATGTTGTTTTAAGAGTTACTGAATATGATGACTATGTACTTGCTTTTGGACTGTTCCTTAACCTAAGCCCTGAGCTGTTTGCTCTCAAGTT
Source organism: Anniella stebbinsi (assembly GCA_029215795.1). NCBI lineage: Eukaryota > Metazoa > Chordata > Lepidosauria > Squamata > Anniellidae > Anniella > Anniella stebbinsi. The sequence continues at coordinate 43,789,492 of JARDYH010000003.1, read as the reverse complement.
AACTGACCTGTAACTCCTAAGCTTAAGTGCCATGACTTCTGAAGTGTGGTCTGTGTCACCTGATTTGCCTTTGAATATAGCTAAGTCACTGAATCTATGTCTCTGTCATCTTGTCCTATGGTGAGGAAGCTATGTCCCCGGGCAACTACTTTTAATGGCATCTTACATTGAATAGTGCACCTGTTCCCCCAGAATGCAGCACTGCAAGCTGGGAAGGACAGTACACCTAGGCAAGTTACTGGCCTCTGTCATGGAATCCATTACGCATGGAGCTTAGGCACACCCCAACTCCCAAGGTGGCGAAAGTTAGTGCCTAAGTGATAGCTTCAGGCTGCAAGAAACATGGGGGGGGGGGACAGTCCACCTAGCCAACAGAAGATGCAGCCCTGACAATAACACAAGTGCAGAGAGAAGAGGATTCTAACCTACATAGTTCCGAGGGGTCAGAGAGACCAAGGGAGGAGAAGCAATCTGAGAAGATAAAAACATAGAATGAGAGGGGAGGGGAAAGCAAGCAAGCTGGAAAAACAGAAAGAAGTAAACAACTAAAATGGAAGGCGGGACACAGCGGCGATGAGAGACGGTAGCAAACCTTTGTCCCTCACCATCCATCAACTTTGATTTCTCCTAAATCTGCCCAGCTATCATGCATTTATGAAAAAGGACAGATGCTCAGAATGCTTCAGTCAGACACGGAAGCATTCTGCTTGTCTAACTGTAGTTTCAGAAAGGATAAGCAGCACTATATTTTACATTGTGTCTTATATTTGTCAACACCACAGCACATGGTGAAACCTGATAAAGTAACAGCAACGTTCAACCACTAACAGTCTGCAGTGAAAAGCTTCCAATGACTAGACCAATGTTAACAAGGGTTTTATAAAAAGACATCCGACTGCTCAACCGCAGTCCATTTGTGTTCATTAAATAGTAATGTTCAGTTGTCCCCATTCATTTCTCTGAAGGAAGCAATGAGCTACATTGTCAGTCATCCTGTATTTTACATGACCACCCATAATATAGGGCTGGGATTGCATTTTGGAGAGTTCTGCCTTTAGTGCAGTGGATACTGTTGATCTGGCCCCAGAAAGCGCATATCACTGAGTGCTCAGCCAGGCTGGCTCCGGGAACAGGGCTGGCCGAGCAGCAATCAGCAAACTCATAGTGTTTTTCCTTCCCTACAAAAGAGTCTACCTGATTTGCCCATGAGGCACATGAGAAGAGCCAATGAGATCCCGCCCAACCCATGTGCAAAGATCTAAATCTATGCCTTTTTTTAATTTTTAGGGGAGATTATGTAAGCATAGAATGGAGCTAATTTAAATATGACTAATACACTTTTTTATTTATTCATTTAAAACATTTCTTAGCCACCTTTCAGGGCAGAAGCTCTCCCAAGGCAGCTTAAAAGCAATAAAAACATAAAAGTAAAATGTCAATTAAAGCAATAAAAGCAAACATTAAAAACTAGTAATAAAACAACAAGGGTAACAGCAGCAAAACAGTATTTAAGAGAAGGCTATAGTAATATTCATTAAACAAAAAACCTACGGTTTACAAAAACAACGTTAAGGCTCCACAGTTTCCAACCAAGCACCAAAAAGCAGGGAAATTGGGAGTTAAGGCTTCCAAGCCTTAACGCCACATCCTCCCTAAGGAGGCAGAAAGTGCAAGTGAAATTCTCATTCTCCCAAAGCAGATAAACCATGAAGACAGGATAGAGAATATGATATGCAGAGGTGACTGTGGGGTTGTGGAAAACTGATCACGAACAACTTAGGGCCACCTACTTCTCTATTTTTGTTTAGAGCAGCCCTTCCCCAACCTGGTGCCCTCCAAAGGTGTTGGACTACAACTCCCATGGTCAGGAATGCTGGGACTTGTCATCTCAAACACCTGGAGGGCAACAAGATGGGGAATGCTGTTCCATATCCTTACCAAATACAGGGTCTCAAACACATCTTGCAAACACATCTCGCATATAGCAGCACTCTTGATAACAAAAGGGGAACTATTCATTACAGATCTAGAACCAGAGCATGTGCCAGGCATGTCCAACTTTTGATCAATATCCTGCCCTTCAAAGAACCAATGTTTTTTTTCTTAAAAATGTATTTAAACAAAATATACTGTTCACTCCCCACAATCCCTCCACAATACATCATCTCATCAAAGCGACAGAGGAGCAGAAGAGGTTTAGTTTGGCTGTCTTGAACACCTTTCAGATGAGATTAGTTTGCAATCCTATACCTCTTGGGAGTAAGCCCTAGTGAATTCAGTGGCACTGGCTTCTGAGAAGATAAGCATAGGAGTCAACCTTCTCCAGCTTGGTGCTCTCCAGATGTGTTGCACTTTAACTCTCATGTTATGTGTTATGGGGAAGACAAAAATAATTTCATACTTAATTTTAAAATAATACCGATGCATGAAAGTATTAGATGGTAGCTCTGCCTTTGATCTCACACTGCTGAATAAGTAAGAGAAATCCTTTATCTGATATTCAAGAAACAGACATCCCATGCCATGTGTTGAAAACTAATGTTGACGTCTGAAGGGCTATCCGGATTAGGTATTCAAGATTCATTCATTGTTGTTTCATTTGGTTTTGACAGTTTATTTAAAATGATGCAGCTCTTTTGTAGTTCCTTGATTGATCACATATCTTAATGCTGGAAAACATCATACTTTAGTACAGATGTGGGCAGAAAATAGATCTATCCTGATGTTTTGGACATCAACTCGCGGCATTCCTGACAACTGCCCATGCTGATAGAGGCTTTTACAAGTTGAATTCCAAAACGTCTGGAGATCTACATTCTGCCTTCCCTTGTTCTTGAACAACATTCGCCAACCTGGTGCCTGTCAGATGTGTTGGGTTGCAACTCTTAACATGAGATGCTCTAAGAAATTAGAAGCAGCTGGTCCTAAGTTGTTCAACATCATTTCCCACAACCCCACAGTCACCTCTGCAGATCAAATTGCATATCTAGATTTTTGAGATGACAAGTCCCAGCATTCCTAACCATGAGACATACTGACTTGCAATGATGGGAGTTGCAGTCCAATACCTTTGGAGGGCACCAGGTTGAGGAAGGACTGCTCTAAACAAAAAGAGAGAAGTAGGTGGCCCTAAGTTGTTCGTGATCAGTTTTCCACAACCCCACAGTCACCTCTGCATATCATATTCTCCATCCTGTCCTCATGGTTTATCTGCTTTGGGAGAATGAGAATTTCACTTGCACTTTCTGCCTCCTTAGGGAGGATGTGGCGTTAAGGCTTGGAAGCCTTAACTCCCAATTTCCCTGCTTTTTGGTGCTTGGTTGGAAACTGTGGAGCCTTAACGTTGTTTTTGTAAACCATAGGTTTTTTGTTTAATGAATTTCATGGCTTTGTGTAACGGATGACTGGATATTATACAGTTGACAAGCAGCCAGCATCAGCTAGGATGTTACACCATTTTGACATCCAATATGAAATCAAAGCTAGTGATATGTGTTGCACCCACTTTTCAAAATAATAAATGAACCCCTGAAGTTATGCTCTCTCACTTGAAATCTGAGGGGTCTCATTTGAATTTTTCAATAGCCAATGTCCAGAAATAAAAGCTTTCTATGACTGACTCATGAAAAGAAGCATTTCATGTTTTGTGTCTGTATTTGGAGAGAACCTGAAAAAAAATTCTACTGGACTAAAAACTCCCTGATTAATTCTGGAAGCACACAAGATGATACAGGAAAATATCCTAAATTATAATAAGTTACAGTTTACTATATTAATTATTATAGCTCATTTAATGCTACATGCTTTTTCTTCCTGTTTGCATCTGAAAGTAGCAGATTGTGATCATGTTTGTGGTCAAATTTCAAGCCTGCATGGGCTGCATTTCCTTCCATAGATATTTACTTAAAAGACCCATTGAATTTCCTTGGTTCTTTAAAAGCAACGTATTTGCTTTTAGATTTGCCACTCTCAGCACTCTGTGCATGCTATGTATGCCTGCTCCGTCTACCCTATTGTTCCCTGCAAGGCCCAGCCAAGGGAGGTCAGTAAATTAAACCAAGGGATGAAGGATGGGATTCCATCAAGTTCAGCTGAGAGCATTTGCTGTAGGACATGGACCTAACAGGAACGGTGAGGCCAGGTTTCTGGCAGACCCATTTAAGCAACTTTATGGCCTGATAGTTCTCTGTTTGGTAGTCTGCAGAAGCCTCATAAAGCAATGGGCATATGAACACTGTTATTATGGTCTGCCACTTTGTCATTAGTAGTCTGAGGTCCAGACCTCTTCAGAAGGGGGAATAGTGTCATGTTATAGAGTGACCACATGGAAAGGAGGACAAGCCATCCAAAATGGTGGCCAGCACAACATCTTGTGATACTAAATTCTATAGTTAAGCAGAACTGTACACAGTATTCTAAGTGTGGTCACACCATAGATTTGTATAAAGGTAGTATGAGACTGGCAGTTTTATTCTCAATTACTTTTCTTATAATGCATAACATGGAGTTTGCTGTCTTTACAGCTGTCACACACTGGGTAGACATTTTCACTGAGCTGTCAACTACATTCCCAAGGTTTTTTTTCTTGTTTAGTCATTGCAGGCTCAGATCCCATCAGTGTATATGTGATGTTGGGATGCTTTGCTCCAGTGTGCATCACTTTACAAATGCTTATGTAGAACTGTTGTTGCCATTTTGATGCCCATTTTCCCACTATGGAGAGATTCTTTTGGAGCTCTTGGTAATCTCACTTTGTTTTAAAAACCCTAAATATTTTGAGGTCAGCAGCAAATTTGGCCATCTCACTGCTCACTCCTATATGCATGTTGTAAAGAAGGTGGATAGGGAGGCAGTTTCTCCCTTTCTCATAATATTAGAATGAGGGTGGAAGTGAGCAGTGACGTAGCCACGTTTGGTGATGATACCAAATTATTTAGTCTTGCTAAAACAATGGAGGATTGTGAGGAGCTCCATAAAGATCTCTGCATACCGAGAGAATAGCCATGAAAAGGGCAAATGCTGTTCAATATAAGCAAGTGTAAAGTGATGCACATTGGGGGATCACAATTTCACATATACACTAACAGGATCTGAGTTAATTAGAGGTGACTGACCAAGAAAGAGTTTGGAGCAGGGGAGGTGGACAGCTTGATGAAAATGTTGATCCGGCTGCTGTGAAAAAGGCAACCTCCGTGTAAGGCGTAATTAGGAAAAGAATCCTAATTCTTGAACACTAATATGAAAAATAGTGGGTTCCCTGATTTGCACATGATGTATGTGGATTCTTTAATCTTACTACAGTAAAAATGACATATTTTAGTATTAGATTCATGACTGTATTAGCGGTAAGTTAATTGGGAAACAAATGTATTAGGAAGTGTGAAAAGTGAGTGTATTGCATCATTTGTGACAGACTTCACACGTAGTTTATGATATATATAGTAAGTAAAGAACAAACCCAAGGATGCCTTTCTGTGTGTATATATGAAAGAGGCAGGCACACAGACATAGATAGACAGTGGGCCAGGCCTAAATTTCCAGCCTAACCTATCTTACAGGGTTGTTGTGAGGGTAAAAGTAGTACATGCCATACACCCAAACATTACCAAACATGTGTTTTACATTTCTGTGAAAGTGAGCAGCAGAAGAAACTCACTAGATGGTTTGGGGCCAGTCATAGACTCTTAGCCTAACCTACCTCATGGGTTTTTGTGGGGGGAGATATGGCACTTGAAAGAATGATCAGTCTAGGGCTTTCCCGTTCCTCCTTACTAGAGAAGCTTCTTTGAAACTGATCAACTAAATGGAGTCTGAACATCCTCTTATATCATTACATCTGACCCAGTACCAAGAATAGCCATGTGGGTGTTTAGAAATATTGCTCAATTTAATTTTAATCTATCCAAGTTTGGATTTTTTTTTTTTTTTTTGCTTTAAAAATAGCCTGTGATCAATGAATCCTATATTAAGCCTGTCAAAGATGCTGGTACTGGAGATAACAATACACAATAGTTTTGTTCAACCTGATAAAAAAATATTAGAAAAGCTAAGAGAATTCAGAATGTCACCGACTCTTCTGCCCTACAGGGTTGTTGTGCTGATAAAATGGAGGAGGATTGTGTAAGTCATCTTAGGTTCCTTGCAAGAGGAAAAAAAAGGCAGGATATAAATGTAACACTAATAAACGTATTACTACTTCTACTAATTATTATTATTATTAATTATAATAACAATGAAGGAATAATTCTTTAAAAATCAAATACATGGATTTTTTAAAAAAGAAAAAAAAAAGAAAAAGAGGGGGGAGCTTAACCCCTTCTCTTACGAAAAGCCTTGGTCCCTAAATACACAGAGCTCTCAAAGAGAAGTACAGCCAAATCCACACACCCCTTCAATCTAGTGCAATGGGAATGAGACTCATTGCACTCAGTGGAACTTACTTCTGAGCAGACATGCCTTGGATTGAATTGATATGAAAATTAATGATCAGCAGACATAATCAAATGAACATACACACATGCAAAGCATGCAAGCAAGTTGTTAATTGTAGAGTTATAGTGCTGTAAAGGAGAGGGAATTCTCACTCACATCTCTCCCTCTCCGCCTTCTAAGGTTCCAGACTGTTTTTTTTAAATAAAGGCTACAATCTTCTACACACTTACCTGGGAGTAAGACCATTGCATTCAGTCAATGGAACTTACTTCTGAGAAGAGACTACAGCACTGTCTTTGCTAGAGGAAGCAGCCATTGTAGCTGACACAGGAGGGAGGGGGGGAAGAGACTCTACTGAACGTGTGCCATAATCAAAATGGCCGCCGGATTTCTTAAAGAGGCACAGTTTAAATTTAATAAAATCCACTTAAGCGAATTTTTAAAGAAGAAAAGCAGTTCCACCTACACTAGAACGGGAGGAAGTAGACCTTGCCATTGCATTAATGAATAAGGCTCCCTGAAATGAAGGACAGCTGCGCAAAAATAGTTGCAACCCCTGAGTTCAATTTTCGGTTTCGGATTCAGGGGATTCTTTAATCTTTTTACTTTAAACTGCTCTCCTTCCCTCAGTCTTTCACCAATCTTCTTGAAATTTTCAGGTAATGTAAAACAAACATTTCTTTCTGGCACCTGTAAATTTCAGAGAGATTAGTGAAACATTTTCAATTTTATTGCTGTTAGAATGACCCCTCCCAATTATCACTTTAACATGGTGGAACGTGTTTTTTACTGACGGCCCTTAACAAGGGAGGCACTGCCGTGCCTCCCTTAATAAAATGTTTTAAGGCCTTCTTAAAAGCCTGTAAAGATGGTGCATGGCAGATCGTCGGTGGGAGTTTGTTCCACAGGCATGGGGCAACTGCTGAGAAGGCCCTCTCCCATGTGGAAACCCACCTAATATCTCTCACTGGTGGGCAGGTGAGAAGGACCTCTCTTTTTGATCTTAAAGTGTGGGCAGGCTGATATGGGTGAAGGCTGTCCTTCAAGTAACTTGGTCCTAAACCGTTTAGGGCTTTAAAAGTCAAAACCAGCACTTTGAATAGGGCTTGGAAACACACAGGGAGCCAATGCAGCTGGCCGCAATATAGGTGTTATATGGTCAAATTGCCTCGTCCCCACCAATACTCGGGCGGCCGCATTCTGCACCAGCTGAAGTTTCCGAACCATCTTCAAAGGCAGCCCCATGTACAGCACATTACAGCCTGAACATGACTAGAGTGTGGATAACTAAAGCACGGTCCATTCTCTCCAGATAGGGCCGCAGCTGGCGTATCAGCCTAAGCTGATAGAATGCACTCCTGGATACCGCAGCCATCTGGGCTTCCCCAGTTAGCCCAGAGTCCAGGAGGACTCCCCAACTGCATACTTGGTCTTTTAGAGGGAGTGCAACCCAATCTAAGACCAGTTGTAAACCTCCATCCGAAGTAGTTGGTTTCCCTACCCACAGTACTTCCGTCTTGTCTGGATTAAGTTTTAGCTTGTTCACTCTCATCCATCCCCAAACAGCCTCCAGAGACTGGTTCAAAAGTTCCACAGTCTCCCTGGGATGTGCAGCTGCTACATCACATGCCTTAAGACCATGCTCTTGTCAACCATAACATTTTAAAATGAGACTATTGCTCCCAATTATAAGATGTCTAATGAACCAGAAATGAAACCACTTTTTAAATGGTTTAAGTCCCTGGTTGATATTTAGTAAGCTGCTTCTTATGATGAAATCATTTTACTACTTTCCCACAGATCCCACAAAAATGCAGGTTGCTTACCTGTAACTGTAGTTCTTCGAGTGGTCATCTGTGCATCACACATATGGGCTTGCGCTGGCGTCGAGCCCCCTTTCGGGAAACTTCCATAGCTAGCCTAGCGTTTTTGGCGGGAACCCCTCCCCCCACCATCTCATCGCGCATGCTCCGGGTTCCCGCCTACCTCAGTTCCCTGAGACCGCAATGGCCTCGCAACTCAGGTAGTGTATATCTACTGGAGCATAGCGACCCGAGAACCTTCTGCAGACAACAGCGTTGCAGAGAGGGGATGGTGGGTGGGTTGTGTGACTGCACAGATGACCACTCGAAGAACTACAGTTACAGGTAAGCAACCTGCATTTCTTCTTCGTGGTCTCTGTGCATCACACATATGGGCGAGTAATCAGCAGTACTTACCGGAGGAGGGTGTGCACGCTGGAAGTCAATGGCAGATGGACGAGAGGACAGCCCTCCCGAAGGAAGCGTCCTTGACCGCCCTCGTATCCAGTCTGTAATGCCTCACGAACGTAGAAGCATTTGACCATGTCGCCGCTCTACAGATGTCCGGAATCGAGGACCCGTGCGAAAGAGCAGCAGAGGTGGCCTGTCCCCTTGTGGAATGCGCTGTGAATGCGGTTGGTGGAACCTTTCGTAGCACCTGGTAGGCGAGAACGATAGTGTCCACAATCCAATGGGAAAGACGTTGTGCTGAAACCGCTAGTCCTTTTGTTCTGCCTCCGTAACAAACAAACAGTTTATCGGTCTTACGGAACGATTGTGATCTGTCCTTATAAAAAGCTAACGCCCTTCTAACATCTAGGGTGTGTAACGTAGAACAGAGAGGGTCTGCAGGTGTCTTAAAGAAAGTAGGTAGAACAATATCCTGGTTAACGTGGAACAGGGAGCAAACTTTGGGAACAAATGAAGGTCCCGGCCGTAGAACTACCTTATCTGGAAAAAATTGAGTGTAAGGCGGGTGAGCCATTAAGGCGGCTAGCTCCGACGCACGTCTAGCCGACGTGATAGCAACGAGGAACACGGTCTTTAGAGTTAGTAAACGGAGGTTAACCGTGGCCATAGGTTCAAAGGGTTTTCCTGTGAGAGCCGTTAAGACCAAGGACAAGCTCCATTGAGGTGTAATGGAACGTAGCGGAGGGAACAAATTCTTAAGGCCTTTCAAGAATGTCCTGGTGATGGGGTGCGTAAAAATAGAAAAACCATCAATCTTATCATGGAATCTGGAGATAGCTGCCAGATACACCCTGAGCGACGACGACTTTAGTCCCGTTGAATGTAAAGAGTACATGAAATCAATGACCCCAGAAATGGGTCCCGTGGAAGGGCTAAAGCCCTTCTGCTCAGCAAAGGCCTGATACCGGTTCCATTTTCTCGCATACGATTGCCGAGTGGACGGTTTTATAGAAGCCTCAAATATGGCCTTCAATTCTGGTGGTAGCGTGAGTGATTGCCAGTTGGTCGAATTCTCCACGCCGTGAGCTTCAGAGACTGTAGGTCGGGGTGCAGGATCATGCCGTTGTTTTTGGACAGCAAGTTCTGTGGCTTCGGGAGGTGCCAGAACTGGTGTTGCGCCATGCGGCATAGCGGGGTGAACCACGGCTGTCGTGGCCACCATGGCGTTACTAGAATGGCATTCACCATGAACCTGCTGGCTCTGGCTATTGTCCGGGCTATCAGTGGGAATGGCGGAAAAATATATAGGAAGTCTCTGGACCAGTCCCACTGGAATGCATCTCCGAGCGATGCAGGTCCAATTCCTGCCCGAGAGCAGTAATTTCGGCAGGCTGCATTTGCAAAGGTCGCAAACAGGTCCACGTCGGGAATGCCCCACTTCTCGAAGAGGATCGCGAGAACATCTCTGTCTAACTCCCATTCGTGGGTGTCGGAGAATTCCCGACTCAGGGTATCTGCTACTCCATTGTCGGTCCCGGCAATGTGGAGTGCGGAGAGACAGATGTGGTTGCGCATTGCCCAATGGAAGATGCGTAGCGTTAGGTTTAGGAGGCGGGAGGAGCGTGTCCCTCCCTCCTTGTTTATATACCAAACGACAGTGGTATTGTCGGACAGTACCTGAACGTGATGCCCCCGTAGCCGAGGTAGGAACGCATGGAGGGCTCGTCTTACTGCTAGGAGTTCGAGAATATTGATGTGAAGGGTCTTCTGCGCTCGAGACCATTTTCCTTGCATTTTTAGATCTCCGACGTGAGCTCCCCATCCTTCTAGGGAGGCATCTGTTGTGAGAATGCGAGTGGGCTCCCGTTGATGGAAGGGGAGACCCTGCGAGAGATGCGCCATGACGGACCACCATTCGAGAGACGGAATGACATTCGGCGGAAGAGTAAGTATTGTGCTGTGAGGGTTTAGCTCTGGGTAGTAGGAACGGAGGAGCACTTGTTGAAGAGGGCGCATGTGTAATCGTGCCCACCTGACGACAAATACTGAGGAAGCCATTAGTCCCAGTAACCTGAGTACTGCAAACGCTGACGTTTTTCGCTTGTGGCGGAGACGGGTTGCAAGTGCTTGAATTTTTTGTCTGCGTTCTACAGGGAGAAAAGCTCGACCCAACACGGAGTCTAGCGACACTCCTATAAATTGAATCTGTCTTGTTGGTTGAAAAATTGACTTTCTTGTATTTACTTGTAGGCCGAGATCGGCTAGGCAGGACGTGACACTGCGAACGTCGTCGAGAGCCTGAGAGTGGGAAGTCGACACGATCAGCCAATCGTCGAGGTAAGGGTATATTTCGATATTTCGCGATCTGAGATAGGCGCATACTGCCGCCATACACTTTGTAAATACACGTGGCGCCGTTCGTAGTCCAAAAGGGAGAACCGTGAATTGAAAAGCCCGACCTCCCACGCTGAAGCGTAGGAACTTTCGATGCTCCCGATGTATCGGTATGTGAAAGTAGGCGTCTTTGAGGTCTACGGATGTGAACCACCTGTTCCGTTTTATCAGGGGTAGTATTTGCGCCAGGGTGATCATGCGAAACTTCTTTTGTTGTATAAATTTGTTTAGGCGTCTGAGGTCCATAATTGGCCGGAGGCCTCCGTCTTTTTTTGGAACCGTGAAATAACGCGAGTAAAAACCCGCTTTTTTCATTTTTTTGGGGACTACAGTAATCGCTCCTTTTTCCAAGAGGGTGGAAATTTCTTGGAGAAGAGCTACAGACGGCTGGGTGTGTCGCACCATACCCAGAGGGGGATGAGCTGTAAACTCGATGCGATACCCTTCGGTTATGGTTGACAGGATCCAGCGATCTGTAGTAATACGTTTCCATGCCGGCAGGAAGGGTAGTAGCCTGTTGTAGGGGTCGTCGAGTTTCGCAGTCGGTGTCGCCGAGTCAAAGACGTCGTTTTGCGCCGTAGTCCTGCTTACGTTGCTTGGCAAAACGAGAGGACGGCTTCCGCGATTGGTATGAGGATTGTGGTTGTTGCGGTTGGTAGCGCTGGGAGCGCTCCTGCTGTTGGCGAGGCTGGTACGGGAGTGGACGATACCAGCGACGCTGTCGCGGAGCCTGTTGATGTTGTTGTTGTGATGGCACACTCATCCTTTTGGCGGTTATTTTCGCTTTATGGATGACATCCATCGTAGAGTCAGTCGTAGCGTGAAAAAGACCTTCCCCATCAAAGGGGAGGTCTTCGATTCTGGACTTTGTCTCCGCTGGTAGATGTGATGACCGAAGCCACGCATGTCGACGTAAGGCAACAGCAGCCATCATAGCCTTTGCCGTGCAATCAGTTTGGTGATTGGCAGTAGCTAGTTGCTGCCTAGATAAACGTGCAGCTTCTGCCTGGAAAACCCTGGCCAGATCGCGTTGGTCATCTGGCAGATAGTCCGTGAGTGTGGAGATCTTGTCCCACAGGAAAAGCTGATACCGGGCCATGGTGGCCTGGTAATTAGCTACCTTGAATCCCAGCGCCGCAGAAGAGTAAACTTTTCTGCCCACCGAGTCCAGCTTCCTGCCCTCTTTGTCTGTGGGTGCAGCATGCGACTTCCCCGTCCGACCTACTGATGATTCTACTACAATAGAATTTGGCTTGGGATGCGTAAATAAAAATGGAGCGTCTGCCTCCTGGATTTTGTATAGTGCATCCAGCCGCTTTGACGTAGGGCCAGCTGTAGCTGGATTCGGCCAGGATTCCTGTAAGGTCTGGAGAAGAGTCGGGACTACCGGGAGTGTAGGCTGAGGAGTCGGGTCCAGATACATGACGTCATATATTTTATCCTTCAGTGGCTCCTTCGGTTGTTGCAAGTCAAGGCCAAGTGATTGAGCCATACGTTGCATCTGGTCGGAGAATGCCCCTAGTTCCAAGGAAGGGGACACTCTGTCCGAACGTACTACCTCGTCTGCAGGTGATGGTGCCGAAGGTGGAGGTGATGGAGCCGAGGATGTATCCGATGCGTAGTCCTCTATCGATGTCGGAGAAGGTTCCCTCCGTGTCGGTAACGAGGGCTGCGATGCACGAGAGGATATCTGCTCCCTCGTTGCGACGGTGGCAAGTCGTTTTCCCGTATACGGGTCAAAGCGGTACTGCTTTTTTGTACGCCGATTGGGTGCAGAGCGAGCATAGTCGGAATATGCATCCCAATCCTGTGACTTAGAGCGCGATGGCGAGTGGGACCGATCGACATCGGCTCTCGATGTACGAGATCGAGGCGAGGGTGGAAGATCGCGGTCATTGTCAGAGTCCAACGAAATAGGCCGCTCGGTATCGAGGTGCTCGGTGTCGAAGCCAGGTTGATCCCCGGAGTCGATCTGATCCAGCGTTACGATGTCAGAGATGTCTAACTGTGAAACGACATCTATTGGTGTCGAGGGCGAACGACGCTGTCGAGGGGGCAAGGAAGTTGCCCTATCTCTCGGTGTCGAGGCACGCCGAGTGTCTGTCGGTGTCGGCGTCGAAGACGGCGGTACCGGGGTCGATGCCGGTCGAGCAGGTTGCGGCGTCGAAAGCCTCAATAGTTGTGGGGACGGCATCGGTGCCGGTCGAATGTCTCTCGGCGTCGAGGGACGCGGTTGCTGCTCCGACGCCGATGTCGAAGGTTTTCTTTTCTTCGGCTTCGATGTCGAGGGTGACCCCGAAGCCGGCCTCTTCGACGTCGATGGCGCAGTCGTCGACGGTTTCGATGCCGAAGACTTTGATGATTTTCCCTTATGTTTGCTCGTCTTCGGAAGATGAGATTTTGAGCCTTTTTGTAGGGGTTGGGTTACCGCTAGCGGTTCCAGACCCCGAAGCCCCTGAACCGCTGCAGACAGAGAAGCGGAGCCGGGCGAAGCTGGGTCCGAGCGACTTAGTGGCGGCCGCCTGCGCTCCCCAGATAAAGTGTCTGACGACGTGTCATGAGATGACCTGGGCAACTCCTTCTGTCTATCGACGGCAGAAAGAGCGCTGCTCCAAAGCAGACTTCGTAGCCTGTCCGCTCGAATCCGGCGAGTTTGGCGGGAAAACGCCATACAATGGGAGCAGGTCTCCACAACGTGGCCTTCGCCCAAACATAACAAGCAAAGGGAGTGCCCGTCTGTAAGGGTCAACTTTGCCTTGCACTTTAGGCAGTGTTTGAAAAGGGCTGCCTGCGCCATAATAGCAGCAGGCGCCTAACAAGATTTTAAAACTACACTAACTATGCTATAACTTTTTTTTTTTTTTTTTTTTTTTATTTTAAACTAACAGGAACTACTTACGCTAAGCTAACTAATCGACTAATAACTATTTTCTTATCTTTTTCAGGATATACGACGATCAAGATCTGAGGAAGTCTCCCGCGAGGCTATATCACCAGCGGTCGAAGAAGAACTGAGGTAGGCGGGAACCCGGAGCATGCGCGATGAGATGGTGGGGGGAGGGGTTCCCGCCAAAAACGCTAGGCTAGCTATGGAAGTTTCCCGAAAGGGGGCTCGACGCCAGCGCAAGCCCATATGTGTGATGCACAGAGACCACGAAGAAGAAGATTAAGTTTTACATCTTTCTGGATTCCAGCCATCAAGGAAAATGGTGAGTAGCTTTATTTCGATGCTACAAGAAGCGCCAAGGAGCTTTTTCTTGGCAACTGCTCACCACAACAGGATATCCTGGCCCTCTAAAAGGAGGTCAGAGGCTACTCACAATTTGAATCTCTTCAGATCAGAGATCAAATATTCTACGAGACATCAACTCAAAATGATTCAAGATGACCCATCCCTTTGAGTTGATGCTTAAATTAAACTAATAATGTTTTGCGGATAGGGAGACTGCTCAGGTTAACACAGCTTGCACTTTCTTCACAACACAGAGGTGATGGAAGCAGTAGAAACAACGGATTCTAGAAGAACAGAAATATTCTCATCCAATGCTGCATGAAGCGGTTGCTTAGGAACAAGATCGGGAAGCATTTGATACAGCAAGATGTCGAAATAAACCCTTTGGCAGCCAAAGGACAGAGAAACTCTATCGATATGGTCAGCGCCCTTGTTGTAGTCATATGTAGCATAAAGCTGTGTGTTATATTTGTGGCCATTGGATCACTTTGAAAGGAAACCCAATGACATACTTATGGCAACAGTAAGCCTTCTGCTGGATGTTTTGCCAGGATGAAGTCAATACTACAAGATCCATGGGTAGGCTTCAAGGCAAATTGGAAACTGTAAAGCTAGTCCTTAATGGTGCCATAAGAGAAATCATAATATTGCATAAATAGCACCTTAAAATATCTGTTCCCAAAAGTGTACATACCATACATACATGAGGTACAAAGAAACCATTTTGGCATGGGTATATATTTCTATCTTCAAGATGCCTCTGTTGTAGATGTGGGTGTTTGCACGCTACTGAATCATACCCTGGATAAGAAGAGCACTACACTGACATGGAAACACTTAATAACAGAGGATCAGATTAAAAGAGACCCAAGTGCCTGTAATGCTGCCACAGTAAATTCTGCAATGCTCTGTAGTTAGGCTCTCTTGCTCACCCAGCAACGTGTTTAAATCAGGCCTGACAACTTTGCAGTACATCTACTATGATTGTATCACAAGGAAACAAGTTAATTTTGAACATTTCTTCCTGCAGATACACCTGGGGCTTATTTCGTACAAAAGAAAACATCCTATTTCTCCAAACTTGTAAAGACTATTTTGTCCGCATTCTGCTGCACAAAGTTGTTTTTCCCATTACTTTTTAAAGATATTTGCCACTCTAAAGGCTGTTTTCAGATGTCACCCTGACTTATTTACCCCCTTACCAAACACAGAGCTGAATGTGGAACGTGGAACGTCTTTTCAATTCCAGGTGCAAATTTGCCCCAGAAAACTAGAGAAATACTGCTCTGGGCCATTCTGTGTTTCTCAATGGGGAAGTGCATACAAACACATAACATCAGCCGAAATCAGCTCTATGTTTAGCAAGGAGGCAGCTAAGTTGGACTGTTTTGACATTTTAAAAGTAACTATTGTAAAATATCTTAGAAGTGTAATGTTGAATATATTTAGTCTTAAGTTGTCAGGTGTCCCCGCCCCCAAGGGCAGTATCCAATTCAGAAGTAGCGCTAATGCATATTACATTGTGCTAACGTAAGTGAACTCTAGCACAATGCCTGGAACACCCATCAGCAAACGCTATTGGCGATATGCTAGAGGTTACTTATGCTAGCACAACGTAATTTACATTTGTGCTAGTGCTGAACAGGATACTGCCCAAGGTATATAAAAACACAGCATTCGAACTAGGGGCCATTCTGTGTTTTGAGTACTACTTTAGAGACCAGCCCTGCAGTAGCATAGTCTAAACTTAACTGAGATTGGAGGTAAGGCCTTCTGTCTCAAGACCGAGTTAGGAACCATCATTGAATGCCAAAGAAATTAATTAAATTATGGGAGCTAATTGTTTCAACTCTGTTCAAAACTATCTGAGTTTCCTTCAATTACATGGCAGCTTCCCATTCTGCCATTTTAATCTGAGATCCTGATTTTGCTTGGCAAATGAAGACAAATTTACCTTTGTGCCTTACTATTCACTTGCAGTACTTTACATTCCTCCCCGTTCTCTTTCTCCTTCCTACACACTCTTCCACATGAACACACACAGAACGTTCTCTTCCCTTCTGTTATGATTTGTTTCTCCCCACAAGGCTTTTAGTTCTATATACATATAGTCACTTAAAAACGAATGTTAGCAGCAGGGTTCTGTTCTTAAAGGCAGGAGGTGACAGTTCTAGCCATGACTCCATAAATGTATTTTATACAAGAGGAGTAAACATAAACACTGGATTTCCTTATTGTCTGTTACACAGCAAGGCAGGCACACATAGCAGCCAGAATTTTGCTGCATAATGGCAAGTCAAATAATAATAAGCTATTATTCATTCTAAATTATTTCTAAAGGGGAAAGCTGCATGTGATCAAAGAAGAATATTCTCCTTCAAACACATATATGTATTAGGCTAATCTCTCTCACTCTCTCTCTCTCTTTCTCTCTCTCTCAGAGTAATGCTTTCTGGGAAGTTAGGTCATTTCTGAAGTAACTGTCATCTGGATGGTGAATTGTGAAATGTGACTTATTCTTAGGCCTGAGCAATGGACATTTACCTTTACTATGAAGCAATTACACTTTTTCCATCTCCCCCTAGCCCACATAAACACGAATAGTGACCATTACTCCAAGAAATAATTGGCATGCAATTAAAGGGAACTGCAAGTACAGCTGGAGTTTTATTGATGTTTCCTGCAGTAGCTCCCACTCCTACAGAGGTACGCCATTTTCAGTACTGAACAGTGGCAAAGGTTTTCTTATTTGCAAATAAATTCTTGTCTCTGAATCCAGAGAAGGCTGGACATATGTATGTAGAATTTCGAACTAGCAAGGAATAGGACTTCAGCATCCCACAAATATCATCGTATCTCCCCCACCACATGTCTGGCTGAACCAGGATAATTATACATGGATCTCTGTCTTATCTATAAAAAACCAGAAAGTAGATCTCCAAATGTTTTGGACTTCAACTCTCAGCATTCCTGACCACTGGCCACACTTGCAGGGGCTTCTGGAAATTGAAGTCCCAAACAGCTGTAACACATCAGACAATCTATAATACACCTAATTTGCAATACATCAAGAATTAATCAGCACATACTACAAAACTTTACCAAAATAACACTTGTTATTCCAAATTAAAATGAATGGTTGTAACTAATTCCAAGCTCAAAAACATGCTGGTTTTCGTAATACTTGATAAAAATTTGAATGAAGTGTATATATTTACCGTTATCTTTGCTACTGTTTTCTTCAATGGTCATTTGTTCAGCCAGTTCAGAGAGCGATTCATCAATAGTCTGGCTCCCACGTAATGTTAGGGAAAGTCTCCTCTTGAACTTTTTCATTCTATCTGCAATACGTCTGGCTTACGGAAGCCTAGGAAAATAAGAGAGTTATTATTTTAAACATTTAGAATTTAAAGGAAATCATTTCAGCTAAAAGGAGATAGGCTGGCAGGGGGCAGGGATTGGGGAATAGGGATCTTGTACACACAATGCTGTGGTTGGAATTATTTGCAGAAGGAACAGAGCTAACAAGTCTAAGACCCTCTGGATTAGAAAGAACACTAAAAAAAATAAAAGATCCTATGGATTGTTAGAAGAACATCGTCCAACCACTTTCTCAGCAACCAGGACACAAAAAAAATCAGTGATTTTCCAATTGGATTCATCTTCCATGCAAGTAGTAAAAGACCCAAACCATCCTCTGCCCCAAGAGAGCAATGAGGACAATCCTTAAAGGACAAGTATTGATGGATATAGTCAGAAATAGCGTTCCACAAATGTGGCCTCCAAGTAACTATGGGCCAGGGCAAACTCTTTCCAACTGGCTGACTGGCTAATCCTAGCAAAATGTGAGAAATTCCTCCCTTCCGAGAGGAAGAGAAAGGCCACACCTTTCTCCTATCCTTCTGGATCTGGGGACTCACTGCTTCCACATGCCTTCAAATCCCAGCACAAATTTACAGAACATGCAATATTCCTTCCGTTTATATGGCTATCACTCAAAATAATAGGCAAGCAAATAAAGAAATAGAATGCTATCAAAAGAAAGAGCCGGGGTGGGGAGAGAAATAGAGCTTTTTTCCTTTTGGAACAGCAGCTGGTCAGCTTCCCTAAATGGAAATGAGCTCATTTTGACCCATTCAAAATTGGACAGTGTTTCAAATAATGGTGCTAGAAATATAAAGGCAAAGCAAATCAAGAACTGCAATGAAATGTAGTTTCCTTTTAAAATGAGTAAAACGTAGTTATTTCTATTTGTTTAGTTATTGTGCATAAATGAGCCACAACTTCTACAAAATCATTCACACTAATGAAGTTCACACACGGAAATAACTCTCGCAACAAAATCAATGAAATATTATTTAAACTACCATCTGCCTATCAGTGTGTGTAAGAAAAGTATTTTAAAACCAAGTGACAAAATAAGCCAATGGGGCTATTAGCTAGCTGGTTAGCTTTCTTTCTCTCCTCCTCCCTGTTGGAAAACACATTTCACAAGAATATACACATGTGTTGTATTCAGTGAAGATATTTACAGATTAACTGACACACAGAGTCAAATACACTGTTCATTTATGATAGGATCCTTTGGATTAGAGACCAGAATACTGCCAGCTTCAGACGTTATGGAAAAGGCATAGTTGCTACTCCCTTTCGGTTGCTTCCCATGCTATTGCAGTAACATTTGAACCCCAAAGATGAAATAGGAGAGACAGGTAAAATTACTGCCCATACCAGTTTTTCCAGTTTTAGGGGCTCATCTGTTTTTACATTGTGATTTTATTTCTGGTGTGCAGTTGATGGGCTGAGGATTTAAGACTAGAAATAGCTTTTGGTCCAAATGACCTGTAATGCTGGGGCAGTTATAACAAAACACACAAATTATACTCCCTTCTGCAGAAGTGTGAATGACAATATCAACTATTACTATTGGTAAAAACATTGCTCATCTGGCAAAAGATATATACTTCTCCACTGGTTTGCCAATGGAAATTAAAAGTAGCAGCATTTGGCAAGAGAAAAATTCCGCTTAAGGATATTTTGCAATCTATTTCTAATCATGCTTTGCTCAGAAGTGAACTAATTTAACATTCAAGAACATAGTTAACTGCTGCATATTTAAAAAGCATGCCCTCCTAAAAACTAGAGATTTGCAGTGCAATTTTATTCATGTTTATTTGGGTCAGTCCCACTGTATTAAATAGGGCAGAGGATTGCAGCTTTAAGCATATAATTAGTGAGCCAGTGTGGTGCAGTGCTTAGAATGTTGAACTAAGACTCAGGAGATCCAGGTTCTAGCCCCCACTCAGCCATGAAGCTCACTGGGTGACTCTGGGCCAATCAATGACTCTCAGCCTAATCTACCTCACAGGGTTGTTGTCAAGATAATATGGAGAGGAGGAGGACTATGTGAGTTGCCTAGGGTTCCTTGCAACAGGAAAATAGACAGGATATAAATGTAATAATAAATAATAAATGAAACAAATGTAATTTTCATTAACCTGAAAATAAATGGCCATTTAACCTGAAAACAAATGACATTAAGAGTGCAATCCTATGCATGTTTAGATAGAAATAAATACCTACAACTGGAATTCTGGAACTTATAGGACTTTTTTTCTGTCTAAATAAGGATAGGATTGCACCTTAGTAGATATAACTGTTTTCAGTGGAAACTAATAATATTTCTAAGCACACTACAATCTTAAACTGGGTAGTTGCTGGCTGAAGGATAAAAGAAAATCAACCTAAAAAATTGCAGGGTTTAATAACCTAACAGATAGCCCTATCCCCTGTTTCCATGAAGCACTGCTTTCATACTACTGCTACTTCAAGCTGATGTGGCAATAGTTATGATGCTAAACCCACAATGCAGATGCTCATTTCTTCCAACAATATCCATGACTCAGCCAACCTCCAGCTCCAGGAGCTGAAAGAAACCAAAAAGCAAGCCCACACACAATCCTGCAGCATTTCTGCAGCCTAAGCTGCACTCAGTAGTCAATCTGGGAGAGTCAAAATGGTGGGTTATGCAAGTCAGTGCAGATTTACAGAAAATGGGTTGCTGTCTTCTGCATGGCTTTCATTCCCTTTACTTACAAAGCTGTCGAAAATTAACAACCAAGGCAAACAATCCTTAGCACAAATCACTGTGGTATTAAATATCATGTTCTATTGATAGGCAATTGTAATATTAGACGAAGTAATTTACACAACATCCACAGCTATTAAGAGAAAGTGGTGAATGTACCAATACAATTTTGATGTTAAAGTCGATACACATATTTTGATATTAAAGTTGCTTTATTTTACTGTTGAGTGTACAACTAGAAACATTCACACTTTTATCCTGGCTAGACAGTTTTATAATTATTCTATTTTGCATTTTCAGGATAGTAAATATTTCCCTCTGAACAGAAAGAGACAGTAGAGCCTGTTAACGGATGACAGCAAATTCAATTTGGCTCATCTTTCATTATGGAAGAGATTACATTTTATCAGGCTACATCTTGTTGGCATAGTGTACAGCTTTCAAATTAAAGAAAAACGCATTAGACAAACAACAACCAGATTGTTACCAACAGGAAGATCTCTGTTGCCAGATAAAGTTCTGTCTAGCTCAAAGCCTCTATATCAAAAAAAGCCAACTTTCATATCACCTCACTTATTTGGTCTCTTACCTCTCTGAGTTGAATGTGGCCACACTAATTTACACCAGCCTAAAAATCCACAAGGATAAATTTCTGTATACATTCAAATTTCTGATACATAAATGACAATTAAGATCACTAGAACAGCAGGTCCCAGAAAGAATAACAAAATTATGGGTATTAGTGTCAATCTGTGACAAGAAATAGGGAGAGAATAATCGGTAATTAGTAATTGAAAGGCAGCTAATGCCTGTATAATGCACCAGAAACCATAGCAGTCAGCAACAGAACACTGGAAAACACATGACCAGTGAGAGCAGGCACCGATCTCTGATGATGTCACAGTTCCAACAGAGTGTGGTCTTCTTCCCAGCTAAAAGATGCGTTTTAGCAGATCACTGGTGAGCCATCCTTTTGTCAGACTGTCTGGTGGGGTTTATGAGAAGTGATTGTGACAGTTCCAGCCACTAAAAACATAGGCTTGAATCCAAAAGGCCCTCTTACATAAGTGGAAGTTGCTTTGACTCGCATAAGGTGGTTGGACAGATTTTTTGCTCCTGCTGCATCCCCATCCCCATCATATACTATTATTTTATTATCTTTTCGGTGCCAGGTCAAGACTTTTCTCTTCTCCCAGGCATTTAACAACGTATGTTGAGGGGTTTTGTTGTTCTTGTTGTCTGATCCAGAATAACTGTTTTAAATGGATATTGTATTTATAATCTGTTTTTATGCTCTTTATGGTTTTTAAATTTATAAATCGTTTTTTTAATGTTCAACCTTTTTAATTTTTGTAAACCGCCCAGAGAGCTTCGGCTATGGGGTGGTATATAAATAAATAAATAAATAATAATAATAATAATAATAATAATAATAAAAAATTTATTTATTACCCGCCTCTCCCAACGGATCGATAAATGCAATAAATAAATAATAATAATTTCTTGTATGTATTTCATTTCTATACTGCCCAATAGCAAAAGCTCTCTGGGCGGTTCACAAAAATTAAAACCATAAGGTACACTGTAAAATATAAAATATGGAAGCTTAAGACCACAATCTAACAGTACAACTAGAATAAAACCGAGCAGCAATGCAAAGATTTAAAATACAAATTTAAAACAGCAGAGCTAAAAGACTGGGATGGTAAAATGTTAAAATACTGGAAAAATAAAAAGGTCTTCACCTGGTGCCGGAAGGAGTACAATCTAGGTGCCAAGTGAATCTCTCCAGGGAGCTCATTTCACAGCCAGGGTGGCACAGCAGCGAAGGCCCTTTTCCTGGTAGCCATCTGCCTCACTTCTTTTGGCAGGGGCTCACAGAGAGAACCCCTGAAGATGATCTGGGAGGCAATATGGGAGGAGGCAATCCTTCAGATAACCTGGCCCCATGCCATTTAGGGCTCTGAATGTTAATGCCAGCACTTTGAATTGCACCCAAACATGGACTGGCAGCCAGTGCAGCTGAAAAAGTACTGGCTTAATGTGGCGTGGACTCATTGGCCAGTCCCCATTAACAATCTTGCTGCCCTGTTTTGAACCAGCTGAAGTTTGCTATTAGGGTCTGATGATGACGCATGCAAAGCCTCTCATACGCTGTAGGCAGGGAGAGAAAAATATACTTCATTACTTGGTTTCAGGGATACGGAACCCTACTCACCTAGCCTCAGCACAGTCATAGGGGATTTACACTACAGCACTACATTGCTGAAGTCCAGGGTTAGCTGAGCACAAAAGTGCCCCAGAGCTTAGCAATCATGTGCTGTTGAAGGAGTAAACATCCATATCATTTATGCATCCTTTGCAATTCTTCGAGAACACCCAAATTGTATTACCACTACTATGCATGTACCCAACTCAGAAAGTCTGGTGAAAATAGCTGGGTTTTAAAATATGTGGTAAACTGATCTGACCAGCTTCATATTTCCAAGGCATAATTCCAATTACATAATAAGTGTAACAAATAATAATGATGATGATGATGATGATGATGATAATAATAATAATAATAATAATAATAATTCCTCACAGTAAAAAACCTATTTGATGGGTGTGTTTAATTTCCACCTGATGGATTAATGCCTGCCATTCAGCAGCAGCTGCTATGAGATCAGGTGCCAAGAGTATCCAATGGCTCAGTACTGATGTCCACCTTACGATTTCCTTCTTTGGTCTTCAGGAAGGGCAGAATTTAATGCGATGTCAACTTCGACTGGCCCAAACCATAACTAGGTTTGATTAATCCAGGAAAAAAATCAAGAGGCATAATTTATACATGTCACAAAATCAAGCTTTTATTGGCACATAATTGGTACTATCTTGCCAGAGCCAGGTTAATTTGAGAGTAAATTTGGATTTGTTTTGCTGTCCCTGTACTTTGGAATTACTAACCAACACCCTACTCACCCCTTTTTAAATTGCTTTAGGAAGCAACAGCTATTCAGAAACTGGAGAATAGAGGCTCAAATCTACAGAGAATGGGAAGGTTCCATGTGTGGAAGCATCAAAACACCTAATCTAACTGTCCATCTACCACTGCCTTATTACAGCGAACAGAAGCTTTGCATGCACATTTCTGTTTGGTAGAGACAGGCAATTGTTCACTTTCAGTTGATCCAAGAAAGGTACTCTAAGACATTAGGTAGTCTTCATTAATTTACAATTCCTCATTGCATGCTCTGTATTTAACCCATGATATTCCCATAAATGATGCAATTCTTATCAACTTCCTTTGTGCTGGGTTGGGATTCTGATTTGCCATTATCAGAGGCAGCATGTTTGCTCCCTGGTCTGAGCATATAATGACTACTCTGCAAACTTTACATTGACTAGCTACCAAAGAGGAGGTACACCTTGGTAAAAAACATATTTGTTGCTTTATGTGTTCACAAAATAACTGTGTGATTTGCTGCAAAATTGCATTGTTGGGGGGAAAAAACCATACAATTCAAAATGGTGTTCTCCTATAACATCTATTTGCCATTTCCCAGATATACCATCTTGAAATATATTTATAACAGATGCATTTCCAAGATGCTTATTCTTTCCACCTCATGGAATTATCTTCTTCTGCAAAGTAACTGTTTATCTGTTACTGCTGTGTACAGATAAATATTACAATGAAATGCTGACAACCAGGACAGGATTTTGTTAATGTCCAAAACATCAGACATACATTGATGAAACGTTGGCAATGACCTAAGTGTGATTTTGGATATACACAAGTCAATGCTGACCAATCACATTTAGATCACAGTCAACCATATTAGCCATCTGGGATTGTCAACATTTATATGTGAAACGTCAATAGTCACCAAACCTTTGGACATTCACCTCAACACACAAGGTGTTGGAATTATTCCTTCATAGTACTACCTTTTGTTCTGATCTATTTTGATCAAAATATCAATAGAATTTGCGAATTTAAAAAGTGTCTCTTGAACATGAACCCTAATATTTGGCTTACAAACAATAAGCTTCCCAAGTCCTTTAACGTCTTAGTATTCATTATATATCTGAAATCCATTCTGAAAAGCAAGATTTGGGTATAGTATTGCAATTCAAATACAATAAAAACTATTTATTAGGTCATTCTTTTATAATAATTTCTGTACTTCCCAGCAGCTGCACTATAGAGTGTTCATTCATATGCAGGTGGCTAGCTCAAGACAAATGCAGAGACATTGCACAGAATGAGGGCGTTCTTTGCTTGTCTGTCACTGATGGAATCTGACTGTACCATTTACAGAATATCTTCACTTACCACTTACATCATTCTGCTTAGCATAGGGTGACCAGATAAAATCCAGGTCAGGGCTCATATAACTTTAACAGTTGTAGAGAAAAGGGAATTTCAGCCAGTGTCATTTGTATGCAATTAGTTCCTGGTGAAATTCCCTCTTCATCACAACTGTTAAAGTTGCAGGGGCCCTGCCTTCTTTTGTATATGGTCACTCTAGTATAGTGCCTGCACCTTTAACTGTTGTGATGAAGAGGGAATTTCACCTGGAACTAATTGCATACAAATGACACTGGCTGAAATTCCCTTTTCTCTACAACTGTTAAAGTTACATGAGCCCTGACCTGGATTTTATCTGGTCACCCTAGCTTAGCATCAGTTTTTATAATGCATTAAGGATATTACAAAGTAAAATAAATATTAATGCATTATTATAATTAGCCCTTTCAAAAGGCACATCATTTTGTACTCACATGATTTAGTTTTTCTGGGTTTTTAAAAAAACTCTGCCAGAAATTTAAGGAATTTCAATAGCATGTGTTTAAACACTCAGATTTTGTCCTGTGGGGTATGGATATTCCTTCAGCGAAGGAAATGCAGCAGCCAAAACATTATTTGCCATCATTGCTAACAACAGAGGAAGACAAAACCAATTTAAAATTTGGCTAGATTGCATAATTCAGATGGAAGAAGCATGTAGAGTTTTTAAATGTATTCTCCAAATAAAAATTTGTATGAAGATTACACAAAACTGGACCAGAAATATGCTAACCAAAATAAGACAACTTAAGATAAAGGTCTGTAAAATAGCTAGGAATCCATAATTTGGCCCACTAAGAAAGAAGATTCGTATTGCTCATTTTACCATTCAACCCCCAAAAAACTTTAAAAGGGGAACTTTTGCCTGAAAAAATGCATATCATGTGGAAATCAAGACAAACAGAAATCACATAGAATTCTTTTCAAACCACAGTTTGAAGAAAAATGCTTAAAATGCTTTAATGCTTCGCCAGCTGGATAAGTGCCTATAAACAACCCCCTCTATTCCTAATGAAAATAAGAAGATATAAGTGCAAACATCCCTTCTAGTTCAAGCCCAATCTCTTAATAAAGCAAGAGATGATACATGAGCTAAATAATGTCGCATAGTTTGCCTCTTCAGCAATAGATAAGCATCAGTTACAAATTCAGCACAACGAACTGTATGATAGATTGTTCATACAGAAAGCATGATCATTTAGGAGGATATTTGTTGGCACATAGGGAGCCATGGGAGATCGACAAAAACAAAGTTATCTGTTTATTTACTCAGGAGGAACCAGAAGAGAAATTTTCGCATATTCAAGTCATCCCAATTAAACACAACAGCTTAACCATTTGTTTATTGTTATTTCCTTTCTTCGTACAATGAAAACTATGTTGGCTTATATAAATAACTGAAGAAAAAGCAAGATGAATGCCTTGGGAATATATAGTACTCAATATGATTATGTTCAATAAGGAATCAAGGGTTGGTATGGTTGTATGCAATGGACATAGTTGGTGGATCAAATGCCTTGACCCTCTGACACTCCTGCAGCCCTCTCCCCCTGCCCCAAATCTACTGCAAAAGATGGGGGTGGGCTGCAGAGCAGATCTGGAGGGCAGAACAGATGGGGAACTCCCATTCTATGAGTGGAATCCTGCTTGAATACTGTTGGATTAAACCTCTTGTAAATACTTGCCTATGAAATCCATTACTTCCAGTAAAAGATGGCATATATTACATTGGAAGATGAGCAAGTGAATGAACCCCTGATGTTGTGGGTGATCTGTAATAGTACTTCCAGAGTAGAATGGGGGCAGAGCTGGCATCTGGGTTTGTTGCAGGGTCTGATCCTGTGGTTTGTATCCTTTTTATGTGGCTTGTTGTTGTTAGAGAGTAGCTGTTTTAGACTGGAGAGTGTCTATAAGCAAGTACAGGCTTACCACCCAATGCTTGTAAGAGGGAAGTGTCATTATCCAGGATAGGCTGTAGTTCACTGATTATATGTTTGAGTGGTTTTAGCTGAGAACTGTAGGTGACAACAAATAGTGTTCAGTTGCTTGTTACCATACATCTGTATTTTCTTTAGATCAACTTTAGATCAAGTTTGTATACTAGACAGGTTGCACTAGATTTGAAAACTATACAAAAGACAATTTATGCACAAAAATGTTGCCAACAATTAAAAGGCTGCTCTGTTTTTACACTCCTTGTTTCTGATAAACTGGCTTATCTTTAGCTTTCAGTCTGCAGGCAAAGGAGGGAAAACAAACTCTGAACAATCAGTATAATAGTCAACTTTTGAAAACTGAATAGAATCATACACTACCTCTCCTTTTTTCAACAATTACACCATAATCTCATTATGCATTGACAAGTTGCAAACAGCACAGTATTTTCCAATGCAGAAGTAATGTTATAAACGATTCTTTTTCTAAACTTTAACAACTAACCTAATCTAAGTATTTTCAGATGTTTTTCAAATCATGACAGATCTAATACACAATGACAAATATTAGTCATAGTATGTTTTCAGTGTCTATATTTTAAAGCGAGCAGGCTAATTTAGTTCAACTGCAGATATGCTTACTCTAAATAAATGCTATATAGCTGACATGCAGTTGAGTAGAAATCCCTAAGTAGTTGCCGGGATCTTCGAGTGGGCACTTTTTGGCAACCGAACAGCCCACTAGTCTCCCATGCCTGATTGTGAGAAAGCAAACAGGGTGAAATGGCTGCCAGCAGGTAGTAGCAAACACACAGCACCTGCAGCTAGAAGGGGGAAAGAAGAGTTAACAAAGGAAAAGGGATGGTTAAGTAGGGTAGTGAACAAAAGAGTAGAGAATGCATTTATGAGCACGACATATAATGCAAGGGCTCAGGGGTCAGAGTATAGGCACTGGAGAATTTTTTTTCCCCACTTACTGAGTAAACAGCTGATCCCTCTTGTAGGCAGAGAGCACTTGAATGTGCTCTGAAATTTGCTCCCTCCCCAGATCTTGTACTGTTGCCTTGCTCTATTGATGATTTAGGACAACTCAAAATATACATTTTGCTATTTATTCTCATTTTTAATGGGAAATCCCAAAGAGTTTTAAATCCAAAGCTTTTGCCTACACTCATTTCCATAGGGCTATCTGATTCACTAACTTATCCCAGATAGTTGAAGCATGCTGCCTGATATACACTATGCTTGATTATGACAAAATAAGTCATAGCATACGACAGATAACAAGTTGATTTATTAAACAGAAATAGCTGCTGACTAGCCAAAATTACAGAGTGCTTGTGCTATTTTCTGAATGCTCTATTTTCCTAACATTTGCTAGGTCAAATTATAGACTAAATAAGAGACGGCAACATGCTAGAAATATGATGGTCTTTTGCTAGATGCTAGTGTTTCTGATCCATTCAGGGGAAGTTTTCGCCTGGCTACGGAGTTCCCAGGCAAGAGTGGCCAAAACTGCACCAGGTGCTCTGCTACAGCTGGCACAACTCACAGAGGCTGCTGGGATAGCACCGGGAGGACTGAGGGAGGACGGGGAGAGGGGGGGCTGTGTCAATCAAATGCCGATTTGAGTAGGAATCCACTCCATGTGAACCTCTACCGCTCCACAGGCTGTGGCACCATGTTGTGTGGGGAGTACCCACAAAAAACCCAACTGAGAATTGACTGCTCCACACACCATTGACAAAAGTGTTGTTCGAATGCAGCCATTGGGTAGAAGACTCTGATTGTCAAGGAAATTCATTTGAAAGAAGGTTCAAGTATAGTTAGAAAGGCTTCAGTAAATGGTAGGGCTTCGGATTCAACAGAAAACATCACCTGACTACAGCATGTACTTATATAATTAGTCCCTGTCACTTCAAAACCACAGAGAAATTTAATGGAAAAGAACTGTTTACAGTTAAGAGATACAAGTGAAACAAGTAAAAAAACTAAGTGTAAATCTGCAGTTGAGTGATTCCTACCTAGTTTGAAGAGCTACATGATAACACTCCTAGCTCAGGTCCCCTCTACAAGGATTCGCTTTTGCGCCTGGTTAGGCGATTATGCGCATAATCGCTGAAGTGCATTTACGCCTAATACCTCTGCACGAGAGGCGGCGAAAGGCGGCGAAGCCCATTAACAGATGACCAAAATGCGCTTTACAAGTAGTTAATGCGCATAAGCGCTTGTTCGCATAGTCAAAATGCGCTTTAATGGCCGGAGCAAAATAAAACTCGCTGTTTAACGCGCATTCGATAATGCGCATAATCGGAGAGATAACGCGCCTCTACGCCCGATTTGCGCTCCATTCTTGTAGAGGTAAATTTTTTTAAGTGCCTTGAAAGAGCTTTAAACCTCTCTTGTAGAGGCAGCCTCAGTCTCACGATAGGAGGAAATAAAAGAAATTGAGATAATTCCAAAACCACATAAGCAGCATATAAAACAGAGAAAGATGAATATACATATATTTAATTGAAAACCGGACTATATTTGAGTTGGAAATCTGAAAACCAATTTTATGAAATCATTATTTTGCTTAAGGATACAATCCTATCAGGATGCCTGTAAGCCTCAAAACTTGTAGTCTGATGGGCATCTTATGCAGAACTCGAGGAGTAGGAAGGCAATCTTCACCTCTATGCTCCTCCCACTCTGCATTTTTGCTAGACGGGCATTTTCGCCTGTCTAGCTGGGGCTCTGCAGAACGAGAGGGAAACAGGTTTGGGAGCATTCTTTGTAAGTCGGCCTCCCCACTCCTCTTTCCACGCTGGCTGCCAGGGTGCAGAGGAGCTTAGACTCCTGGATCTGGATCCAGGAATCCCAAGTATCCTATGGCTCCCCAGACTTTGTCTAAGGGCCATACAATTGCTCTCTTACGATTCAAATATACATTGTGCCAAT
The DNA here is from genome assembly GCA_029215795.1 of Anniella stebbinsi. NCBI lineage: Eukaryota > Metazoa > Chordata > Lepidosauria > Squamata > Anniellidae > Anniella > Anniella stebbinsi. Next base: position 43,759,920 of record JARDYH010000003.1, on the reverse strand, counting down.
ATAATAAATGGTTAATGAACAGCAGCAGTCTGTATAGACTTTCCTTTTATTATCAAAGGTTGCAGCACAGAGTAAGGTTATCCAGGTTTCTAAAGAAGCCTGGAATTACACAGTTTTGCATTCCTTGCCTTAAAACCATCCTCACAGTATGCCTTCACTTAACCAAGGAGCTTTTTCTTGCAACTGAAAAGGATTCAACTCCATGCATTCACATCAAACTTAATACAGACCCCATCCCATATGTGAAAGCATTCAAGCCTAACACAACATTGTTTGAGACAGAAAATAGCTTTGTTAAACGGTGTTTAGCAAATGCTATAGTAGCTTAATCGTATTTACATGCCACCCTTGTTCACTTTCTGACAAAAGCCTGGTACTTGAAAACAACTAAGACAGAGGATTCTTTATTCATCATGTAAAACATTATTTCAAAAGCAAGCAGACCAAGTGCAGCCCTGACTGCAGACAGCATGTAATGAGGAGATACTGCTGACGAGAGCAGCAAGTTCTTCAGGGGATTCGTTTCCTTCTCAAGTGCTGCCAGAAGATTCTGTTAAATGAGCAGTGAAAATACCAAATAAAGTATTTATGATTTACACAGCATAAATCATATGCTGATACTCCTGACATGAATTCGTAACAAGCTCCGGTGTGCATTAAGCAAGCATGGGAAGTTTGCCATTGAAAGAGTTGGCTTCTCACATGTGCTTCTGCATATGCAAAGCAAAAGTCGCACAGCTCTTTCATACTTGTTTGTGAAGCATTATCTTCAGTCAGCCATATAATTCTAATTATAATTTAATGTAATTCTACCAAAGTAAGTGTGTCTTCAAATTCTTAAACACATTTTTGGGATGACTTTTTATCATTTGGAACTGCCTACAAATTCCAAAGACTTAGCAAAGTTTGTACAGTGTTGGTTCTCCCACACATACGAACAGATACTCAAACAACTGCCAGACTCATCTGTTTAGCAAAGCAAATCAATACACCAGTTAACTCATACTGAAGACCCTATATGGATATTATGCAACTTAAAAAGACAGCTTCCTCCCTAAAATCCAGTGGTAACAAACTGCAATGCATGAGGTAGAACATTACATCACCCAGTTTAATTTCCCCCATGTTTTCTTTTCTTTTCTTTCCTTTTCTACAGGTTAATGATGGGTGGTATTCAATAGCTGCAATTTGTTCAATAATGTTAGTCTGCTTCATTAAGTGTTTCCTAATGTGGACTTTGAAATTTTAAATCCAACAATCTTAACTACATTCTTACCTCATCAGTACTACAAAGAACTAAGCTCCTGAGCAATTTATGACTCTGGTCCTGCTTCTGAGGACATTAAGTGCAGAAACACTCTCATGACATTTTAGAGATCCAAACACATAATAGTAGTGGTATGGGCCCGCCCCCCTGCAACATAGGACCAATTCACGGAAATCTGGTTTCCCTTTATCACTTTCATAAATATAGGAACAACGAACCATAAACCTCCAACAGCCCAAAAGGCATTCTAGAACGGCTTAATAAAATAGTGGAGGGGAGACACTAATAACGACTAAGTGGGGCACACCATTGTAATGAACATGATTACAGACAAATATGGGAACATTATTTTTATTTGTTTGCATTGCTGATCTTTATTATGTTTGATATTGTTAACAATGCTGTATTGTTTATGAGTCAATAAAAGTAAAAACAACTGAATACTGATGCTGTGCTACAGACTTCAACATGTAGGCCGGTTTCACATAACACATTAGGCAATGGAGGGGGAAATAGCGTACTGACTGTGCGTTAGGAAGGCGGTGCTCCCCACACGACACATTGCTACTCAGTCCGTTGAGCGGCTGAAAATCCCGGCGTCCATCTTGGCTGTAGCGTCTCCTCCCTCCCACCTCCCTCAGTCCTCCAGCCGTATCCCAGCATGCACCACAAGTTCTGCCGGCTGTATCAGAGCAGCCGGTTTTTTTCCGGCTGCTCTGGCCTCTATGTCCAAACGGAATAGTCCACGGAGAGAGGGGGGTTGGTTTTGGACAACACTTTAAACAATGGGCTTTGTGCTAAACAATGTGCAAGCCCGTTGTTTCTCTCCGTTGCTTAATTGGGCGGAATAGCGTACCGTCAGTTGTGTGTGCGTGGTGTGTAACACACGACACAATAAGCAACACAACTGACGGTTGCTTCCCCCACTCTGTTGCCTAATGTGTCATCCGAAACCAGCCATACTTAACAGGATTCTATATGACAGACCACATATTCCAAATGTGATTGGTCAAATAACTCTACACCAACCTTTCCCAACCTGGTGTCTTCCAAATGTTTTGGACTACTGCATGACCACTGACAATGTTGGTTGGGTCTGATGGAAGTTGCAATCCAAAACTTCTGGAGGGCACCAGGTTGGGGAAGGCTACCTGACACTTACTTTGGACTTGTGAATTTCAGCTTGTGAGATCTATTTTGTTTATTTATTCATTTTATTCATTTAAAACATTTCTGGCTTTCAATAATAAAACACATAAAACAGTTAAAACATTAAAAGCTATAAAAACATAAACACAATAAAATAGCAATTAAAACCAATTGAAGCCAACACTAAAACCAGCAACGATAGCCATAGCAGCAACAACGGCGCTCAAATCACATAAAAATACGCTTTCAAGACCTTCATAAAAGCCTGCAATGACGGAGCATGGCAGACCTCTGATGGCAGCTTGTTCCAAAGTTGTGGGGCCACTGCAGGGAAGGCCCTCTCACATGTGATCACCCATCTAATTGCTCACATGGGTGGGCAAATGAGAAAATCCTCTCTTTCTGATCTTAAAGTGCGGACAGGCTGATATGGGTGAAGGCAGTCCTTGAAGTGACTTGGTCCCAAACCGTTTAGAGCTTTAAATGCCCAAACCAGCATTTTGAATTGGGCTCAGAAACACACAGGTAACCATTTATTTAGGGCAGTGGGGGGCATTTTGTTCTTGCTATTGTTAAAACAGATGGAAGTCAGAAATCACTGATGATTTACTGCAAGTCAGAGATCTATCAGTAGATCCAGATCTTCCTACTACCCACCCCTGAACTAGACAAGTCAAAAGGTTTATCTAGCTGAAAATGTAAAGAAAAGATAAATGTAAAGAAAGAGCATAAGATAAACAGCAGGGAATAGAATAAACAGAAGGCTCTGATCTTTGAGCCTTCTATCGAGCAGCAATCCCTAAAAATTGAGCTCTTAAAGTGTAATCCTATGTATTTTAGAACAGAAAGAAGTCCTACAACAGTTGTAGGACTTTTTTCTGTCTAAAGATGCACCGGCTCATGTCCTTAGTGTCTTACAGCAAAAAATAATGAACAGTTCTGAGGTACCTTAGAAACCAACAAATAGATTGTGCCTAAGCTTTTGTGGACTACAGCCCACTTTGCCAGATTATGATATTTTGTACGATACTGTTTAGGGCCATATGCAGAGACTTTTTCTAAGTAGATTTCCTTTTAGATTTGAGAATGCATTTCACGGCTATGGATTAATATGGTATTAGTTATACATATTTATTTTTCATAACTTAATGGCATTTGAAATAAAGGTAGCCTCACGTAGTGCACATTGCGATAATCTTAACAAGTTAAGTAGTCTGAAGTACACAAAACGTGATCATAAAGCTGAAAATTAAAGGAAAATCTACAAATACACCAGTTTGTACTACTGGATATTTTCTTTGGGCAATATCATTCTAAAACTGAATATAATATTTAATAGAAATTTATTTCAAAATATTGCCAATACAGTCTAATATTAAATCAACACGAGCCCAAGATACTATGCTTTTAGCTAACAGAAGATCATTTTACAAGTTATTCTCCTAATACTTTCCCCTCCAAAATTAACTTCCCAAACTCTACTCATATTGAAGTTCAAGACACACATGCACCTTGTTCTAGACTCAGCAACTAGTGCAAAATGATGTAAATATCTGATCTAATACATGCTAATGTGTCTTGAGACTTCATAAAATGCAGTGTCTCATATATGTGTTTTCCCCTTGTTAAAAACTTAGCAGGAAAGTCAACAAGTTGCCACTAAGAAATGATCCCATACAAAACCCACTGACATTATTGAGAAGGCACAGCAGGAGTGTTTTATCAGATTATTCTCCATTTCTAAGTTTACACAGTAACATCCAAAATAAAATATCAAAAATATCAAAGGGTAAAAGTAGGTGGAAATCTAAGAAAAGGTAAGCTCCACTGTTTTGAAGGGAAATTCCTTCCTATACTCTTTCCACCTCCTTCCTTCCTCAAAGCAATAGGGACTTCTTTCTTGGAAAAATAGAATTTCTTCTCACCAATTAGAAACGAGGATATATTACAACTGAAACAGACTGCTGGTCAACTCATTAGTCACTTTTGCCTCACAATCCAATGCAACTGAATAGATGTGGAAATAGGCTGGTTTCTGTCCAGCTGACCATGAAAGCTACAGGTAATTTTGTGCTCATGGTCTCAACCTGGGGTATTTTCCTAGCAAAATGGCTAATAAGATCAACTTTCTGACAGTAGCAAGGTATATATAGCCTAGTAAGTAGGTCTTATCGTCATTAACTCTTCTACAGACATAGCAACAGTCAACCCTACTATAGTAACAGCCAGGTTAGACTGCTGTAATATGTTCTATGTGTGAGGCTGCCTTTTAAAGCGCTTGGAAACTGCAACCAGCCAGACTCCAATATTACATCAACTCCACTGGCTACCAAGATCCTAATGGTTTAGGGCCAAGATATCAAAAGACTGGCTCATCTTACTGATTTTGGCTTCTCGTGAGGTACGATAGCCATCGGAGGCCCTTCTCTTTCTCCTTCTTCTTCTGCCGCACCTACCCCCTTCAGAATGAAGCAGGAAGGCATGAGTGGGCAGGGCAATTTCACCCATGATACCATGGTTATGTCATTCCTTTACAGAGGAGATCTGCCTGGCTCAGTCATTGCTTGTCTTTTGGAAGGCATTTCAAACTTGGCTTAAAACAATTATTATACGACATTGCTGGTTTTCGGTATAATGTTTATTATTTTTTTCATTCCTTGTACTTATTTGCAATCTGCCCTGGTTGTCCTTCACATAGATGAGCCCACAGCTGGGCCACAATGCTGTGGCCATGGTCACAGATACCACCAATCATCCTTGCTCCCTGGATTTTATCAGTGGTGGGCAGTGTTCACTCCCTGATGTTCCCAAAATTGCAAAAAGTTTCCCCTCCCACAAAATAACACCCAGAATTTCGAAGTCATTTTTATCCTTTTAGTGTACACCATTTTTTATTTTGCAGTGGGGTAGGTGTGGCCCATGTGGGGGTGGGAGGCAACAATTGATCCCTGGACCTCCCAAAGTTGCCCACCTCTAATCTATATGGTATAGTATCAGTTGTACTGCAAACAATGGCTGTTTGCCAGTGGTTTAAGGAGTTTTAACTAGATATATATATATATATATATATATATATATATATATATATATATCATCCATTCAGAAGATATTGTTAGTGTGCATGGTGCTTGCAAACTATAAGCGGACAAGTCACTGCCTTGAGGAGATTACAACCCAAATTAGTCACAGGAAGACAAAAGAGCAAGGGAAGGAAGATTCAGGCAGAGTGGACAGGGGAACCATATGCATTTATTTCAATTACACATATTTAAGCTAAACAATTGTAGGGTATTGGTCTAAGAGGCTGTAGCAAAGGCTTGAAAAGATGGGTTTTGAGGTGGGATTTGAAGGGCAGAAGAGAGTGACCTCACACAGCAGGAAATTCCAGACATAAGAGACAGCAAGGAAGAAAGCGTAGAATCATTTGAGGAAGCAGGAAACGTTTGTGCAGATGAGAGAAGTGAAGTAACAGTGAATGTAATGGGCAAAAATGGGCAGGTTGAAAGAGGGGATGATAGAGAGAAGGGATGGCCCTGCCCACAGTCGGCATGCAGTGCCCCCAACAGATTATCCCCAAGGAAATGTGGCCCACAACAGAAAAAAGGTTCCCCATGGAAAAGACTTTGGAGGCAATGCCTCCCACCCCTGCCTTAATGCCATGAAAAAATATGAGCAAGGCTAAATGCCCTCCCATGACTGGTGGTGGCAGGAAAAGGATTTGAGGCCTGTCAGTTAGCATCCTGCCCCCACAAAAAATATTTGGTATTTAATGGTAGTTTGTTTGAAGGTGTCATTCATCCCTAAAGTTGTTAATCTGTTATTTTAAAAGGTTTTACCCCTTCATTAAATTGGAATGAATGTTTTTTGTAATCTCCCTAGTAAAGCATAAAAATACATAATGATCAATGGGAATGAAGAAATGCTTTTCCAAAAAGGACTACATAATTTTTTTACATCAGTGCAAGCATGCTACTTGTGCTTCAATATTTGATACTATGCTCTAACCTGACCTGGTCATGATCAGGGGCAGAAGAGAAATAGAAGGTATATTAAAATATATATAAATGCATTGTTTGAGAAGGAGAAGCTGATGAGTTCTGAGATCATAATTATACTCATCCTCTGCAATTAACACTGGGAAATAACAGAGCTGCAGGATTCACATCTTGATCCACCCTGTTGAACTCTGGAATAAATTACAAATTCCTGCTGACTCACTGCAGGAGGTGAATCTTATTAATTTTGCACACATAATAAGGGCATGGAAAGGAGTAGTTGCGTTCCAGAGAGTAGATTCAGGTAGAATAATGGCAAGGAGAAAACATTAGGACCTGATTAGCAACGAATAAAATCCTCACCTCAGACCAGACTCCCAGCTAGCTGAAGGAAGAAAACACCTTGGTCCCGTCTACAAGGATTCGCTTTTGTGCCTGGTTAGCCGATTATGCGCATAATCGCAGAAGCACATTTACGCCTAATACCTCTGCACGAGAGGCGGCGAGAGGCAGCGAAGCGCATTAAGGGATGACCAAAATGCGCTTTACAAGTAGTTAATGCGCATAATCGCTTGTTCACATGGTCAAAATGCGCTTTAATGGCCGGAGCAAAATAAAACTCGCTGTTTAATGCGCATAATCGGAGAGATAACGCGCCTCTACGCCCGATTTGCGCTCCGTTCTTGTAGAGGTAAATTTTTTAAAGCGCCTTGAAAGAGCTTTACACCTCTCTTGTAGAGGCAGCCTTAATCTTGCACGATTTGCATGGCTTGGATTTAGAAACAAACTCTGAAAATAGCTGATCAACATAACTCAAAACTAAATGAATAATACTGTGAATACTGTAGCCACAGTGATCCATGGATTGGTAACCTCACCATTAGATTACTATAATGCACTCCATGGGGGCTGCCCTTGCGCCTGGTTCGGAAGCTGCTGCTAGTGCAGAGTGCAGCTTGCTAGGATTCTCAGTGGAGTACCTAGCTATACAGACACATGTTTTAAAAGAACTGCACTGGCTGCCTATTAGCTGGGGAGCCAGGTTCAAGGTTTTGTTGCTGACATTCAATGCAACTCAGGACTAGGACACCTACCAAACTGTCTTTCCCTATATACACCAAATTGACCCCTGAGATTATCCAATGAGGCCTTGTTGATCATCCAACAACCAACAGTGTAATGGCAAATAAGTAGGCCTTCTTGACAGCAGCACACACTTCTGAAATGCTCTCCTGCTTGCGGCCCAACAGGTAGAAATTCTGGTGAGCTTTAGCCACCGCTTGAAGATGAACTTGTTTACTCTAGCTTTCCCTGAAGTGCAATTGCACTGCTCTGCTTTACTGTTTTTCAAATGTTTTAAGGTATTTATTATTTTATATTGCTTTTATATTGCTTTTATGTATTTCTTATGTAAACTGCATAGAGATCTTATGATATCAAGGGTTATATACGTAGTTTAATTAAACAAACAAACAAATATGACAGCAGAAAGCGTAAAAAATAACATTTGAGAAATGTGTTATGTGGTACATAAGAATCTGCCAAATGAAGTCCCAGTCCAGTCACCACATTGGCTCCATGCAAACTGCAGTTTACAACCAACCTCAGGAACAAACATTCATTCCCTCTCTGGCAGAAATTCCAACTTTCTCTTCTTCTCAGTGATGGACCTGTACCAACACTTACCATGGCTAATGCTAACTGGATTCCATCACAGCAAAAGTTGGCAAACCTACTTCAAATCCTGGTTAGCAGTAGTACAGGGGTAATGGTGGGATCTTCAGAGGAAAGGCAGGAAATACATGCAATAAACAATCATACAAGTTATGATTAGGGCTGAAAAATGAAAGGATGGGGGAGTGCAACTTGTGCCAGAGTGGGGAAAGAGTGTGCACTCCCAAGGCTCCCAATTTCCAGACCATGACTTGCAGGGAGTTGGCTTTACATTTGCACCAGGCTGGGGTTATTGTGTGCGAGGATTACATTTGAAAAAGGTACGTAGATCACCATGAGTTCCTTCAAAGAAGGGCAGGCTGCAAATAAATAGACAAAAGTAGCCTTTTTAAAGCTAGTTTATAGTTCAGAAAGATGCTTTGCTTTTACTTCTTTTCCACTACTCCCTTTATCAAGTTCTGCCTTCTCCCGGCCCATTTACCTTTGGAATTTTGTTTGGTCCTTTGTTTTAGCTAGTGGAAGAATTTTCTCTGTGGTGATTTTCTCTAGGCAAAATGACCACTTGCTATCGACTGGTGACCTTGCCAATGAAAATGCACATTGTTGAGATGATACAGCTGCTTCCATTTTGGAAACTCTGTTAAGGAAATAGCAAATGTATACAAGAGAGGAAATAATTTGCAACCAAGACATCAGAAGGGAACGTTCATAATTTCTCATTATTTTTGAGTATTTTCTAGAATGCTAGCTAGCTATTATTGTGTTACAATGGGCTCGATTAACCACTCGATCTCCAAATATTTATTACATGACAGCTTTTTACAATCCATATCCAAACAGAATTATATAGCTTCTAGACATCAAGTAAAGAATTTCATACTGGAAAAACAAATGCATTGGGGAGGGGGGGGGAGTCTAGAGAAAAATGTTTGAAAGTGGATTAGTTTATCAAGGGAATCCAGGGTGTGTCTAGATTAAGAAAATCTGCCAGTAAACAGAATTTAAAAGTAATGGCAGAAGTCCTGTTAATTTGATGCCTGAAAAACTGAACTGAACAAAGCAAATACAAGTGTCACCGGAAAATATTTCACTGTTAAAATGAAAAAGCATAAATATCCTCAACTCCTAGTTCTTCTGCTTACAAACAACTACAAGTATGGAATCATAAATGAATCTTAAAACATATTAAGTGGCAAAGAATTTCAACAAAGTGCAGTAATTGGGCAGGATACAATGCTATGAATACAGCTATCTCTGGCATGCATAAGGCCTTGATGTAGCACTTCCAGGGGAATGCTACAAAACGAGCAGAAAAACTTATTTCTGGAAGGGGCAGGTCTTGACCCTTCTGGAAATGAGCAATGCTGTTTGATTTGCAGCTTCCCCCCCTCCCCGGAAGGGCTGTCGTGCGCTGGGCACAGCTGCGTGCTTACTGGGACCAGCAGACCTGGCCACTGGCACAAAGGCACCTTTGGATCCTACCCGCTATCTTTCCATTTAAATGAAATAAAAATTAAAATTATGCAATCCCTATCATCACCAATCTTAAAGGCAACCTTAGTTCTGCCAGATGAATGTGCACTGGAATGCAGCCTAATTCAGCAGTCAACGTTGCAATCCTGTGCACACTTACTTGGGAGTAAGAGCCATTGAACATAGTGGGGCTTATTTCTGAGTAAACATGGTCAGGAATGCTGGTAAAGAGCCACAAATGTCACCATACAATATACAGATGGATTGTGCTGAAGAAAGGATTTTGTTTTATTCAATCTCTCCAACTGTACTAAGCATTATATAACAAAGACTATAGAACTGTATATTGTACTATAAACTTCCAGAGACTCATCTGAATAATTTATATGTTTTTAAGGTTTTGAAAATATTTAAAAGCTAAGATTTACTGAGGATAGAAATGCTGCATGTACATATTTACAGTCAAATAGTAAAAAGATAGAATTTCCATTATGCAAATGCTGGCTATCCCACATCCTAGATAGCCAGAGACCTGCGTATACTTCACTGGGTTTATCCACCCACACTTAAAAGTTGTTTAAAGCATTTCAGAATAATTAAATAAGTTCAGACATTAATAGCCCTCAATAGCTACTATAAATCTTACTGAAATAAATGTGACATAAGCTAGCAATGACTAAGTCTGGATCCAACCCATAAGTTTACTTAACTACTGGTTATATATTTAATTTACAATCCGGTTAACAGACACAAAACAAATTTGGTTTAAGAAATACATTGTGGTTGGCCATGGATATAAAGTTTACAGTCCTAGCCACAATCACTTGAGAGTAAGTGCCGCTAAACTACTTCTGAATAATAATGCATTGGAGACACCTGCACAATTTCAACTAGGGATATCAAGTACTTGGCAGTAGCTAAGAATATCTGCCTAAGAATTTTAGTCTTTGCTATGATTCAACCACAGCTCAAGTCAAAGATCTGTACAGAATCCAATATATAAGTTTGATTCTAGCCACCCAAAGCCAACTGCTGCTTTTGAAATAACTAGACCCCAGCCAAACCTGCTACAATGAAATATATATTATATACATATTATATATGCACATACTGACTAGTATCCTTAGATCAGCCAACATTGTGATGCACAGCAAGTTACACAAGTTATTCAATTTGGGATAAAATCAATCCCAAGAGAAGAACACACACACACACACACACACACACACACACACACAGAGGTCAAAATTGCCAGGGAATTTTACAGTGTACAAAGGAAAAGTGGCAAATAAAGGAAAGGGGGGCAAGGGAGTTGAGTCAGGAAATGAAGAAGGCCTAACTGGGAGAAGCAAAGGAAAGCATATACCATGTCTAGAGGAGTTTTGGAAAAGGCAGGCAGGATTTCAAAAGGGCTGATAATACAGTAGGTAAAAGCAGATAAAATATATCAGTAGAAATAAAAGGCATGCCAAGGTATTCCATGAAGTTTCATGCATAACGTCAGCAAATCATGGATTAATTAACCCATGATTTGCAAGAACACACACCACATACAAGCTGCTTCCAGTTTGCAGCAACAACTACGAATGTTCCATTTGTATATTATTAGTGTGACGTCCAAACCTAGACACTCTGGGTTGTTCATGGATTAAGCAACCCAAAATTAAACCATATTTTTGTCTTAGATTAACTGCAAGCGGCTCACACACAGCCTACTTCCCTACAAATTAACTAATTATTTAACTAATTAATCCATGATTTGCATCCAAATGCAGCTGTTATGTGAGAAAAGCCTCAGTATCTGATCAGTATAAAGGTATGCTTTCATGTACTTTTCATTCCATTTAGCAAGCTGAGGCTGCAATCCTACTCAACATAATTACCCGGAAGTAAGTCCCACTGAACTCAATAGAATTTACTTCTGAGATATGTACAGGATTACAGTATTTATAAATGTCCCAAGATATTCCTGATTGTCTGATATTTTTAGAAGTTGTTCAGCCATCTGCTTAATGAAGTCAGAAACTTTGTAAAGGTTGAAGGTTACCAGTGTTTTGAGTAAAGGAAAAATAAGGGAAGAATTTTTCTAAAAATAAGTCTTATCTATAGCATCATACAACCATCAATAGCAATGCAAGCACTTTTATTCTGCTGCTGGTTTTTACTTTGGTTTTATGTACTGCACTGCTTTTACCCTTTGCTGATAGTTTTATCTTTGTTTCATTATGTGCTCTTTTTATCATTGTTTATTGTTTTGTATATTATGTTTTTAATTTACCAGTACACTGCCCTGGTAAACTACGACTCAACTTTTGTTAAAGCTAGAAACTTTTTGTGTGTGTGTCTTTTATTTTATACACTTAGATGTTTCATATATAAAAAGTTTAAGCATGCGTACTATCTACTACTAGAAGAATGGGATAAAAATGGTCATGCAGCATACTAGCATGCAAGAGTTGTACTGAAGTCAGCAATCAGGTATTTGCAGACTCAGAATAATTATGAAGATATTCATGAAAAGCAACCATGGGAACAATTTTATTCAGCTAAAGCTATCAACTTCCCTCATCATACTGAAAGTGATATCAAATATTCTGAAGATTCTACACTGCTTACTCCTAGAAAAGACTATTGATCCTGTGTGGCCTAGAACATTGCCATTACGTTCAACAAAAGTTATGTAAAAATTACTCCACATCCTTTTTCTGTTCTAAGAGGAAAAACAGATGACAATCTTAAATACACTTAGTAAGGAATAAACCTCACTGTATACAGTGGGACTTACTCTTGAGTAAACAGGATTGCACTGAAACTGACCTTTAGGTCAGTTAACAACGCACACTTCCATTCCACCTATTTACTTATATTTATCCTAAACAAATATGGGACTTGCACTAGTGGACTTTGACAGTTAATCAGTTTTCACATTTGGGGATTAACTGTTGTGCTTTCCTACTGGATAACTTGAGATCTCCATCCTTCACTAATCAGCATTTACTTTTGCTGACGAAGAGAACAGAGAGAGATTTTAGAGCTTTAGGCCATCCAGCCCAAAATCTTTTACAAGTTTAACGTTGCAGCCAAATTCAATACAAAATGGCATGGAGCCAGCACGCGGCAGTGAATAAAATGTGCAGCTCTGACATGAAGAAAACCAGTTCAATTCCCTCCTCAGTGTCAGACCCCAGAGATACTTCTCCAAAACAACTGGGGCTCTACAGAACACCCCACTCCGTGAGGGCGACCTAGAGGAACCTGCAGCAGACTAAAGGTAGTCTGAGGAGCTCAGTCATGGGGATACCTTATTGCCCCCCCCAATATCCCCACTGCCCCTATTCCAAGCCCTGCCTCGATCCCCGACTTTCCTTCCTTGTCTCCTGGGACTCCAGAGGAAAGGTAACAGCTGACACAGTGGGAATCGCCAAAGGAGAACCAATTTGGTTGCCAGAAGGCTCCATCACCAGGGGTCTACTCAGGAGGAGAGAGCTACTCAGGAAAAAAGGGTTACTCAAGCAGAAGGAAAAGTTGTGGCCAGCCAATCCTGGCTCCCTAATTAGTGCACCCCAATGATACACATGCTTTTTACATTTTTTGGTGTATACCTAAAAAATAAATAAAGTAACATCTAGTGGGTGAACCAATCTTTAGTTAATCAATATAATAAGGTGCTAACAGTCAACATAATAAAATGGTAAAAGAACGGTAAAACATTTTATACAAGAACACAAAAAGAAGACCCCTGCTACATCAGACCAAAGGCCTATTTATTCCAATATTCTGTTCCTGCAGTGCCAACCAAATAATAATAATAATAATAATAATAATAATAATACTGTTCCTGCAGTGCCAACCAGATGCCTATGGAAAGCCAACAAGCAGGACATGAATGCAACAGCACCCTCCCTCTTGTGTTCCCAACCAACTGGCATACATAGGCATACTGCCTCTAATGCTGGAGGTAACACAGAGCTATGAGGACTACTAGCCTTTGATAACCTTATTCTCCATAAATTTGTTTAATCCCTTTTTAAGGCCGAGCTGGCCTTAAAACACCACATCTAGTGGCAGCGAATTCCATAGTTTAACAGTGAGGAAGTAAGCAGTTCCTTTTATCTGTCCTGAATCTCTTGCGATTCAGCTTCATTGGATGATCTGAGGTTCTAGCATTATGAGAGGAAGAAAAACATCTCCCTCTCTACCTTCTCCACAACATGCATAATTCTATACACCTCTACCATGTCCCCCTTACACTCATCTTTCTCTAAGCTAAAAAGCCCCCAATAGTGCTATAGAAATTAAATTTCAAACTGCCCTTTTAAAGGATGTAGAAATACAGTAGAAAAACAAAACAAAACAAGCAACCGAAGGCTATGAGCTACAGCCCATTTTAAAGGTATTTTAGCTTCCCACTTCAGGGGTCAGCAGATTCTCAACCCATTACATATTCACAACAATGGAATGCAATCTTTGCACATTCACAAACATGCATTTACATATATATAAGCATATGTTCACATATACAGGCATGCACTCTCCCACTTTCAATTTTAACTGCACTACGCTACACAGAAAATGCCAAAAGATTCTAAATAGAATGAATTTGCTCTAGCTGCTGTCGGCTTAGAATATCGGCAAACAGTAGCTGTCACAAACAAGATGTCAACGGAGTTGTAAGCAACTTGAACATTTTTTTACAAAAAGAATAAGAATCAGAGGGGCTCAAGGCCAGCCAAAGAGCAAAAAAAAGGAGCTAATTCATTTGTGAAAACAGTGCAGAGTGACGGTTTCCACAAACTCTCAAATGGTGATTCATACCAAGTAGGCTCCACTGTTCTTGCAGAACAGGCTGTTTTGCTCATACTGAATCTATGGTCCCCTCTACAAGGATTCGCTTTTGCACCTGATTAGGCGATTATGCGCATAATCGCTGAAGCGCATTTACGCCTAATACCTCTGCACGAGAGGCGGCGACAGGTGGCGAAGCGCATTAACGGATGACCAAAATGCGCTTTACAAATAGTTAATGCGCATAAGCGCTTGTTCACATAGTCAAAATGCGCTTTAACGGCCGGAGCAAAATAAAACTCGCTGTTTAACGCGCATTTGATAATGCGCATAATCGGAGAGATAACGCGCCTCTACGCCCGATTTGTGCTCCGTTCTTGTAGAGGTAATTTTTTTAAAGCGCCTTGAAAGAGCTTTAAACCTCTCTTGTAGAGGCAGCCTATGACATTAGAGATCCCAAAAGAGGAAGGGGGCTGGCAAGAGGGAGGTCACAGTGGTTCAGGGTCAGTAAGTGTTCATATATCCTGTCATTTAAAAAGCGCTTCAGGAGGACAGCACCGGGAGGGAGGGGGAAGAGGCTGCGCAAGAAAAGAGGGAAAGGGCAAAGAACCCTAGGAATGTACAAAGAATGACAGAATGTGCAACTGAAGCAAGAGGTAATGGGGGGGGGGCGGGAGTTGTCAGGAAGCAAACATCATTGCCAACCGAGGAGAGGGTTGTGTACAAAACAGACTTCGGAGGCACTAGAAACTGCATATCAGGACAGGGGTCGCGTTTTGTTTCCCAGGCCTAAGCTTATGGAGCTGACTGTCAAAAAGAACCCTTTTCTTCTCCATCGCACTCCCCCCTCCACCGCACTCCCCCCGCCGCCCCGTTCGCCCTCAGCATACACAAAGACGAGAGCAATGTTTAATCCTTCGATGTTGTTCTAGTCTTCAACCTGTCTTTCTCTCTGCGCAGCTTTTCAGAGCTGACGCGAGCACCAGAGAACCGCATCACACCGGCAAGCTACTTAGCCCCCGCCGGTGTAGCGTTGACAGATACGCACGGCATGGGAATTTGGGGGCGGTGGAGGAGAACAGCCAAGGATCCCGGGCGGGGAAGAATCAATAATCGAAAGCACCGCTTTTCTCCCTCTCCCCCGGAAGATCCAAGAACACAAAACCGGAGGCAAACCACCGGCCAAGAACAATCCTCAACACTACATCCCATCCCTCACGCGCAATCGCCACTAGGACTATCCCTCTCCCTATCCGTCCCGGAGGAAGGGGGCGGAGGAGAGGGAAAGAGAAAGTCAAAAATCGACCATCCACTTTCGTTATCTCCTGTATGCACATACATATTCATACATGCACAGATTAGATTTTAAAGCCCACGCGCGGTTCCCCGCCCCATCCCCCCAAATTAATCATTTCGTAACAGGCATATCTCTCGCCTTCCGCACGGCCGAGAGATCTGCCCGGATCCCCCCAAGCCCACGCCGCTTGGATGCCTCCCTCTGTCGGCGGGCTCCCTCTCTCGCCTCAGGCCAGGCCCCTGACCCGCGCGCCCGGGAGACAATGAGGAGCCCCCCTACTCACCAGCAGCAGCGGCGGCGGCACCGGATCTCTGCCGTTCCCGGGGTTGGGCCGGTTCTCAGCCTGTCCTCCCTTCCCTCCTTCCTCGCACGCTGCTGCAGGCGAGCCCCTTGCCTGCCAGTGCCGCCGCCCCAAGAGCCGCTTCCTGTTCTGCCCTGGTGCCGAGGGAGGCGGAGGAGGGGGCCTCCGGGGCCCCTGCCCGGCGCAAAAGAGTCACTTTATCCCCCGCGCCGCCAACATGGCTGCTTCCCCCGCCGGCCGGGCCGTCAACCAGTCCGGGCTGCGCTCCTCACGGCCTCCGCCGCTCTCGCCAGGCCGCCGCCGCTGCTGCCTCCGCGTTACTTCCTTTGCTTCGCCACGGGGCGACTCCGGATGCTGCTGCTTGACGACTCCGCCGCCCTGCGCTGAGCTCGCCAAATGGGGAGTCAGCGAGCGGCCGCCCAGCAGCAACAGCAGCGCTCCGCGAAGTGGTAGCAGAGACGGGAGGCAGGGCGACAGCTAGCGGCTGGCGAGTGACTTGCTGCTCCGGGATGCGGACGCAAAGGGCGCCCCCGACCTTCTCCGACACCAATTTGCACTTGGAGCGCCGACGGCTGCAGCAGCGACGGTCCGCCCTCTCTGCTCGCGGGGCCGTTTACACGCTTGCTGGGCGAAGAAGCTGGGTTTTCCAGCTCTCCCCCGATCCGTGCTAGTATTGAAACGTTCAGATTGTGTTACTTATGACAACAGTGTTTTATTCCACAACCAGATGGCCCCTCCAACTGTGCCTATTTACCGGGAGCAGTCCTATATTGTCCTGCACCTGTCTCTCAGAAGAATTTTCTTATTAGTTTGCTTGTTGAGAAGAATATGGGGATGCATTTTCATTTTTTAAATTTCAGTCTTGTGTATATATATATATATGCACCTTCCATTCCTATTCCACAAACCGAAACTAAGGCAATGTTGCTGAGAGCTTTATCTAGGGTGACCAGATAAAATCCAGGTCAGGGCTCTTGTAACTTTAACAGTTGTAGAGAAAAGGGAATTTCAGCCAGAGTCATTTGTATGCAATTAGTTCCTGGTGAAATTCCCTCTTCATCACAACAGTTAAAGTTGCAGGCACTATACTAGAGTGACCATATACAAAAGAAGGCAGGGCCCCTGCAACTTTAACTGTTGTGATGAAGAGGGAATATCACCAGGAACTAATTGCATACAAATGACACTGGCTGAAATTCCCTTTTCTCTACGGCCTCCTCCACACGAGACGTTTAATGAGCCTTGAAGGCTCATTATAAATTTTACCTCCACACCAGCGGAGCGCAAAACGGGCGTGCAGGCGCGTTATCTCCCCGATAATGCGCATTTTCGAATGCGCGTTAAATAGCGACTTTTATTTTTCTCCGGCCGTTCAAGCGCATTTTCGCCGTGTGAACAAGCGATTATGCGCATTAACGTCTTCTAAAGCGCTTTTTGGACATCAATTAATGCGCTTCGCCGCCTCTCGCCGGCTCCCGTGCAGAGGGATTAGGCATAAATGCGCCTCCGCGAAAATGCGCATAATCCCCGAACCGGGCGCAAAAGCGCATCCTTGTGGAGGGGGCCCTACAACTGTTAAAGTTACATGAGCCCTGACCTGGATTTTATCTGGTCACCCTAGCTTTATCACACCTACTATTCCCCCCCCCCCCCGGCTTCTGCCGGTTCCCCCTCCGTTTCGTATTGGAGTCTAGCGTTTTGAATCACACTTGGTCTTGAATCACACTTGGTCGGTATTGCTGCTATACCTCAGCTTGGCTTGATGAACTTTGCCTGTTTCGGACTTTGCCTGTTCAGGGATAAATCGAAACAGAAACTATAAACTGCGACCTCAGTGTGATTTCGGTTTGACGCCCGGTTGTCCGATTATGCGCATCTACTGACAATCGCTTTTACACCTAATCCCTATACATGGGAGGCGTTGAAGCGCATTACTGGCTGTATGAAAGGCCTTTAAAGTTGTTGACATGTTGCTCAAAGTAATGTGCTTTGTTTCACCCTTTATTCCCCCCACCCACCAGAATCTCCCGCCTTTGGTTTCCTAGGTTACCTGCCGGGAATGACCTGATTAACATGTTCAGCTACCTGTTTCCTCCCCCCCTTCGCCCGATTGCCATTTGAAGTGACCTGCTCAGGAGTAAATGGGAATGTGCCTCGCACACACACATGCCAAAACAGACAGGGGGATGCTGCTTCGTTCCTTCCCACTCCTCTTCCCAGCAAGCTCAACAGTTGTAAAACGAGGGGACGATATGATTGCTAATGATGCATACATCTGCACATCCTTCCTACCCGCTTTACTTCTCGTGAAACCACCTCCATCTGGCCCCATGTCTCCATGAACGAAATGTTCTCTCAGGGGAGTTAAAATAAACTTTATTTTTAGTTCACATTGGGTGCCCTCTTCCTGGAGCTTCCATCTGGAGAGACGGAGAACAAGGAGGAAGTTGCCAGGAGGAGACAGGAAATAAAACTAAACAAAAAGTGGGAGGTTTTCCCAGCGAAGGGGCAGTTCTATGCATGACATCACGACCATCTGATCGTTAATGTGCTTCCTCACAAAATTGTTTACACAGACATAAGGCACTCTTACTCCCGCAGTAAATTAAAACTCGCTATTTAACGGGCATTCGAAAATGCTAATAATTGGACATAAAAAGTGCCTGGACCCCTCATTTGTGCTCTGCTCTTGTAGAGGTAAATTTGGTAATGCACCTTGAAAGAGCTTTAAATCGCTCTTGTAGAGGCACCCTACCTCATGCGAGTCCAACACTGAAGAAGTGGAGCAAAGTTGTGGCGGGTTGTGCTTAAAACTGTGCGTGTGATAACAACTTTAATGTGTCTTGACTAGTAGCTATAGAAGTTCAATGTGGTAGAAATGGATCAAACTAAGTATGCATTTTTAATACCCAATGGAACCCACACAAAACCACCATCAAAATCTCAGCTCACTTCACATTTCTGAATGTGAACTGATGCTTTGGAACACAGTTCTGAAGAAACACATGGATCTAAAGCACAGAGTCCTCATGGTTTTTACATGGAGCATTGCTCCTATCTACCTTCACATGATAGTTCATGTCAAAAGCACCATACCCCATAATAGAAGGTGTCTTATGGCACCACCATGTCACAAAAACATGAATCTAAGACACAAGTGTGCATGATTATTCCATGGAGTCTCTGAATTCCACTGTCAAATCACTAATATCATTAATGGAATGCACCATGAAAATCACAGATCCAGCAGTTTGTGGGACAGCATGGCTCCTCACTGATTCTCACAGTTTTTACATGGAGGCCCCCAAACCACCATTGAATCGTGGTCCACATCTTTGTCCACAGACAGCATCATAAAACCCAGTGGACCTGATGCTTTATGGCACAATTATGCAGCAGACACATAAATCAGGGGCATAGGCCCTTATAGATTCTGATGTGTTTTACATGGAGTCCCAACCATCTCTAACATAGATCCACTAAGAAAACAACACCTCACATTCTTCTCCATGGATTCCACTATAAAAACAACAGATTTATCTGTGATGTTGCCATGCTGCAAAACTGAAGTGTGATAGAGCCAACTGATTTTTCCCGTATAAGAACAACGACCACATCTGTTTTGACATACTCCTATTTTTACCAAAGGATCACTGAAATGTTGGAGGTTATACAGTTGTAAGGCTGACATTTTTCACATTTTTCAGGAGATGGCACTGGAGACAACTCAGGGGAATGACATCCAGACTCAGCTGCCAACATAGAAGCAAAAGAGGTGTGCAATATCTATGGCAACAAGACTCACTAGAAGAACACTAAGGTGCAGAGCTCAGCCAACATAAACTCCTTTCTGAAAATGCCCCTTCTGGCATAATTAAATGCACATTTACACACTTATTTGGATGTAACCAAATCCAATTGATTCAGGACAGGTCTAGCTTCTAAGTTTCCCACCCAGATCTTTAAAGGTTAAAAGTGCAATTAATTTTTTGAGGGGGACTATCATGCAATTGCAGCCCTTTGTATGTAGCCCTGTCCCTCTGCAATGAGTGCTATCATCCAGCCTCTTTATTTCTTGAGTTTGAATGTCTGGATACATTTTTATTACCGTCTTATAGTATTCCATATTTTAATATGTCATCAGCGCTGTAGTAGTCAGTACATTCAAATTTTAGAAGTTATCTGAAAAGCAGCCACTAGAATATATACATCCCAGTCAGTGGCATGACTTTAACTGAAAAGAAAACTTGGAAGACTGCCCTTTCTACTGGACAAATATTGTTTTTTGTTGCCTGTGTGTTCTTTCCTCTTATTTTGTTGGCTTAAGTTCAGTACTACTAACACAGTGCCTTTCATTAGAAAGCATTTACAAGAGGTAATAAATGACTGCATGGCAGTGTGTCTTAACCTCGTGATGAAGGGATGAGGAACAGTTTTGTATATCTCAGTAGTACTAGGCCTATATGCAGTTAAATCTGCTATAAGTCATTTGCAAGTAAGTGGCTTTCCATAAATGTTCGAAAGTTAAGTACAAGTTTTAAAAACCCACATTTTCTGTTTAAAAGTATAAAACTAGGTAAGTCAGACTCACACCATTTATAATGGATGCAATTGGGCATAATATATTTACATATTCACATCTATTTCCCAAGAGTGTTGTGATTTTATTTCCTCATTTCTTCAAGGATAGAGAGCTATAGTTTTTTTTTGTGCAGGGGTGGGGAGAATTGCTTTTAAATATTCTGGCTAAAAATTAGCCTTTGGCATTTCCCAAAGATTGTTAAAGACATTCCCATATATACTACTGAAATGGTGTACTATACGTGTGGAGGGGAATCATTAGATGCGTTAGCAAAAGGAGACAAATTGATTTAGATCATATTGTAGGGTCACCATACTTGGAAACCAAAAAAGAGGACACCCAGTGGAGGTGGGGGTGGGAAAGTGCACTTTCCAGGGCCTCCGGAAAGTGCATCATCCCCCCTGCCACGCTATTGGCATTGTGAATGACATGCTTTCCACAGGTCCCAGAAAGTGAACATCATTCCTGCCCCCCACTGCTCCAACAGGGGGCTCCAGAAGGCACGCTATTCCCCTGCCACACTAATGGTGGTCTTAAAGTGGAAAGTGTGTCATTCCAGGAAATTATAGAAAATTACAGAAAATCCCCCCGACACCTAGGATAGAACAAAAACCAGGCAAATCCTGGAAAATCCTGGCAGTTGGTCACCCTAAATATTGTTGTAAGTTTGGGGGTTCATTTGGATGTCTTTTAGGATCCCTTTCAACTCTATGATCCTTGACTCTAAAATTTATGTGAGTAGAGCTATTAGTGTAGGTTCCATGAAGCAATACCTCTTAAATACCTGACAAAGGTTCAGTTGATTTTAGGAGCTAAAATGCCCCCCCAAAAAACATAGGAAGTGATGGGCAGAGATGACTCATCCTTATCCCCCATCCCCAGACAGGGGGACAGGGTGTGTCAGGTGATTGTATAAGAAGGAGACAAAGGAAATGCCTGCAGATATTGGAATGCATCTGAAAGAGACACAGAGGGCATCTACTCAGGAAGCTAACAGCATTACCCCCTTAAAAGTCTTCTGAGGAAGAAGTTGAACTTTGGGTCATATGATGGGATTAATTTAGAGAATCTCAATTTATGCTCAATTTGTATATTTGTAAATAAATGTAAATATTACCAAAACACACACACACACAAACACCATACCCTCCTTTGACCTCCTTCCAAAGGAGACTGAAATGTGAGTGAGCAGTGTAGCCCTGAAACCTCTCACCACGCAGAAGTGGGGCGTACCCTTAAAGATGTTCTAAAAATAATTTAAAATAAAGTAAATACATACATTTAATGTGTATTCAGGCACATCTTTTTTGCTTTTCATTCTACTGATTCTACTTGTCAGCATGTTAACTTCTTTTCTCCTATAGCTACCATATACGGTTCAATAAGAAATTAACATCACACATTTTCTTTTGATTTGGTTCTGATGCTCATGTCCACTACAGGGTGGGGAAGGTTGTAGTAGCCTTGTGCTCGGTCTCTTGTATTGGTTTTATCTAATACACTGAAACTTCTCCTTTCCTGTACTAAAATACAATGTAGGGTATGTTTTGGATTGATGGGATCCTAATTGACTTAGGTCCCAATCAAACCAGATTGCTGAAGTGAAACAAATCACAAATGGATCATATGATATATGGAGGCAGAAAGAATATACAAAGAAAGTTCATGTCCTCAGTTGACAAAGCTGGCACCCTTGTCACAAGCTAGTTGTATACTTGAGTCCCCAAAATATATTAGGTGCTCTCGAGGACTGAACAAAAATTCTCTAGGCCGGCAGTGCTACTCCCCCTTGGAGCAAGATGGAAGCACAAAGCCTGTGGATTGGACCTTATAAGCTTTTGTGCTTGATGTCTACCTCCTCCTCATGATCTGATAGGGAGGCACACACAAACACACTCTCAAGAGAAGGGTGGCTTCTCCTGCCCAAAAGGTTCTTGAAATATCCCAGCCTGGGAAACTAATTGCCTGTCCTGCAAGAGACAGAGACTCCAGCATTCCTGCTTAGAATGGAGGACCTCCCTGCTCATGGTGAGATAAGACACTACTCCCTATCTCAGATGGGTGAATGTCGACATATGGAACTACACTTGATTGATACGAATTAAAAGCAAGTGACAGGCCTATCTAGGGAATGAGGCCTACTTTAGAAACTGCCCTTCAAGGGACCTATATTTGTTAGAAAAAGCCTGCTGAAATCTTCTATCATTGTTAGACTACACAAGTCTCTATGCACACTGTACAGGACACAACTGTGAGAGCTCGCTAAAACTCCTTGCCATTTCTTCTGGTCAAATCTACTACAGGGTAGAACTACAAGTTACAAGGGAAATGCCAGATTCCCAGATCTGCGTTTCCCTTGTCACATCGGTGTGGGGACAAGAGGAGGATATTTGCAATGGAGAACTGGCAAGTAGAAGAGGGTGCTTAACTGTTTCCAACATGCTGAATTTCACTGTAAGTAATTCCTTTCACCTTGGCAAACCCATGTTTGAGAACATGATGCATTTCTTGATACGATGTATTGTTCTTTTATATTATTCTGTAACTTCTGAAAACTCCAAGAGTCCTTCCAACCAGACCTCCAGATAGTAGTTAGATGTTTGGACTTTCTTGGCTAATTTATCCACCTGATAATCTGTGGATGCAGTTTGTTCTTCTCAAAAGGATAAGGAAGAAGATCTAAAAAGACCATACTCAGGTTTCACTACAGAAAGCCTTTGGCAGCCTATCAAGCAATCAGCCATCTCCATAAAGGAACCAGTGTGGTGTGTTTCAGGACATGGCACTGTGAAACATTAGGTTATGCCTTCTCTGTTTATTGTCAAGCTGGGGAATGGTGACAGGTTTTTCGACTCTGGATGGAGGGACAGGTGTCTGACAGCCTGGAGCTAGGGCTGAGCCAAAAGTTGTCCAATGAGAGCTTTTATTAGGGATTCAGGGGCAATAGAGGGGGCAAACCTTCCTTCTCTCTTTTGCATTTCATGGGTGGTTGTGGTTGTGGAAATGTTGGAGCATGAAACTCACTGGCACTCCTCAAGGCTTCATTTGGCTTGCAGCTGCTATTTCTCCCCAGAAATCCCCTTAGGATGATGTTACATAATGCCATAGCATTATGACAGGCATTCTAGGAGGAAATGGCAGCTGCCAATCAAATGGAATCTGGAAGACCAGCAGTGAGTTTTGCCCACCCTTTATCCCCTGCAATTGGTGAACTTCGGAGTCTGTGAATAGAGCTGTGAAATAAGGGATGCTTATTGACCCACCACTTTCAACAAGTAGTACTGTTGAATGCTAGTCTCCTTCAATGAAGTGAGGAGGGAAGGTAAGAAGAGGTGTTGTTCCTCATAAAGTGCAGAAAAGTGTTCCTCTTTTATTTATTTATTTATTTAACCAAAAGTCCCTGCCTATAGCATATAGGCAGTTCCGAGGTTCCAGAGGTAGCCATGTAAATCTGAGGTATATAGGCAGTTTCAAGGGCCTAACAATTGGATAACCATTGTACAGAGAAATGAGGCACAGAGTCCCCAAAATGTTAAAGCCAGGACATTTGAGGGAAGCCTGCTTCTTTTATCAATGGTCTGGCATTCTGGGAAACTTTCATTGTATTGTTTTGAAGTGATGATACAAATAATTGTTCATATGTAAACAATTCCCTCAAATTAAAAATGATTTCTATCTTCTTTGGAAAACATCTTACTTTAAGAAACTCCAAAATTCATAATAAAGAAGAGGGTGACTAGCCTTCACACTACATCATTGTCAAATGTAGTCTATATAAATTTGTTAAAAATGGCAACTTCAACATCTTCTACTTACTAATTTTCTTCTCACACTTTGCTTCATCATCTTACAATTTCCTTGTGTGTGAGGGAAAAGCGGGAACACTTCCCTAATACAATGCCTGATGCCTCTAGTATTAACTAGAAATAATTACCCATTAAAAAAATCCTGCCCAATTAATTGACTTTTTGGCCAATTAGAAGATTTTAATAGATTAATTGAACCATTTGGGCATTCTATTTCTTGATTCCATTCTCATCTTTCTGGTTTTTCTTATGTTGTTTTGGTTAAAGATTATTCCTTTCCATTTCCAGAAAGGGGTGGGCAGTATGGCTGTGTTCTGGGACCTTTCTTTTTTATGTTTATCTACATGGGCCTATTAATTAATTAATTCCTTTAAATAAATTATGATTATTATTCCTCCTCTCATCATCATCCCTCCTTCATTGGCTTCTTTGCCCTTTTCTTCAGACCAAATCAGGTATGACATGGAAGATCCATAATCGGATTTCCTGAAGTCTTTTATTTATTATTAAAAGAAGCCATGAGGGATGGGACCCCAGTCTTGACTGGGACTGTGGTTCTTGGCAGACAGGTTAATCCTCCCCTCAGTTTAGTTAAGACCCCATCCTGGTATTGTAGTTCTGATCTAAATTGGGAATTGTTACATCTGCTGTTAATCAAAGAAAAAGATGTTAGAAGAGTTGGTCATAGATTCTCCCATGTCACATTAGGATTGACCCTTATTAATTTTAAACTTATTGTTGTTTATAAATACTTAGATTCTCACTCCATGATAGCTTTCTTTTATTTCCTCTTTATTCTCCCCTAAATGTTCTTAATTGTATGGGTTAAATAAACCATAGATTAGCGTTATGTGCAAAACACATCACATTGATGATTTTGATAATAAAGCTTTACGGTTCACTTCGTATAGTAAGAGCAATCTCAAACTAAAATTAATATATTCAATATATGGAAAACAAAACCTTCAATAGGTACATAGCACCCAGCTAAGAAAGTAAAATGTGAAAAGGAAGAAATAGGGGGAAATATATTCCAATGTCTATATAAATTTATGCTCTAGGCCTGAAAATATCTCAAGCACTCTAGACATATGATCCCACCACCTAGGAATTTTAAATATTTTTCAATCCTGACATTTATTTGCATTTCAATTAATTGTCCCCCCCCCCATGGTAGTAGTACAAAATGCCTGCTACTGTTGCAGATGAATTCTCTATAGAAACAGCTGTATCTTAGTAACATGCCAAGAATAGATTGAAGGAGGTGTGTGCTCGAGAGCATCAGTATGCAAAATGATTTTAAACCAAAGTCTGCATATCATATATTAAGTATTATTACCAAACTGGTTGTGGTATCTCACTGATGAGATAAAGGAAAATGATCAGAGGCTCTTTCTTTCTTTCCTTCCTTCCTTCCTTCCAATATTATATATACAGGGATATGCTTTAGCATTAAAATAGTTTCTGGGTGCGACCATGATTTCAGCTTGAGTCTTGACTGAACTGAGATTCTCAGGAGACTTTGATGCAAGCAGAATCTTTATTGTTAGTTTTATTCCATTTTGCTATGATGGAGCTGTAGTTCTGTAAAAATCCATCCATCAACTGATTATCCCATATGTCCTGCTTTTACACATCATGACAATTGAATTAAAAGGAAAGGAAAAGAAACGTAGTGGAGAGTCAATGGGTGCAAGGGGAAGGAGCAGAAATACAGGTCATGGTTCAGTAACTCAAGTAATGACCTCTTTATATGAGAGGAGCCATTATTAAGATGTCAGGTACCTATGAAGGCAGAGGCAATTTTTTGTTCTTTTTTGTTTCCTCTTCCCCCTACCCAGTGGAGGCTGGTGGCTCCTATTTCAGCGGGGCTGTGAATCCGCACAGTGTTTCAGTCAGAACTCTAAAGGAGCTATCCAAAGTGCTTTACCTTATCCCCAAATTGGGCTCAGGACTTTGGATAGCTCCTTCTACTTACTAATTTTCTTCTCACACTTTGCTTCATCATCTTAGAATTTCCTTGTGTGTGAGGGAAAAGCGGGAACACTTCCCTAATACAATGCCTGATGCCTCTAGTATTAACTAGAAATAATTACCAATTTAAAAAATCATGCCCAATTAATTGACTCAGAGCAGATGCGCAGCCCTACTGAATAGGAGCTTCCACTGCTCCTACATTGCTTAACACCCAGCCTGATGAAGAGTTCTGGAGAACTGAAACGCTTGCTTACTATTTTGTGACATTTTGGTTGGTGCTAATAAAGCTATTGCCTAACTGTGGTCATGAAGGTGGGTCTGTCTCCTCTTTGCTATGTGCCTAATCTACTTATGAATTCACTTGTAGCTACCAAAAGACATGCCCCTTTGTCTGGTTTTCAAACTATTCCTGGCATAGAAAAACACACAGCCCAAACCCTTTCAATACTTTTTCCTCATTAGAAAAGCAAAAAGAGTTGAGGCCAACAGTTATGAACATTTTAAAAGTTTGGTTTCCATTTATTTATTCTTAATTATCATTGATTATTTAGCTAACTTTTCTTGACTGTCAGCTTTCTTATCCCAGTCTTCAAGACTTTTAAGCCTTACGGCCTCTGGCAGTGGGACTATTCCCAGATGTTGACGTGCTAGATATCACAGATACGTAAGCAGTTCAAATTTGTACCTTATTCCCACAGAAAAGGTTGATCGATTAGTGGTTATCGGTCAGGGGCTTTGGTCCAGCAACAAATGGAGAGCCTATCCAGAATTCTCCAAACACTTTGAAAGTTATATCTTTGGATCTTGGACTGCCCATTCAGGAAATGAGGCCCTGTGGTCATGTCATACATAATCCTAGCTGCAGAGGAAAATATTAGTTTTCAGAGAAAGGCAAGTTTTAGATCAGAAAGAAAGAACTGGCAAGCCAGCAAAACACAATATAGGATGACCAGAAACATTCTATTAATAGAAGATCAAGGTAGACGCAGCCCCATTACTAGATCTGGATATATGTAGGGATCCGTGATGGCTGTATGGAATCAGGGTGAGTACGCAACAACTAAGAAATAGCTAAGGAGGACAAAGAAAGCATGTTGAACTTTGGGCCAATTGTAAGCATGGGATGGCTGATGCCAAGGTGTCCGTACCACCATAGTTAAACCAGCAGGCCAGAAGCAGGCTATAAGGCAGACTTTTCTTTTCTCTTCTGCTTTTCTTCTTCTTTTTTACCCTTATCAAAATCAGCTGAAATACAGCTTCTCATTTATACAAGTTCTATCCTGCCCATATGTCCTGGGCTCTAGAGTCTGAAGAGCCAATGGTCAAAGCTGATTGATCTCTCCCAGCGGCTGTATTTAACCCTTTGCTTCCCCAGAGATCAGTTCATTTTCTCACAAGCACAGTTTAGGAACACAGAAAGCTTCAGAATCCATCTATTGCAGGTAGCAGTTTAAAGCACTTAGCAACAGAAAGTGTGTGGGATGCAGAAATAGCAGTCTATGAGTGTGTGGCAACCTAGTGACATCAAGAAAACCATGTGGAAAATAAACACTTTAGTTTGTTTCTATTCCCCCCCCCCCCCTTTGGAGCTGTGAAGACACAATGGACAGCAAAAGGTCACCTAGATTTGATGTTCCAACCTTTTAGCATAATGTCTACAATTCAGTAGTATTGCAGTTCAGTGCTGAATTTAAGTTGATTTAACTAGCTAGGGCATCGAGGGTAGTCATGGCCAAGCACCTGCCGAGAGCCCACATCCCAGCAGGAGCCCACTGAGAATTCTCCCTGGAGTTGCTCCTCCTTTTTGTCATTATGACCTGCTTGTTCACCTGCTTCTCTGGCCCAAACAACAGTGGTGGTGAGAAGGAGCAGTAAGGTGCTACTGCCTTCCTGTTCATTGGCTCTCTGCCTGACAAACAGACAAGTGTTAGCAATAATGAGAAAGAAGTTGAGCACCAATAGCAGCTGTTGACAATAACAGCGCGATGGTAGACTATCTGAGGGAGAGGGGCCATTGATGGTATCATTCCCAAGAATAATAAAAAACATGGAGCTGGCACAGTAACCAGCAGGTGGTCTGCAAACCAGAAAAGCAAAAAACAAACAAACATGAATTTCTCTGGTGGCCTTCATAGAACCAGGTCTTTATTTGAGCCAGAATCCTGGAGTCTCATTCCAAAGCCAGCACTCAGCTCTGAAATACATAAAGGTGCTATTTCAGGACAGAGGGTATTTGAGCATGTGCAGAATACCTTTCTGTCACTGATGAATAACCACAACCAGCATCTACACATCTGAAAACATGGGGGAGATTGGAGGGGGAGTCAAAGCTCCATCCCTCTTCCCCCACCCCCTTGCAGCTGGTGCGGAAAGAACTGCGCTGGCTGTCCTCCAAGTTTGGAAAAGTGACCTTGGAGAAGGAGGAAAGGGGATGCTCTAGTGGCAGAGAGGGAGGAGACTGGAGAGGCCAGGATATAATTTATCCTGAGCCTCTTTTCCTCCCCCTCTGAAGCCCCTTTGCTAAACGGTGAAATCTGTGTGAAATCTGCAGGGTAGGAGGTTGGGAAGGCAAAGATACCTAGCCAGGTAAGCTGGGAGTTGTAGGATTTTTTTCTGTCTAAATATGCATAGAACTACGTCTTTGTTTACTGCTTTTTTAAAGGTCCACCTAGCTTCGAGTTT
Organism: Anniella stebbinsi; assembly: GCA_029215795.1. NCBI lineage: Eukaryota > Metazoa > Chordata > Lepidosauria > Squamata > Anniellidae > Anniella > Anniella stebbinsi. The sequence goes on along the minus strand of JARDYH010000003.1, from coordinate 43,730,932 downwards.
GCTGCTTTATTACTTTATTCTTGCACCTTTTTCCTGATACTGCCTTATAACTCATGTTAGACCCCGTTTTTAATCAGACACAGGGGGTCTCTTCAGACATGGGGGAAAAATCACATCTCCCTTACTGTTGCTGTCTTCCCGGTTTTCTTCCACATTTGAAATGAGCACAATTACATGGAGAAGAGAGCAGCGACCAGGTGGCGTGTACATTTCAATGGGACAGCACCCTCTAGTGGGCATTTTATAGCACAACCTCAGAAGAGTCAGGTTTTCTGAGGTTTATTTTGTGACGCTAAAACTGAGAAAAGGAGTGGGGGAGGTGCAGGAGGCTGACTGCATCATCAAAAGGACCTGCAAACATCCGTGAACATGATACAAATCACTAATTTAAAGACGCTCAGGGTTAGCCCTACCATTAAGAAGAGTGAAGCAACTGCCTCAGGCAGCAAATACTGGGAGGCAATGGTGGCAACCCCATGGCTGTTCCTCCAGAGCTCACCAACAAAGCAGTATATGTCACATGGCCTTTACTAAGCCCATTAAACTAGCCTGCTGCCTCAGATGTGGTGGAGGATGCCATCCCATCAACTACAAGTCCACTCAGTTTCAATATGTTGAATGGGTAGGGGGCACCATCTTGCCCTTTGCCTAAGTCAGCAAATGTCTTGGGCTAGTCCTGATCAGACATAACTTCTCTTCACTTTTGATCATATTGCCTGAACTTACCAGTGTCCTGCCTTGTTCCTTTGAGCTGTTAAGTCGTGTGATCTTGGTAGCTCTTCCAGGTTTCTGGAGAAGCCATGGTGCCAGTGTTACTCCTGGCCTAGCCATGCCTTCTCTTTGTCATTGGCTATTTGCCAAGGCCTATAGGTGACAAGCCCACTCTTGAAATCTGAGGCAAGCTCTTATTTCTTTTGTATCTATTACTATATTTATATTAGCTGCTCTATAACTAGAGATTTGAGGGCCTGGGGAGAAAAGCAATAAAACTGTGGGCAGTGGAAAAGAATAAAAATGTGAAAAATACATTTTGGGGCTTTTTTTTGGGGGGGGGGGGAAATAGGTTTCCTGATTTATTTCCCATTTCTCCCAGTTTCCCCACAAGCCTTCCCATCTCTACTTATAACACAAGTTCTTTTGGCAACTCACAAAAAAACCTTTCTTCTCAAAGGAACCACAAGGACACTGTTAATTACCTTACAATGCTTTTATGAAGCTAAATTGACAACTACACAAAGACGTTTCTTTCTGTTGCTGGATATGGTTAGAAAAATAGATATTTCTGGGAGATTTTTTAATGGAGTGTGGGACTGTAGTGCTAACTAGATCTAATGTCAGATACAAAACAGCTGGTACCTTTCCAAGTACATTCTTTGAAGAATAAAAAATAATCAGATTACTGTAGGTATCAATTTTCATTAAAGATTAGACTTTTTATTCATATCAATAGCTGAGTGGATTGCACAGAGAAGGGTACACTGGTATACTATTAGAAATGCCCACTCCCACCCCACCCCATTTTCTTTGATTAAAGCAGAAATAGGAGTCTCTTCGGCAAATCCATTGGGGCAGCTAGCTTGGACTTCAGGGCCAAAGTCCAGGCCCACCAAATGACTACTCAGAGAGTAGAAAATGATGGGGCAGTGGCAAACAGGACCAGCCCAACATCAGTACCTGGACTGGCATGAACACATCAGGCTCACCTGGGCTGAAACACCCTTTTTTATTTTGTAAAACATTTTATAGTCGGGGTCGGCCAAGCAGGTATGTAGATACTCATTGTATATCTTTTATTTTAAAAATGTATTATCCTTTATTATAACAAAATCATGCTTATTTTATTTATTTATTTATTTACTGCATTTCTATACCACCCAATAGCTGAAGCTCTCTTATTCTCAAGTAAATATTTTTAGCAACAGCGCAGCAGAAGCAAACTCCCATTTTATTCCTGTAATGATGATGGTGCTATGATCTAAGTGAGTTTAAGCAGTTGTAAAGCATGAAATATAGATGGAGGGGGTAGGACAGAACTATGCCATTTAGATCAACTCTAAAGGGTGTGTGGGGCCCATTAATCCTAGGGTCTACAATGTCCTAGCTGTACCTCTGGGTAATTCCTGTGTTCATTGCCAATGGCAGATGTTGAATGAACATAAAATTAGGACTTTGTGACTAACATGATTTCAGCAAAGAATTTGGGAGAAGTTTTCAGAATAAGCGAAACACAAGATGTCTCATGAACAGGTACACATGTGAGGTGAGTAAGACTTTTTATAAAAGGTGACTTGATCAGTATTGCACACTGATAATGGATAAAGAAAGGATAATGAAAAGAAAGATCTGTAAAATAAGCCATTTGTTCTGGAAGAAAGGCAATTTTGGAATATTAGGTGTGTTAAGAACATAAAGGGTGCCTCTACAAGAGGCATTTAAAGCTCTTTCAAGGCGCATTAAAAAAATTACCTCTACAAGAACGGAGCGCAAATCAGGCGTAGAGGCGCGTTATCTCCCCGATTATGCGCATTATCGAATGCGCGTTAAATTGCGAGTTTTATTTTGTTCCGTCCGTTAAAGCGCATTTTGACTGTGTGAATAAGCGCTTATGCGCATTAACTACTTGTAAAGCGCATTTTGGACATCTGTTAATGCGCTTCGCCGCCTCTCGCCGCCTCTCGTGCAGAGGGATTAGGCGTAAATGCGCTTCAGCGATTATGCGCATAATCGCCTAACCAGGCGCAAAAGCGAATCCTTGTAGAGGGGACCATAGACACTGGCAGAGCAATCCTAAATATGAGTGTGTGGGTGTGTTTCATGGTGGACGGCCCACTACTTTCAGAGCCCTGCTGGCTTGTCCTTGCCAGGATGGGAGACAGTTTGTTTTTCCTGGTGGATCTTTGCTTTGAAAGCAATGGGAGGGAAAATCACTATACCAGCATGGAGCTAGCATAAGATGGGGACATGATCTGGGGGCATGTCAGAGGAGCAGTGGGATTTTGGAATCAGAGTATTCAAGGCCACTCTGACATGCGCCCAGAATTTCCCAGATCAGGCCCTGCTGCCAGTGGAAACGCTGCTGGTGGTACTCCTATGCCCACAGAGACTTCTTCAAATGTACTACGGGTCTCTGGGGCAGGCACATGGCCCTGCTTCATTGGTGGAGGCACTTGTCTGCCCCATGCAAATCCCCCTCAGTTGACCTTCGGAGGAGGGTTAGGATTGTTCTATTAGTAGATATTCAAATATATCTGAAGCCAATAAGTTCTTGGAGGAGGGGGAGATATTAGAAAAAAGACATAAAACAGATTGATTACTTGCAAATCACCTGAAAACAAAACAAAGTAATTGTACACTTGGCATTGATGATGATACAATGAGCCTATCTACACTACTGCTTTAAAATGGTTTATAACAGTTTTAAACCGGTTAATAATGGTTATTAACCATTTTTAAACTGTTATAAACCATTTTAAAGCTGTAGTGTAGATAGGCTCATAAAAAGAATGACACGAAATCCAGTAAAAAAATAGTTTGTTATTATCAGAACTATCAAAGGAGTCAGAAATTGTTCAGTTATAAACCGTTTTACAGCAGTAGTGTAGATAGGCTCATAGACAGTTTCTAATGAAGGCATGTGGACTGAATAAGTCAAGCTTTACAGGAATCTGTATACATAATCCAGTCTCAATCATAACCTTATACAACATTTTTAATGACAGTTCTAGACCTAAAATAAATCAGTGGCACGTAGGTATGTTAAGTAATCCGATCACAGGGCAAGAAGTAGATGAAAGTACCAAATTGACTGAAGTGTGGGAAATCTTAAGGATTAATAGCAATGTACTATAAAAAATTCCTGGGTATTTTAGTAAACTAATTAATTTGATTATTTAATGCATTTATGATGGAGACAGCCATACCTAATTCATGACATGAAGCAAAACTACCAGTAATTACAAAGTCAGGAATATATTCTTCTGCTTCATATAAATCTATTTCATTTTTTTACTTAGAACTAATAAAATATTAACCTCTTTTTTGTCTAGGGATTGACTTATATCCTTGTCAATAAAGAAGGAAGGAGGGAAGGAAGGAAGGAAGGAAAGAAGGAAAAGGGAGAGAGAAATCCTAAACTCCCAGGGAAGGCAGCTTGGGGGCTATTGGATGCCATGGACCTCTCTTTCCATGGGCAGAGGACCCATGGAAACCTCTCATCCGGGTCAGAGGCCTCTTCAGTGTAATGTCAGAAAGCTTATCTGCTGTCGCCAACCTGCAAATGTTTCTCCATGCGTGGAAGGGTCAGGAAAGGGGAGTTTTGGAGGCATGTTCAGGGAAGCCATGGTTCCACAGGATCCAACGTTTCCTTGTTCCCCAGACATGTCCCCAAACAGTCTGAATAAGAGTGGCAGAAGGAAGAGGAGGAGAAGGAGGAGGAGAGCAGAGGAAGGTGGGAAACAGCGCTGACCATGGCCAACTGTCCTGTGAAAAAAAGACTGCTGTAGTTCTTCCTCTTCCCCCTTTACATTGGCACAATGGTTTACCAGGAAAACAAAGCTCAGATAAGTTTTTTTTATAAAGGCTTTAATGCCTCAAGGGGCAGAGGGATAGGATACTTTTAAAAAATCTGTTGTGGCATAAGCTTACACCACAGCAGTTGAAGTAGATGTATAGGGTTAGGCTAAACTAAGTCCCCCTGTATGCTTTATCTGAACGTTTTTCTTGATGAAGGATGGTCTTCTGTTCGTGCTGTCATAAATCTGAGGCAGGGAGGGAAAGAAAGGATTTCAAGAGCTTGCCTGCAGCCCTGTCATATTAGAGTGGGCTGAGTGAGGAGCAGCGTGACTCAGCCCACTCCTCCTTCCCCAATCTTTTTCCGCAGCCTTATATGTCCTGTTCCTCAGGCAATTTGCTGCCTGCTGCCAATGAGCCTTGTGAGCATTCCTGTGGGAAGCTGCCTGCCCTTTCAGCTACCTTTGTTAGGAGCTGCTGCTTGCCTTCCTACTTATGCCTTTTATAGAATCATACCATTTCAATACACATGCTATGTTACATCCATGGGTTCATGAATGAAGAGGTCAAACTTTATCATACCATAAATGCTTATGGCAAAAGGACATCATACATACCTGCTTATAGGAAAAGACAATAAAAGATGCTGCCTATTATAGCTATAAAATTGAGCTCTGATAAAGCTTTAACTCAATTTAAAAGTGATAGAATTCTCTGTATACCCTAAGGATGGATTTTTCCATGAACTTCTATTAGGCTGACCATATGAAAAGGAGGACAGGGCTCCTGTAACTTTAACAGTTGTAGAGAAAAGGGAATTTCAGCCAGTGTCGTTTGTATGCAATTAGTTCCTGGTGAAATTCCCTCTTCATCACAACAGTTAAAGTTGCAAGGGCCCTGCCTGCTTTTGTATATGGTCACTCTAGTATAGTGCCTGCACCTTTAACTGTTGTGATGAAGAGGGAATTTCACCAGGAACTAATTGCATACAAATGACACTGGCTGAAATTCCCTTTGCTCTACAACTGTTAAAGTTATATGAGCCCTGTCCTCCTTTTCATATGGTCAGCCTACTTCTATACCAGGGTAGGCAACTTGAGGACCTCCAAATGTTTTTGCCTGAAATTCCCATCATCCTTCACCCCTGGCTATGCTTGCTAGGGCTGATGGGAGTTGTAGGCCAAAACAACTGGAGGGCCACAGCTTTCTCACCCCTGGCATATACTCTGGGGAGCTTGTTTCTCCAGTTGTGAAGGAAGCTGTCACCACAAACAGACTAACTCACACAATACAACTTACTGAAGTCTTGAACAACTTGCAGTCTACCAAGTCCATCAGTCAGGAATGGCAGCCTACAAGAGGCTCATAAATCCTGTTGCTTTTACCTGGGATAGCAAAAAACAAACAAACAAAGAAAACAAAACAAAACAATAAGTGGTGGTTGTCAAGTACCTGGCAGTCCACAGTACATGGACTGGTAGACTGTACACAGCTTTGCAGTTCACAAGTTTTCTTGCCTTACAAGCTCACATTTCTCTCCACATAAAGCAATGAAGTATATTTGCAGCAGTTTTCCCTTCCTGTGCCTGCCTACATACTGAGCTGCTTGAAAACCATACACTGTTGGCCTGTTCATGTTCCAGCGAATCGCTCCAGCTGCAGGGAGGAATGAGCTGTCTATCAGACAAGAAATAGTGGCTTAGAAAACAATGGTGAAAGAATTATTCAGTGTCCTAGAAAAACAATTAATAAGAAACACATTGTTTCCATTTTGATTAGAGTGGAGTTTGTTTTAACCCACAATCAAATCACTAATCAATCAGCTCACTCATGTATTATTAAATTATTATTATTATTATTTTCTGTGATGCAATAAATTATATTTAAAATATCCCCGGTTTTGGTTGGCATTACATGACTAGTTTATTGTTTTTTGCCTAGCAAAATAAGACTACAGGTTGGCCATTACAAAAGACAGAGAACTGGGATAATACAAGCCAACTGCTCCAGGATCTTTTAAAGGCTCCCTCCTTAGTTAAAGCCCCTTTGTCAACATATCAAATTTTAAGAGTTTGATTTTAAGGTAGCATTCAGTGGCCACAGTTTACAAAAGCTAGGCACTATATCTACTTATAAAAACATTTTAATGCAAATATGCATAACTGCACTTGTACTTCCGTGCAAATAGTTTACGCACCAGGTTTATGCACAAGAAGTGGAAGTGTGAAAAATAATACCCCTGGCTTTTACTCTAGTTCTACTCCACACCATAAGTCGATCCCATCAGATGATGCACACCCCTCTCCGTAGCTAGCGAGGTATTTCTTGCCCTAAGTCTGTTTTTTCCCCAAACTCATTTTGTGATTGTTTCCCCCATCACTACAGATTCAGTGCAGGTTGGGAGTCCATGTGATCTCAGCTTGCTTCCGCGCTGGTGGAAGTGGTGCTGACTGGCCAAAGAGAAAGTTGTGTGGGGCGGGGGCATGGTGAGAGCAGAGGGCTAAGCATGGCTACCTGGAAGTAACAATCAGTTGTATTTACTATTGTGTCATCCAAATGCTGCCATAGTCAACTCAGCGCTGATCCTAATCCACACCACAGGTGATTATTTATTACCATGTTGTGTGTGGAGTACCCCCTAGATGAACAACTGTAAAGTTGATTATTACCCCACCATTGACTATTGTGTTGTCCGAATTCAGCCATTGCCTTCCATTGCACTTTGCTGGGTACAGGAGATGGAAGGGGAGCCAGCTCTTCCGCTTTGAAACTGCGTTGTTGCGAATGTGGACTCAATTGCTGCCTTTCCACCCTTTACTGCTACACTATTTCACAGCTGTGCACTTCCAGTATAGGGTACTTCAGGCTTTCCTACTTCACCCAGCCTCACAGGGAAAGCCATCTGTGTGAGGACAGATGTTTGCATGTCTACTCAGAAGTAACTCCTCCATTTCACTTTATGAGCATGTGAGCAAGAGGGGAAACTTCACAATTATGACGGAGCACAGTTGAGAGAGGGTGAATGCATGTTGATTTGAAACTGCGTAGGTGGTCAGAGGCATCCTTTCACTGCTATGGAGTTGAGCAGAAGGGAAAAAAATACTTTTAGACACCCATCACTAGTCACTATTTGCTGCATTTTACGGCCATGTAACTGATCCCGTGAAGTTTCGGAGCAGGATATTCGATGTACAATCTTGCCTATGTATTGCAATGGTTGTTGCTTTGCATCTGCAATTCTGCGGAGTTTGGGGGGATCTGCAGTGAAAGTGGCACTATGTAGATGGCCCCCTGGAAGCAGAAATGCAGACTATCCTGACAGTATGATTGGCCCTCCTGCAGTGCTAATTAGATGAGGAACAGCATGGACTATGAGGGTCTAACCAGTGCTAGCTCCAGGCTTTTAAGGGACCTTGGGCAAGACACCCTGAATGGGACCCCTCCCTCAGTGAGTCTACCTTCTCACCACCAAAGTCACCAGCTACTCTTTCTGCTCATCCTCTTTTCCATCATTGCTTGCTCGACAGGCAGAGAGTCCATAAGAAAATAGGCAGTGGCATCCAGTGCTCCTCCTCACCACAACTATTGTCTGGGCCAGAGCGAGAGGCAGGTGTACATGCAGGCTGCGATGGTGAAGAGAAGGAGCTCCTGACAGTGGGCCCCTGCTGGGGCATGGGCCCCTAATGGGGCGTGAGCCCTGAACTGCTGCCTGGCCATGGCTACCTTTGATGCTGGCCCTGGTCTAACACACTTAAATATACCACTGTGCATATGCCCTCACAGCAGAGAACTAAATACAGGGGAAAAAAGATTTTAAATAACCACTCTGATAAAACATGTAAAATTAACTGTCATTTCCCCCCAAATCCAGAACAATTACACTGCTTCAGGAAATATATTTGATGTAAGCCATAGCTCGGGCTTTCTATTAACTCTACATACATGGGACCAGATTAGGCAGAAAAGCAATACAGATGTATTAACAATAAAAGAACTTTCCAATTTCTAGCCAGTGATAAAATTATAGTAGATGGATGCTTCAGTTTGTGTGTCCAGGAATATACAAGTAGTGAATGTATTGCGGGTTTAAAAAAAAAATGATGCAAGAATTGTTATTCCAAAGTCAGAACATTGCTCATAAGTTTCCATCAGCAGCTGGAACAAAATTTAGTACTCTATTAGCCCAACCTTGAAATTAAGAAATTTGGCAAATAGTGACAGTAATATGAACAAAAATGAAAGGAGATGCCTCCCCTCCCCTTAAATCTGTTGCTGTATACATAACATAGTCAGGTGAATGGTTTAGGGATCAAATTAAATATTGTATGTCATAACTCACGTTTTATTTTTCAATAGCTAGCTGTAAATAATTATTTCACAGAATACTCTGGCTGACCCTGTGATTGCCTCAAACCAACTGCATAGTAACAGTGGGAGCGTTACAATAAGGACTATTCATATGTGCAAAATTCTATATACAAATGTTAGACAAGAGAAAGATTAAATAACTTTTTGATCAGAAATAATGTAATTAAAACACCATATATGCTAAAGTTTTGAAAGAATTAAAAACTAGTTTTAGTAAATGCTTTCCTGTAGCCATTGCTTTGTTGAAAGAAATCACAGAAAGTTATTATATTGCTAGGTTTGGCTGCCAAGACATGTTCTCAGCAAAGGCTCCAAGCCTAATTTCTTCCTTGAATATGCAATCGTTTCTCTGAGCTGAAAGTATGCCATTTAGTGTATCCATCAAATGAGTAGCTGCATGAATGTTACAGCAAAGTGTATTACAATGACTATTGCACAGATTTGCTCAGTCACTTTTCATAAGCTGTCATGAAAGATAAACAAAGCTGAAAACTATGCCAGAATACATTTTGAAGCAGTGGATTTGTTGTGGTTCTTGTCCCAAAGAAATGTTCATAACCATCAGGTTTTTGTGCACCACATTCATTTGCTGGTTCTTAGAACATGTATAAGGAGATTGATCATAGGTTGTATTCCTTTGCTTCTCGAAAGAACAGCACCTGACCATTGATTGCACCTGCCCAACTCATTTCTCTAAAGGTCTAGAGATTCAACCAACCATGTCTACCAAGCTCCTGGCCTTAAGTTAGCTCCTAATATGCTTTGTGTTCCTTATTCATGTCATAAATTCCTGGACTGACTTTCTACTAGAGTTATTCAAGGCGGTATATAATTAAATAATCATGTGAGGACACACAGGAAGGCATTTCGACCTGAAAAATCCTAAACTAATATTTAAAACATTGCCAGTTCCTGAACAGCTTGGCTGCAATTTGTAATTGGGGTTCAGCTCATCTGAGTTCAGTAGCATAACTCTAGCACTCTGGAGGTCAGGGATAGGGAAATACCCTAAGTTAACATTAGTCTTTCTCTCTACACCTGATTTGCTTCTTTATTCATTTATGAAAACATTTGTATCTCGCCCTATATCACTGGAAGGGCAGCATACAGATAAAATCAGAACAATGTAAACATAAATAATATACACAGCTAAGGCTGCCTCTACAAAAGAGGTTTAATGCTCTTAGAAGTCTCATAAAAAAATTTACCTCCACACCAGCGGAGCGCAAATGGGGCGAAGAGGCGCGTTATCTCTCCGATTATGCGCATTATCGAATGCGCGTTAAATCGCGAGTTTTATTTTGCTCCGGCCGTTAAAGCGCATTTTGACTGTGTGAATATGCGCTTATGCGCATTAACTATTTGTAAACCGCATTTTGGACATCCTTTAATGCGCTTCGCCGCCTCTCGCCGCCTCTCGTGCAGAGGGATTAGGCGTAAATGAGTCTCTGCGATTATGCGCATAATCACCTAACCAGGCGCAAAAGCGAATCCTTGTAGAGGGGACCTAATTCTCTTTGTATGAGAATGTTATATGATCCATGCTGCATTTGTGCCTGTGCAGGAAAAATGATGGCAGAGCTAGCCCTGACTCTTTGAGAAGCATACCATGCTTATTGTACATTCGGTACAAAGTAATATTTTTATTTTTCTTATTGCACGCTATTCCTCTAAGTGATATCTCCTTCCAATGCTGGCTGAGTCCCTGGCTTCCTGCAGCATGTCAAAAGATTTGGCCATTGCTGGGAAGAGCGGCTGCTGCTCTCAGTGCCAGCCGAGTCTGCAGCTTTGAGCAGCATGTGCTGTCCCTATGGGTGTGGCATACACTGGCAAGCTTGGCAGTACTGGAAAGAGCAACTGCTCCTCCCTGCACTGGGCACTTGCAATCCACATCCACATCCCTACATCCAATCTGAGATAACAATGAGGATATTCCTGGATGCCACCCCATTCCAATGGATTTCTCCAGGAGGCAGGACTTGGAGGCCAAGCCCTGCCCTCTGGAGGAAACTACAGAGGCTCCGCAGGCACGATGAGGAACTTCCTTGGTCCAGATTGGGCCCATGGGCCAGAGGTTCTCCATTCCTCCTCTAAGGAGTTTAGAAGGGCACATAGATGGTTTATATAAGTGGTCTTCCATCCAGGAGGGTCAAAGAGCCAGATCTGCTTTGTTTCTGCAGTAAGAAACAGCTAATGTGCCTTTGGATCATTTTCTAGTCTTTTCTCAGCTTTCTTATTTCTGCCTTACCAAGGCTGCCTCTACACCAGACGTTTAAAGCTCTTTGAAGTCTCATTAAATTTTTTACCTCTACAAGAGTGGAGCGTAAATCGGGAGTTGAGGCGCTTTTTCTCTCCGATTATGCGCATTATCGAACGCGCGTTAAATAGCGAGTTTTATTTTGCTCCGGCCGTTAAAGTGCATTTTGACTATGTGAACAAGCGATTCTCCGCATTAACTACTTGTAAAGCGCATTTCAAACAACCGGTAAGGTCACCTGTTGAGTGCTCAATTACCTCCTGCATACAAGCATTTACGATAAAGCGCTTCAGCGATTATGCGCATAATCGGCTAACCAGGCGTCAAACGGAATCCATCTAGAGGGGGTCCCATACAGACTAAACAGTGATGGATATATTGAGCATTTTATTTCACAATACTACAGGTCCTAGATCATAGATTGATTAGATTTAGTTTTTATATAAAGTTCTCTTTCTCATCTCTCTAATACCAAACTCAGTTGATGAGTGCAGAAAGGACAGGATCCAAAATAGGGGAGATATCTGTACATGAGGGAGAATTCCAGTGTTTGCAAAAGTACACTCCCACTCCAACCTGGACTGAGCATGCTAGGTAAACACAGAATATTGAAGTGTCTTGTGACAATTTAGAGGAAGGGTGGAGTAGGGGAGCACCTTTCAGCCTGAAGGTTGAATTCAATTTTGAAGAACTTCTGAGGAGGGAGGAGGAAATATTCCACTGGTGGGTGGGGCCAAAGAGGCAGGGGTAATATATAAACATTACTAGCATATTATGGTTTAAAACGTTTTTTTTTTTTTTTACAAAATCTGGTAAACCAACATATGACCAGTAGCTGGGGGAAACGAGTGGGACCTGGGGAAGGCTGTGTGGCCATCTGGAGAACCCGGGAAGCCCAGATTCAGACCTCAGGAGGGCTGGTTTTGGCTTCTGGGCCTAAGGTTCCCCACCCCTGCTTTAAAGAGCACCAGAAAATGCCTGAGTTGTGTGTGGGGTGGGGAGGGGGACAATGGAAAGTGTAATGGAGTCTTCTGGAAGATAATATGGTTGGAATGGCACCCTGAACAGAGGTAGAGATACACTTCAAAATTTTGCTCCACGATTATATATATATGACCCAACCTATGCAACATCACATATATTTCAGGAATGTGTGTTCCTTCCTACTGTGCCTATTTCGCACAGAAGGCGAGCAGGAAAATATTCTCTTGCTATCTGTGGTGACCAGTTCTTCCTTAGCTTTGGCCACCTCTTCACAATGCTGGGACCACTGTGCCCTGGCCCCTCCCCAGCATCGCGCGGTGCATTTACGTCCCTTATGCCAGTCCTGACATAAAGGGGCAACAGCGCTTTTTGCTTTGTTGCTGCCTGCACCTCCGAGCATTCAGTGGCACGGTGGCTGCTGGAGGGGGGATTGGGATCCTCGGCTCCCCTACTCCCAGGTAATATTTTTTAATTTTTTTTTTTACAAAATGAGGGGAAGGACAGCAGAGGAGTGTTGGTTTTTTAAAAAAACTTTTAACACTTAAATGGGGGGAGGACTGCCGCAAACTAAAAAAGTTGCGTTAAATAGCTGACTTTTTTAGTTCGCTGCAAAGGGCCTTTGCCCCTAGATGTCTTGGCATTGGCAGCTGCTTCGTGTAATGCAACCACCGCCAGTGCGAAGACATGTCGACTGAAACTGTCCGTCTAGAGGTACCCTAGGTGAAAATGCCATTCACAAAGAATCCGGTTATTGCCGTTCTCTTGAGATGCGAACCACAGCACAGAGCAGGCAAAGAAATACTGAAGCGGACAAAGGGAGCACAGTTCTGCCTCCGCCCTCCCTGCCTCCCCCTCAGGCTCCTCCCCCTCAGGCTCCTCCCCCTGCCCCCACCTCCTCGAGCTCCTCCCCGCCCTCACTGTACCTGTTGCCCCGTTTCCTTAGCAACCATCCGCGTTCCTCCTCTTGGGGCTCAAGAGGAGTAGGGGAACCATGGCTGCCGTTCCTAAAGGCCAAGCCCGGACCCCGCTGTTGCCTCCCCAGCCCCCTGCCATTTTCTATGGGCCAGTGGAGCCGGGGAACCCGGTGGTCGACAGCTTCGAGAGCGACCTGAGCCACTGCCTGAACTTCTTGCGGCTGAAACGCGAAGCGGGTGCCTCGAGTGCTAGGGAGCAGGAGCTGCACAGGCGAGGGTAAAACTGAATGGGGCTTGCGGGGTGGAGGCGCGTTTCTCTTCGCAGTCGGTGCTGGAGAAACAAAGCTTCCTGCTGCCCACCTGCTTCTTCTCCTCCTCCTCCTCCTCCTCACTTTCCAGAGCTGCGGAGCATTGTTTACCTCAGTGACCGGCCACTTCATCTTCCACAGCTCAACATCCCTACCTTGCATTTATATCCCCAGTTTATTGCTGTGGAGGCAGGAACTCTGGTAGTATAATGCTCAAATACAGCAGACAGAAATTTATCAGATGAACTTTCTCCCCTCCATGCTGGGGAAGCGCTTCTCTGTTTGAATTTCTACCTGTTTCAGAGCTGGCAAAGGCAGAGGAGCCCTGCACGGGGGTGAGTTATGAAGTGAGGTTATATATAAGTTACAGATTCTTTACTTCTGATTTCTGAGTTCAGTGGACTCATGTTCATGCTTTTGTCGATACCAAACAGAAAGGCTATATTCTGACTATAAATTCATTGATTTGAAAATAAGGCTTGTGGAAAGCCTATATTTGCACACACAAACTGACACAGTCGTATAAAACGCAAAGGTAGCTGTGAGGGCCATAAGAAATATTCCAAAATCCATATTAGGGCAATACTTTTATTAGGCCAACTAAAAAAAGAAAAACCTTTTACTCTGTTTACCACCTTGCCTGATGGAGAGTTCTGTACTAGTTCACAGCTAGTAACGGATTTTGTGACATTGAATTGGCCTACATTTGATTTTCTGTTACTTGGAGAATACTGAATTTGCCATTCACAAAGAATCGGGTTATTGCCGTTCTCTTGAGATGCGAACCACAGCACAGAGCAGGCAAAGAAATACTGAAGCGGACAAAGGGAGCACAGTTCTGCCTCCGCCCTCCCTGCCTCCCCCTCAGGCTCCTCCCCCTCAGGCTCCTCCCCCTGCCCCCACCTCCTCGAGCTCCTCCCCGCCCTCACTGTACCTGTTGCCCCGTTTCCTTAGCAACCATCCGCGTTCCTCCTCTTGGGGCTCAAGAGGAGTAGGGGAACCATGGCTGCCGTTCCTAAAGGCCAAGCCCGGACCCCGCTGTTGCCTCCCCAGCCCCCTGCCATTTTCTATGGGCCAGTGGAGCCGGGGAACCCGGTGGTCGACAGCTTCGAGAGCGACCTGAGCCACTGCCTGAACTTCTTGCGGCTGAAACGCGAAGCGGGTGCCTCGAGTGCCAGGGAGCAGGAGCTGCACAGGCGAGGGTAAAACTGAATGGGGCTTGCGGGGTGGAGGCGCGTTTCTCTTCGCAGTCGGTGCTGGAGAAATAAAGCTTCCTGCTGCCCACCTGCTTCTCCTCCTCCTCCTCACTTTCCAGAGCTGCGGAGCATTGTTTACCTCAGTGACCGGCCACTTCATCCTCCACAGCTCAACATCCCTATCTTGCATTTATATCCCCAGTTTATTGCTGTGGAGGCAGGAACTCTGGTAGTATAATGCTCAAATACAGCAGACAGAAATTTATCAGGTGAATTTTCTCCCCTCCATGCTGGGGAAGCGCTGCTCTGTTTGAATTTCTGCCTGTTTCAGAGCTGGCAAAGGCAGAGGAGCCCTGCATGGGGGTGAGGTATGAAGTGAGGTTATATATAAGTTACAGATTCTTTACTTCTGATTTCTGAGTTCAGTGGTCACATGTTCATGCTTTTGTCGATACCAAACAGAAAGGCTATATTCTGACTATAAATTCATTGATTTGAAAATAAGGCTTGTGGAAAGCCTACATTTGCACACACAAACTGACACAGTCATATAAAACGCAAAGGTAGCTGTGAGGGCCATAAGAAATATTCCAAAATCCATATTAGGGCAATACTTTTATTAGGCCAACTAAAAAAAAGAAAAACCTTTTACTCTGTTTACCACCTTGCCTGATGGAGAGTTCTGTAGTAGTTCACAGCTAGTAACGGATTTTGTGACATTGAATTGGCCTACATTTGATTTTCTGTTACTTGGAGAATACTGAATTTGGCCCACACAACTCCCTATCATTACAAAAATCGCAGTGTGATTTTCAGGTCTGGGCCTCTTCATCCCATGCTATACTGCTCTTCTATAGTAGTTTGCTCACATAAGCAGCTGGCTGCCTCTACAAGAGAGGTTTAAAGCTCTTTCAAGGCGCTTTAAAAAAATTACCTCTACAAGAACAGAGCGCAAATCGGCCGTAGAGGCACGTTATCTCTCCGATTATGCGCATTATCGAATGCGCGCTAAACAGCGAGTTTTATTTTGCTCCGGCTGTTAAAGCGCATTTTGACTATGTGAACAAGCGCTTATGCGCATTAACTACTTGTAAAGTGCATTTTGGTCATCCGTTGATGCGCTTTTCCGCTTCTCGTGCAGAGGTATTAGGCATAAATGCGCTTCTGCGATTATTCGCATAATCGCCTAACCAGGCACAAAAGCGAATCCTTGTAGAGGGGACCGCTATTTGCATGAGAAAGCTGGTCACAGCAATGTCTTCATCAGGTCTCAGAATGCTTGTTCTCCAATAACATAGGAAGCTGGCTTATATTGGCCTGGTTCACATGTAACAAGCCACTGTTTGTGAATTTCCCTGCTGGGCTTGTTGCTGCAGTGGCAGTAGCCAGCTTGAATATGGAGGGGGGGGGGGGAAGTGCAGCAGGGGTATGCTATATGTGCAAACCTGATGGGGGTGGGTTGTTGGGGTGGTTGACAAGTCACCTGCAACCTTAAACAGCCCATGGGTTCTGGGTGGCTTGTCAATCAATGCAACAACCCACTGTCACTGGGTTATGAGAAGTTACGGTGTATCTCTGCAGTGCCCCGAGTATTCTAAATGGGAGCTGCTGCAACAAGAAGACCTGTGGGGAAATTCCGCCATGGTGACTTCTCATAATGTGTGAACCAAGTCACTGAGTCAGACCCTGGGTCCATTTAGCCCAATATTGCTAATACTGACTGGCAGCTACTCTCCAGGGTTTCAGGCAGGATTATTTCCTCTCCTTGCCTGTAGATGCCAGGTATTGAACTTGGGACCTTCTGCATGCAAAGCATGTGCTCTACTGAGCTACAGATGCATCTGAATGAAAAAGATCATTTCATTTCTTTCATGATTGGAAGTTCACATCATTTTTACTTGATTCACTCTTAAAAGCTGTCATTATTTTATTTATTTAATTAAAAAAACTATTCCACTTTTTAGACCCGACCCCCCTCCCCACCCCAAAAAAGATTCACTGACCTCGTCTTCAGGCTGACAATCTAAAAAGACACAGCATACAAGGAAAAGGGGATGGGAGGGAAAATCTTTATGATAACATTATATAATCTCTCAGAAGTTGTAGGGGATAGGTGAAAACCTTCTGAGGCGTTCAGTGCTCTGTTCCTCATTGGTTATATACAACCATGTTCACAGTAGTCACCATGAAGGTGGCACTGAGTAGTCTCCAGGTGCCTCAGCTGCATTGCCCCATGCAGTTTAATGAGTCTTGGTGATTCTCCCTCCTCTTTGAAGTTTCATCCTCTTTGAAGTTTCATTCTGCACAGTTAAAGCCATTCTCCAACTGTGCACCATTCTTCTCTTCTTCACCCTTGTACTTTCCTTCGAGCAAAGGGTGCAGCCATGTAATTTTCTGACAGCTGTTGGGAAATTATCGCTAGGGGGAAGCAGAATAACACTTTGTTCTAGCTGCAATCCTTGGGATCCTCAGTTGTGTTAGCAAGGTGAGAAACTTGTACCCACCATGTGAACAGCCCTGGGGAGCAATTTAGTTGCACAGATATATTTACCAGAGCAAGCAAAAAAGTGTAAGTGGAATAATAGTAGGGATAAAGGGTGTTATTTTCTTTCTGTTTTGGTTTTGAACATATATAACATATATAAAACAAGAGTGATCTGGTTCAGGAGACATTGTCTCATTCATTTGTTTGATTGTTTGTTAATTTATTTCTTGTTTGTTCGTTAATTTATTTATTACATTACAGTACTGATGTTGTCATTTTCTCCAACTTTTATCTTATCTCCAGTATTTTTTAATAGCTGAATGCTTTTTTCTCTGTTCTGATTGTCTGCTTCCTAGTCTGATTTAATCTGTATGTGATACTATTTTATGTTGACATGTATCAGTTTTTATTTCTGTGTTCAACAGTTTCTTTGTTTGCAGCTGCCTGTTCTGCTTTATTGCTTCTGACATTTTTCCTCTTCTGATTTTGTTAGACATTGTTCCAGTCACTATCACTATCAATTCTTTATTAACAGTCAACAGACCATAAAACCATTAAATTACAAAATTGTCAATTCTAACAAATTTACAGAAATATCCTCAGATGACCATTTGTGATCTAACATATGAGGCAAGATATACATATTTCGAGACTTGGATTGTTATAGACTTATCCCTACCCTGGAGAAGGATAGTGACTAAACATTCTCTGGATCGGCCAGGAAGTTTCTGAATAATTGGTTGCAGCAAGTCATTTCTGATCCCATTATAAAAGTTACAATTAAACAGCACATGTATTATTGTCTCTATCTCCGAGTTATTACATTGTTCCAGTCTAATGACATTTCCATGTTGTAATCCATTGACTTTATTTAAATATCATGGAGGATTTGTAGAATGAACATCTTTCTGTATTTCCTGATGCCTAAAAGTATTAAATAAATATGCATATTAATAGTTATGTCAAACCCATTTCAAAGGTCTTATGATACAAGTTATAGTCCGTTATGACTAAGAGAGCTGCAACGTGATACATTTTTGTTTAACTTTTAATTATGGGAGTTTCAGGAAATCCTTAAAGAAAATACCAAACACAATGGCCCAGTTCGCATATAGCGAGTAGCTATGGTGGGTGGATTTCCCCATGTGGCTTCTTGTTGCGGTGGCGGTTGGCCTTTTTTTACATATTATTGTTACATGTGAACCCAACAAGAGTGGTTTGTTGCAGTGGTTGATAAGCTACTCAGAATTCATGAGCTCATGCCGGATTTACATGTAACAACAAGGTATGGCACACCTCTGCTGTAGCTCAAACATTTACAATGGTGGCAGCATGCTGACCTCCCTCAGCCCCTGGGTAGGGGAATTCAACAACTGCAGCTTCTCGATATGTGTGAACCAGGTCAGTGTGATTCCTTACGTTTTTTTAAAAAGTGATATGACAAGGTTATTATTATATTTCACTCTGTAATTTTGTGTGACGATTTTTGTTTAGAGTAATGGCTTTGTTTAATATTTGGAACAACTACAAGCCTCGATTTCCAGATTGGTATTACAATGAAAAACTTGTAAAAGTTGGTGATCAACTTATGGAAATGAAAGTAAGTGTTACTCCTGGTGAATCCCTGTTAACATTTCCCCTCTATACCTGAGTGTGTATTCTGCCAAGTGAAGACACACTTCATTCATTTGGTGAATTGGTGATCATCATAGAATATTTCAGATTCCCTGATTCAAGGTCAGAGATAGTTCTCCGACCTTGGAAAGCTTTGCCCTTGCAGCCAGTATGGAAAGAACTATGCTGGCTTCTCTCTAAGGTCAGGAACTCAATCTCAGAGAATGGGAATAGGAGACATTTTGGTGGGTGGGATGGAGATGCGATGCCAGGATATGAGTTATCCTGCGAATTTCCAGCCTCCTTCTCTCCCTTTGAAGTGCCAATTTGCTGGTCTATGACCGTAATAAATTATATTTGGATTTGGATTTGAAGTGCCATTGCTAGACAAGCTAAAAAGCCCATCTAGTGAAATCTGTAAAATGGGAGGATGGGGAGGTGCAGATTGCCACAACCACTCCTCCCACTCTGCATTGGATGCTCTTAAGCCTCTAAATTCGGGAGCTTATGGTCTTCGAGAGCACAACCCATTGGATTCTGCCCTTAATCTTCTTTCTACCAAACAGTTAAAAAAAAGATAGTTATTTAGAATTAATCAGGCGTTCAATTTTCTAATTCTCTTTCTGATATTGCTGACATGATTTGAAATATCTATAAAGCCATTCACATTGAATATGAACCAGTCATAGTTAAGCACTTGAATAAATCCATTTGGTTGAAATTGAAGAGTTTTAAGCATATGCTTAACTCTTCACTGAAATAAGTTAACAGCACATTCCTATGCATGTGTATGTCTGTACATGAATTCAGTGTGTGTGTGTGTGGGGGGGGGGTTACTCCCAGGTAAGTGGGTCTAGGGTTGTAGGCTAAAAGTGCTAAACTTCGGCTGCATAAAGCTATTGTTTCTGTGGGTGGCTTCAACAAAATGGAGAAATAATAGAATACCATAACTTATTTTGCTGTATATCAACTATCCTAGATCAGAGCAGTTGTCCTCCCATAAATCTGCAATAATCACTTACCTGGGAGTAAGTCTCATTGACACAGTGGAGCTTACTTCTGATTAGACATGGTATATAATATTCTAGAGTACATGTGTTATATATACTATATGATTTACAATTGTAGAGAAAAGAAAAATGTATGTGCTACCCATTTTTCCCCCCAGGAATATAAGTTAGCAGTTTCACATTGTTATGGACAGTATCTTCACCAAGTCAGTAGTGTAAATATAAACAAATCTGGATTGGATGTGCATGAATTGAAATCTAATTTTTTCCCAAATGGATTTAGAGATCAAAGTGCTACGCGTACAGTAAGTATATACAACAAATATTGAAAGAGAATATTTTTGTTAATGTTTTTATAATTTGGTGTTGAGCAGGCTTCATTAAGTATTCAATAAATATGCTTCACATTGTTTTCCCAATGTTGAACTTCTCTGTTCCTCGATGATCTGATAATCTGACACCAAGGGCATGTGGCTACAGGTTTTTAAATGCTGATTCAGCACAGCATTTTTTTAGTACATTCCATATTTTGGCTCTATGTAAGAACTTTTGTCTTAAAGATTTTACTTGCTAAATAAGTTAAACTTCTCCATAGCACATATTGATTTGAAATTTTTGTTTATTCATTTTAGTTCCATGTATTGCAAGCAAGGAATATTTGCCTTTACAAAATGGTATGTGATAATGATGTTGATCTGCTGAATCAGGGATCTGTGAAGACATGTTTCAGAATCTTGACCATATTTCAACTCATCATGCAGATGACTCTACCACATGAGCACTTGTGTTGGCTTGTTTATAATGGTATGTCATTCACTTTACTTTCCAGTGCAGTTTTAGACATTGTTTCATGCCTTAAGAAAAAACTTTGCAGGATGTCTCAAGGGTAAAAAGAGATTTTAACTTTGAGAGTTGTCTTTCAACAGTTATAATGCAATCCTAGGGGTTCCCAACCTTTTTTGGCTCAGTGGGCACATTTGGAATTGTGAGAAAATGTTGTGGATGCTCTCACAAAATTGCTGCCATGGGGGGCTTGCACATTCCTAGAAAACAAACTGCTAAGGCTAAAAGAAAACTAATTTTTCCAATAACCTAATAAAAGGCAGAAGTGAAGCCTGAGTTCCAAAACATGTTTAGATGGAAAAAAGCATGACTGGCTGGGGAATGCTGGGAGTTGTAGGATTTTTTTCTAACTGAACATACATAGGATTGCATCCTTACTATATTTACTGTAAATGTTAAGCAAGAATATGCATGCAAAAATAGCAAACAATTTATATTTGACGAGTTGGATTCATTAACAAATAAAGAGGAAAACACACATGATCTGGGGTGGGAAAAGAATATAAAAGATAGACACTGTATATGTATGTCAAATAATTTATTTCTCCTTACAGGTACAATTCATATGTATACCATATGTAGACATTTGATGATCATAGGTCAATCTGCTAAGGTATGGCAAGATAAATTAGAAGCATCTCTCGTTCCTAAGATTGGCTGTTAAAATATATTTTTAAAAAAACAGTTAATGTTTTATTGTGTTTTGAGTAACATTTTAGCTTTTCCTTGTGTTACAGTTATGTTTTAAAAAACATGTTCCTTGCTAAAACCATAATAAGTATAAAATGGTTTTGTTTTAAGAGCTAATGGGGTAATCCTAACCCCCAGACATATCAGATGGGGGTATTAGGAAAAGAGGGACAGATGTGGCCTCATACCAGTAGGAAGGAGCTCTGCCATCAGGAGAGCTCTGTCTGCCCTGACAGCTTAGTTCTGTAGGTAGTGCAAGTCCCTAAAACACAGCATTCTGGCAGTAAGAGTTGGCTTTGGATGTGCCAGATCCCTTCCCCTAAGAGGGGCCTGGAATGCCCATCCACTGCTTCGAGTGGGGGGATTTAAAATATTCACTAGGGTGAACAGCTTGGCAGAACCCCTTCCACTTACCTACCTTCTGCCTGTCTAGCAGGGCTTGGAATGAGGCAGTAAATCTGCCACTTCACTCCTCTTTGACCCCATTTAGGATTGCGCTGTAATTTATAACAGCTGCTCTAGTTCTTTGTATATAGTATGAACGTTTCTGGATTGAGACAGGCTGGTGGAGCACCGTTATGTGAGCTCTGCTGACTTGCCCCGTTCCAGAAATGAGCGTTTCTGCTTCGTAGACGAAGCACTCAATCCCTGTTGCAGAAGTGGTGGATGCCAATTGCAGAACAGAATTAGTGGTGGTTCCCGCTTGTGCATTTGCTGCTTGGATATTGCCCATTGTATTATCTTAATTTTTTTGGTGTTAGCTGCCCTGGGCATTTCAGAAATGAGACCGAAAAGCAGTGTATGCATATTTTAAATGAATGAATGAGGGCACAAAACATGCTTTTAAAAAAGTAAAAATTAAGATAGATACTGAACTGTAAATATGTGATCTTCGACTATATATAAAGCACATCTTGTTAATATTTTATGTGTATTTATTTTTCATTGTACTCAGATGAAAACTGGTATAAGTTTCTTCATATATCCAAGCAGTTTAATTTTGTTTATGCATTTAGTTTCAAAATAATAAACTCTGTGTGTGTTTCTTTGTGACTGTACAATATACATTTCGTTCAGATACTTGCAGTAAGAAAATAATGTCCTTCCTAATGATAGAGATGGTCTTTCTGCTCTATTTAAGTTGAACTGTAGTGCCACCGTGTGGCTCTTTTTAATAGTGAAATCATCATGTCACTTACAAAGGCTTGGTTAGTTGAATGACACTATACAGGAAAAATCAGCAGGGAAAGTGGATTGAGGGAAAAATATACCACAGCCTTTCAAATAAGTCCCCAGGGAGCTTTGGCTATTGGGCGGTATAAAAATGCAATAAATAAATAAACAAATAATACTTGTTCGCAATGTTCAAAATAATATTTTATTATGACTTAGTTTACAATTACATTTCCTTTAATAGGTGCTTGAGTATTTATTATGGGCCAGTGTATGTATGGAGTCATCAATTCCACTGTTAGCTGTACATTATTTGACATGGAGAGCCACTCTGTATGCTGCTGTTTGCCAGTGTTATTATGACTGCCAGTCTGGCATCTATGGAGAGGTAGTAACTTATAATTATTCATACTTCAATTTTGTTAAAAGTCATACAGGATCTATGGGAAAGAAAGCTGCTCTTGATAAACATAGGCCCTGTTCAGATGACATGCTAAGCAACGATGGTTAAGCATTTTGAGCTAAATATTATGACTTAGTGTGTCATGCAAACTATTCCTAACCATGGTGGCTACATAACCATGTGTTAAACATACTCAGTAACCATTTGTTGCAAAAAGGTTAGCAGCAAATGGCTTAGTATGGCATTTCAACAGAGTCTCTTACTAAAGGCTGGATGAAGGGGGCTTTCTTTGTGTTGCATTCCTTGTTCAAGAAAGAAATACTGGAAGTGGATTTGTCCAACTCCTTTTCATGGCAGCCTCTCCAGTACCCAAAAATGCTACACAGCAGGTTAAGGGACTCTGCTGAATGGGGTGAACTGTAGTGGAGAAGGGAAGGTGGATCCTCCAAAATTGGGTGGAGGCACCTTCTGTGAGCGGAAGAGTCCTTCTGTCAGCAGAAAGCAGATCCTGGATCCAATCCACAGCATTTTAGTCACTGACCAGCTTTGCATGATCATGGAATGAAAATAAGTCACAGTGGCTTATTTCCCCTCCCCTCCCTCCCTGGGCTTATGGGTTGCAAGATGCTTAATTAGGATAATTGTCCTTGCTAGACATCCAAACCCGGCATGGGTAGATGGCTGGGCTGATTTACATATCACCCTGAAAACTGTTCTATGTTTTTAGGGTGGTTTGTCAACCACACCAATCAGCTACCCTCACTGGGTTCGGATGTCACAACAACCTGTGTCTGGCAAGTGTAATTATTCTAATTTGGCAGCTCTTAAATGGCACATGTGGAGAGGGAAAATAAGGTACTGTGGCTTATTTTCCCTCCGTGATTATGCAAACCCGCTCATTGAATGCAGTGTTTTGGGACCATTAATACCAACCCTGGCTTTGCTGGAGGTCAGTGTAGCAATTTTCCCGACGAGCTGTCTTCAGAAAAAATTGTTACCCCCCCCCCCGCCCGCTGCTTCATTTTGAACTGAAAACATTACTAGATTTGGTTGCAGTAAGTGACAAACCCATTAGTCTTTCTCCACATAATTACAGCTGCCATTCAGGTGCTTTTTATCTGTTCATCCTAATATGTTACTAGTGTAGACCAGCTGATGTCTTTGGTGCAATCCAGTTACGTCTATTCTGCCTTGTCCCTACGTGATGTAGTTCTAACCTGCTCTGTTCAATCTCCCTGTTCATTCTATCCCCAACTTTCGACTTAATGGGCTTCCAGCTTTGCTCTCCCTACTGCTACTTTCTTAGTCTTTTGAATCCTGAATTTTGGACACTTAACCATAGAATAGGCATCTGGATCCCACATATTGCCACTGTAAGTTGTACCTGATCCACAAAAATCTTCCCTGTTTTGTTCCCTTTCCTACTTGGATTCTGACTCTAGGATAGACTTTGGAATTCTGCATGCTTATATAAGTTGGGTATGTAGCTTAAATGGAGGGAGGCAGTATTGTGATTTCATCTTCTTGCTATCCAAATCTCAGAAATATATACATATATTTTACATATATTCTTACACTGTAGCTGTTTGCACGCCGTGGTTTAATTAAAATTGATGAATTAAAGCAAATGGAAAACATGAGTTCATCACCACTAAGCATGGAAAAAAAGAAAACGTTCAAAGAAGCAACTGTGAAGGTATGCATATTTTGTAAAGGTGATAATATTTAAATACATAGACAATGTAATAATTACACATTTCTTTTTTGGGGGTCAGATGGCAGCAATGATCTTCAAAAGATCAGCATTTGAACCAAGAAGACGACCAAAGGGAATTTTTCGACCAAGAGTGAAAATTAATCTAAGAGATACACAACATGTAAGTTTTAGGTAATTTGCCTGTCCTGACCAGGAACAGGAGCCCATGACAATGGCTTAGAGTAAAATCATGTATATGTGTACTTAAAAGTAAATCCCATTGAGTTCAGTGGAGCTTACTCACAGGTAAGTGGGCATAGGATTGCAGTCCTAGGCAGGCAGTAATGGCCTTCCATATTTATTTATTTATTTTATTTAAATTACATGTATTATTTATCTATTTACTGCATTTATATCCCGTCTTTTTTCCTCCAAGGAACCCAAGGTGGCATACATAACCCCCCTCCTTTCCATTTTATCCTCACAACAACAATTCTGTGAGGTAGGTTGGGCTGAGAGTCTGTGACTGGCCCAAAGTCCCCATTGCCGAATGGGGACTAGAAACTGGATCTCCTGACTCCCTGTCCAACACTCTAACCATTCAATTTAGTTAGTCCTCCCTCCCCAGATCATCATTGTCAGAATCCTGACTGTTTGAAGTTGGGATCATAACACATTTGTGGAAAATGTTATGATACCTATCTAATAGTCAAATTATATATCTCACTTAGTCTCTCTGTCAGTCTTTGAACTGGTTCACATCATGCCTCTTTTTCTTTAGAAATTCCGCTTCACAAAACTTTACTGTTTCTGTGTATAATATGACATATATTGTAAATAAACAGTTAACACCAGTTATGTCTTGCAGAAGATGCTGAACACTGATTTCTACAATACTATGCATAGAGTAACTTTTAAGTATCTTATAAACTCTGGCATATTACTCACTATTCTATAGGAAACTACTGAACTTATTGCAATTTATTTGAAATATATGTGATCTTTTGTCATTGTTTTTGCTTTTATTTAGCTACCCTGGCCTCGTACAATCACAGAACGGCTGTTGATGGAGATGTTTGATTGCAATTCAGCTTATTTTTTTGCCATCCTGGAAGCTCTATTTGATAAAAATAGACGGACACTGATCCCTGGGCCTCTTGTTCCTGACGAAGTGGAAGTTCGTGATGTTGTTTCAGAGCTCTGTTTTGCAGGCATGGATATTATTGATGGTAATTGGATCAAAATGATATTGTGATGGAAAATAAAAAAAGAATATTATTATTTCCTTACTCTATGAAATTTACTGATAGAGAAAGGTTTAATTATAACAATAGTAGCATGAGGAAAATGAAACTTAAGTCTTTATTCTTACTTTACAAAATTGCAGGTAATTAAATTAAACTTCTAAATATATCGAAGTATCATTGTTAACACAGGACTATTCTATTTAACTATCACTGATTTTAAAATATGTTTGTTTGTTATGTTTTTTAAATTTTAAATGTGTTAGGGCTGAAGCCTGATCTACTTTAATCCCGTCAGTGTCTGGGCTCCAAGTCCTGTGAGGTGGAGAGAAATAAATGCTATTATATTTCTATATAAAGATGTATGATTGCTAGCACAATACATTGTGCCATGTATGAGGCAATGAACATAAGAGCCATGCTGGATCAGAGCAAAGTTCCATCTAGTCCAGCATTCTGTTCTCACAGTGGCCAACCAGCTGCATATGGGAAATCCACAAGCAGGACGTGAATGCAACAGTACCCTCCCACCCAAGTTCCCCAGCAACTGGTGTACATAGGCATACTGCCTCTGATACTAGACTAGCAGCCATTGATAGCCATATCCTCCATTAATTTGTCCAATCCACTTTTAAAGCCATCCAAATTGGTGGCCATCACTATGTCTTGTGGAAGTGAATTCCATAGTTTATCTATGCACTCTTATTTTTTTCTGTCCTGAATCTCCCACCGATGCTTCATGGGGTGACCTTGGTTTCTAGTGAGAGAGGGAGAAAAATGTCTCCCTATCCATTTTTTCAACACCATGCATAGTTTTGTACACCTCTATCATGTCTTCGCTTACTCACTTCTTTTCTAAGCTAAACAGTCCCAGATGTTGTAACCTTTCCTTGTAGGGGAGTTACTGCTTCATCATTTTAGTTGCCCTTTTCTGGTCTTTTTACAATATCCTTTTTTAGGTGTGGTGACCAGAACTGTACGCAGTATTCTAAGTGTGGTTGCACCATGGAGTTGTATAAGGGGAATATGATATTGACAATTTTATTTTCAGTTCCTTTTC
Organism: Anniella stebbinsi; assembly: GCA_029215795.1. Classification (NCBI taxonomy): domain Eukaryota; kingdom Metazoa; phylum Chordata; class Lepidosauria; order Squamata; family Anniellidae; genus Anniella; species Anniella stebbinsi. The sequence goes on along the minus strand of JARDYH010000003.1, from coordinate 43,704,178 downwards.
TAATTATGCCTAACATGGAATTTGCAATTTTCACAGCTGCCATACGCTGGGTCAGCATTTTCACCAAGTTGTACCCATATATTGTGGACCCCACAGCTATTCCATTTTCAAGTCACCTTGCCCAAAAAATCCCACAAAGGGAAGAAAAAGAAAGTTTGGCAATTTTTAATAAGCAGACGCAGCTCAAATATAGGTCTGTGATATATGATCTCTCAGGGCCTGTGATTCTGACAGCCAGTCCTTTGGGAGAGTTTGTTCTTTGACAGCCAGTCATTTGGGTGGGTCTTCATCTTCTTTTTCTGCCTACCCCACAAATGCTGTCACTTGAACTCATAACTCTTGTTCTTAGGCCAATTCAGAAGCAGCTCCTAACTTCTGATATTATGGAGGGCTAGTGAGGAGAGTTCTTAAGGCAGGTGGAAAGGGAGTAGTATGCTAAATGAAAACGAACACTTTCAATGTCTTATATATCACTGTCAGGAAATGATCAGGAGATAAGCAATTAGAGCAAGTTCTCTTAGTTTCAAAATGTATTGAGATGCTTTGTTAAGAAACCAATATGTAAATGAAATACATTTCAGGATTATATAACATTTTAAATGTCTTGAAAACCATTCAAATACGATGATATCTAACCAGTTAATTTTTACTGAAGGTGGTGGCATCAGTGGGGCAGGTAACACATTCACCAATGCTTCTGGTGTAATAACTACATCATCAACGCTTATGCAGCAGATATTAGCAGGTAAATTCCTTGTTTTTTGTCTTTACATCACTTGTACAGTTTTGAGATATGATTCATTAAAATGATGTAGTCACTGAGCAGGGATTCTTCAGAAAATGTTCAAACCAACATTTTTTGCCAATGTTCAGCTGGCCCTTTTAGTATTTTCTATAAAAGGCTTGATTGCATTCACATTTCTTTGAGACGAAGGGTCACTTCACAAGACCACTCTGCTGGGCACTTTCTTCTTTGCAGGTAAGATCATGCTTGTAGTGAACAGGTCAGCACAAGCATAGATAGAAGTGTGGAGTTTCTATTTGTATTGCATGATTCTAATGACATGCATACTATGAGAATAATCTACTGCATGCTAGAAAAACATAGCTAGTCATGTAGGTTATCTTCATTAACCAGTTCTGTCCAGATGACATTGCCTTCAATTTGTAATGGTCTCATGTTTTCCCATTGCTTCTATCTTTTTTCTTTCCACAAAAAATCCCTTGAGGAGGAAAAGATGGTATAGTTGTACAATGTTCTTTTTATTGCTTTGGAACCATCCATCTGGAAGTACCCCTATTTTCATCTGGTTTTGAATGAGCAGTTGCTCAGTGTTCTTACCAGGAGCATTAAAAAACCAAATAAACTGTTCAGTTCATTTTATTCATTTATTTTGTTATATTCTACCCTATATTGATCACAACTGCTCAAATGATCTGCAGCAACACAGTGTCATTGCAAGCTCATGTTCAGATAATTATGACACAGATTAATATAAGAAATGTTGATTATTGACTTCAGAATTTCTAAGATCGTCCATTCTTCCCTAAACTCTAGTTGCCTGGTCCAAGGCTGCCCAGGCATCCTGTGATATTGCATCATTTCAGCCAATGGCAAAAAGAGAGGTAGTGCTGGCAGATAGTCAAAGGTCAAGTGAAAGGTTGGAGCATGATGAGGGTTGTACAGGACAATCAGGGGAGATTCCAAAGATGCCAAAATACATGTGTACTGTAGTGTTTCACTGTGAGATGCATGCACATGGTCATGTGTGATCTTCTTGCATGTGTCTGTAGGATAGGGAAATCTTTTCAACTTGAGACCAAGCATATTTGGGTGCCAAATGCCAGCAGCCCAAAGTGACATGTGGTCCCTACTATGTTTGTCCATCCATTCACTCACATACACATACACACATCCCCATTCATGCACATACCAATTTGCGAAGACACGTGTGCACACACATATCTGGCTTCATTTGCTGTTCTCCTTCGTTGTTTGGGGATAGCCAGGGGTAGGTAAAGCCAGCTAAGGAATCAGACAGTACAGAGAAGAGTAGGTCCTTGAGGAACCAGTTTCCTTCACATCTTGCCCTCCCTCAGTTGACTCAGTTTCACCTGCTGCTTACCATTTTTGATCAAGGATCAACTACTTGAGGTGCCAGCTCAGATCATAGGTAAGGAGGTGGCTTGGGAAGGAGGCATTCCCATGGACAGTGGCCTAGTGGGATGGATTGAGGAGCCTCATGGACCAGATTAGGCCTGTGGGCTGTAGGTTCCCCATAGCTACTGAAGACTATGAACATGTTAGTGTATATAGAGAGTTTCGGATCTTGCTGACTTATGGAGTACACAAATTGTTAGATACTGCTGAAATTTGGTATCCCTCAAATCTCTAGCATGAAGCCTGCCTCATAATACTTCCGGCACTGAACAAGGCAAGATACAGATGGGGATGGAATGTTGCCAAAAATATACCTGCTTTTTGTTAAAAAAAGAAAGAAAAATGAGGGTGATATTGATGTATACGTCCCCCATGTAATGTCTAATTCGTCCCTTAAAGTAAGATTATTTCTTTAACAAAAATTTGAATGGAAAAGATGTTGCACATCTATCTCTTGACTAGAAGTTTGAAATAGAGATGGTATAATAGAGTCTTAATTGAATGCAGTTGGATTTATACTATTTGGACAGTTTTCAAATGAATCATATTGGTCTTACACATGCATACAATACTCTGTTGTTAAAAAGAGTTATCTAAGTGTTCTCCTTGGTGTTTATGAAGACTGTGGGATTCTTATACCTTTTGTGATACTGTTATAGGGAGTAATGGTGTTCCTGCAGATGCTGTCTTGAGGTTCCTTAAGATGGCCTTCAGCTATGAGGAGTGGGATTCATTTGATTGTGTAACAGTACGGTTTTATTCTTTTCTTCAGGTAATCCAATTTCTTATTGTTAAAGGTGTTGTATTGTTTTGTTTTTTAAATTAATAATTGGCTATGTAAGAATTCTTATTTCTCTGTTCATTAGAGCAAAAATAATCCAGAATGGAAGAATACAGAAGCAGAACTCAAACTACTTCTAGCAATGCAGCCTTTAATATCGACAAGAAAGCCAAGGCATGGTTTGTGTGTTCAGGAAGATAATATCAGAGAATCAGTGAATTTTCGTAGTTCAGGAAGGAGATCCATTGCATTTCAAGGTGTGTCACAATTAACTACAGTTGTCAGCTGCAATAACTTATTTCAGTTAATGTTTGTATTAGGAGGTTTTAGTACAGCATAAGAAGAAATTAGAAACCATCCTATATATATATCTAGGTAATGGTAAAGCAACATTAATCTACTGTTTGGCGTGTGACTAACACCATTAAATGTTAAATATTTGCAGAGATGTGCTTGGCTGCAAAGCTAGCATTGTGGCCTTGCAGTGCTGCTATGATAGGCTTTGCAACATTGCAGTGCTGTAATAATGGTCACTCTAGATCAGCCTTCCCCATCCTGATGTTCTCCAGATGTGTTTGATCACAACTCCAATCATTTTGAAAAGGCTGCTCTAAGTCTTAAGCACTCTATTTGCTAGTACAGCAAGATTTGGATCAAATTGTTACTTTACTTTCTGTTCAAAGTCAGTACAGCTATTTTCAGACAGCTATTCAGAAGGGGGGAAGGGCCATGGATGGGGGAAAAGTTTTTTTTTCTGTTGATTTGTTAAGGTCTATACTTGCCATTAATAAATCATAAAAACAAGTTTCTTATTCAGTCAGTCAGTCAGTCAGTCAGTCAAGTTCATTGCTTTTGTCCAATGGCCTTTGCATAAAACAAATAATAATAGTACAATCACCAATAAATTAATAATAATAATAATAATAATAATAATGATAAAAACACACACACAACGGTTATTCATAATGTATATAGACATAATGCATGTAGTACATAATATATAAAATTAAAAATATAGTCTGGTATGTCATAGGTGATCCGTCAGTGATGTAATATAAACCGGACATGGTCAAATGTAATCATCTCCTTTAGAATTAGTGGCTATCTCTGTTATGTATTTATTTCTAATAAATACACCAACAGAGCTACACACCAAGCCACATATTTATCTATGTCCACTAGGAAGTAAAAGATCACTTCCAGTGGGCTCTGGCAAAAGTAGTTTCCAATTAAGGGTGCCACAAATTGTTCCCTTGGGTCATTGTATAGGGGACAGTAAAGAATTTAATGGATAAGATCCTCTGGGTCAGGGCAACCACAAATACAAGTATGCTTGTTTATTGGGATGCCCCTGTGCCTCCCATGCCTATAAGTAGTGTCCATCATATTTAGCCTTAACTCTGTGAAAGCTTTTCGGAGTTGTACAAATGTCAAGCTGTTAAAGTGATCTGCACAATCACAAGCCTCTTTGAGTTTAAAATATAATGGTGCACATGAGGATATATAAACAAAGTTTAGATCCTGTTTGATAGCAACTTCCCTTATAGTTCTCTTGATAATGTTTTTCTGTATATCTGATGGGAAGCCTTTAAGCTTAGTCAGTGAAAAATCATATTTGATCGTAAGTTGGGCTGCGTGATGTACCCAGTCTTTAATTGGTAATCCATTAGATAGCTCTATCAAACATTTTTGGGTAGACTAGTATTAGCCATCTGTTGCACCTTAAACCAATAGCATATTATTCTTTTGTCTATTTGGCTCTCGATACTCTGCACACAGGTTTCTAACCTAATCATGGCAGATAATACATATTTAGGTAAGCCTAGCAACACTCTCAGAAAATAGTTCTGAGCGGGTTCTAAACCTGACACCTTCATGGTACCCCAACCCTCTGCCCCGTAAAGGATTTGTGCTATTGTTTTGGCTTTATAAATAGTTAAGGCAGGATTTACTAAATGTCCTCCTTTAGGGGCATCAAATTTCAGAATAGCCTTGGGTGATCTAAAACCTTGTATTTTAATGTTTGACAATTGTTCTTTCCAGGAAGCTGTTTCTGAATAGACCAATCCCAAATATTTGAATGTTTTCACTTGGTTTATGATATATTTGTCCAAATGCCAGATGTGCTTTTTAGGGCGCTTCCCAAATACCACAGCCTGTGCCTTAGTATAATTTATGGTGAAAGCATTTCTCTTACAATATGAAGCAAGCTTCGCAAGGAGCCGTCTTAGTCCTACCTGAGTTCTAGACACAAGTACTAAAACTTCTGTGTACATTAATAACGAAAGTTTTTGATCAAGAATTGTAATGGGCAAACTGAAGACCATCAAGTTCCTTTACCATATCATTAATATAGAAGTTAAACAAAAAAGGTGCCAAAATGCATCCCTGTTTAACTCCAACAAAAGTATGTATTTTCGGGGTAAGGTGGCCTGCCAGGTTAACTTTGACTTGCACTGATGTATCAGTATACAATGTTTTAATAAGAAATAATAAACAACGGTCTATATTTGTCATTTCCAATTTCTGCCATAATAAATGTCTAGAAACTGTGTCAAATGCTGACTTCAGATCTATAAAGGCGACATACAGCTTTTGCTTCATGTTATGAACATATTTACACATCAAAAAATTAATCACAAAACACAAGTCGACTGTAGACTTCCCTGTTTGAAATCCAGCTTGTACCTCAAATATTAGTTTTTGCCTGTCTGCCCTTTCTTCTAAATTTTCAAGGAGAAATCTAGCATATAATTTGGAAGCAATGTCTAAAAGGCTAATGGGCCTATAATTTGCTGAATCTTTCTTATCTCCCTGTATATATATATATATATATATATATATACAGACATATATAAAATGTCTGTATATATATACAGACATTTTGCCAGATATGAGATGATCATGCTGTTTGAAGATTTTAAATTTAGGCACATCTTGTTGTGCCTTATTTAGAAAGAAATTATTTATAAAATGGGAACTGTACTTTATTTTCATAACTTATTTCCTACATCAGCTTATAACTACATATACTGATAATTTGAATTTAAATTGTATTTTAATGGAATTGACTGCTTTTCTTTTTCTTTTTAAAATAAAATACAACTATAGAAGGATTAGTACAAACAGGAAAAACTTCTGATGATCTTTTTCTGTTGGCACAGACTCTGTATTCCTGCATCTGTACATCTAAGGAGGTATAGTAAAACTGAAGTCGTGTGTATGAAATAGTTTTGTCAAATAAACATAAGTCAAAATAAGAGGAAATATCTTATTACAAAATTTGGTGAATAATAGATATTAGCTTTAGAGAATTACGTTTGACATCTTTAGTTTCTTAACAATTAAGAAAAAACATGACACTTCAAAGAAAGCAAGTTTTTTTTACTGTATTGCAAGAGAGAATATTTCTAGAGAGTCGATACTAGTTCTAAAGTAATGGGATAGGATGGGAGCTTGTAGAAAAGAGTAGCAGTGAAGGGTGCTTACATACAAAATCTAAAAAGAGAGCTCAAATCTTGTTCACAATACTGTTGAGACTGTAATAAGCTGCACCTCTTTCTTTCACAGCAGGAGATGCTGGCAGCAATAGTAATGCAGGGAAAGACTAGTGGGCAGAGAAAGAAAGTGCCTCAGCTCTTCCATTTCAAGAAGTTAGATGTGGGAGAGTTGAGGAACAGGAGTATGAGGAGATGTCAGTGACTGGACTAGCTAGCCAGTGAGAAAGAGTAAGATGATACACCAGCGTTTGAAACTGTGAATGCAGTTTGGGCTTTTTCAGTATTTTGTCAGTATGCACCCTCTGAGGTTAACTAGCTGCATAGTTTATCATTTCTAAGCAGCAAACCGGTGCACACTGCTTGGTTCTGCCTGCAGCTGGAGATGCTAAACAAACTACTTCTGGTTTGTTTAATGTTACATTTGAACTGGAATTCCTGGCTTGTCACTCCTGGAAGCCAAGAACAAATTCTGGGTTCATATTGTGTGGCTTGGGAGGAGAGCAACATGCCAGGAATCCCAGTTCAGATGTGACATTAAATAAATCTGCGCTGGAGGTTTCCTAGTTTGTTTAGTCACTCCTGTTGGCAGGTAGAGCTGCCTTAAATTAGATTAATTTTGAACAGAAATTTATCAGCAAGCTGAATGACCTAACTTCCAAAACATGGAGGAACTGATGTCCTCTGCAATCTGAGATTGAGAGATCCTCTGTCAGAATGAATTACCTTTATACAAAGGTTATTGTTCAGATATTAAAAATGGACAATATGCTGCTTGTTACTGATAAGAATTTCTGGATTGTTATGTGTGTGAACCAGCCTTTTAATATGAGAGTTTAACTGAGGACCTCCTATTTCATTATTTCTAGTGGCTTGATCATACACTTGGTATAGTACTGATAATAATACTTGGATCAGGTTTAGGAGTTTTGGTGTCTCATGACATAAATCCAGAATCTGTCCCCTGAAATAGGTTAGCAGCACTCATTGGTGTAGCTATGTGGATTTTTCTAGAGAAAGGTGCTTTTGCCGTTTCAAGTGGTCCTTAAAGGTCATTTTGAGTTTCCTGGAATGCAAATGCAAACATTAAAGATTTAATGATACTTTAAAAAGGAAATGTCTTTCCAAAGTGGTGTAGTAGTTAGAGTGTTGGATTGGGAATCAGGAGAGCCAGGTTCTGGTCCCCATTCATCAATGGAAGCTCACTGGGTGACTTTGGACCAGTCACAGATTCTCAGCCCAACCTCCCTCACAGGGTTGTTGTTGTGATAATAAAATAGAAAGGAGGAGGATTATGTATGCCACCTTGGGTTCCTTAAGGAGGAAAAAAGGCAAGATATAAATGTTATAAATAAATAATATTTTGCAGTTATCAAAAATATCAAGATATCTTAGTTATCAGTCAGAAATAGGAGAAAAACAACATGGATGTTGATGGGACATTTTTAACAAGTGTACCATGTTTTTTCTTGTTATTATAGAACAAGTGGGAAGAACAATTTGGGGAGATCACATTATTACTTCCCATGTTATTGCTCTTGGCCTTGCATCAGAAATAACCCTAACAACTCACTTGAGGGCTCTCCCTATTTCAAAATTTACCAGACCAGTGTGGGATGCAACTATGTAGAAATGGAAACTACTAAAGTAGTGCAAAGATCTAGGCAGTTAAGAGAATTAATATGTCACAATGCAAACTGATTTAATTGGTTACAAAACCAGTTAATCAGTATCTGTTTATGAAATTATTAAAAAATCTTTTTTTCCTCAGGCTCTTGTGCTGGACAGAGAAATGGTAATAGATGCAACAATATTTTTGTGGCAAAGGTGCAAAGTGGGAATTCAGAGGATCCAAATGAGTGGAAGCAACTTCTTAAAGTTTGTTTATAAATACCAAACACCCAAGGTAATCCTTTTATCATAAACTTGTATTAAGTTTGGTAAAACCTTGTGTGTCTGCCTGTCTACAAGTGTTCCTTGGCCACTGGCTGTGATGTTGCTCATGATGTGTATTTATTTGCATTTTGCCCACTCAGTATAAATACATGACAAATTCTATAAGGGAAACAGAAGGTTAGTTTGCCTGTGATAAATGTTATACAAAGTGGAGGGAATGAGAGATGGAAGGGACTAGAGTAGGGACTAGAACATAGTGGGAAACATTACACAGTAACTAGGGATGTGAGGGTGTGTGTACAATTAGCAGAGAAAAGATCAGCAGAAGCAGGGAGGACCAAAATGATTACAGGGGCAAAATGGCTGAAAAGGACAGAGTAGGCTGAGGGTTGAGGAGCATAAGTGCCAGAGGTAGAGTTTTTAAAAAAAAATATGGGCAGAGTCAGGAAGTTGAAAGGGACAAGGAAAATGTGGGGTTTAGGAAAAAAATCTCACAGGGATCTAGGGATGGGTTAGGGTAGGTAGCATTGGAAGGTAGAAGATAAGCAACAAAGCTTTTGGAGACTCTGGTCATGGGTAGTGTGTTTTTGTAGGCTGACCATATGAAAAGGAGAACAGGGCTCATGTAACTTTAACAGTTGTAGAGAAAAGGGAATTTCAGCCAGTGTCATTTGTATGCAATTAGTTCCTGGTGATATTCCCTCTTCATCACAACAGTTAAAGTTGCAGGGGCCCTGCCTTCTTTTGTATATGGTCACTCTAGTATAGTGCCTGCACCTTTAACTGTTGTGATGAAGAGGGAATTTCACCAGGAACTAATTGCATACAAATGACACTGGCTGAAATTTCCTTTTCTCTACAACTGTTAAAGTTACATGAGCTCTGTCCTCCTTTTCATATGGTCAGCCTAGTTTTTGTGTGTTTGTGCAGTCAAATCTTGTGCTGCAAATGCCTAGTTAGTCATAATAATGAGTAGCTATATTGATTTCCCTCATGCACACATAAGCAAATGATGGTGTATTGTTTTGCAATCTGCCTGAGTCTCATGGACTTGCTGACAAGCAAGAAGTGGAACACCTGCCCATGCCCACTTACATTCCTGGGCCTGTCCTTGTGGAGCAGTGACCAAGTTACCCTGTCATCGGATTCTGTCCTATTATCTTGCAACCTGTCAGTGTTCTTCTCTCATTCACAATAAATGTCCATGTCACAGAAGGGTTTTTGGTTTGAGTTAGTTAACAACTGAAACAAAGGGACTCAGAAATGGGCTACATTTAAGAGTGAGATAGTGAGGACCCAGAGCAATACAACAAGTAGATAAGACTCCAGAAGCCAGGAGACAAACAGTTTCATTTGGAATTATCTGATTCTAAGATATGCCCTATGCATTAGTGAGCCAAGGCACACTGTTTAGCCTTACACTCTCATCTGAGCTACTGTAACTTCTTAAAGGGGCAAAGCCCAAGCAGTCAGTTGAGTGTGACGTTGGTTTTGTTTGCAGTGCAAGCCTGCAGTTCTGGTGAAGGGGTGCTCTATGGAGTGATAGGGCATGAATAATAGATCATTAGGTGGGATTGTATGGATTGTATGGCTTCCTCTTCCATTTGTCTAGGGTACTAGTGGTATATGAGTGGATTTCAATTCTAGGTATGAGGTGCATAGATGGATTTGACTTCTAGGCACTGAGGTTGGTGGATATTTTTGGTTTTTCTTTGTGAGATTCTTCTGTTGGGCAGTCTTAAGAAATATGGGAATCCTAAAATCTGTCCCATCCAACAAGAAATTCATGAGATACTTGTAATCTGGTATGGAAGCCAGGATCATTTTGAGGGAGCAGGGATACATCACAACAGGCAAGGTAAGGCAAGGCAAGGTAGAGTTGGTCAGGACACCAGACAGATCACTGTGACAAATGCGGGCAGGAAATTACTCAAGGAGATCTGATGACTCAGCAACATGTGGAGGCCTTCTGAAGGCTGTCTGGTCTATTAACACCCCACCCCATGCCCCCGTCTGAGGAGTTGTCTGTGTCTTCAAGGGGCCACTGCCAGATTCTGCAGTTGCTGGCCCCTATGTGGCAGCAGTGAGGACTGCATGGATGTATGTGTTGATGTCTGACTCTGAGGGGACCAGTAAAGTTAGATCCTTTGGCCTGGAGTAGCAGAAGATAACTCACTGAGTAATGCCTCCTCCCTCTCTGAGATTCCTTTGAGGCAGGGGCAGGATTGAGACTTGAGAACATGACAAACTGTTGTAAATCACTATTTGGTCAAACCACCCACATTTGTCAGACACTATGCATTTCAGGGTCACGTGGGTGCCTCCTTTTTATGGACTTTATGGAGTTCTGATGTCACTTGCCCCATCTATGGGTAAAAAAACCAAAGGCAAAGGGGTGGAACTAAGGATGTAGTTTTATTATCAATCAAGATCCAACACGTTTCAGACCTTAAAGGTCCTTCTTCAGGGTAATTCAACGACTCAATAAACGCAAGATATTACATATAATTCATATCCACGGTCTCCTATGCTTTTGATTTTTGCCAAGTCAGCTTGCTATCCTCCCATACGTGGAACTGTACAAAAATCATGAAGAAGACAAACAGGTTGCTTATCTGAAAGTGTTGTTCTGTGCAGTCACAGATGATGTGTTTTTGACTACTCTGATGCTTCCTTAGATACCTGTTGTGGCAGTCAGGAACTAAGCAGGAAGGTGGTAGTCACACTCCTTTGAGCATGTATGCAGACCTACCACTAAAACCCATTTGCCTAGCTCTAAAGTTCTAAATGTTGTTCTGCTGAAGCACAGAACTGATATATGTGATTGTATAGAGGGCTGTTTGAATAATAGTTACAGGTAAGCATCCTGTCTGCTTGTCATACTTAATGTTCATGAGTTGCAAACAAATCTATCTGAATTTTAAAGTAAACTTCTAAGAATTTGTGTTTTTTTCTCTTTAGTGGATCCATATACTTTATATAATTAATGAAGTAATTCATACCATTAATCTTGGAGACATTAATGCTGTGGTAATGGCCGAAGTCTCATTACGGCTAGCTTCAGTGATGGAGAATATTGCAGACTTCACAATCAAATCGGGAACCACATCAGGTATGCTACTTAAGAAAACATTGGTTGGTTACACACTTGATAATGATGTATAATCATATACAACATTCTAAGAATAGCAGAATAATGCATTAAAGAACCCTCAGTATCTATTATCTAAAGTTAATACAGAAAGCAAATTATAAGGCCATACAGAAATGTGCCTTACTGTGTTTGACAGCGTGATTCTGCATCTGCTTTGGGCAGGGCAGTCCTTTGTTGCTTCTTTGCTGGAGGCCTTCTAATGTTAGCTTCATACACTCATGATTCTATGCATTCCTAAAAGCAAAGTTAAAGGGAAAATGACAGCACTAGCAACACTATCGTATACATCTTCATCATCCATGGAAACACTGCTCACCCCCCCCCCCCAACTACGCTGCAATACCTTGACTGCTCCTCTATGACACACATACAACAGTGCAGATACAAGGACACCACAACATCCTGTACAGTGGGATGGGCCACATGCTGCTCCTGCTGTTTCCCAAATTAATTTAAAAAGGCACCATAGTGACTGTGGAGTGCTAAAAGGGTTTCCAAGCTAATTTTGACTTTTTTGGCATTCCATAGCCATTACAGATTCCATTTCTTAAAAGAATATTTGAGGGGGGACTTGCCAGTGGAGTGGGGAGTCTGGGGCCATAAATGCCCCCCCGATTTCCCAAAGATGTTTGGCCCTGCTCTGCAGTATGAAGCACTATGGCGTACCTGGCACTCTGTGCATCTCTATAAGATCACACACACACACACACACACACACACACACACACACACACTGCAAAGTATAACTTGACAGGGAAATGTAGAAAAATGGACAGTTGAGTAAAACAGTCAGCCAGCTCTACCGCTCATCCAGGAAAAGTAAAGTTTTAAAAATCCAAGAAGAAAGGGTTCAAGTTCTGCTGGGGAAGCAGCAAGAGAGGCCATAATTGTACCTTCACAGGGAACAGGTTCATAACCATCCCAATAGCTCACCAGGAAATGAGAGAGGGGTTCAAGTCCTGTTGTGGGGAAATGTGGAATTAAGAAAAAAACAAAAGCAAATGTGGACTTGGCTGAAGGTTTGAGGTGAGCCAGGACCCAGAAATCAAAGCCGTGGGACACAGCCAGTACTCAGGACCAAATAACAAGTCATAACTTAATGACAAACCAGGAGGCAGGACTGAAGGACAAGCAAATAATACAAGAACATAACAGAGCTCAGGAAGACCTTGTTTCTTCAACAAAGCTTAACTGGATCAGGAGCCAGTGACCTGCCTGCTTTGGTTGGGTCAGTCCAAAGCTTGAAGATACTAAGCTATCTAGGTAAGGTGTTGCAATATGTAGTTTTGTGCCTCACTACATGGGACAGTCACAGGCACACATCCAAAGCCTCCCAGTTTGAGCCCAGCAGCTCCTGACGCAGGAGCAGAAAAGAGACGCATTCATTACAAGCCATTTCCTCTCCCCTAACTACTCAAACCAGAGATATGACCTGGACTGAAGTGCTCTGTAGGATTAGAACAGCACAGGTTTAGCATGATTGAAATCCTAGGTTCAAGCCCTGGATGAAGTCAAAAAGGCTAGGAGGAGCCCACAGGCACACCTAGGAGTACAATGTCAGACAGGGTGAGCATGGAGTGCTCGTCCTATTTATTTAATTACTGAGGGCAGATCTGCCTTCTCCAGCTTGGGCTGCACTCACTCTCTTGCTTGCCTGTATGTGGTATTTTGTCCTTGAATCACCAGCTGAAGATTCCTTTTGGGTGTTTGTGAATGGGGAGGATTACTGAGGCAGGGTACCCGTAAAGATTTTGAGAAGACAAATGTTCACAGTACGCGCTTCCTATATTTGTTATGGTAACAGCCTGTTTGTGCAAGGGGTCCTTTAATCATGATTCCCAATGCTAAAGTTCCCACATATTCTCTAAATTCAGACAACACAAGCCCAGAGTGATATAATCCCAGGCTGTGTGCCATATCATCTGAGTCAAGGGTTCCCTGACAGGTTTATATACTGCTTGCAGTGTATGGAAAATTCTCCCCAGAGAATCTCACTTGGTGCTTACATTGTAGTATTTTTAACACTAGGTGAAGCCTGATTTCCTAGGCCTATTAAATTAAATTAAAATGCATTTTAGATCTTGGCACTAATTATCTTTACCCTTGGTGTTTTTGAGGCAGTTTTTATATTGTTTTTATTCTTTTTTGTGCTGATCTAATGTTAGTTGTGTGTAATAATTTAGTTTTAAATTGATTTTTATGTTATTGGATTGTATTTTGTATTGTAATGGTTTATAGTGTGTTGTTAACTATCCAGAGGACTTGGTTGATGTGTGGTATAAAAATTTAACAAATTCATCATCATCATTATTATCATCATCATCATCTACATTCTATATTTATTAAAGAAAACTATGGCTTTTCAGAATATAATATTTTCTGATTTTTCAGTTACATACCAAATACAAAAGTAACACTAATTTAAGAAGTGGTTCTCTGGGTCTGTTATAGGCGTGTTCAGACAGCACTCTAAGTGATGGTTAGGGCACCAACTGTTTTGCAGCAAATGGTTAGTGAGCATGTTTAAATCATGGTTATGTAGCCACCATAGTTAGGAATAGTTCACACAACATGCTAAGTCATGGTTCACACGACACACTAAGCCATAATGTTTAGCTCAAAGTGTTTAAGTGCCGAGGCTTAGCATGTTGTCTGAACATGGACAATCTGTTTATCATTAGTCTTTTTGAAAAGTAGTGTACAGTTAAACTATAATTAGTATTAAGTGGCAATTATTGACATATAACTCCCTGAACAGAATCTATTAAAACTACAAATTTAGAGCATGAGAAGTATTTGCAGTTGTGAATTAAGGTAAAGAACTAGAGGACTTCATCACTGCTGAAGTCTTCAGTTAGTATAATAATATATTACCTTTTAAACTTGTTTTTTCTCTCTTCAGAACTAGCAGAAACAAATGCTTCTGTATACATTTCAGAATACTGTATTGGTGACAAGCCTTCGTTAATACAGGTATAATCTCCTTTTCCATTAAACTAACATTTGCTACGGATTCAGGTATACATAATTTTGAATATGGGCATCACCTGTGGTAAACAAAATTAAAGTGAAACCATCACTGTATTTTTAACTGCATGATAGAAAACAAAAGACAACTGGATTCACACAACATGATAACCACACTCAAAGTTCAGAACGGGTTGAGTGTGGGTTGTCGTGCAGCTGTGGGTTGTTGGTGAAATGTGGTTCGTTGTGTTGTCTGAATCCAGCTGTGATAACAAACCATGGGTAGTTAAACTCGAACAGCTTAGAGTTCACAACCCAACAACAAACCATAGGTTTTCTTCATGGTTTGTTAGTGCGGCTGGGTTCAGACAACATGATAACCCACATTGGAACAACAACCCATGACAAACCACACACAACCCATACTCAACCTTGAGTGTGGATTATCACATTGTGTGAACCAGTCATTCTGAAGGAAGGCAAAATACTAGGAATATTGGTAAAGCTTGCTAGGCTTGAGCCCAGAAATGAGCTTTTGGATGCTTATAATGCTAATCTCAAAGAAGAGTTGTACATTACAAGATCCCTGATTCTTCTTTAGCTCGGATAAAAATCCAAGCTGGAGAAGAATGTCTTTGTAGTTCTTGAGACTTAGAACTGGAAATTAACTGTTTTTCAATTCTTTCTTTGCTGATCTATTGTATGGATTTTTTTCCAGAAATCCCCCCCAGAACAATTACAGTTGGCTTATGAGTATCTGGACAGAGCAATTAATTCAATGAATCGAGCTCACGAAATAACTGTTTTATCTGATGGAACATCAGTGCTTGATAACTGTTGCAAAAAGGTAAGGGCTTCAAGATGATACTTGCCAAGTAAGAAAGTAGATAATTGCAATCTAATTTTCTCTATTCATTAAAAACCCTGTCCTTTGTCCCACTTTCCTTCTAGCTGTCATCGTATTATCTTTCTTCCCATCACCTCTAAACTGCTTAAGTGTGTGGTCTGTATACCTCACCTGTTATTATTACCCACCACTTCTCTTTTCAAGCTATTTTTTGTAACTTTCCACTGGTCACTCCTTGTTTTTCTGGACTTGTCAGCTGCACTTTCATGCATTCTGTCTTTCTCAAATAA
The DNA here is from genome assembly GCA_029215795.1 of Anniella stebbinsi. Lineage (NCBI taxonomy): Eukaryota > Metazoa > Chordata > Lepidosauria > Squamata > Anniellidae > Anniella > Anniella stebbinsi. The sequence goes on along the minus strand of JARDYH010000003.1, from coordinate 43,688,585 downwards.
TTCTCCTCAATGTGCCATTCTGAGGAAAATGAGTGGGAAGCTCTGCTGCTGACCTTGTGGCATTTGGTTGGTCACCATGAGAACGGAATGTTGGACTAGATGGATCTTTGTCTAAACCATTAAGGCTCTCCGAATGCTCTCAAACTGAAAAAAAAAGAATAGAAAAAGCGATGGTGCTCCCTCTGCTAAGATGCTCCCCCACTCTTCAGTAGTAGTGAATTCTAGTCTCCAGCTACACAGTAAGCAAAATCATCCCCTGTTGATTGAGGCAAATGTCTCTTTCCCCCCACAAGCGAAAATCTTCATTTTTTTTGTCTCAGAACTAGTTTTAACCCGTTATTCTAAAGTACAATAATCAAAACGTAAACTGAATTTATGAGAAAAAATAGATAGTAGAATTAATCAATTTAATCTGTATATATTTGCATGTGACTGAAACAGTTTTGATTTTTTTTTTTTAAAAAAAAAGATGGAACAAATGTATTTTGTAGCAGGCATGATTTTGAAAGAGGTATTCTTTCCTGTGTGAGAGTGAGGGAGAAATGCGTCTTCTAAGATGCAGCGTGCCACCTGTATTTTTAATATTTAGTTACATTAAAATAATTAATAGATTAACAAATTCTTCCACATTACAAAAGGAATTCACGTGATAGTGTATTGAACTGTTAAAACATATTATTAACACATGGATTTTATTATAAGTACTAGGACAAGGATAAAAGAAAATAAATGGCTAGTTTACTACAAACATGTCCTGTTCTAGGCAAACCAACTTAACAGACCTACAAGTATCATCAGAGAGCTCCCACAGCAGGTCACATAGAGGTAGCTTACTGTTCAGCAAAGGTGGTGGGAAGACATAGCCTCATTAGCTTTTGAGGAAAAACAGCCCCTCTATGGAAATACAGTTGATGAATTGCCAACTGTAGACATTTCTTCAGTGAGGACATGGACTTTGTTCCTTAATGGATGCAGCCAAAATGTATGCATTTCAACCTTTACCTCTGACAGGAGGACTGGAATGACTTCAAACTGTTATAGCAAAAGTAGTAACTGATTATTTAAGTGAGTGCCTATCCACATTGCCCTTAAAACAACTTATATTCTGTTTAAAAACATGTTTTTTAAATCATTTCATTACGTAATAGGACACACTGAGTAGTACTTACGTTTCATAGTGACTGCTTCCTCCGTGTTCACTGGTGTCACACAGGGTTAATTCTGGGTCCCTTCTACTTTTGTTTTTGTTTTGCAGGCTGCTTGACCCACCCACTTCTGTCTCCGTAACTCAAGCAGCCTGCAAAACACAGAAATAACCCTGTGTGACACAAGTGAACGCTTTGAGAACGGAGGAAGCAGTCACTATGAAACGTAAGTACTGCTCAGTGTGTCCTACCACGTAATGAAATGACTTAAAAAAACACATTTTTAAATAGAATATAAGTCGTTTTAAGGGCAATGTGGATTGGCTCTGAGCAAAAGCAACCAGGAATTCTGATCACAATTAGAAAACATTTTGCAGGCTCCCACGTTCAGACTTGTTCAAAATATTTCCCCAAACTGGCTAAAATGTTCTCCCACTCCACCCCGTCTTTTCTCTGTTGTTCCACCTCCATTTTGTTAATTTGGCGTAAGTGGTGAGCTTCTTTTCAGGAGTTATGCCACTTGTACATTCTTTGCAGAACCTAGCTCACTAGTGTTAAATAAAACTTACATGGTTAACTAAATTCTCAGGAATAGGACATCATGTGCAAATGCAAGTTTCTCTTATTAGGAGGGAAAGTAGAATGTTCTCATATTTCTTATATGCATAATCATATATTGAATTGTCCTTATACATATATGTCTATTTAAATAGAACATCATTTGTCTGAATGCTTGCTGTAAATTCCCCCAGAAAACCTTGAAGTGACTGAGTTGGATGTATTTAATACAAATGTTGGAGGGTGTAATAAGGCAATGCTGATGATTTTCACAGTGGGTGAATTTGTCAACATTTGCTTATAAATGTTATAATGGAGGTAATGGGGTATGATCTTCTACATTATCCTGTGGTTTTTTAATTGGGCTGTATTAAAATTTTGTAAGATGGGAAAAAGGAAAATTGGTGATTAAATTGCATTAAAAATTGAAATGCCTTCTGAGTCAAAACAAAATTAAAGTGACTAAGGCAAACATGGTAAATGTGATGATGAAGCTTACTGGAATAGTATAAATGGGCTGAATATATCTATATATCTATATCTTTTGAAGTATCTTGTATATATATTATTTGTTTTTGTTTTCATGCTGTGTTGCATCTGTGCTACCTTTATTTGTGATGTAGTAATTATTTTCTATTATATTAAGTTTGTGGAACAATAAAACAAATATTTTAAAACCATCTTGAATAGTCATACTGAAAAATACTTCCTAACAATTGAGTTTGTTTAATTCCTTTTTATCAGATCACTAGAAATGATGAGAATTTGAATAGATCTTTCCCACCAGATACCAGTGAGAAATCAACAATAGGAAACAATTTTATCATGGATTTACATGTTGAACTTATTAAAGCTCAGCACCAAATAGCTGTTAAGATACTTAACTTGGCACAAGGTAGGATTAATTAAAGCTGACTGATGCCATATGACCTTATTTTTTGTAACAAAATGTCACCCAGCAGCTTTATAATTATATGTCACAAAACATTGTACATTATAATTAGCCATAAACTCAGTGTTACTAATGTATTGTGGTGGGTCCAGATTACTTCTGTAAAGGTAGTACTTTCATTACATATATATTACATATCAGTTTTAGTTTTCTAGAAGGCTATTTATTCCATGTGTAATATGGATGAATGAGTGTCATAGGCATCTATTCGACAGTGTGTACAAATCAGTAATATTAAACACCGCATCATTTGTGAATTTTTATTTTGACATTATATATATATATATATATATATATATATATATTAATCAGTGCTGTGTACTCCCCAGTATTCTATTACAACACTGGAGTGTTTATCTAGAGTGTAGCTGGCTGATTGGGGATTCACCTGACTGTTTCCCGATCACTATGCAGCCTGCTCTGCTGCAGCCTTGTAGTGCTCAAAAACTATGTCACTAGCAAAGACAGTTGGGCCATGAGATTGGGAGATGGGTTGTTGCTACCTTGTAGGACAGGATTGGCCTTCAAAGGAAAAAAAAACTGCCCAGCACTGGAGGAAGGTCTGGAGGAAGGCCTACCCCAACCAGCTGGTAGATCCATGCCCTTTGATTGGAAATGTCTTCCAGAAAGACTGGAAGAGATTCCCACTAGGGTCCCTTTCATGGTAGAATGTGGAGGGGCCATTAGAAAAGCCACTCCATGTCTGCCTGTAAGAAAGTTAGGGAGGACACCAGGAACCCAAGGAAAGAAATTGTACCACTAGGTATGTTTTTCAGTCAAGTAGCTTATTTCTGCACGCTACCTTTCTTTACCCTACCCCAAACCTAGACCCAGATGTATTTATTAATATCACTTCTCTTGGTGACTTATGATAAATAAATATAAAAACTATTTAAATATGAAAGTCAGTTTGTTTAATGGAAGCCATTAATTCTCCACCATGCATCACATTCAGTTTATGTAACCACCCAGTTTATGTAAATTACTAGTTAAAGCAGCACTCAAAGTATTTGCAAGCCAAGATCACATCTATTAAACCAGCCCATTGCATTATCTGTATGTAGTTGTCTCCAATTAACTACCCCTCTTAAGAGCACAGTTATCATCAGAATTGATTTCATTAGACAAACAGTAACACACTTCCACTATATGTTCTTATGTTCCAATTGATGTGCATAATAGAAAGGAAACCTTTGGATCTATAGATCTTAGCACTAGAAAGCCTTAACCTGGAGGACAACGTATAGGCTTTCTATCACTCACACCTGTTCCTTCTTCTTAGGAATTTCAGTCTCCAACCTTTCCAAGCTGCCACTCTTGATATCTATTTTACATCAAAGCTACTGATGAGGGCGGAAGCTGAAACATTTAGCACAAAGAGTGCAATTCTATGTGTATTTAGACAGGAAAAAGTCCTACCATTCCATAGTCCTACCTACCATAGATGGATGCTGGGAGTTGTAGGCCTTATTTCTGTCAAACATGCATAGGATTGCGCCTTCAGTATATTTTGAAATTACTGTGATGTGTGTGTGTGTGTGTGTGTGTGTGTGAGAGAGAGAGAGAGAGAGAGAGAAACTTATATTCCCTTTCTTGTAGACATTCAGACTGAAGGCAAAAGTATTAAATTCAAGACCCCTGCAAAGGATTTAAGCCAGTTCAGATGTTTAACAGGTAATGTAACCAAATACACACTTGTGAAAATTTCTTATGGAAACACTATACTTGGTATGAAGAAGATTTATTACTTTGCTTTAAAAAATAACTTTACAGAACCAGATGTAATGGATAAAATAAAAAAGAATAAATTGTCCAAAGCTCTCTACTTGATGCAGAAGGCAACACTGATACTTCCAGTAGGATTACCCTGTTCTTCCCCAAACCAGCTTCTTGAGGTAATATACATTATATTGTAAATAAATGTGAGTCCTCATGTTATTCATTGTTTGCTTTGTGTTTATTACTGGCATAATTGTTTATTGAAGTGGCATTCCATAAAATGAAGACTTTGAGGAAATGTTTAGCATGATAAATGTTAAAAATAATAATAGTAGCAGTAGGCACATGTGGATTTTTTAAAAGGTGTGCTTTAAAAAATACTAAAATCTTTGCTCAAAATCATAAATCCAAACAGGGTGATTCTGTTTCAATCACACAATAATTGATTCAAATAGTGGGAATTACCCACTTACCTGGGTAATCCTACCCACATAATTACTTCTGAGTAGGCATTTATAGTACAGCTGAATCTTTTTACTTTATAAAGGGCAGTTGGCCCATGGGAAAAATGAATTAAGGTCTGGAACGAAATAAGGGTAGGGCCAGAACTGCTTTTTTAGGATGGGGTCGTCCCATTGCACAAGACACACCCTTGATCTAGGGCTGCCTCACTTTCAGCCTTTTTCTCAACCCAGGCAACTTTAATGTTCCTTCTAGAATGGTTGTTTTTGTTAATTTATGTGGCAACTATAGTGATGAAGTGTTTTGCCAGTTTTCACTTAGTTTAGTCCTCAACACAATTGTGATAGGTAGATCATCTTTTTTATAGACTGAGAACTGAGGCGGAGGTGATAAGTAGCTCAAGGCTATCCAGTGAATTCATAGTGGAAAAGTTAATTTTCCAGGTCCAAGTGTAAGGATATACCCATACCCGAGCTTTGTTGCAGTAATTGAATTTATTTCAGATTTGTCCCAGCACTGATATTATTATCATATATATATATATATATATATATATATATATGCTTTTTCTTCCCAAAATTGGTGGCAGAAACTTTGTGGTACAAATTCAGCACCAAAAAAATAAAAAGATAAGAGAGGAAGGACAGGACAAAGTTTGGAAAGAGGGATAGGGAAGACCTTTTGTTCACTCTAATTGAAGGATGTTCTGTACCTGTTACTATGGTACAAACCTTTATAATACAAAAAGGTAAATGCTAGGAACTGATAGATCACTGGAATAGGGTATGCCAACTCCTTGATTAAAAGTCACTAGCAGTTCATGTGGAAAATATCCTGTCCAGGCATATCACACCTTACACACTGAATGTGTTTTCTCTGAATGCTTTGATTCTATGATTCTCTGTTTATACATTCTTGTTTGCGTAAGCCAACAAACATTTTTTCTTGGCGTTTTTCTTTATATCGCAGGAAGCACTTACTCTAATTCAGAAAGCAGAAGCTGAACAAAATACATTATGTGCCTCTTTCCGACAAATGTCGAGTAGTGTGAAAAGCAAAGTTCCACCTCCTCCTATATTGCTTTTTAGGTCACATTGTTCCATGGCATTTAAGCCAGCACCATTTGCTTCACCTGTGAAGGTAATGCTTTTTAGTGTGCCGTATGTATGTGCATACATACACTAACCACATTTGACTAAGCTGTTATGTCTTGAAGAATGACTTTGGCTGGATTTAGACAGTACATGATAACCCACACTCAAGTGTTGAGAAAGGATTGAGTGTGGTTTATCATTGAATCTTGGGTTGTTGTTGAAACATGGCTTCTTCTTCGTGGTCTCTGTGCATCACACATATGAGGTCTGTGCCTGTGCGGAGCCTCAGTTCAGGAATGTTCTATAGCTGAGAAATTTAGGTGGGAACCCATCTCCCAGCATCCCAAGGCACATGTCCTCAGGAGGTTCCCGCCTATTCCCTCAGTTCTTCCACCACCATTGTGCAAGCATCATCAGGAACATAGTCCATCGGACTATGTTTGTTGCTTCTTCTTTTTTTAAGTTCATGGTTTTTGGATTGTGAACAGTGGGTTGTTCGTGGTTAACAAACCATGGTTTGTTATCACTGCAGTTTTCATTGGAAGAGTGCAAGATGCTTATGTCTTAATGAGTTCTTAGACATTTAAGATTTGTTAGTGAACACTTTTGTGCATTATTTGTTTACTACATTTCTATACTACCCAATAGCCGAAGTTCTATGAGAGGTTCATGTTTATGTATTGCAAGAAAGAGAAAATAGTACTCTGCGCATAAGCACAATTGTTTCTGCACAGTATTTCTTCTTCTTCTTCTTCTTCTTCTTCTTCTTCTTCTTCTTCTTCTTCTTCTTCTATATAAACAATTCACCACTAGGTGGTACAATCTAATCACTTTTGTTCTTTCAACAGTTTAAAAAAATTGCACATATTTGGTACATCAGAACATTCACCACTCTGGCACCACTTTTTAGAAAGTAAATAATTGATTATAAGGTCTAATGTCCTAAATCCTATTGAAATATAAGTGCATTAAATGTTTAGATGGAAAGTCATAGCAGTTCAGTATGGGAGTTATGTGTCTGTTTTAATTGTTGATTATATATATATATATATATATATATGCACAGTATGTTGTATGGACTATTGATGTTATATGTGGCTGCGTCCGGATGGCATGGTAACCCAGATTTTTAAAATAATTGCGTTACCTTAAGTGAGTCTGCATGCAACTCAATCACTTCTGTTTGGTTCCTCCTGCCAGTGGGAACAGCTAAACAAGCCGGGGACTTTCTGTCCCTAGCTTGATTAATGTGATGTCTGAACTGGGACTGTAGCTTTCCTATGCTTAGATAAGCCAGAGTTGTAACCCAAGAACAAGCCCTGGGTTGTAAACAAGCAAGAATTCCTGTTTTGTACATTACGCTAACCAAGCCAAGGATGGAGAATCTCTGGCTCGTTTAACTGTTCCCTCTGGCAAGGGGAGCCAAGCAAAAGCAATCAGACATGTTGGCTCGCTCATGGATTTTTTTTTTTAAAAAATGGACAATTGTGACTTATGAACCAGTCCTTTGTGTTGGCTCCTATGGGCACACAGAAGGTTTCAGTATCTAAACAAGCTCAGGAATTACTGGGCTTGTCAATTGGTTATATTCAGCATAGTTAAGACATGACTCATTGGGTTTGTTCTCCCTTGCAGCTGTGATAACAAAGTTAGAAGTTGATATAGAAGCTTTGAAAGAAAAATATATTGTTGCAGAGAGCAGTTCCCATATTGGAAACTAGTAAACCAACAAACTGTTTTTCTGTCTAAGACTTGAAGGTGGGATGGTGATAATATTCAAATCTATTTTGTATCAGCGCCTGTATGTTACAAAATTAGGCACCCTTCTCTGCTGCTTGTACCTCAAATTTGCACAGTTGTATAAACTGTACTAGGGGTTAAATTAATTAAAATGATTGAACACTTTCATAGTGAGTATTAAGTATACAAAAAGGTGTGGCTTAGCTCCTAGGGGCCACGGTCATAGAATATGCACATGGCTTTGAGTTAGCCATATGATCAGAATCTCCGCTCCCCATCTCACATTGTTCAGGTGAGCTCCTCTCCCTTTTTAAGAGCATATCCACATTGCCCTTAAAACGACTTATATTCTGTTTAAAAACATGTTTTTTAAAGTCATTTCATTATGTGGTAGGACACACTGAGCAGTACTTACGTTTCATAGCGACTGCTTCCTCCATTCTCAAAGCGTTCACTGGTGTTTTGCAGGCTGCTTGAGTTATGGAGACAGAAGTGGGCGGGTCAAGCAGCCTGCAAAACAAAAACAAAAGTAGAAGAGACCCAGAATTAATCCTGTGCGACACCGGTGAATACGGAGGAAGCAGTCACTATGAAACGTAAGTATTGCTCAGTGTGTCCTATCACGTAATGAAACGACTTAAAACCATGTTTTTAAACAGAATATAAGTTGTTTTAAGGGCAATGTGGATAGGCACTATTTTAGGATCAAAGCCATAATGATTTGGAAAATATTTTCCCATTAATCTACTGTTTAACTGTCTGATAATTTAGACTAATGCTAAACACATTTACTTGGAAATTTAACTGAATTTAATAGGTTTTACTGCCAGCTAAGTATGCTTAGGATTACTATTTCAAATATGATGGAAAATTCATGTATTGGAATTGTCTGTTTATTTTTTAAGGTTTCATGGTACAGTATTTTTGGATGTGTAGCTGGAGGAAGTAATCCAAAAGTCCGGTTAAATAATTACAATCTTAAGAACACAGCAGAAGCGGTAAGGTCTTCTATAATAATGCTCCTTTGCAAGTCTGTCTGTCTTCTGAACTGTATTGCTGATGAGAGCAGGAGAGGTACCATCTGAAAGCTGAGAGGGTGGAAAACATAATAGACTGTGATTGGGGAACTAGCAACCTTACACCTGAGAGAGTCCACTTACATTCCCCTTCTCCTTAGGAACTGCATAAGGAACTAGCACTGTTTTCCATGATCAGTGGGGAAAACCATGCATTATGCATTGTTTCCCCCACCCCTGCATGTGCCTGCTACATGCTTAATTACCCGTGCTGACTCATGGGTTGTCGTGCTGTCTGAACCCAGTGTGCAGTGCTGTGGGCGTGGCTTCTAACCCACTCCACAAGCCATGGTTTGTAGTGGGGGTTGTGGGGCAGGTTAGAAGGTATCCCACTGTACCATATGCTTCACTTGGATGACACAGCAACCTGCGATTCAGCGTGGGTAATTAAGCAAATGCCAGGTGTACAAGCGGCTAGCACGGGGGTGGGGGAAACAACACATAGTGCATGATGTCTCCCTGCGATTGGGCATATCCGGTCACAGTGAAGCAGGAGCCAGTATTCTAATCTCCACCTTCATCTCAGACCAGTTTGCATGCCTAGCAACTAACAAACATTGTGTTGTACTGAGAACCAAAGTTACAGTGATGAGAAAGACAAGAAGTAATTACTAGAAAGGATTGAAGATGAGACTCTTCATATTTCATGAGACATGACAAGCATCAGTATTTAACTCAGGTTACTATTACAAGATGATGACTGTACCCTTATAGATGAGGACAAATTACTAAGGTACCAGCATATCTACAGAATAAAGGAATTGTGACCTTGGAGTTGATAGATCTAGACTCAGATATTTCAATCAATGCTAACCTGACAGGACTCAGCCATTAAAGGGTAATGACAAAAGAGCTGTAAATAATGTTCCTGATTTTAAGCTGTTTGTAGTGTATCAAGGATTAATGGCAGGAAGCTGATATCATATAGGAGTTATGATGTGATGGAGCTAAGACTTAGTGGTATATGAAGATAAAATTGTTTCTGCACAGTGAATTATTAAACGTAACTTTGTGTATAATTATAAAGACTTGTGAGGACTGTAGTGTTATATCTCAGTGCTGGTATCATGGCTTGTTATCCAGATCTGCAAACTGTATAGTAGGCCCTGCATGCCCAAAGGAATGTTCTTGTTTTTTTCTCAAATGAAATGATAAAGTTTGACCTAATGATGAGAATAACTACAGAGAATACCAGTTTAAAAATGGGAAGAGGCATGCTTGTTAGAATGTCTGCTTACGTCTGTTGTAGGGTTAGAAGACGTGAGAGTGGCAGTTATTCCGTAAAGAAGCCAACCAAATGGAATCATCCAGGTCTTTGATTCCTGGTGATGGCAAAGGTCTTTGGATATGATGTGTAATAAAAACTGGCTTTTTAGGTTTTCCCTATCACCATATTGCTAAATGATTGGTGCCTCCATTGTTTATTTTGGTTTCAATTACTGTAATGTTGTTTATTTTTTAATTTTTGTCCTAACAAAGGAATTCTTTATTATCAGGTACCAGTTGATGAAACATGTTTTTTAGAAGTAAAAGGTTTAGAGCCCAACCAAATGTACATATTTGCAGTTGCAGCATATGACTCAGATGGAAAGCTTATTGGTGATAGCATTGGAGAAACGACTAAGCCAGTTCTTGCATGCCCTCCTCTTTCAGCTGCTATTGTCCGAGCATACCTAGTTCAGGTACTGTATTTTATTATTGAACTGTTCTGTATTTTTTTAAATCATGTTCATTTTGTTTTGAAATATTGCTACCGTCCTACCTCTCTTGTTGGCATTTTGGATGTAGAAACACTATTTGTATTACATAGCGTACAGAACAGAATTCCTTCCCTAGGGCCTTCAAAGAATATCGTGGGTCCTGCAGCCATACTTTCCAATTTTCTTGTAATCTGCATTCACAAAATGAAGATAACAGTGGATATGGCATAGCTAAATTTCTTATATTTTATCTTGGGGCCACAAAATCAATGGGGACAACATTTATTTTGTGCCCCCATGATCATGGAAACTGTTGCCAACCAATAACTGAGATCACATATTAGATATTTAGTATACAAGAGCATGTGCTTGGGAATAGTTGAAATGAGTTGAGTGAACAAGAAATGTCATATCTGAATTAGGGATGGTAAGCAGTCTTGTACTTGCCCTGAAATGCATTGCACACTGACCATTAATGCTGAATGCTCAGAAACCCTTAAAGGGATTCTCTGAGAGTTGGACAACACTCAAAGGGGACAGTTCTATCTCTTCTCCACCTCCTACCCCTTCCCAATGACAAAAAAGACTCTTGTGACGATACCCCACATTTCTATCCCCTTAGGTATGTCTGGTTTAGTATGTCTGTTTTATATATATATATATATATATATATATATTAATAATTTTATTAATTTTCAACATATAGAACATAAAATAAACACAATACATATACAACCCTCCACAACCCCCCCCCCCCCGTGCTCCCCTACCCATGAGACCTTCTTACTTTATTGTTTTAAACATTTTCCCAAAATTGCAATGATTCTTTTGAAGGTGTATATCCCCTCCCCTTTACTAAAACATATTCTAGAAATAAACCCCAAATACTTCCAAAATCATTCTTTTTAGTTAATCCCATCCTAACTTTCATTATACGTGTTAATCTATCGTTAATTGCAATATCCCACACTCCTTTATACCATTCTTTTATACTATAATTCCCTTGTATTTTCCAACTTTTAGCTATCATTAATCTAGCCGGTGTCAGGAGATTGTTTATCAATTCTCTTATATTATTCTTACCATATTCTTTATCAAATAACCCTAATAAAGCTATATTTGGACTTTTTTCCACGTTCTTACCCAATATCTCACTTATCTCCTTAAAAACTCTTTTCCAATTTTTTTAACATATTCACATGTCCACCACATATGGTAATACGTCCCCACATCCTGACAACCCCTCCAACATAACTTTGATATTTTCTTATCTATCTGATGTAATCTTACAGGAGTGAGATACCATCTCCAAATGATTTTATAATGATTTTCTTTTATCCTTATTGAAAGCAACTTTAAAGTTCTTAATTCCCATATCTTCCCCCATCTGTCCCCAGTAATTTGAATTTTTAAATCTTCTTCCCAGATTGTTTTCAGAATTTCTTGAGATTCATCCTCCTTTAACAATATCGTATATATTTCGCTTGTTATACCTTTTTTACTTTTATTTTTTTCTCCCTCCTTCTCTCTAGACTCAATTAGTTTTTCAAATCTTGTTTCTTTTCTACAGTCCTTATTTTCCTTTTTCCGTTTTTGTGTCCACTGTTCCAATTGTAAAGTCTTAAACCATATTTTTTTTTGCCCTATTAGAACCTCTTCTATTTGCTTTTTATCAACCAATCTCCTTACCCAATCTTTCACTTTAATTATTTTTTTCTCCCGCAATAGCCCTTCCAATTCTCTTCTCAAATTACCTAGAAAGTTTTCCAGTAAAACCACTGGGGTCAGAGGAGAAATTCCTGGCAATAGTTTCTTCTTATACCTTTTCCAAATTTCTATGATATTTCTTAGGATGGGATTTTCCAAATCTTTCAATCGACTCTTTAGTATTTTACTAAAAAAAAGTTTTGTAACTTTAACTCTATATCTCCTGTCTGCGTCTTTAACCATTCTAAATCCTCTTCCCCTACTATACTATTTATGACATATCTTAATTGGTTAGCTATATAATACATCTTTATATTCGGGAGTCCTAACCCTCCTTCCCTTTGCATCTTATACCATTTTGTCTTATTAATTCTTGGTTTTCTATCTCCATTACAATAATTATTTAGCATGCTTTGCCAACTTCTTAATTCTACTTCTGTTATTTTAATTGGTAACATTCTAAACAAAAAATTAATCTTTGGTAATATTTTCATTTAATTACCGCTATTCTACCAAACCATGAATGCTTTAATTTCCTATAAGCCTCTAACTTTTCCATTATTTGTTTTTTTAACCTACTAAAATTTATTTCCTCTAAGCTTTCTAACTCTTTCATAATATAAACTCCTAAATATCGTATTATATTTTTAACCTTCAAATCTAATTTTAAACTACACTCATCCCTTTCTACTTTATCATAATTAAATAACATCATCTCTGATTTCCCCCAATTTACCTGTAATCCAGTATTCAAATTCTCTCTAAATTCTCTCAAATGTTGTTTTATTTCTTCTATACTTCCCCCCGGATTTTCTAATGTCAATAAAGTATCATCCGCAAACATATTAATTTTTATTTTTTCCTCCCCTCCTATCCTTTTCAGCCTCTCATCCTCCCTAATAACATTTGCCAATATTTCAATCACAATTGCAAATAATATTGGGGAGAGAGGACACCCTTGTCTTGTACCTCGGGATAAGGTAATTTGTTGTGTTAAACCGTCATTTACCATCACCTCCGCCTTATTGCTTGCATAAAGCTGATTAATCACTCCCATGAACCTTTCTCCAAAACCAAATATCTTTATAATAGTTTTTAACGCCGGCCATTCCACGCAATCAGAGGCTTTAAAAATATCCGGTGCTATCAACCCTGCTTTTAAATTCCTTCTTTTAATAATATTTATTATGTTTAGTACCCTCCCTATTAAATTTGGCATTTGCCTTCCTGGAATGAATCCACATTGATAGTTTTTTATATACTCATTTATAAAAGTGTTTAATCTTGTTGCCATAATTGCTGTAAATATTTTAGAATCTTGATTAATTAAAGAAATAGGTCTATTTGAAGCTGGATCCGTTAAGTCCTTATCTGATTTCGGGATTAATATTATCAACGAATGTTCCCACGATGGTGGGGTCTTCTCTCCCTTTATTATTATTATATAATTTTTCCATTTTTGGTACTAAAAGTTCTTTAAATATCTTATAGTATTCTGGCCCCAATCCATCAATTCCTGGAGATTTCCCTCCTTTCAATTTATCAATAATTCCCTCTATTTCTTTTCCCGTCACTAATGCTTCCATATAATCCCTATCCTTATCTTTTAATCTTAGCTTCCAATTTTTCTCTATATATTCCTGTATTCTTGTTTGTGAACCTGCTTCTGATGTATACAAATCCTGATAAAATTCCTCAAAATTTTTTAATTTATCCTTCATTAAATTACAATTTTTCCCCGTTCTATCTTTAATTGTCCCTACTATATTTTTTTCCTTCTTTGATTGCGTGGACTTTGCCAACATTTTAGAGTTTCTGTTACTATACTCAAAAAAATTCATTTTCAAATATATTAATTCTTTCTGAACTCTTTCTATATCCTTTCCCTCAAGTTCTTTTCTTTTTGCTTGGAGTTGGGCATATATAAGTTTATCCTTGTTAATTCTAAATTGTTCCTCTAATTACTTAATCTCTTCTTCAGTTTTTTTACTATGTGCTTCTTGTTGTCTTTTTAACTTGCACGATTCTCTAATACATATTCCTCTTACTGCTGCTTTCATCGTATCCCAGACTATCCCCTGCGAGTTTATCCCTGTTTCGTTTATTTCCCATATAGTCTTAATTTCCATTTTCATTTTCTCCACAAAATTTTTATAACTTAAAATTTTAGTATCTAATCTCCACCTTTTTGCTTCTCTATAATCCTTCTTTATTTTAATATCCATACTCATTAGTGCATGATCTGAAACCTTAATTACATCAATTTCACATTCCATAGTCTTAGAAAGCAAATTCTTTGAAACAAATATATAATCAATCCTGGAGAAACTCTTATATTTTGATGAAAAAAAGGTATATTTTTTTCTTCCCCTTTTATTATTCTCCAAACATCCTTTAATTCTTTTTGATCCATTACTTTTGCTAATCCCGTTTTCCCTATACCTTTTATAATATCTTTATCTTTCATTTTATCCATCACCATATTAAAATCTCCAGCCATTACAATATTTGCATTCTCTACGTTCCCCATATTACTAAACACATTGTCATAAAATTCCATTTGTTTCTCATTTGGCGCATATACATTAACCAAAATATATTTTTCTTCCCCCAGGAAACAGTGCATTATGATGAATCTTCCCCCCACATCCTTTACCACTTTGACAACATTGATTGCACATTTTTTTGAAATTATTATCGCAACACCTCTTGCTTTAGAAGTCCCAAATGCTTTCTCATATATGCCCATATTCTTCATTTTAAGTTCATTTCTGCCATCTTCTTTTTGATGCGTTTCTTGTAAAAAAATTATATCAGCTTTCTTTTTATTTAACAACCCTTCAATCCTCTTCCTTTTAATAACACTACCCAACCCATTGACATTTAAAGTTATTAATCTTACTTTATTTTCCATATCTCCATTTTTAATTTTCCCTGTAGGTCTCCTAATGTGACACTATTAACCCCCTCCCACCCCCCTTCCCCCACATATATCCCCCATTTCCCCCTTCCAATCCCGGGTTGCCCCGGGCAATGGCTCCTCTTCCCCACTTCTTAGAACCCTTCGGGGGGGGGACGGCAGACACCCGACATGGAACCCAAACAGAACCCCCCCCTCCCTTGCTCTTCTTATTATCCCTCTTTAAACCATTTCTTAATCACAAACTGCGTCCTCCAGCTGCCCCTTCTTCTTCTCTTTCTTGTTCTTCATCAAATCCAAGCTCCTCAGCAGATCCATTCCTTGCTCACATGAGGTTATTCTCTGTTGTTTCCCCTTGTAGGTAAATCTCAGAAATACTGGCTATCCCCAGCTATAAACAATTGAATTCTTCCTCAGAATAGTTGTACACAGCTTCACACTCTTCCTCCATTGGATTGTTTGGTAACAAAGATCCTGATAGATCTATATCTGTGAAGATTGAAACATCAATTGCCCAGCACTTCTGATAGTTTGCATCAATTTATCTTTTTTATAAAAGCTGGCGAATCTTACAATTATGTCTCTTGGGGCCATCTCACTCCTTTTAGGGCCAACTCTGTGGATCCTTTCAATATCTTCTTCAGCCCATGAACCTTGAGAGTCCATCTCCTTAATCCATTGCATGACCTTGTCTTTCAAAATCTTTGAATTTTCCCCTTGCTGTTCCTGGAAGAATCTAACACGTATATTCATTCTTCTATCTCTGTCTTCCATAGAAATTAAACGTAAGTCCATATCCTGTAGAATTTTTTCTTGCACATTTATCTTCTCTTTGTTCTGCCCTGATTGTTGCTCCAAAGATTCAAATCTGTCATTAAACTTTTGAAGACTGCTTTGTAATTCCGCTTGAGAAATCTGTACCTTCTTCACCTCTTGCATAAGCTCTTGCTTCTGTTTCTCTATCATACCTTGAATGCTAGCCAGTAACGCTTCAGATGACATTGACTCCACTTGTGGTTTTGTTATCTTAGGAACTGCTCCTGGCTTAGCTCCATCTTTATGATTCCCACCTCCGGATGTCAGCAGTCCTGTTTTCCTGTTCGTCATGACTGTTGCTGAATTTTCTGAATTCTTTCTAGTCAGACAAGACCAACTTCTATCAGAGGGGTGCTCTTTCACTCTTGACCACTTTTTTGGCAAGGTTTCCTTACTCCCCCCCCCCTCTGTTGGTCATCAGACATTCAGCCAACAGTTACAGTGTTACAGCTCTCTACTGCCTCTTATTAAAGTCTCTGCTAATTAACTAATTAGCAAATACTGTCCAGAGTCTTCCGTAAGTAGAAATTCTTCTTTATTTTGTTTGAAATTGTATTAACAGAGATATGCGCCGTTTGTTATTCCAGTCCCAGCTTGGCTGTTCTCCCGACTCGTTAAAATGCCAGGCAGCTGGTTTATCTACAGCCTCACAATTATCTTCTTTTTATTCTTTGATAATTCCCGTACTTAACATTTATCTCCACTTACAGTTTGACGTTTTCTTAATTGGGATAATCTTCTTTTTCTTTAATCTCCTGAAGGAGGAGAGACAAACTCCATGCGTTTACTCCATGCGTTTACTCCATGCGTTTACTCCATGCGTTTACTCCCGCCCCCGGTTTAATATGTCTGGAGAGTGCGGAATGTTGGACTGAGTGGGTGTGGCTGATGATGCTGGGAAAGGGAGGGGGGAGGAGTATATATATAGTGTGAGAGAGTGTTCCAGTTGTGTGGAAGTTAGCTGTGTGAGATCTAGTCAGGAGTGTGTGTGAGGAGATTATTAGGTTTTAGGATTATTAGTGAATTATTAGAAGTGTTAAGTTTAGGCAGGTGTGAGATTAATTTGGAAATAACTGTTAACAACAATAAACGTTTTCTTTTATTTTGTTTGCTACCACAAACCACGTGTCAGCTTGGCTTTGTAACCTGCTCTATAAATATAATAAAGAAACACAAATCATTACCCTTTCAGCCAACACACTCACAAGAGAACCTTATTCAAAACCTTAACACACTTTTCCCCTCTGCTATAAGGGAAAAGTGGTGTGTCTTTTACCCTTCCCTCGGGCTTATTCAAGTGGTGGCGCTTGTCCTGAGAGGGGTGTGCTCATCTAGGCCTGGTGTTTGAGGCCGTGGCGGCACAACTCTCCTTGGGGAAAAGGAGTAGGTAGCAGGTGGAGATCTCTAGCAATGACTCCCCCAATCAGAAGTTGAGGCCTTTGCCAATCAGAAATTACGCTCTTTGAAGCCTTTAAAAATAGACGAAGAAAAGAAGTATGTGGATGTAGAGGAACAGGTTTTACACTTTTAGCCTGTAAATCAGTCTTGAAAATGTATTATCTTTACAGTCATAAAACGTGTCAATTTCCAAGCATACTTAAGCCTCTTGTTTCTGTGATTTTACATCCAATTGCATTTTGATGTATTTTGGTTCACAGCCATCTGGGATTTGTGACCTCACTAATTCCACCGTCAATTGATTCTTCCCTTTCAGTAGTTTCAGCATTCTCAAGTACCCACTTTGAGACCAATATGACACTGAAAATTGTTTCTCTTCCTCTGTTGTTGTCTCCACCATCCATTTTAAAGAACATTTCTTTATATGTTGTATTTGCTCTGGTTTGTGTATGGCAAGAAAATTAATGATTATATTTTACTAATAAACATAACATCTTTAATCCTGATTAATGCCATATTAATATGTTTTGGAGAGGTATTCCAAAAATTATTCTTTCCTTTTAGTCTGCTTTTCAGATTGAAAACTATGCATTATCCAAGAAGGCATTTCAGCCACTCTGGAACAATTTTGTCACATTACCCTTCACTCCTGTTGCTGATGTAACAGTTGCTTCTGTAAGCAGTGCTCTAAGTGTACCTCAGAACAGGTAAACAGAGCTGTTTTTCAAATTATTAATGGATGGATTTGTGGTTGTTGTTTTTTTTTAAACTAGACTGTAGTATTTATAGTTTGTATGGTAATATTTCTAAAAATAATCAAGCAAATTAATTATCAAAATATTCAGTGTCATAAAATTAGCACATTTTAGTTGACATTTCTTTCTTAGTTAATTATATTGAATATCTGGCAAATAACTATGTAGGCTCAGGTACAAGGACAATATACCAGCATAATTTCTCAATCTGAAGCATAGCAGTGAGTCCATGTTTAGCATTAGTGACTTGGTTTGCTTGATTCAAACAAGCTGCCATGGCTTGCTGTGAACTGCATCACGTGCAGGTGTGTACCAGGTGTGATTTGCATAATCACAGCCCGGCTGCAGCTTATTGTGTCATCTTAACCTGGGCATCATGGCTTGTTGGAGGGTTAAACGACTCTCAGATAACCCATGGACTGCTGTAGCCATCTTTATGATAGGTCGTATAGTGGCAATGTTACACGGCACAGAAATGGTATATGATGTGGTGTGTGTGTGAAAGAGCAGGGCTGGGGAACACTTGAGTGCCATCCAAAGAGTATACTAAGAGCTACCACATAACTAGCAATTTATTTTAGATTGAGGTATTACAACTAATTTCTATGTTATTGCTCTTCTTTAGTTGTGATAGTAATACATATATTTTATATTGTATTGTTGTTTTTTTGCATATTTTGTAGATTAATCCCTGAAGCTCTCTCCCGGGCATCTCCAAACCTCTTATACCTGTTCATCAGGAGCATTTTTATTATTAGTGACATTGATGTGAATGAAGGAGCTCTCTTTTGTGATTCTGTTTGTCTTGATGAACTTAAATATGGCAGACAAGTACGTGTGTGGTGTAACAATATATTTTGGATTGATCTTACTCTTTTTGCTGTTCACATTTTTATCACAAACACACTTCCCTGTAAAAAAGTTTAAATTGAGCTGAATTGCCTTAGCTGTAAGATTGATGTTTTGTTGTTGTTGTTGAAAAGATAACTTGATCAGAAAAGGCTGTTTAGGGGAGTAGTTTTATAGCATTGGAGCTATGAAGTACCTAAATTTGCTTTTAGTTTGCTCCGGCTAGAAGGTGGTGGGCAAAGTCTACATTCAGGACCATGTTTATGAAATCCAGCTGAGCAGAGGTGAGTCAGCTTCCCTTTATATTCCATGTGACTGGATGGGAAGGGGGCTGCTGACAGGCACATGGATTAGGGGGCAGGGTTACAAAGGATATAAACCAGGGGTTGAATCTAGATTGCACTCCTGCCATTGGGAATGGGGAGAACACTTTTGCTGATTCACTCCTTCTCCTGCAGTTGCTTAGGCCTTCTGAAAATCTGCTCTGGAGGGTTGGGGAATCCAACTCAGGGAATTTGGGTTCAGACTGTGGGTAGAGAGAAGAAATACTCCCTATCATAATTCTAGAATTTGAAATCATGCAATGAAGCTGAATGGTGGCAGACTCAGGAAAGATAAAAGGAAGTATTTCTTCACGGAGTGCATAGTTAAATTATGGAATTTGCTATGACAAAGTTTAGTGATGGATGCAATTTGAATGGTATTAAAAGGGGATTTGAGGATTAGGCTATCAATGATATATATATATATATATATATATATATATATTGTGGGCTATATATTACCTACAATATTGGAGGCAGTATGAGCGAGATCCATAGGTGTCTGGTTGGCCACTGTGCAAACAGAATGCTGGCCTAAATAGGTCTTTTGATCCAGCACGACTTTTCTTTCATCCTTAAGCACAAACAAATGCAAAGCACATCAGTTGTTTTAATTCAGGATTAATACAAATTAATACACTACATGCCTCAGTTGCTTTTGTCTACCCCTTTCTTGAGCATTGTATGCTAGGTGGCATTTCTTGTGTTTTAACTGTTTCCCATTCATAACACCATACCAAATCATTTCTAAGCCTTTTCTGATTGAGTTATTGGATCTGCAGAGAAACTAATGCTTTGATCCTACTAGCCTTGTTTGCTCATGTCCATTATTAATAAATGGATAGGTACAAAATGTGAGGCTTCTTGGCAGATTATAAAAGATCCTAAGAAACGTACTGTGTCATATCCCCTTCCTACTCACAACTCAAACACCTTAAATTTAGGGACCAGTATATTAACAACATAAGCAGTATTGTGGATTCTGTATTTAAATGATCTCCTATCCATGAATAAAGTTTGTAGGTTCAGACGCTAAGCTGGTACCACTGCATTTCCACGCATTAGGCGGCAGACATTATATTCACATTTTCCAAATTGAAGTTTTTGTGCATTATCAGTTTCTTATTAACCAGGTATTATAAACATTTGTCTCTTCATTTAATGAAGATTGTTATATTTGTAGGTAGACTAATCAGAAACAAATGAAAATTAGAGATTCTGTGCCATACACTGTTTCTAATACTGGAATTAATTTTGTTTTATTCCTGTGATGTGTATATAAATGTATAGATTAAAATATATCTTCCTTCTTAGGTGGCTAGAATAGCTGAATGTGGTCGAATGCTAGTGGCAGTTGAACTCAGTAACTGGTTAAATGATGTACATTCTGCCCTACAGTCAGTTGTCCATTGTTTTGGTCTTATAGCCCCTCTGATCTATCACAAGATTCCTTCACGGCCTGTCATTCAGGTAAGAGGACTTCTTAAAGTATTAGGCTGTATAATGTTCAGAAAATGTAATGGCAAAAATGCAATTAATAGACAGTAAAATACTTGGAAAGCTGGCAATATGTTATTTCAAATTATTAATGATTATTAGAAATTAAGATGGTTGAAAATTGAGACTCAAATAAACAAAACTCACTCAGAACAGTGATTTCTGTCTTAACATTAAGCAAGAGGTGAAAATAGGCAAAAGTGTGGGAATTCAGTATAATTTACACCAGAGGTGGGCAACCTTTTGGGGGTTGTAGGCCCCACTGCCTCACACAAAACCCCTTGGGGGCTGGTGGTAAGTGGGGCTAGGACACTCACACTGACCCGATTTGCACAATCATTGTAATCTATTATGGCTTAAATAAGCCACAGTGGGTTGCAGTGTGTGTTGGGCACCATTGTGAATATTCAAGCTGTGGCAGGTGGTCACCATAGCTCATTATGTGATGTGAATCTGGGCAGGATGGCTTATTGCCGTGGGTAACAGGCCACCCAGAACCCATTCATACATTCTTTCATTCAACCATTCATACATTTCTCTCCCTCCCTCTTTCTCTCCCTCCCCCCCCCCCCCCCCCCCGTCTCTCACACACACGATCACTGGGCAGGAGGAGGAAGTCAAAACCTCTTTCCCTACTCCTGCCAGTGATTCTGATTAAGATGTTATCTGGAGTTTTATTTAAAAGCACCAACAAAGGGTCTAACCTTAATGTATATTTTACAATTTGAGAAATGGAATTTAAGATCTGCCTCTAGTAATATTCTGTAGATTGATAGGACCATGACATATGAAGCAGATCTGCCATGCTAGGCCCTTATTTCCAACATTTAAATCTTGTAGTAGTAAACATCTTTCTAAGCCGAGCAGGTGTCAACTATGAAGAGAAAATGATTTATATTTTCCTGGACTGAAAAACGTAACAAAGATAATTGAATAGACCTTTAAGCCCTTGACCTTACCAGTTTTCCTCTGCTATATCTATGCCTAGAACTGTGGTGGTAAGCCAGTGTGGTGTAGTGGCTAAAGTGTTGGACTGGGAGTCAGGAGATCCAGGTTCTAGTCCCCACTTGGCCATAGAAACCCACTGGGTGACTTTGGGTCAGTCACAGACTCTCAGCCCAACCTATCTCACAGGGTTGTTCTTGTGAGGATAAAATGGAGAGGAGGATTATTATGCTGTCTTGGGTTCCTTGGAGGAAAAAAGGCCAAATAATAACAACAACAACAACAACAACAAACTGTTTCCCAGCATATCTTAAATTTATGCATTTTGCACTGAGAGTACATTATATCATTCTTTGCCAAAGGCCCTTTCGATACTTCACTTCAACTTAATAGCTCCTAATCTGTTACATTTCTTAATGAATAAGGGGAACCCAATTTATCCAAAAGAAAATTCCTGTTTTGGAAATATTGAAACCAAGGAGGGTTTCAACTAGCAATTTTTCTCTAATCTGTCAGCCTCAAGATTAATGTTTATGATTGTGTCGAGCCTAGAGAATGGGAGATAAAGATTTGATAAGGTGAGAACCAGCGTAGTGTAAAGTTTGGAGTGTTGGAGTGGAACTTGGGGAACCAGGTTTCAGTCCCCACTTGGCCATGAAACCTCACAGGGTTGTTGTGAGGACAAAAATGGAGAGGAGGTGGACCAAGTAAGCCACCTTAGGTTCCTTTCAAGAGGAAAAAAGGCAAAATATAAATTTTGTAGTTGTAATACTACTCCTGTTACTATTACTACTAATTCCTTTTTCCTGTACATAGTTGAGTATGCAAGATTTTAAGTAACACAGAACAGATAGATCATCAGGCAGACGGGAATAGATGGCCATCTATTTAGACAGTAGAGTTATCTAAGGTGCAATCCTATGCATGTTTAGACAAAAAAAAAAGACTTGTTTTGTCTAAAAGTACATAGGATTGCAGCCATACTAGTCCTTACTAGAGACATTTGAAGAAATTAGTTGCTAATTATGCAGTCATATATCTTTCAGACTTGGAAACATAGGAGATAATGAATTATAATAGTACAGATTAGGTAATGCTGGAAATTTATTGCTAATAGTAAACTGCAATAGTTTTAAATTTTACATTCAGATTAAAAATTTTATGTTTACATGTATTTTTACACACCATTCATGCAGTATTCTGCATCCGTGATGCCGAATATCAATCCTTCTATTTTCAGATCATTATTAAGTGTCTCACTGTTCTTCAAGAAATCCCAAATATTACATTGCAAAGAAGATCAACAGCATGCTATGAGAGTATACAGCACATGATAGCCTGTTCTTGTTTTTTCACAGCAAAGGTATTTATAGTAATGTAAATGGTTAACTAGCAAAGGCTTCCCAAGAAAGGGATGAGGAAGAGGAGGGCCTGAGGTTCTGTGGTGTGGTTGCACAGTGCAACCGGCATCAGAACGGGAAGCAAAAAGGGGAGTGGTCATAGTAGGACCTGGAAAAAGATAGACAAAGAAAGAGGCAGAGAAATATTACCAATCACTCCTATGTTCTGTCTGGATACTGGAGAAGAGGGGATATTGACCATGATTCAAGAAGAAGAAGAAGAAGAAGGAGGCGGCGGCGGCTATGAGAGGTATCAGAATGGGGGGAAAGTCTCCCAAGGAAAAAGAGCATGAAGACTCCAAGGGAAAAAAAAAACTCATGGAAGGGCAACATGGAGAGGAATGTTTTATTTGCAATGGGATGGTCCTAGATAGACCATGTACAGGTAAATAAATCACTTAGCAAAAAGAACTATCAAGTTCTTCTTTGTGGTCTCTGTGCATTCCCACATATGGGCTCTGCGCCTGTGCGGAGCCTCGCTGTGGGAACTTTCTAAAGCTATCGGAATGGAAAAATAGGCGGGAACCCCCCCCCCCAATCCTGTGTGCATGCTCCTGAGCGCTCCTGCCTATTACCTCAGTTCTTTTTCAACCGCCATTGTGTGAGTTTCGCTGGGAACACGCTCGTAGTATTTGAGAAAGAATTGTATTGTAAATATATACATAGTCTCTTATTCGGTCTTTTCTCTCTTACTATCGTTCTTCTTACTTTTTTAATGTAAATAGTTTTTTGTTTTCGAAACAGCGATCAGTTAAGATCGCAACCTCGTCAGACATGTATGGCCTCAATAGGTCTTTTTCGTTGCTGTATTAAGTGTGCGGGGAAATTCCCTTACACAGATGGACGTTCACTTTGCCTCCTGTGCTTGGGTGAATAACATATTGTTGAAACTTGCCTATATTGTCAAAAATTCACCAGACAAGCCAGGTGTAATAGAGCAGATCACCTTTGGGCGGAGCTCTGGAAAAAGGCACTACAAGCCATGGATAAATCTGGTCAAATGGCTCAAATACAACAGCCAGAAAGACCCCAACAATTGCCTGAACAGCATATGGAACAAAGCACTCAAGATGAAGCTTCCATACCGGCTAAAGCTCCATCAAACTTAACGTCTCTGGTTAAGATTACAAAGTTTCTAAGAAATCTAAACCAAAATCAACAAATGAGCTTCAAAAGATAATAAAGAAGAAAACTAAGGCATCTGTGGTTTGTAAGAACTCCCCTGAACCTACAGCCACTCTATTGATACCGATACTGCTGCCACTTCTAAACTCTCCAATAAGAGTAGTTCCGGCCCCAGTACCGACAGAACAAATATCTACACCTTCTATTTCTGAAGGAGAGATATGGAACCAATCTTCTCCACTGAATCAAAGAGAAAATACAATTTTTGCATATCTGCTGCTACCGGAGTGTCACAGGGAGGAGACCAGATACCGGGAGAGATCTCCAGCTTCGAGCTGCTACTCTTATTATGAAAAGTACCGAGCGGATCAGTACCAATATCACTCATGTGGCAGAGAGCGCTCTAGATCTCCCGACTCCAACTGGGAAAGATGATCGCATTGCTCACCACTTCGTCAAAGATACAGGAAGGATTGGAGATCACCTTCCTATGAAAGCTATGATACCAAAAGATGCTACAACACCGAAAGACAAAGGTATCGACACGAATCTATGAGGGATTCATATCGACCATTGGTGTCGAGACAGCCAGTTGCTACAGAAACTACTGCAGGATGTAACATACAGTTACCCACACCAACTCCTGTGGCTGCAACCTCACCAGCACCTACGACTGCAACAGAATCACAGCCTAGACCAACAGTTACCCAATAAGAGATAGCAGTTGTGACTTTAAATCTTGAGTCCCTGTCGCACTCGGATAGAGAAGATTATCCTTCCGATTCTGCATCCATATCTTCAGTGGCACCGTCGATACCATCACCCAATACCAGAGTAGGGACCTCTGAGAGTGCTTCACCATCTGAGGATATGGGACATTTTTCAGAACAGGTTGGGAGAATGGCTCATTCCCTTGGGCTTGAGACTCAGCATCCAATACAAGCAGTAAGGGATCCTATATTCACTCCTGTTGTAATAGAGACTACAGCTCCTTTTTCCATTCTGTATTTTCCAACTTTATTGAACACAGTTCAGCAATCCTGGAAATCTCCTGCGTCTATGCTTCCGACCTCAAAACGGCTAGAAGGCATGTATCGGGTTCAGGAAAAGGATGTTAATTTCCTTTTCTCTCATTCAGTACCTAATTCAATTATTGTAGAATCTTTGCAAGGCCGGCCTCAAAAATCTCACACTACCCCACCGATAAAGAAGGCAGAAGACTTGACTTTATGGGGAGACGTTTCTATTCTTCATCCACATTAGGTTTAAAGGTGGCTAATTACCAAGCGGCTATGGCGAGATACCAACTTTTCCTTTGGGAGAAGATGGATTCTCTTTGTAAATATCTCCCAGATGACCAAAGGGAACGGGCTAGGGTTTTTCAGGCAGAAGCTGCGAAGCTTTTGTGCCAGCAAATTTATACTTCGCATCACCAAACTGATTGCAGTGCTAAAGTTATGGTTGGAGCCATAGCACTCAGACGGCATGCTTGGCTTTGGTCAGCTGGACTGTCACAAGAAGCTAGATCGCGTATTGAGGACCTGCTGTTTGACGGAACAGGACTTTTCAATGCCACTACAGATGAATCTATGGAAAGTGTACAAAAAACAAAGCTCACTGCTTGTAAGATGGGGATTGGTCATCAATAACAACACCCATCATACAGATATAAACAAAAAAAGTGGTACCAACAACCATTTCAAAATCGATCACTACAAGATTGAACATCAAAACCACAACAACCATCTACAGATTGGCGTAAACAATTTTCTTCTTTTCGTCCGCTGCCTCAAAGACCAAACGGACCCACCAACCAAACATCATCTTTGACTGCACAAAATCAACCCACTTCAAGGACCCCTTTTTTGCACATCGACTCCGACCTTTTCTTTCCAGATGGGAAGAAATAACTACAGACAAATGGGTTCTTTCAATAATCAGCCGAGGTTACAGAAAATAATTTGATGTCCTTCCTCCCTTTTTGGGGATAAAATACACCAATCCATCAGAACTCATGTTGATAGAAACATCCTTACTCCTCGAAAAGGGAGCTATAGTACGGGTTCTCCAAAACATTCAAGACGGACATTACTCAAGGTACTTCACTGTCCCCAAAGGGGATGGAGGATGTCGACCTATTCTGGACCTTCGGAATGTAAATTTCTTCATTACACTGAAAAGATTTCAAATGACCACCCTTATTGGGATTCTTCCTCTTCTAAGGAAAGGTGACTGGATGGTGACAATAGACTTGAAAGACGCTTATTTCCATGTTGCGATCGAGGAATCTTATCAAAGGTTTCTAAGATTTGCAATAGGAAACGATATCTATCAATTTCAGATACTTCCCTTCGGTCTCTCAACAGCCCCACACGTTTTCACAAAATGCATGGCAGTAATTTGTGCCATGCATTTTTGTGCTCGTCTACAAGGTGTCCAGATATATCCATATCTAGACGACTGGCTGCTTGTGTCAGTGTCAAAGCAGGGATTGGAAAGCAACCTAGACTACACACTTCATCTGATAACTTCATTGGGTGTAAACATCAATATGGAGAAATCTCTCCTCACACTAACCCAAAGCATCAAGTTCATTGGGGCACTATTGGATTCGTGGAGTGCCAGGGCATATCTACCAGAGTACAGAATGCTTACCCTGGTTATGCTAGCAAGGGCGGTTAATATCAAATGCAAAGTACGCACGATCACTATTCAGCGTCTACTGGGCCTCATGGCCTCCACTATTGCAGTAGTGCAGTGGGCTCGCCTCCGAATGCGACCATTACAACTCTGGTTCCTGCACAATTTCAGTCTTATGTGGTACGCACATCGAACACGGTTATGTGTACCAAAGGACATAAAACGCTCTTTAATTTGGTGGATGGTCAAGCAGAACCTCTGCAACGGCACACTGTTAATTCCACCATGGCCTACCACCACAGTGACGACAGATGCTTCACTAATGAGATGAGGAGCTCATTGTGGAAATCTTCAAACCCAAGGCTCATGGTCAGCAACAGAAAAAAGACATCACATCAATTTTTTAGAGATGTCAGCAGTAATTAAGTCTTTAAAGGCATTCGAAAAAGTACTCAAGAACCAGTTCATGTCGTCTCAGACCACACTATGGTGGTCACTTACTTGAACAAACAAGGAGGGACCCGATCCCGATGGCTGAATCATGTCACCCTGCAGCTCTTCGAATGGTGTATTGAAAGAAAAATTATAATAGCAACACATATTGCTGGGACAGAGAATATACTAGCAGACAGACTGAGTTGTGTCCGCACAGACAACCACAAATGGTACATACACCACGAAATACTGAAGCACTTGTTCACCCTATGGGGGACACCATTAATAGATCCTTTTGCGTCACAGGAGAACAAAGCCTGTCAAATGTTTTGCTGGTTCGGTACTGGCAGAGACTTCCTAGGGGATGTGTTTGTCAGAGAATGGACGGGAATCTTTTCTTACATGTTCCCTCCTTTCCCTCTACTCAACAAAGTTGTGGCAAAACTCATAACAGAGGATGGCAACTGTATACTGATCATGCTGTGGTGGCAAGGCAACAGTGGTTTGCCCCACTTCGAGTAGGAAACAGCAATTACATCTGTCTACCGAATCAATCAGATCTGATCTCTTGGGATTGAGGACAAATAAAACATCCAGATCTGATCACCTTATGCTTACGACGTGGAGAATAATGCCTCGGACATAATATCACAACTCTCTCCAAGAGTACAATCCATATTACTGGCAGCTAAGAAGCCTGCAACGGGATTGTCATACCGAAGGAAATGGACTACGTTCTCTGAATTTGTTATATCACAGGGAAATCAGCCACTAACTTGCCCACTGTCGTTAATCCTTAAGTTTCTAACTTCACTGTTTGAAAAGGGTTTAAAACTATCTTCTATAAAAGTTTATTTAGCTGCAATTTCTGACAAACACGTTTGGTTTGAAGGATGTTCAATTTTTTCACATCCGCTTGTTCGTTCTTTTCTAAAGGGAATTAATCATTTAGCTCCTCCTACACGCTCCCCAATATTGGGGTGGAGTTTATCCGTAGTTCTAAATTCTTTAACTTCAAAGCCTTTTGAACCGATGGCATCTGTGGACTTACGCCTCCTTTCTTGGAAGGTGGCATTTCTCATAGCACTTACTTCCACACGCAGAGCTGGCGAATTATGCGCTTTAAGGATTGATGCCCCTTATACAATTTTTCACAGAGAAAAAGTAGTGTTAAGACCAGACATTGCTTTTCTTCCCAAGGTTTCTCAAATTTCCATGTGAATCAGGCCATTAATCTGCCTGCATTTTTTCCTTCACCGACATCGCCTCTTGAGAGAGGACATTACACTCTTTAGATGTTAGAAGGGCACTAGCTTTTTATCAAGCACGAACACAGTTGTTTAGACTATCTCCTAGTTTAGACTACTGTTCATCTGTTATGGAGGGAAGAAGAAAGGATACCCCCTGTCATCTCAAAGACTAGCAAAACGGGTTGTATAAACAATTTTATTAGCGTATAAGATTACAAAGTTACAACCATCAATGCCAGTACGTGCTCATTCTATAAGAGGTGTAACATCATCTATTGCTTTTGAAAGAGGTATTCCACTACCAGACCTCTGTAAAGCTGCAACTTGGTCGCAACCGTCAATTTTTATAAGACACTATAAACTTGACATCAGAGCTAGAGAGGACTACACTTTTGGCAGGGCGGTCCAGCCTTCACTCCTTCAATGAACATCGACCCTCCTCTGGTAAGTCAGCTTGCTACTCGCCCATATGTGGGAATGCACAGAGATCACGAGGAAGAAGGACAGGTTTCTTACCTGTAACTGTGGTTCTTCAAGTGGTCATCTGTGCATTCACACAACCCACCCACCATCCCCGCTTTGGTGTTATTCGTTTTATTCCATAACGAAGTGTCTACGCCTTCAGTTCCGAGATTGCCTCACAATGGCGGTCTCAGGGAATTGAGGTAATAGGCGGTAGTGCTCAGGAGCATGCGCACAGGATGGTGGGGGAGAGGTTCCAGCCTATTTTTTTGTTCTGATAGCTTTGGAAAGTTCCTGAGGCAAGGCTCTGCACAGGTGCAGAGCCCATATGTGTGAATGCACAGATGACCACTCGAAGAACCACAGTTACAGGTAAGCAACCTGTCCATGTACAGAGTAGTGCAAATTACTTCTTCCAGGTGCCCTGAAAGATCATCTTTCTGATGGCCAATTCATAGGTGGTGTACTGAGGATGTTTAATTTAGAACTCATCTGAGCTTTTGGCATTTCATGATCTCTGGAAATTACATAATAGATGAATAGGTGGTATTGGTTAGTTTGTTCTCCATGATAACAGGGGAATTTTAGTGACAAAATTAGTCATTTGTCCTAAGCAGCTAGATCTTTTTGGCTTTGTTCAGACAAAATGTAACCTTTCATACTAAGGCACTCATGAGGGGACACATAAAATGGCAGTGGAGTTTTTCTGTCTAGTAACAAACTGTATATTAGACTTTCAGTTTTAATGCTGACAATGCTTTCCACATTCTGAACTGCTTCTGCAAGACTTAGAGAGCTGTTTAAATTTGCAGGAATGAACTGGAGTGCTAGCATGAACATGGCATTTGTAACAGGAGCAGAAGCCTTTGCTACAAGTTGCCAACAAGGTCCTTAACAAGACAGGCTGTGCTTCCTACAAGCAATTTTGTAATTTCTCCCAGTGCCCAGAAATCAAGTGCTTATGGCTATCATGGATGTTTTGTTAGTTTGTTGAAGCAATTTATTGTGCCAACAGTTTCAGTAGCCTAGATTAGAGCATATTCAGATACCGTCAGATGCTTTTGATAAAATTGGCTATAATAAAACAACAACATACTGCAATACGTTTCATAGGCTTGGATCTGAAGATGTGTGATACTTCTTTTATTTATGCAAGGAGTCTTTTCCAATTCCTTCTTCCAGCAGTAGCTATGCTGGCCAGTACCCCTGAACGCACCCCCAAAAGGATAGGGGACCTCTGGGGCAGAACCCCAATTGCAGTCCAATCGTGCATGCATACAGAAGTGTGGTATACACACAAAGAAGCTTACTTGGGTTTAAGGCTTACTTTATAGTTGGCACAGGATTCTGTTATTTCTATAGAAGAACTTGTGAATATTATATGAAAATACATAATATATATTCAATAGGTATTACGCTCATGGAAAGAATATGAATTAGCAATAGTTATTATTAACTATGGGAAAAAGTTGTTGGATTCCTCACAAACAGCATCTCAAATGGCTGTAGCTGGAGAAGCAATGGATGAAGTACAAAATGAAGAGGTAACTGCTCTAGTTTTCCAATTCCTCTTTTTTATAAGGATTTATGTTGTATAGTAGTACCAATACATGCTTTTGTTCAGAAGAGATTAACTAACACAGGATTGAAAAAGTATGTATTGTGGCCTGCCATGTATTTGACCTTTCACTCTTCTAGTAAGGAGGTGTCCATGATAGGCTAAGCCCCACCCCTTTCCCCAGGCAAGGTAAGACTTTTGCCTAGTCCCTCCATCTGCATCCTCCTCTCTTTAAAGTGTTCACTGCCTTCTCCCAGGATAGAGTTTACAAATGATCTTGTCATTTGTACTGCACCTTTTTTGTTTTTATTTTGCTTTCTCTACTAAAATATTCCTTTTTCTTCAACCCTTTCTACTACCTCTGTCTTTATTACTTCACCTACCTTTAAATTCCTCTGAATTTCTCCCTCTGCTTTTGGTTGAATGCCTGATCAAAAACACAGGAGGCTACCAGTCAAGAAAAGCAGACATGTCTGAATTGTCATAATTATGGAATAAAGACCAGGTCCAGATGTCCAGCAAAGCAGCTCGGCACTCTCTGACTACCACCCCCTCAATAACTCCCTGAGGCCCTCATAGGCTGACATGTTAGCTCTGTTGGAGACGTGATGGGCATCTGAAGCTGCACTGAATCCTCTGTGGGGTGTGTGCATGCCCCCCTTCTTCCCTAGACCTGTTTTCTTGCGCCTGCGTTTTTGGAAGCTGCCTGGCTGCATGATCTGAGGAACTGTGCACAGCCAAGAGCACCAACAGAACAAATCACCTGGTCAAGTTAGGCTCAAGGGGACCCAGTCATTACAGATAGAGCAGAAGACAGCAACTTCAAATCTCTGGCCATTTCCTGGCCATTTCTGGTTCACAAGTTGAGTGCCCTGACTCAATGCTACAGGGCTTGTATGTTCCTACAGAGGCCCCTTGTTGAAATTACCAGTTGCACTGAGGTTTTCCCAGCATTTTCCAGCTTTTACCTAACCAGGGCTCCAGACAAACCAGATGACCTCATATCTAAAATATAACAAGCAGTTTTATCTGAGCTTTCTGGACAGTCAGCTCCCCTATCTCTCTCATGCCCAGCTGACTTCCTTGTCATGTTGACTCCTCCTCATCCTCCAATCAAAATGCAGTAGAAAGCATATCCATTATGGATGCCTCCTTTGCTTAGAACAGGGAGGAACCTTCACAGTGAGTATCCAATATTCTATCCTGTCTCTGTAGTCTGAGATAAGCAGAAGAACCAAACATTTTTTTCAAGCCCTGCTTGGACTGTCTTACTTAGTTGATGGAGCCTGTTCCACTTGGTAGGTCACAAGTTATGTAGGTCTGAATGAACAAAATTTAAATGATTTCAGAATGGTTATAATTTAAAGAATCACATGTTATAGTTTGTAATCGACAAATTCAATTAACTTTCATTTTCAGCAAAAAAAATTACTCTTATGTCTGTCATCATGCTCAAGAAAACAGTGAAAATAATAATCAATTATGAAAGCTAGACTATTGCAAGTGCCATACACTGAAGGATCACTTCAGTGGAGAACATTTCAACCTCCAAGACTGGGTTCACACAACACTAACCCATGATGGTTTATTTTCCAGAACAATCCATGATAGGTTTGCGTGTTGTCTGAGATGTCCCATCCCCTGCCCCCTGGTGGGTTATTTTCCCCAAATAAGCCACCCTGAGAACACAGCCTATCCACATTGCCCATAAAACGACTTATATTCAGTTTTAAAATGTGGTTTTTGAAGTCGTTTCATTACGTGGTAGGACACACTGAGCAGTACTTATGTTTCATAGTGACTGCTTCCTCCACCCTGAAAGCGTTCAGTGGTGTGACACATGGTTAATTCTTTGTCTGTTCTCGTTTAGTTTCTGTTTTGCAGGCTGTTTGACCTGCCCACTTCTGTCTCCATAACTCAAGCAGCCTGCAAAATAGAAACTAAACAAGAAGAGTCAAGGAATTAACCCTGTAATACATCAGTGAACACGGAGGAAGCAGTCACTATGAAACATAAGTACTGCTCAGTGTGTCCTACCACATAATGAAACGACTTAAAAACCATGTTTTTAAACAGAATATAAGTCATTTTAAGGGCAATGCGGGTAGGCACACAGTCTGCAGTAAGGGTTATTTTATCTATGGTGGATTAGTGTGTTTCTGTGATGACAGTGTGGTTTACAGAGATCGCCTATCAAGCTGCTTGGCAAGAACAGCAAGAACGCTGCTGCCGCTCTGCTCCTCTCAAGTGATCTGTATTCTCATTGCAAAGGAAGCTGGAGCACCTGCCCGGATGGGCAGGCGGAGCAAGGGGTGTGTGTGAAATAAACTATTCTGTGTAGCTTGTTTGCTTGATCATCTGACAGGAGCACAGGAAGTTGTTTGCATAACCACTTACCCAGCATAGTTGCCAATGACCATGGGTTAGCGTGACGTGTGAACCCAGTCGAAGAGTTTCTTGTTGTCCTGAAAGTGGCTGCTTTTGAACAAAATAAATTTCAAAGAGAGTCTTCAGAGTGAAGCACCTGAATTATTACTTATCAAGTTGTTTCATTCTCTCACCTCAGGCTTGAATAATAATAAGTTTTCTATCCATTACAGGTGTTAATTAACTTAGCAGTGCAAGGATGCTTGTGTTATCATTTATGATTTAACCATAATTGTTACAATTTTTGTGTGTTTTAGATCCCTCTGATTTCAGTGTTTACATTTCCCCCCCCCCCCCATTTTTATCTTCCAACCAAGGATAAGTGTATGCCCATAATACATTTGTTGTTTTTAAGGTGGTTATAGACAATTCGGTTATTTTTTTCAGTCAACCTGTAACCAAAGCAGTTTCAGTAGCTTGTTATCTAGAAACAGTATTTTCTAGTACTTTGAAATTAGATGTAAATGAAATGTCATTTTACTTTTTAATACAGAAATATTAGCCATTTGGTTATTTTACAATTGATGTGGTATCTGTAGTTTGTCTTTATGATTCAGCTTAGTAATGTACTATATAAATGGATAATAGTAATAATAATAACAACAACAACAACACAACTTATTAACTGATTATTATAGATTCCTTCCAAAAGGCTGAAGGCACAAATAGCTGCAGCTGAAAAAGTAAATGAAAACTTAGAAGCCCTGGAAACGAACCTGCTCAAACTGACAAAGCCAGGTAGATTTCAATGAGTATTTTTAAATCTGACACCATTTCTATTAAAGTCATTACATGCCCTAAACACATTAAATCTACAAACAGGTGCCCCTGGCACACAACCGCTGTAAAAATAACTATATATCACCAAGTAAGCAACATAGAATTATGCTCTCTATGTAAATTGGAACTGTAATGTATGCTGTGATATACACATACAATGAGCAATGAGATCTATTACAATAGTAAATTATTTTATCACATACATGACTGTTGAATAAATTCCCTGGGTGTACAAACGCCAATATAGCACATTCAAAATCACCTGCTGTTATTACACCAATTAAACCAACAATCACCAAATCATTAAATGCTAACAAATTAACCACTTGTGTGTAAAACAAGGGTAAATTGGTATGTTCCAATGGGGTTAACACTCCTAGTATAACAAATGCATCTATTCTGTTATCACACTTGTGTGTAAAACAAGGATAAATCAGTATGTCCCAATGGGGTTAATACTGCTAATATAACACATGCATCTATTCTATTATCACACAACAGGAATCTGGATAAATATTCCCATTTCGAGAGATCCTCTTCATCAGGTGTTGTATTGCATAACCTTCTGAAAAGGAACAAACAGGGGCTTAACAATGCCCAACAAAGATTGTTGTGAAACAGGACTCAGTTAATTTTTCAAAAAGATAAATTACTGTATACAAAACTGACCGCCATATGTACGCAAACGAGGATTCATTAGAGGAAAACCAATCTCTTATTTATAATTAGGGCTTGACCCTTCATCTGCTAGATTGCAATCTGTGTAATACAAAAGTAAACCCTAGATTAACCATCAGCATATCAACACAATTAGCTGCTGCTGCAGCGGGTAAACAGTGAAAACCTGCCTGCTCCAACCTTTATTTTTCCCTTGTTTTGAAATAGCAGCTTCACTTTTGGCGACAGCCCAAATTTCTCATGTGTATTTGCTGCAGCTGTCTAAATAGTGTATTAAGGGGTGGAGCCAGTTGGGACCTGACGCAACAACTTGCACCAGAAGCCTGGCTGAGAGAATCATATTCAATACCATAGCTATTGGCCTATGTTATCTCTCAGGGTTTCAAACTGTCCCCCATGCTATTTACCATATATACGGAACCACTGGGAGAAATCACCTGAGGTTTTGGGGTTTGGTGCCACCAGTATGCTATCTCTTCTTTCCATCTAAATCCAAGGAAACTATTCTAGTTCTAATTCCAGGTGTGATGTTGGCAATCGAAAGAATGAAAGCAAATAAATTAAAAGCTAATCTCCTTTAATAAGTGCTTCTGGTCGGTCAAAAGGCAGATCAGGGAATAGGGATCAGTCTGTCTTGGATAGGTTTATACTCCCCTTGAAGACTAAGGTTGGCAGTTTGGGCATATTCCTGGATTCAGCCCTGAAGTGTGCAAAGATACTCCTACTGCATCCATTCCTGGAGAGGTCAGATCTTGCCATTGTAATACACACTTTGGTTACATCCCCTTGGACTACTATATGTGGGGCTGCCTTTGAAAAGTATTTGTAAATGTCGGCTGGTCCAGAATACTGCAGTCAGACAACTGACCAGCACCAGTTATAGGGAGAATGGGACTCCCTTGTTACAACAGCATCACTGACTACCTGTCTGTTTTTGGGTACAGTTCAAAGTGCTAGTTATGAAGCTCTGCACAGCTTGGGAGCAGGCTGTTTGAAAGGCCACGTTCTCCCATATGAGCCTGTCTGAGTTTTAGGATCTTCAGAAGAAGCCCTTCCTGTTGTCCTACCACCGTCTGCAGCACATTTGGTGGGAATGTGAGGGCAGCATCTTCTTGGTACCTGCCCCCAGGCTCTGGAACTCCCTGCCAAGGGGGGCAGGCAGGCTGTCTCTGTTTTTCTTATTCTTCTGCTTGACAGGCAAAGATGTTTTCATTAAGACACAGTTTTGGCTTTTAAGTTGTTTGCTAAAGTGGTAGGTGCTGAAAAATCCTTTTTTATTGATATGTGTTAAACTGATTTCTCTAACTCATATTTTAGTGTTTTTAGTTGCTTGAGCGCTATTTGTAGTGAAAAGGTGGGATATACATATAATTATTAATTAAAATAATTAACTCTCATTGCAGTTAGTGGCACTTAAAAGTGCTTAATTTTTGCTGAATTGTGCCCAATGTATATAACTCTTCATCTTTGCTCTTCTGTCATGCTGGATTTTGTTTCATCTTGTCTACCTAGGACAGGACCTTACAGGAGAAGAAGATAGTTTGTTGTTGTATCCCATAGTTTCAAATTGGCCAACAAAATCTGCATATAGGGAAGGTAACAATTTTTAATACATACTGTTAGCATATTGATTTTATTTTTCATTCAATATTTGCATTGACATATTGAAAAAGTAATTAAAAAGCAAGTCTAATTAGGACATGGTACCAATTTCACAAAGCTTTCTAAATAAAATCCAAAAAGCAATGTGCAAAGAGAACTATGACTGTAGTCTCTCATTGGACCATGTCTGGTAACTGTAATCTTGTATCCATACATATATTTGATTGAACCCAATAGGACTCGAATGTTTATAACTGATGGCAAGATTATATTTTGTTAGTCTGACATAGTTTAGTATAGTACTTATATTTCTGATAAAATTAGGACAGCTGGTTTTAAATTAACAATTTCAAGCTTTTGTATATGGAAACTATGTAGCTTTGTGCTTTGCCAAAATCTGTTTCACTCTACCCATAAAGAGTATTTTGAATGAGATCCATGAAGTCTTTCATTTTGTGCTGTGCCCCAATCCAGTGAACAGGCTGCCTTTCAGATTCTTACTAGCTCCTAGCTTTTTGTATCACATTCTTGGATTTTTTCCTAACATAATATAATTGAGATTGCTTTGTGGATTCCTTTAAGAAAAAGTAATAGTAAAATGCTGAATCAATGCTGAATATAAGATGATGTGGAATAACTACAATTATTTTATATTTGCATAGTGTTGAAATTCAAGAAGAGCCCCCGTTTTCTTGAATATTTTGTAAAACTTATATACAAAACAATAAGTGAAGAGAAATTTGCACGAATAGCAGAATGGGCTGATGAAATACAAGACTATCTTAAAAAGTAGGTGGGATTTTTTTTAAAGAGCAAATAAGTAATTATTCCTTTTGACATTTCACGGTAAATATTCTATAGGTCTTATAGGGCATGCAAATGTAGAAGTTATAGATGTAGTGAACTATTAGCCAAAACATATTTATATATTAGTGGGGTTGCTCAATTATATTTTGTCCATAATTTGCAATTAGCAATTTGTAAGCATTAGTATTTGACCCACGACACCAAATTGGGGGGGGGGGGGGGAATCAAACTTCAGTAAATTTTCCTCTGACTCTGGTAGGCTTGTTTCTCTTATATCTCATCCTGTGTCACCCTGTCCCATCTTTTCAATCATGAAACCAGATTAGAATAAGTAAGTTCTAGGAACCAAGGCCTAATCCTTTGAAATACAGAACGTTCACAGTTTTTATTGAAGTTGGATGCCATTTAATAATGCCCATTTACTTTGTGGAAATGCACTTAAAGTATATGGATGGTTTGGAAGTTAATAGTAAGTGGCTCCCTTCACAGAACGTCAAAATTGCTGTTACTTTCTGAAACACACTTACGTATAATTTTCATTGTTCTTAATAACCAGGCGGAATAGATTCCTTCTTGGAATCAAGCGAACTTCAAAAAAAAGAGGGAAAGTCCATGGATCTGCAGATGGAAAGACAAGTGTGACACCAGGTTTTGAAAACGTAAGTTGTATATTATTTCTTCATTTCGATTTTGGAATCTGTCAACTGCTGTGATTACAAATGCATTAATTATAGAGTAGAAGTTTGGATATGGTCTGGTGTACCATCACGTCTAATATCTACTGTCCTGAAGATTTTTAAAAATATAAAATGCAGTATCAGTGGTATCTTACTCCACATAAGATATGCTGTGTATTTGCATCTACGTCAGGACTCCTGCTGGATATGTCAAGAGGGACATGCTGCTGTTTATATTAGATGTCTTGATATATGAATATTCTGGACAGAAATACTTGGAACTGATTAATAAAATGTTGTCCCACTTTGTGTCAGACTCAGCGTTATGGGAATTGAGGGGCAAATCCAAGAGCAACTCAATAAACAGGCAAAAGATCAAACTCCCCTTTCCTGGGCATACGTGTGTGTGTGAGGGCTCTCTGGATTCAGCCTATTTGGGAAGTTTTTACTCAATTGCAGAAGCTGGGGATTGTCAGGTTGTGAAAGGTCTCAGCATCGTTCACTACTTTATGGCATATAGGATTGCTAGTCCCTTCCTTGTTGGGATCTCCTCCATAAAGGTATCTCCAAGAGGATCCCACATGATGTTATAGCAACGTTGATAGTAGAAACTCTTACAGATCCTTACCTTATTGGGATCTCCTCCCTAAAGGTCTCTCCAAGAGGATCCCACATGATGTTATAGCAACGTTGATGGTAGAAACTCTTACAGGTCCTTACCCTGTTACAGACCTTTCATTACACATGTACCATCATGTTTCATTGGTAACTGTATTGATACTCTCCCCAGAACTGATTGACTTTTCAGTAATGTCAGCACCGACTCTTCAATGCCAGCAGGTGCTTCTGATACTGTGCGACAATCAGTAGTTTCAGCATCCCCATCTACAATTCTGGCTACTTTTGTCCCAGTGCATTCTGTGGTCCTGCAACTGCCAACCATGTTGCCAGCCACGCTAACATTTGTCAGTCCTCTTTTGGCTCTGGACCCTGCTTATCCCTTTTTGTCAGTAGTGCCACAGATGGATTTTCTAGCTCCTTCAGCATGGCAGATGGTAGGAGTCCCTTGTCAGTTTCAGAGGAGTAACAGTCTGATTTGACATCTTTGTCTTCAGTTGTGCTACCTTTCTCCTCCCTAGATGTGGCAGTAGGAGCACACAGTCCCCCCTTCTCCCTTTGACAACATGAGACATTTTACCAAGCAAGTTCTCATTATTGCTCATTCTCTGGGGTTGTAAATCCATGGACCAGTGGTGCCTCTAAAGGACCCAGTTTTTGAGGTAGTGCAATCTGAAGCCTTCTCCACTGTGGTGATCACAAATGTTATCTGCCCTTTTACAGGCTACACAACAATCTTAAAAAACTTCCTCCTTGGTGCCACCCACCTTAGAGTTCCTTGAAAGATTCCGTATCGTCCCACACTGCAGGTGAGCAACTTGTGACCCTCCAGTTGCTTTGGCCTACAACTCCTATCAGCCCTTGCCAGAACATCTGGAGGAGTCGCAAGTTATCCACTGCTGCTCTAGGTACATTCCAAGTTTCCTTTCAATGAAGATGAGCCATCTACTGACCCATGATTAGAGTATGCAAGCACAAACTGAGGGATCTCAAGGCTAAAGGGAGAGTAGATTTTCATAAAAGAAGTATGTAATAATATACTTACCTAAAAAGTAACTTGCTGTCACTGAATCTAATTGCAAATCTATAAATTCAATTACTTGTTAATATTATTGCCTAGCAAAAAAAATTATCTTGCTCTATCATATTGTTTTGTTCATATCTACTTTGTTTATATTGAAAAATGTGTTCTATAGTTCACGCTTGAAGCAGAGAAGGATTACAAATCCTTATTTAGAATACAAATTATGCAAGAAACCAGATTATGGCACAGCAGATTGTACTGCTTTATTTATTTATTTATTTATTACATTTCTATACCATCCAATAGCCAAAGTTCTGTGGGTGGTTAACAACAATTAAAAATATAAAATATAACTCTATAAAACATAATATAAAAGTTTAAAAGTTTAAAACTACAGAATAAAATAATAATAAAAAAACCTAATAAGCCTAGCAGTTAACGGGTTTAAAACAACAGAAACGGAAGTCTTGGAGACAGGTGTCTCAACTATGTAAACTTGAGGGAAACTTGTATATAGATATGGTATGTTAAGAGTGCATATGTTCATGTATCTGTGCACACACAGTTGAATACTCCTGTCCCAAGCCACTTGGGGAACATCCCAAGTGAAGAACTTCATTGGTTTGAAATCATAAAAGTAGTTTCTTGGGGTTAGCTCCTCATCTTTTCTTGACAACCATGTATCCAGGTAAAATGCAAATATTTTCATTATAATAAATTTGTTTAAAAAATAATTCATAATACTCTGCTATCTACTGGGACTGAATTCTGGCATACATTAGATACAGATCTGTAGGTTCGTGTCTGTAGTGCACCAAAATTATGGTATCTGAGTAATACTATTTTTATCCAGAGAACAGAGTCACCAATGCCCAGGAAGATATCTAAGAAAAGAGAGCATTCTAAACATCCTGTTAAATACCAGTGCAGGCACAAAGCTTTTGATGCACAAAGGTAACTCAGCTCTTTTATGTTATATAATTTATTACAAAAAAATTAATTGGATTTCAATTTTGGCTGTATTTCTGAATTTCTGGCATATTTCATTTAAGAGATTAGAAATGGATGTTTTGATGACATTTGTTTTCTTTAAGATTTGTGAGTGATTGGTGAGCTCCCCAAAGCTTGAACTGGGTTGGCTTGAACTATTTTCCCTTCAAATCAAGAAATCAAAATTATTTGAGCAATCCAAACTGTTTTGACCCTGTCTTACCCCTGATTGCCTCCCGTCCTTGTGTACAGGAGGTGTCCAGTCCCTATCACCCTCCCAGGTCATTCTGCAGCATAGATCTGGGAAATGGAGTTTGCTCAAGGTGAAGACTCAATTTGGTTCTTTTTATAATCTCAGAACTTTCTCCCTCCTACAGCTACACTCCATTGGGATGATGAAAAAAACCTAACTTATTTCAGATAGCATAGTTCTTGTATTCCAAAATATTATTCTTCTGGTTTTGTTTAGGAAAGAAAAAGAAGAATCACGAAAAATGGCTTTTCAGATGCTGATACAAAGGCTGACTATACTTTCTAACATCTACATAAAACGAAGAAGGTTCCGCCGAATATACATCGAAGAGATACCATGGAGATCACAGCTTAACATTTTCCTGGCAGTTGTTCATTACAGTTTGTTTAAAAAACGGATAGAAGAGCTCTATAATATTGAAATTAATTCTTTGCAAAATCTAGACAGGTAAAATTTGATGAATGTAATTATTAGTACCTAATGGCACAATCTACCAGTGCCATCGCAGCCTCTTGCACATCCTTCAGAAATGTCCTGCTTTTTTCATCATCCTTTGTTTTCACAAGATAACTGCTGGTATATACTCAGTTCAGAAGACTGTTCGTGCAACTCTTGTTAAGGTGTCTTAACAAGCCAATATAGTTGGTTTCATTTGTCTATTACTCAAGATGTGCAGAAGAAATTAAACTTGCTTATCTATTAAATGAGTTGTCTTCTTTTGGTACGGTGTGGTAATATATCACTCCTCCTTCTGCTTACATGCAATTATTGTGAACTAAATAAGCTCGGAAAGGAACAAAATTAATGACAGGTACCTCAGTTCATCAGAATTCATATTCAAAAAGACTTACTAGGCAGGTCAGTCTTCTTCATGTACCTATTTTGGTGCACTAGCCAGGGTAATATGAAATAATTCCACTTCTTGTTCAGCAACTTCCTCCTTTTGATTTTCTCCACACAGTTTTCCCCAGCTGGTAGTTAAGGTTCTATTCTTATTTATTAATCATATTTGTATCCTGCCCTATCTCCAAGGAGCTCAGGATAACATACCTGGTGTTACTCAGTTTATTCTCTACTTAATATCGTGCCCTATCAGTTTTTAAGGATTTCCTAGTGTGATTTAAAAAGAAAATAAATAATGTACACATTAAAACCATACTAGAATGGAAGCATTTGGATTGTGGCTCTCATGATCTAGAGAATTTGGATATCTCCGGATAGTTTGATATATGAACTTTTCCTCATTGGTTCTAATCTGCAACTATATATACTTTAAATTATATTATTTGTTTTATTTAATTTCTATACTGCCTTTCTCCATAATTGGTGTATTAGAAAATAAAATGAATACACATCCTCAAAACAGTATAAATCACAGCCCTTTTTGAAGATGTGACCAATATCAACTTTGATGGTAATTGCATATAAAGCAGGGCTACACTAGAAGATCGAAGTTGGTGGGAAGGCTAATATGGAAGCAGGAATTCACAGAAACATGCAGGATGTAAGCTGTTTAGTGTTTAAAATATCAAAATAAGAATGAAGAATTTGCAGAATAATGATGTTGTAATATTGACAATTTCTATGTATTTAGTATCTCCTGCTCACTGCCTGTTTTGTTCTGCAGTTATGAGGAACTGGACCCTGAAATATTCTCATTAAACAATTCAGGCACAATTGTGATGACAGCAACAATGGAAGAGCAAATGAAGACTTTTAACCCTCCATTTACCCAATCAGGAAAAATCAGAAGAAAAACTGGTAATAGATATAAATAGACAATAAACAAAGTATTTGTATTTTGTTTTATTTAATTTCTTATTCTATTGCATCCCAAAAGCTTAGTACAAGTAACAATAGCAATTAGCTGTCACCGTAGATTTGGTCAGAATTTTCACTTCCTTTGAAATGATTTTAAATTGTCTTTTTATTCGGGTTGGCTGTTGATGGCTAGGACTGAGCCAGTGCTCAGTTCTAATGGCTAAAAACTAGTGATTTAGCATTTAATGTTACTGAGGGATTCACATGATTCTGGGATTGAAATGAAATATGGGTTTGTGGTATGTGAGCAGAGTGAACTGTGTTCTGCCTTGCCATGCACTCAAGTCCGGATTTGTCAATATGTAGAGGCGTTCTACTATCCTACTTTTGATCAACACAGCAGACCGACTGAGTATACTGAAAATAATTTGGATTTGGTAAGGGTGGAGTACCAGTATAACTAGTTTAGCATGAATTCAAGCCATATCCTCAGGGAGCATTTCCACTGTGTTTATTTTGTCCATCCTCAGCCAAAGCCTTATCTGTCCTGTTTACCATGTCTTTCACTAAAGCCTGAGCTTAACTCTGCATCCATTCTGTCCTGACGCCCTGTAGTTTGAGCTGTAGTTTGTGTACCACAGCTGTCTAAGAGTCCTTTATTTCAGATATGCCTGGTGTTTCTAATCATGCTTCTGTCTGTTTTCTTGAATCCACTGCTACTTTTCCTGCTTCTGGGGTTGTGATGAGTTCTGGTTGTTGATCTTGTTCTTCTGATTACTTATCTTGCAGTTCCTTATTGAAATCTAGTACAGCCCATCTGTTCCAATTATTTGTTTTTATTGTGCTTGCCTGCCTGGTTTTTAATCTGCGTCCATCCTAGTTTATGGCTCTGAATCCCAGACAAAGTCTAGAGATTCTGATGGGTCCCAGGATAGGTAACAGTATTTTTGATCCAACATGTAAGCCATACGTTTTGTAACGAAGCTTTTAATCAGAATGCGAATAGGCCAGACGGATCTTACCTGCTTTATGACAACACTCCTGATCTAAACCATGAGAAAGAGGCCCATTTTATTAAAATATCCACAGAAAGGTATCCATTACCTCCTTAAAGAGTTTTTTTCTTTGCTGAACAACTGTTACTGTTAGTTTTTTCTCAGTACTTCCACTTAAATTATATTGTTTCTGTTATCTTCTTTCTGAGATCCTTATAAATATTTGAAAATGATCTGCATATTATCTCCTTCTCCAACTCGAATATTCTTTTTCTGAAGCCTGAAACACACCCATTTCCTTTTGCCATTTCCTCTGTCTCGTCAACATCCTTCCTGGATGGTGGTGTTTCAAGCTTAAAACACAATACCCCCAAATAAAATCGTTCGTGTGCTTAATACAGCAAAACTGGGGAAAATGCTTTAAAGTTTTGACTCATTCAGTTTGTTATTCATAAAACCTCTACATCTTTTTCAGTAATTTTTACCTATCCATTTAATTACTATCCATTTAATCACATGTATTTGGTTCTTCTTTTCTCATGTGCAGTTTAAATTCAGTTTATTGTCCAGGTTGGGAGAAATAAGGCTGAGGCTAATAAAATAAAAAGGGCTTCTTGGTATTTCTTTGCCAACCTTTTAGTTTGGTTATTAAAGCAAAGTAAGATCAGTGGAATTTATTTTATTTGCTGTTCAGAAACAGTAAGCATGGTTTGGCACGAGTCAGCCTTCCTCGGTGGCTACCTTGACAAAATGATTTCCTAAGATCAGTCATAAATTCCAGAGCAAACAACATTTCAGAAAAGACAACTTATATTGATATATTATTTATTTATTGCTTGTGTGTGGTGTGTACACACTTAGTATATAGCCAATCTTGAAGTTATGTTCTGAAATAATTCATCCACTTAAAGACATTTCTCTGAAGTGTGCTATTTAAATCAGAACATGATGACTCATCCTGATAACTGGCTACTCTAAAAGAGGTGTACTAATATAATTTTTCATTTAAGTGAGCTTTCACTGTCTTATTTCTGCTTTTAACTGTATAGCATTGCAGCTGTGCCCTCATTTTCCCTTTTGAGGTTTTTTATTGCTTATTATCATGGCAAGAGGAAAATCTGACTGGTGGCTCTCAGTTACATCTCTTAGGATAGGTTAGCCCTTTGATTTGTATTTGAGGTCCACCATAGCATGTGCTGTCCTTTATCCCTCTTGCACCACTTATCTTGTCAAGTGCCAGCAGCTAGGGAATCAGAAACCCAATCCTGAAGAGCAAGAATACTGGCCAGAGCCATTCAGCCACCAGAATTGCACTGGAAAATGGTAGAATATTTCCCTGTTCCTTTAGCTTGGCTTCTAAGTCTGGTCTTTTAATAAGCTAGGAGGACTTTTAACATTCTGTAGTCTAGGAAATTCTTGCCCTGAATATTCTGCTGCCAACAGCTTACAAGCAAGTCAAGACTTCTTGCTCTTCTTTGCTCAGACATACTTGATCCTACTTCCTCTGCCTTCGACTCTGGTTCTTCCTTGCCTGCTTCTGACCCTACATTACAGAATGCTTCACC
Organism: Anniella stebbinsi; assembly: GCA_029215795.1. NCBI lineage: Eukaryota > Metazoa > Chordata > Lepidosauria > Squamata > Anniellidae > Anniella > Anniella stebbinsi. The sequence goes on along the minus strand of JARDYH010000003.1, from coordinate 43,643,882 downwards.
GGACGCTGTTTCCAGCTCAAGCCTACTTGACTACAGTAATTGTCTCACTCCTGAAACTGATGCCATGACGGATCCCACTAATCTGACCGAGCTGTCATCTTCTGTGCCCGGTTCAGGTGGGTTACATATTGGCCAGATGTCTGACAATCCTTCAGCAGGTCTGTGATCTAAGTTAGGAGGATTTCCCCACAAATGGTTTATTCACCCTCTTATTTCCAGAAGGACCATCTATGAGCTCACAGCTAACCTTTGCTGCATATTGATCAGTGCTCCATCTCTAGCCATGTTATGACTATGTTCTAAGAATAGTAGAAGTCCCATGTGGATGGGGACAAGTGATTGCAAAGTCTCTGGGCAGATGAAAAGTCAAAATCAGTGTAGTTGTTAGTAAGCAAAGGAGCATGTCAGGATATATATAAGGCAAAACAGAACAGGTGAAGACCAGCAAGATGGGGAATAGGAATAAATAAATTGGTGTTTTTTTTGGTGATGTAGTGTTCAGATAAAGAACAAAGACAGTCTTGAAGTTTACATAGAATAAAAGGGCAGGTGATTGTTTTTCCATAGTAATCTGGACGGCTCTGCATAAGATTTCCACGAGCCCCCAGTTCCTTTCTTTGAGTAGAAAAACCTCATCAGTGCTCGTAAGTATGGAGTGAAGGATATTTTCCCAGAAAAGATATTGAGTCAGGTGACCAAATCAGATTGGATAACCAAAAGTCATCTTTAGTTCACTTGAAATAATCATTGAATTATAGATTTGTCAATTGTTCAATTAAAACCAAATCCTCTATAATATTTATATGTTCTACTCTATCTTTCTTGAATATTAGGTAAAACTGCATCTGTAACTTGAATGTTAACAGATCAGCATAAGTATGGACTAGCAAGATTACGTCTCTTTATCTGTAAATATGTTTGTTCTGTTAGTAACAGATCTGGAAACTGTTATTTCTAATTCCAGTCTCTTTGAAAACTTGTTTTCAATTTAACCCAGTGATAATTTCCTTTGTTTTTAGATACAGATGCCCCCTCTGAGCACAGCACAAAGATTAATGAAAGAGACACTCCTCGACTACCTCAAGGGCATATTCCCATCAAGGAACGTGAAAGAATTCTATGTTCTACTGCTGTGTTGGAACATTTTGCTAAAATCTATCTGCATTTTAGAAGAGCTGTGGTAATGTCTTCTGGAATTCATATGTTTATAGTAGTATATTAAAAAGACACTTTCAGTGGGTAACACCAATATTGATTTCATATACTTCTAATAACCTCCCTTTTCTAATCCAGGTGTCAGCAGGACGGTGTAGAAGATAGGCTGTGAATCTTATAATTTAACTCTACCAAGAGGAGGTGTTCCTGGCTTTCCAGAGTGGTCTGCCCTTTTGACCTTATAGCAGGGACTTTGGAAAGCTCAGTAGGAGCTTCTCTGGGCTTCCACTGATTTTTTGACACCTTCTTGGAGGATCAGAACCAATCGAGATGGGACGGAAGGATTTTTAAAACTTCCTTTCTCAATGATTCATGGAGGACAATGCTAGTGGCACCTAAAGGATAGTGCAGTGAAAGCAGCTATGGGTATCTTTTTCTTCTTTTCCCACTCCAGCAAGAGTATACACAATAATTGCCTAGCAAGAAAGAAAGCCTCACAGGAAAGTAGCATGGGAACAACAATGGTGATCACAGGTTGCAATACAGCTCAAGTTGTGGCCACCATCTTTAATTAGACCTAGGAGGCAGCAATCCTGAACCAATGTAGATATCACTGAAAGAAGTTGACAGAGACAGTGAGAACTAACGACTTCCACACCTTCACATACTATAACAAGCAGAAGACTGATATTCTGTATCTGTTGTTGCCAAAGAAGCCAGGAAGTCAGTGCCGACATAGGTGGATAAATTGTATTAATGCATCTTGAGGGGTAGGTCCTTAAGTCATACCACATTTAATAAGTCTAGAGTTGCTTGCTTACACAGTTCACTGTAGGGGGCATTGGGTATCATAATTCAAACCTTTGACAGCCAATCTGGCAGCAACCAAGATCTCCATTCTTGATACACTACCCAGGAAAGAACTATTCATAAACTATGCCTCTAGATGCATGATAAGAGGAGAAACAACTATACAGCTCCAGACCTGTCTCCAATTATTAGTTGATTAGTAGACTAAGAAAACCTGGATCTTCCCAACAAGGAATACTGCCCTGTTGAGTCTTTATTAAGTACAAGTTTACAATAAGAAAATTCCTTTTCATTAATATTTCCTGATTGCTGTTATTGGGCAATATCCAATGCAGGCAATCTGCCAGCTCTAAACACGAAGTGCTGGTGCAGATGGATACTGGTGCAATAGGAAACTTGTGCTTGTTAGAAAACTAGCAGAAACTACTACTTCTGGAATAGGACAAGTCAGTGAAGCTCCCTTCCATAAGGAACGGTGACTTGTCCTGTTCCAGAAGTGGTCGTTTCAACTGATTTCCAGTGGTACTAGCCAGCACTAGTTCGCTGTTGTGCTAACCCAGTAGCAGCATTGGATACTGCCTATTATGTTAAATCCTTTAAGAAGACAATATCAGAATTAATTTGCAAGGTGGGGTTCAGCTATCTATAGAGCTCTTTTGCTTTAACCTTAGTAAGTAGATAAAATAGCAAGCACTATTCTATCCTGCATTGTGTTTTATTTCTGGGTCCTCTAAGCACAATGCTATAATGCCCAAACTTCAGCCTGGCTAAGCATTTTAACACATGCCATTCACCTCAGCACAGCTTAATCCCACATGACTGTGTTGCACAAAGTGAATATGAACGTTACTACTTCACACTGAATCTGTAGCATGAAGCAGCTGAAGCTCGGCGGCAAAGCATTTGCTTTGCACGCAGAATGTCCTCTGTTCAATCTCCAGGTATGGCTAGGAAGGAATCCTGCCTTAAACCCAGGAAAGCTGCTGCCAGTCAGTGTCAACTGTACTGTGCTAGATATAAGGCAGCAGTCTGTCTCGATATAAGACAATGAAAATTATGACATTCAGAGATCTATTGTTTCAATTAACTATGTGGAATCTTGGTTGTAGAAGGGTATTAACTTGCCTGCCCACCCATCTACTTCCCCGCTTTAAAAACATGTTTTTTCCTAGTTCCTGTTCAGCTGTAACCCCCTTTCCTCCTCTCAGTTTCCCTCCCCTGATTAAAATCGATATCATTAAACAAAAAACCTATGGTTTACAAAAACATTGTTAAGGCTCTACAGTTTCCAAGCAAGCACCAAAAAGCAGGGAAATTGGGAGTTAAGGCTCACAAGCCTTAATGCCACATCCTCCCTAAGGAGGCAGAAAGTGCAAGTGAAATTCTCATTCTCCCAAAGCAGATAAACCATGAGGACAGGGTGGAGAATATGATATGCAGAGGTGACTGTGGGGTTGTGGAAAACTGATTACGAACAACTTAGGGCCACCTACGTCTCTTTTTTTGTTTAGAGCAGCCCTTCCCCAACATGGTGCCCTCCAAAGGTGTTGGACTACAACTCCCATTATTGCAAGTCAGTATGTCCTATGGTCAGGAATGCTGGGACTTGTCATCTCAAAAATCTAGATATGCAATTTGATATGCAGAGGTGACTGTGGGGTTGTGGAAAATGATGATGAACAACTTAGGACCAGCTACTTCTCATTTCTTAGAGCATCTCCTTATGTTGAGAGTTGCAACCCAACACATCTGACAGGCACCAGGTTGGGGAATGTTGTTCAAGAACAAAGGAAGGCAGAAAGTAGATCTCCAGATGTTTTGGAATTCAACTTGTAAAAGCCCCTATCAGCATGGGCAGTTATCAGGAATGCCATGAGTTGATGTCCAAATCATCAGGATAGATCTATTTTCTGCCCACATCTGTACTAAAGTATGATGTTTTCCAGCATTAAGATATGTGATCAATCAAGGAACTACAAAAGAGCTGCATCACTTTAAATAAACTGTCAAAACCAAATGAAACAACAATGAATGAATCTTGAATACCTAATCCAGATAGCCCTTCATACAACAACATTAGTTTTCAACACATGGCATAGGATGTCTGTTTCTTGAATATCATATAAAGGATTTCTCTTACTTGTTCAGCAGTGTGAGATCAAAGGCAGAGCTCCACCTAATACTTTCATGCGTAAGTATTATTTTAAAATTAAGTATGAAATTATTTTTGTCTTCCCCATAACACATAACATGGGAGTTACAGTGCAACACATCTGGAGAGCACCAGGCTGGAGAAGGTTGACTCCTATACATGTCTTCTCAGAAGCCAGTGCCACTGAATTCACTAGGGCTTTCTCCCAAGAGGTATAGGATTGCAAACTAATCTCATCTGAAAGGTGTTCAAGACAGCCAAACTAAACCTCTTCTGCTCCGCTGTTGCTTTGAGAAGATGATGTATTGTGCAGGGATTGTGGGGAGTGAACAATATATTTTTTATAAATACATTTTAAGAAAAAAACATTGATTCTTTGAAAGGCAGGATATTGACCAAAAGTTGGAAGTGCCTGGCACATGCTCTGGTTCTAGATCTGTAATGAATAGTGCTTTTTTTGTTATCAAGAGTGCTGCTATATGCGAGATGTGTGTGAGAGAAAAGCATTGGGCAGACCCTGTATTTGGTAAGGATATGACACAGCATTCCCCATCCTGCTGCCCTCCAGGTGTTTGAGATGACAAGCCCCAGCATTCCTGACCATGGGACATACTGACTTGCAATGATGGGAGGTGTAGTCCAACACCTTTGGAGGGCACCAGGTTGGGGAAGGGCTGCTCTAAACAAAAAAAGAGAAGTAGGTGGCCCTAAGTTGTTCGTAATCAGTTTTCCACAACCCCACAGTCACCTCTGCATATCATATTCTCCACCCTGTCCTCATGGTCTATCTGCTTTGGGAGAATGAGAATTTCACTTGCACTTTCTGCCTCCTTAGGGAGGATGTGGCGTTAAGGCTTGTGAGCCTTAACTCCCAATTTCCCTGCTTTTTGGTGCTTGCTTGGAAACTGTAGAGCCTTAACATTGTTTTTGTAAACCGTAGGTTTTTTGTTTAATGAATTTCATGGCTTTGTGTAACGGATGACTGTATATTATACAGTTGACAACCAAGCCAGCGTCAGCTAGTATGTTATACCATCTTGACATCCAATATAAAATCAAAGCTAGTGTTATGTGTTGAACTCACTTTTAACATTAATAAATCAACCAAAATGCTTGCATTTCCCTCATTTTTAAAGATAAAGAGATGAAACCTGGCATCATGGTAGCTCTTAAGTAGGGGTATAGCTGTGCCAAGTATGAAGCAGATCCGTTCATGCCTTGATTTTTAGGAATGTTTTAAAGTTCAAACAGAAATCTCTTTGGGGTCCAGGACCTTGAGCAGTACAAGTTTAAAAAATGAAATTAAAGATAAAGAGATGAAACTTGGCACCATGGTAGCTCTGAAGTAGGGATTTAGCCATGCCAAGTTGGAAGCAGATTGGTTCATGCCTTGAATTGTAAAAAATTTTTTGAAGTCGAACTTTAAAAAAAAATATCCTAAAAATTAAGGCACGAACCGATCTGCTTCCAACTTAGCATGGCTCAATTCTAGGGTGACCACTAAGGTGTGGCGTAGTGGCTAAGCTGTTGGACTGGGAGCTGGGAGATCTGGGTTCTATTCCCCACTTAGCCATGGAAACCCATTGGGTGACTTTGGGCCAGTTGCAGACTCTCAGCCCAACCCACCTCACAGGGTTGCTGTTGTGAGGACAAAATGGAGAGTAGGAGGATTATGTATGCCGCCTTGGGTTTCTTGCTGGAAAAAAGGTGGGATATAAATGCAATAATTAATAATAAAAAAAACCTGTCAGGATTTCCCCATATTTCTCCTGGTTTTTGTTCTATCCTCGGTGTCGGGGGATTTTATGCAATAGTCTATAATGACCTGGAATTAAACACTTTCCCTTTTAAGGCCACCATTAGTGTGGCAGGCGGAATGATATGCTTTCTGGAGGTGTGTCATTCTCTCCCACTGCTCCAACCAAGGCCTTAAAAGGGAAAAAATGTGTCATTCCCAGACATTATAGAAAAGGGCCTGATTGGAGCAGTGGGGTGGGGGTGAGAATGACATGCTTTCCCCTCCTCTGCTCCAATTGGGGACTTTAAGGTGGCCCCAGAAAGCCATTTTCCTGCCCCCCCCCCCCACTAGGTGTCCTCTTTTTTGGTTTCCCAAATATGGTCACCCTACTCAGTTCTTGCACAGGCTGCATTTCCTTCCCTAGATATTTACTCAAAAGTAAGACCCATTGAATTTCCTTGGTTCTTGAAAAACAACACACTTGCTTTTAGATTTGCCAGTCTCAGCATTTTATGTGTGTTATGAATGCCTGCTCTGTCTGTCCCTATAGTTTCCTGCAAGGTCCAGCCAGGGGAAGCCAGTAAATTAAACCCAGGGGTGGAGGGTGGGATTCCCTCAAGTTCATCTGACAGCAGGTGCTATAGAACATGGACCTACCAGGAGTGTTGAGACTGGATTTCTGGCAGACCCAGCCAGGCAACTTTATGGCCTGTTAGTCCCTCCATTTGGTAGCCCGCAGAGCACCTGCTTCATAAGGCAAATGGCCACATGAGAACTGTTATTATGGCCTGCTACTTTGTTTGTCTTTAGTAGTCTGTGGTCCAGATCTCTTCAGAAGGGGGAATAGTGTTTTGTGGTTGGGGTCAGTCTAAATTATCTCCAGGGGTCCCTTACTCAGTGCCTCTGATATCAAAGAGATTGAGGATTTTCCCCAACTCTGTTACTCTTGAAGTTACTACGCCTGTTGAAAATAGATTTTATAACATAAGCATGAAAACAGTGAATACCTTTTAACTTGTTAAACCAATGAAAACTTGCCACACAAGAAGTCTTAAGATATGAATGGTTTATAAAGAAAAGTAAATGCAAAAGAAAATCAGATGTAGAAGTGAAATCTGAAACATTACTACTACTGCTAGTAGTAGTAGTAGTATCCTGCCTTTTGCCCAGCCTTACAAAACTAAAACATATACAGCTAAAACCTATAAATAGGAATATACAAAAGTTAAAAATATAATTAAATACTTTTCAATATTAAAGCGTTTAAAACATTTTAAATACATAACAATTTAGAAGTCAAAGGTATAGACAGAGGTCCAGATTATTTGCTGGAACAAAAAAGGGGTTAAATGCCTCCAAAAACACATCAAGGAGGGAGCCAGTGTAGACTGCAAGGATTAGAAAGAAAATTCATGTGTACACTATGCAAAATACACGACAGCTCAACTGTTTCTAAACCTTATTAAAAAAACAGGGTGACTAGGCCGAAACCAACGTTGTAGGCCCAGAAGCGCTTTGAAAGGTTTCAACATTGTACTTAAAACTTAACACCGGCCCAAACTAATTAAATGAAGTGTTTGAAGCTTTCAACTTTATAGCAGCATGGACCAAACTCTTAGAAAAGAGGGAAGGGGCACACTGTGTGTGTTTGGGGTGGGGATGGAGAGAAAGGGATGTATAGCAACCTATTCCCAGGAGAGATCTGAAGATCAGGTTACCATGGATCCAGAGGAACCCACACCCTGCTTCACCAGGGAGCAAAAGAGCAAACTGGCCTTACGAAGATAGCCCAAAATACTCTCAGAGCCAAAGGAATGCATGTTCCAGAAGAGAAAAAAGAAACTCTTCTTCTTCTTCACCCAAAAGGTCTGTGCTAGAGGCAGCGACCATTTCACCCACCCACCCCACATTCTAAGGCAGGGAGGAGGGGGGAGAGCGACGCTACTGAGTGTGCCTCGCGCTATGAGGGAAGCATTGACTTGAATGAGAGGTTAAAATATTCCTTAAAAATCAACCGAAGGGAATTTTTAAAAACGAAAAACTTTCCACCAACTCCAGTGAAGGAGGAAGAAGACCCCACCACTGGATTAATTAATAAGGCTTTAGAAATTATGCAAATTGAGAGCACAAAACTCGGAAACCGAAAGTCATTTGACAAAAGCAGGGAGACAGGTTTGTGTTCCTTTTCTACCTTAAACTGCTCTCCTTCCCTCAGTCTTTCACCAATCTTCTTGAAATTTTCAGGTAATGTAAAACAAACATTTCTTTCTGGCACCTGTAAATTTCAGAAAGGTTGGTGAAACATTTTCGATTTTATGGCTGTTAGAATGACCCCCCCCCAATTATCACTTTAACATGGCGGAATGTGTTTTTTACTGATGGCCCTTAACAATGGAGGCACGATTGTGCCTCCATTAATTATGTGTTAACCTACTTGACAGTTCCATGCTGTACAAGGAAGGTTGTATTGCTTCTTTGTACTTAAATAATAAGAATGAATATATAGTTTTATACAAAATTTAAAAGTTTGTATGTATGTGTATATGAATTTCACCTTCCATGGCAGCAATAATTTGCATGCGGTCATGAGTGACATGATGGCCATGTGTATATGACAGAAATGAATCAAAATGTTTGTCTTGTGCTGTGAAATTGCACTTTGAGATTTGGAAATGAAGTTTTTTGGGAGAAATTGCAGTGTGATTGGTTCATAGTGGCAAATTGTTACTTGAATGAATATTCAGAGCATTGCTATCAGCTTTTCTATTACCTTTCTTGGTGAGATATTGGGAAAGATATAATTGTGTGTGTGTGTTTGTGTTTGAATAGAACTCATTGGTTTATAAAAAGATAATAGTTAGTAGTAATAGTAGTTTATACATAACTTTCATGAGAAATATATACAAAACTTAAACTTGAAGTTAGGTCCATTTTATTCACTAGAGCTACTCTCAAGTCAGCAAGCTTAGAATGCAAGCTTTTAATTGTACATAATGATTAATGTGAAGCCATTGAGAAGTCTAACTCCCAAACTTAAAATCTATATTTTGATGCATTATGATCAGGTTCTTGCTCATCGTGGTGGCCACTGGACATTGCTTCAAAATGCGTGTCGAGATCTTTGGAACTATACTCTGGAAATACACTCGATTCTTAAATATTTACAGTCTTTTCGTGAACCATCTCCTATTACCAAGGAGATATTTCTTAACACTATTTGGCTATCATACTACATGGCATCAGATACGTTGCTTGACATGATAGTTGATCTTCAGGCTAGTAATTCTGTTAAGGTAAATATATATTTTACTAATGTGGCTTGCATATACTGTATTAAATTTATTTTTTGATTTACAGCTGGCTAAGAAAAGGATAGCAAAATGTTATTTTCTTGTTTGTTGTTAAAAGTATACATGTATTTTTTTCATGTATTTGGACTTCATACCTTTAAATTACTGTCCATTGTACAGTATTTATTATAATATAGCTTCTAAAAGCAGAAGCTTTAAAGAACACTCAAATTCTGCATGGGATTTATCACATATTCAGATCATAATGACTTTAAATTACATTTCAGTTCATTTGATCTTTCATTTTCTTAAATTCTTTAAGGCGTTTGTACTTTGTTGTATCACTAATTCATATTAATACAATGGTGTTGAAGCTAGAAATGTGTGTGTACTTATGGAAGTGTGAAATGGAAGGTGTGAATATGCAGCGTTTGATGTACTGAAAGGAGAATTTAGCATATCCATAAAGGTTAGCTAAATAGTTGAACAGCGAGTTGGCTTCAGGGGAATATAGGCAGAGGGATCTTGAGTGGACCCTGAATATTTGAAATTGGTACTTGGTGACAACATCGACAAAAATAGAATCCCTGTTATTATGCTTTGTTTTCAATTCATAGATTATTGAAGCTGAAGGAGATTTCTGTGTTCCAAGTTGTGTAGGAGGCATTGCTGATGATGAAGGTGGCTTTAATCTTTCCTTTGAATATCCATTTGATGATGTGAATGTTGTTGATTTGCAAGGAGTACGTAACGTGGTCCTGCACACTCTTGAATATCTATTTCATTTGAAGAAGTGGGAATCACTAGTGTACATAGCCATGCAGTTTAACACAGTTACACAGTAAGTAACATATGTTATCTCCTGGAAGGGAAGAATTGTTTATCTGGAATATTAACAGGTTTTTATTATAAAATCTGTCTGGCTTTTTCTAGTGAGAGATATACAGAGCAAGTGACTTCTCTGTTGGTATTTGCTCAGAGACAACTGCAGGAAAGAATACAACACCGTGACTGCAGTAGCCCACAGCCTCATTTTAAACAACTTGTTACTAATACTGGAAACAAGGTGAAGTGTGCTAGATGTGAGAAATACGGACGTGTCGTAAACATTGAAAGAATGTTGACACAGTGTTCTGTGTGACTTTGCTGGTTTTATGTTGCCTGAAAAAGGCTCTGGGATGGGAAAATCCATCTGTTTCGCATTCGTGAATTTCCCATTCATATGTATTCACTTGTAAGTCTGTTCTGTTTTGTTTCTCCATTAATCTGCAATTAAAAACAACAATATTGCACTCAAAAAAATTCACATTGAAATATTTATTTAAATACTTATTTTGAAATGTCATTTCTCTCAATATTTTAAAACATATTTTGATTTTTTTTGAGTGGAGAACTGTGTCAGAACATTCAGGAAGTGGGAAAACTAGTGGATAACTAAGGCTCCAATCCTGTGCACAATTACTTAGACATAGTGGAACTTACTTCTGGGGAGACATGCCTAGATTGCACTTTAAGTTCTGATCTCCACTTTAGTCTGGGAGATCAGTTCGTATCAGAATTTGCAAGATCAAATTTCAAAGCACCCCTACTCTGAGTCTGTTTGGCTTCATATGCATATCTTACTAATATGAATGTTCGGACACTCATTTAGAAGAATATTAGTTACAGATAATGAAGACTGATTTTAATTATTTGTTTGCACATCCAAAGTATTTTTATTCAAAATTAGTGATTCTCAGCATTTTTCAGAAGTCAAATTTTAAGTATCTAAATATTGACAAGAGCTTGAGTTTAGTCACCTTAATTTGAACATAGATGTGACAATGTGGGGAAAATTATCTCTTAGGTGCGCTGCAGAGACTTTGTTGCGAAAAAGCTGCATGCTATTGCCAAATGTAATGGAACAGCTGATGAGCACCGTTTTGATAGTTCAGGTCAGAGCACATACTAACAAAAATCCTACTTATCCTTAAAAGCTTTACTGTTCATATTCTTTTGAATTGATGATATTTTTCTCCTGTGTAGTAATATGCCATGATTAAATTACATGCAAGTCATACTAACCACAGTGATGTAAATGTTATGTTGATAATCTTCATAAAACTAGCTCTAAATACTTCTAATATTGGGACAATGAAGCAAAAAAAAAAATCCAACAACAGAGAGCCTATCTACATTACTGCTTTAAAACGGTTTAAAATGGTTTAAAACGGTTTATAACAGTAGTGACAACTGTTGGGGCCCAGGACACACTCCATATACAGTTTTCAAAATGTTTTCAAAGTGTTGTATCCTGCTTGGTGTAAATTGGTCCCCTCTGTCACTGCTGTAACTCATTGCATCTTCGAAGAATCTACTGAGTTTGTGGGCTCTTTCTTTTGAGTGAGGAAGAAGAAAATATCTTTATTGAAGCTCACCAACATCTATTCTGTTTCTATTCTTTTTTTTCTTTTTTTCTTTTTTCATGGCTCTGGATCTTGGTGTTTTTAGTTTGGTAGAGTTGCTGGAACCTCTCACTGAAGTCACTTCCTTCTGCACTACTTATTTTTCTGGAGTAGGATGCATGGTCTGTGACACAATCCTCTGCAGCACCGCCTGATCCAGTTTAGAAGGAGCCCCCTTCATCCATGTTAGCTTCTTGAAATTCTATCATGGTATTTTGCAGGTGCTTAGGGAAACAGTTGGCATAGAGGCACAAATGACTGTTTATGTTCAGGAGTTGGGATTTGGTCAATTAGGGCATCAGGAGACTCAACCTAGGAACTTAGGCAGCAAAGTCCATGCTCCTTCCTCTGTGCACCACTAGGACAGCTTATAGGCTGAAGGGGTTACTGACCTGAAGTGCTACCCATATAATAGCAAGAGAGGTCCCATCTTAGTAGGGGACTGGTTGGCTTTAGGAAACTGTTCCAGATTTTGGATAGTAACAGATAAGGGCCATGCACACGTGGCCAGCCCCGCTGGGCCCCGGTCTGTGCATGCCAACCCCAGTAGCCCAAGTCACACCCCTTCCAGAAATGAACATTTTTGCTCATGTTGGCGCTTGCCCCTGAAAGTGCTATATCATGGCCATGTGTGGACTTTGGCTGGCCACGTGCACACAGCCCCTATTTGATACTATCCTGTGCTCCTTGGTCTGCAGAAATCATCCCACTGAGTAGCCACACAAGTTCCCTTTTTGTGGGGTTCATTTGCTTTGATTTCCCTGCTAGCCTTTCTTCAACCATGTCATGAGCTTCTTGCTCTGCCTGCAGCAAACTCGATTCCCCAGCTATGACCTGTCTCAGAGCTTGGACCAGGCCTGATAGGTCTTAGTGCTAATGCAAAGAAATAGGTAGTGCCCTTTCACCAATGTATGCAGTATATGATGGCCAATTGGTCTTGTTGCTTATTCCATGCCTGTGCTGTCAAATGTAAAACTAAATGATTGAAACATTTAATATTTTGGTCTTATGATTAAGAAATTATCTGAACATAGTTTTATAGTTTATTAAAATATTATCTATATTTAATTTTTAATATATTTATTGCTTCATTTTAGATGTTAATCAAACAGGACCACTGGTTTCTGTTCCTTTGGATGTGGCAGATACACTGAAGTGTTTCGGTGAAAGCATGGAAAAATCAAAATACCACAGCAGATCCCTCAAATATAGCAGGAAATTGCTTTCATTATTCCTTGCTCACATCCAAGGTGACTGCTATAGTTTATTTGTTTATTTATTTATTTGACCTGTATCCTGACTTTCTACTAAGAAAAATGGCACTCATAGTGGCTTACAATTGTAAGTAAAACTCAGTTAAAACAATAATAAAACAATGCATTAAAACACAATAAAAATACAGCAAAAACAGAAAAAAAACTATCCAACTAAGAAGTTCCACTTACACGCCAAAGGTCTGCTTGAATGAAAAGCTCTTTGCCTGCTGGCAGAAAGACTACAAAGATAGAACAAACCTAACTTCTCTTGGTGGAGAGTTCCATAGCCTTGGAGAAGCCACCGAGAAGGCCCTTTCTCAGGTCACCACCAAATGCACCTCTGAAGGTGGTGATATTGAAAGAAGGTTCTCTCCCAAAGTTTATAAGGGCAGGCTTGTCTGGTAGAAAGTGGTCTTTCAGGTAGCCCGGTTCCAAGTGTTTTTTTCCCCTTAATGTAGAGCCACTCCTAGCGTCAGAATGTTTGTGTTATTATTAGTAGCAACTATTTTGTGAATGATTGTTAGTAACAATTGTTTTTGTCAGTACTTTCTGCATTTAATTTCCTTCTGACCACACTGTTTAAAACCACCATTACCCCACCATGTATACTATACCTGAAACTCTTGATAACATTTCATACATCTGATGAAATGGGCTTTAGTTCATAACAGACTTGAGCCACAATAAATTTGTTGGTCATTAAGATGTTGCAAGACTCTTGGTTGTTTTTGCATGAAGTGTGGAAATATTTGGCAAATTCTATTTCTACGTTCAGAATTCTTAGCTACTATTTAGGCTGGGTACAAAGCTCTTTTGAATTTAGCATATTTTCCATAATTGCAGAGCCTTAGTTTTTGAAGTAATCTTCTGCAGTTAAACTCCACCTCAGTGTGCAGAATCAGAATCTCTTGGGAAATATTTATTCAATACATCACTTTTCTAATCTAGAATACTCTGGAAGGTTAAATACAACAGCAAGACACATGTCTTCACATGGAAAAGTGGGATTTATTATGGGGGCTGAATTGACATATCAACCAGAACCACCTGATCTTTCAGAAGAAACCTTTAGTTGTCTGAGTATGGTTCAAAGCAACTCCATTCCACTGTCAAAACTGTCAGTCGTTATCTCTTCATATGAGCGAACAATTGGTAAGATTATAATCCATTTTTCTTACAGTTGATATATATTATGTATGTTTTGGTCTATTGACTGTAAATAAAGGTTGATGATTATTATGTATGTATGTATGTATGTAAACCATTTTACTCCACTTTTCAGCTCCACACCCAAAATCTCCGTAATGGCTGATAGATCAATAAAAAATAAGATTATCTTACAATCTAAAACACCTGCTGCAAAAGAAAAAGAATAAGGAAGGAGAAGGGGGGGGGAAGCAAAGTTGGGTATCAGTTCTAGTTATTATAAGTCCTTTGTGATGGAAACAGTTAAGGGAAGGAAGCAGCCAAAAAGGAGCTGGTCTCTTAGGAGACCCAGTGGAATGGTCCTGTTTCCCTTTTCTTTCTGCTCTGCAGACTGATTAATGGAGGCACAGCCATGCCTCCATTGTTAAGGGCCGTCAGTAAAAAACACATTCCGCCATGTTAAAGTGATAATTGGGGGGGGGGTCATTCTAACAGCCATAAAATCGAAAATGTTTCATCAACCTTTCTGAAATTTACAGGTGCCAGAAAGAAATGTTTGTTTTACATTACCTGAAAATTTCAAGAAGATTGGTGAAAGATTAAGGAGAGCAGTTTAAGGTAGAAAAGGAATACAAACCTCTCTCCCTGCTTTTGTAAAATTTACTTCTGGGTTGAGACTTTATGTGCTCTCAATTTGCATAATTTCTAAAGCCTTATTAACTAATCCAGTGGTGGGGTCTTCTTCCTCCTTGACTGTAGTTGATGGAAAGCTTTTCGTTTTTGTTAAATTCCCTTCGGTTGACTTTTAAGGACTATTTTAACCTCTCATTCAAGTCAATGAGGCGGCCATTCCCTCATAACGCGACACTGACACATGCTCAGTAGTGTCGCTCTCCCCCCTCCCTCCTGCCTTAGAATGTGTGGTGGGTGAGTGAAATGGCCGCTGCCTCTATAGCACAGACCTTTTGAGTGAAGAAGAAGAGTTTCTCTTTTCTCTTCTGGAACATGCATTCCTTTGGCTCTGAGAGTATTTTGGGCTATCTTCATAAGGCCAGTTTGCTCTTTTGCTCCCTGGTGAAGCAGGGTGTGGTTCCTCTGGATCCATGACAACCTGATCTTCAGATCTCTCCTGGGAATAGGTGGCTATACCTTTCTTTTAATTTCCCTCTTTTCTAAGAGTTTGGTCCATACTGCTATAAAGTTGAAAGCTTCAAACACTTCATTTAATTAGTTTGGGCCGGTGTAAGTTTTAAGTACAATGTTGAAACCTTTCAAAGTGCTTCTGGGCCTACAACATTGGTTTCGGCCTAGTCACCCTGTTTTTCTAATAAGGTTTAGAAACAGTTGAGCTGTTGTGTATTTTGCATAGTGTACACACATGGATTTTCTTTCTCATCCTTGCAGTCTACACTGGCTCCCTCCTTGATGTGTTTTTGGATGCAGACAAACCCTTTTTTGTTCCAGCAGGCCTTTGGCAAATAATCTGGACCTCTGTCTATACCTTTGACTTTTAAATTATATGTATTTAAAATGTTGAAAATGCTTTAATATTGAAAAGTATTTAATTATATTTTTAACTTTTGTATGTTTAGGCTGACCATATGAAAAGGAGGACAGGGCACATGTAACTTTAACAGTTGTAGAGAAAAGGGAATTTCAGCCAGTGTCATTTGTATGCAATTAGTCCCTGGTGAAATTCCCTCTTCATCACAACAGTTAAAGTTGCAGGCACTATACTAGAGTGACCATATACAAAAGAAGGCAGGGCCCCTGCAACTTTAACTGTTGTGATGAAGAGGGAATTTCACCAGGAACTAATTGCATACAAATAACACTGGCTGAAATCCCCTTTTCTCTACAACTGTTAAAGTTACATGAGCCCTGTCCTCCTTTTCATATGGTATATAGTATATTCCTATTTATAGGTTTTAGCTGTATATGTTTTAGTTTTGTAAGGCTGCCCTGAGGCCCAGCATTGGGCAAAAGGCAGGATACTACTACTACTAGTAGTAATGTTTCAGATTTCACTTCTGCATCTGATGTTTTTTTGCATTTACTTTTCTTTATAAACCATTCATATCTTAAGACTTCTTGTGTGGCATGTTTTCATTGGTTTAACAAGTTAAAAGGGATATTCACTGTTTTCATGCTTATGTTATAAAATCTATTTTCAACAGGCGTAGTAACTTCAAGAGTAACAGAGTTGGGGAAAATCCTCAATCTCTTTGCTATCAGAGGCACTGAGTAAGGGACCCCTGGAGATAATTTAGATTGACCCCAACCACAAAACACTATGCCCCCTTCTGTTAGCCCTTTCCAACCGTCTTAACTTCAACGGACTTGGCTCCGGCTGAGGTTTGCTCTCTCCGTTGCTTTCAATGGGAAGAGGCGCGCTTCCCTCTTTTGGAGCTCCAGCTCTGACAGACTTTGACTTCGCCTGTTTTCCCTCTTTGGTAGGCTGGGACTTACTTCCCTGCTTTGGAGACTCAGCGCCTGGCTTTGGCTTCGCTTGTTTTCCCTTCTCAGAGGCGGAGCCCTGCTCTCCTGCTTTAGGGCTTCGGCAGACTCTGGCTCCATCTGATTAACCCCTTCCTTGCTTTTAACCCCTTCATTTCTCTCTCCCTCGGAGAAATGCATCAACACCTCGGGGTTTGAATGTATTTGCTCCCAATTTTGTTCTTCAAAATTGGCCGACCTAGAGATAATAATTTCCCCCTGACCAATATAGAAACGCCAAGATTTGTTACTATAACCAACAAAACGTGCTTTTATAGCTTTGCTATCATTTTTCAATCTCTGGCTCTTCGGAACATGCACATAAGCAAAAGATCCCCAAACTTTTAAATGGGCAAGATTCGGTTTCTTCCCATGTAACTCTTGGAACGGTATGCTGTCATGCGTTTCCGACCACGCTCTATTCAGAATGTAGTTTGCAGTACTAAACGCTTCACCCCACAAATTCCCCTCTGCTTTAGAATCTAATAAGAGAGAATTTTTAATCGTTTGGAGTAATCCATTCCTGCGTTCAATCGCCCCATTCTGTCACGGGGCGTGTGGGTCAGTAAGCCTGTGCGTTATGCCTTGACTTCTCGTCCACGCTTTAAATTCATTACTGGTAAACTCACCACCTCGATACGTTTGGATCTGTACCACTTGCTTCTTAAAGCGTCTCTCAGCCCAAGTCACCCAATTTGTGAACGTTTGAAACACTTCAGACTTCTTTTTAAGCATGTACACCCAGCTAAAACGAGACGTGTCATCCAGTATCACAAGCACAAATTTAGAACCCCCTACACTAGGTTTGAATGGATCTACCAGATCCTCATGAATAGACCTATTACTTTTCTTGTTAATAAGCAAAACCTTCAATTTTGACTGTTTGCAAACCCTACAGTCAAGAAAACTTTTACACTCATTGAGCTCAATTCCTTTACAATGCTCTGGCATTTTCTCCAAAACCTTGAAGCTAACATGGCCCATTCTTCTATGAAAGAGATGCAGGCAATTCCTGTGGCTCGGCACGTTAGCAATTTGGTTTACACGCTCTTGAGATTCCATCTCATATAACCCGTTCCTCAGAACACCTCGGGCACACGCTTTGCCACTCATTTAAATGTGACCTCGTAGCCAAGCTTTATCAGGCTTGCTACTGAAAGCAAATTGTATTCTAGGCTTTCAACACATAAAACCTCAGGCAAAGACCTCTCAAGACGTGGTACATAGCAGCTGCCTTTCCCACAAACCAGAACCTGATTTCCATTTGCTAAAGTCACTGATTCTTGTACTCCACTCCAGAGCTTATTGAAAGCTTGATGATTCCTGCATATGGTTACGCTGGATGCCGAATCCAGAAGCCATACATTCCTTCTCTCCTCCTCTCTCGTCTCCCTGGCGACCGAAACGAACTGCTCATTACGTTGCTCATTTCCTTGGTCTCCCTTCGAGTAATGATCCTGTTGCCACTTCAAGATTCCTTTCGACTTCCGTCCACAATGGAAACATTTCCTCCGTTCCACGGCCATGGCTCTCTCTCCTCCGTCAAGCGGTAGGCATTTCGTCTCCATTTTACTTTGCCGTCTGTCCTCCCCATGCGATCCATGGGCGACGCTTCGCTCCCCTCTCTCCTCTGAGCGTTCAATCCACTTTCTTTCCTCCTGAAACAGCCTGCCTGTTACATGCTCCAACGTTAGGTCAGTTTGCGGCATTGACTCAAGGCTCATCGCTAAAACATCCCAGCTGGATGGGAGTGAGCTCAGAATAATATAAATTTTATTCTCTTCATCAAACGGTAAATTTACTTCCGCCAACTTTGAGAACAGCAATCCTAAACTTTGGAGGTCCTCACTAATCAATCCTCTTTCCTTTAGTTTGGCACGATAAAGCTGTCTCGTCAGACTGATTTTGGAACTGGCCGTCTGCCTCACATACACACGCCTCAGTTTCTCCCAACACATTTTGGCATTCTCATTTCTGGAGATGTGTATCAATTGACTGTTTTCCAGGCTCAGGACTATATTTGCTTTGGCTCTCGTGTCCAAAGCATTCCATGTTGCTTCCTCATCTGCGCTCAGACCTGTTGGCATTTCATCCATCACGACTTGCCAACACCCTTCGCGTCTCAACAACATTTCTTGTTTGAATGACCACGTAAAAATTTTTTTTTTCATTCAAACGCTCCATGGGAATCCCACCGATCAAGCTAGTAGTCTGTGCCATGTTTTCAGGCTGGCTTACACACTCAGCTCCACTCTGGCCAGACCCGCTGCTTGTCTCCGATTCCTCTCCGGAACTCTCTGAGCTTTCCTCTCGTTTAATCATCCAATTTGGAAACCATAAATCGTTGGCTCATCAATTGGACTTCTGAGTATTTAATAGCCTCCTGGATGGATTCTATTGCCCCATGGCTCTGCTCCAATGCCCTTAACTCTGGGCCCATAACCCTGTTGAGTATTGGAAGCAAAAGGGCCAAACTCTGCGAGCGTTTGTGTTAGCACTCAGTTCAATAGCAATCCCAGAAGCTGAAGAAATACTCACACACCAATCTCGTGTATAATACAGAGTTGTTTACTCGTGGTCCAATATATACAGCACAACAGTTTTCCATCCAGATATGTACACAGTCCTCACGTCCAAACTACACCAAGTCTGACACCTTCCACACTAGCCATTCAAATAAGGCTTTCTTTTATACATTTCTCCTATCAGCCCATCCCTGCTAAATCATCTTATCTGTTCTGGTACTTTAGCAATAATTAGGTTGACCTTTCCAGTCCTGGACATAAAAAAACTCTCCCTCAACCTTATTGCTTGCAGCCGGCTGATATGTCCTTCAGACTTCTAAAACTTTCCACCAATCCGCTTAGTCTGGAATTTTCCCTCAACAGACCCCAACCACAAAACACTATTCCCCCTTCTGAAGAGATCTGGACCACAGACTACTAAATACAAACAAAGTAGCAGGCCATAATAACAGTTCTCATGTGGCCATTTGCCTCATGAGGCAGGTACTCTGCGGGCTACCAAATGGAGGGACTAACAAGCCATAAAGTTGCCTGGCTGGGTCTGCCAGAAATCCACCCTCAATACTCCTGGAAGGTCCATGTTCTATAGCACCTGCTGTCAGATGAACTTGAGGGAATCCTCCCTACACCCCTGGGTTTAATTTACTGGCTTCCCCTGGCTGGACCTTGCAGGAAACTATAGGGACAGACGGAGCAGGCATTCATAGCACACATAGAATTCTAAGACTGGCAAATCTAAAAGCAAGTGTGTTGCTTTTCAAGAACCAAGGAAATTCAATGGGTCTTACTTTTGAGTAAATATCTAGGGATGGAAATGCAGCCTGTGCAAGAACTGAGTAGGGTGACCATATTTGGGAAACCAAAAAAGAGGACACCTAGTGGGGGGGGGCAGGAAAGTGGCTTTCTGGGGCCACCTTAAAGTCCCCAATTGGAGTGGAGGAGGGGAAAGCATGTCATTCTCACCCCCACCCCACTGCTCCAATCAGGCCTTTTTCTATAATGTCTGGGAATGACACGTTTTTCCCTTTTAAGACCTTGATTGGAGCAGTGGGAGAAAATGACACACCTCCAGAAAGCATGTCATTCCCCCCTGCCACACTAGTGGTGGCCTTAAAAGGGAACGTGTTTAATTCCAGGTCATTTTAGACTATAGCATAAAATCCCCCCTGACACCGAGGATAGAACAAAAACCAGGAGAAATATGGGGAAATCATGACAGTTTTAAAAAAAATGTATTATTGCATTTATATCACACCTTTTTTTCTGCCAAGAAACTCAAGGTGGCATACATAATCCTCCTCCTCTCCATTTTATCCTCGCAACAGCAACCCTGTGAGGTGGGTTGGGCTGAGAGTCTGCAACTGGCCCAAAGTCACCCAATGGGTTTCCATGGCTAAGTGGGGAATAGAACCCAGATCTCCCAGCTCCCAGTCCAACACTTTAGCCACTACGCCACACCCTAATGGTCACCCTAGAATTGAGCCATGCCAAGTTGGAAGCAGATCAGTTTGTGCCTTAATTTTTAGGATAGTTTATTTTAAAAGTTTGACTTTAATTTTTTTTCTAAAATTCAAGGCATGAACCAATCTGCTTTCAACTTGGCATGGCTAAAGCCTTACTTAAGAGGTACCATGGTGCCAAGTTTCATCTCTTCATTTTTACTTTCTTTTTTTTTAATGTACTGCTCAAGGCCCTAGACCCCAAAGAGGAGTATTGGGTTTGAAGTTAAAAAAAAATCCTAAAACTCAAGGCATAAACAGATCTACTTCCAACTTGGCATGACTCAATCTCTACTTAAGAGCTACCATGCTGTCAAGTTTCATCCCTTTATCTTTAAAAATGATGGAATTGTAAGCATTTTAGTTAATTAAAAAAATTAAATTGAAGTTTTAAACATTTCTAAAAATCAAGGGATGAACGGATCTGCTTCCAACTTGGCATGGTTAAATCCCTACTTCAGAGCTACCATGGTGCCAAGTTTCATCTCTTTATCTTTAATTTCATTTTTTAAACTTGTACTGCTCAAGGTCCTGGACCCCAAAGAGATTTCTGTTTGAACTTTAAAACATTCCTAAAAAATCAAGGCATGAACGGATCTGCTTCATACTTGGCATACTTGCATAGCTATATCCCTACTTAAGAACTACCATGATGCCAGGTTTCATCTCTTTATCTTTAAAAATGAGGGAGATGCAAGCAACACCTTTGGAGGGCACCAGGTTGGGGAAGGGCTGCTCTAAACAAAAAAAAGAGAAGTAGGTGGCCCTAAGTTGTTCGTGATCAGTTTTCCACAACCCCACAGTCACCTCTGCATATCATATTCTCCACCCTGTCCTCATGGTTTATCTGCTTTGGGAGAATGAGAATTTCACTTGCACTTTCTGCCTCCTTAGGGAGGATGTGGCGTTAAGGCTTGTGAGCCTTAACTCCCAATTTCCCTGCTTTTTGGTGCTTGGTTGGAAACTGTAGAGCCTTAACATTGTTTTTGTAAACTGTAGGTTTTTTGTTTAATGAATAATGTATATATACGAGGTATGTGAGCCCAAGGCTCTCTTTGTGGAGTTCTGCGTTAGTCTTCCTCTTGGTGGAAATGGGTGTATATCCACACATGTTTTGTACTGTAGAACATGTGGATATACTGTAGAAAAGTCTTCGTTCTTCTTTGTTGTCTCTGTGCATCACACACATGGGCTCTGGACTTGTGTGGAACCCCGTTTGGTAAACTTCTATAGCTGGGGATTCTTTTGAATGAAAAGTAAATCCAGGCCTGTGTTGTTGTATATGGGTTATTAGCTGTCTAGGCTCCTTATTTTTATTTATTTATTTTATTTCTAACCTGCCTCTCCATCCAGATCGAGGCAGGGAACAACAATAAATATAAATACAAAAATCATAAAATAGATAAAACATTAAAACAAATAAAAACAAATACATTATTAAAAAACATCTTAAAATTCAACTGGATAGGCCTGCCGGAAGAGAGCAGTCTTCATGGCTCTCTTAAATTCCAGAAGTCTGCTAATTGTACGGAATGATGAGATATAAATACAAATAAATAATGAAATAATAAATACAGCTGAACTAAATTATTTTAAAATGACCACTTTTTTGTTTCTTATGCATGCTAAGTGGCCACAGAATGCCAAGTTTTTTGGGGGGTGGGTGGTAAAACCTGGAAAATTAGTAGTGTCGGTAAAATCCAATGTAAATCCTACTTAGAAGAAACCAATTGAAATGAATCAGACGTAAGTTGATGGTAAGTAGCACTTAAAGTTGGATTTTGCCCTGTGTGTGTAATGGGTTGTCCTGCCTTTAACCCTGAACAGAAAAAGTCTACGGTGCAATATTTTCTTGCAAGTCTTACTTGTTTTACACTATAAAAATAAAGTCTAAAATTGCTAATAAATGTATGTAGTAAAATAATGTTTAAGATAGTGATTTACTTTATGAACTCATATAGGTTTATTTACTATTATTTAGTACTAAATGTTTTAATGCTTTCCCTTCAAACTGGTGAAAAACAGAAGCTCTTCAAACAAATAACCAGCAAGGCCTCAAGGTGCAGGCGTTGCATGAACTTGGAAATCTTCACTGTTATACAGGAAACAAAAGGTATCTATAGGGCAACAGGTACAAAATGATAGCTGTCTTAAATTCTCAATTTTAATGCATAATTAGTGGAATGCGTTGGGATTGGGAGATTATCTAGTAAATAAAGCAGCAGCCCTAATCGTGTTACAGTTTTGATTAAGCCAAGCTCATATCTTTGAGTGTGTACCTTAAAGTGACAAGCAGTTTCAGTTCATTCTATTCTTGTTCTAGTCTTTTTAGTTCCTTTAGCTTTCAGGGACAATTTTTTTAAGTGGGAGAGGGTCCAGATTTTTGGTGAGGGTCCTCCTCTCTAAGGAACCAGCCATTAAACAGAATTCCTCACTGTTTCCAGGAAGAAGAGAAATGAAAAAGAGAATTTTCACCTTTTTCAGTTTGTTTAGAGACCAGTAAGATGGTGTATTTCATCATTCCAGACAGTCCAAGTTACATTCTGTTTAGATGCCTCTTATGTATAATTTTCCCATTTGTGCAGTTCACACCACATTTTCTGAGCCCATTACATCTGCACTTGAGGATATGATGCACAATTAAATATTGGGTTGGATCCAGGTTCTGCCTTCTGTGAAAGAAAGGGCTTCGCTCGTGGAAGGTCCCTAAGTCTAGTATTTGGGGATCCTCCCTCCTCTACATGGTCTCCTGACTCAATGTAGCATTTTCAGGGTGGTGGATGGGCTGCTATGGGAAGGAGGGGGCAGGGAAATCTACTTCCATGAGCCTAGTTGTTGTTGCTTAAATCTGGATCCAACACATTGGCTCAGTTCAGACAATAAATTTCTCAATGGTGGTTGAGAAATGTGTTGTCTGGCGGGAAAACTCCATGCAATGGTGGAGGTGTTTTGGAAAACACTTCACGTGGAATATCCACGCTGTGTAGAGAAGAGTTCATCCACAACTGTTGTGTTGCATTTTGTGTGGAGGGCTCCGTGGAGTTTCCATTGAGTTGAGTTGACTTTTCCCACTGGCTACAGAGTTCCCTGGCAAGAGTGGCAAAAGGAGTGAGTGACGCTCTAGGAGAGCCACCAGGATTGTTTTTTTTTCAGCAGTGACTGATGGGATACCATCAGGAGGATCAGGGGAGAAGAGAGGGCAGAAGAACTGTCAATCAAATGTCTTGATAGATTTTACTCAACTCCACGGTAGCCCACAGTCACACAACGATGGAGTTAGAACATGTTGTGTGGGGAGTACCTCCTAAAAACTCAACCGTTGAGTGGAGTTTTCACACTACGTTGACTAAAGTGTTGTCTGAACTCAGCCATTGCCCTTTATTCTCCCTCATAACAAATGGCAGCAATATAATGTATATTTTAATGTATTACAGAGCTGCTTTCAAATGCTGGTGTCAAGGCCTGGATGGAGCTGTCAGAATAGTTGATGCACTTAATCGCTGGCAAGAGTTAGATGGCTTGTCAGAGAATGCCACAGGCAACTTGGCAAATAGAACTCAAGGTTACTGTGAGAAATTTGTTTCTCGGGCTGGAATTTGGGGTTGCTTACAAGGAGCAACCTTAACAGCGAAAATAGCCCGGTGAGTATTTTATCAATTTTACTCATCCATAATATAACCTCCAAAGGCTTTTTGCACAAATTCACATTAATAAATTCATGGATATAACATTTGTTACAAATGGATTACTGAAGTATTTTTTAAAATCTGATTAGAAATACAAAAAATAAAATCATACAGACATTCACACTGCATGTTCATCAAAGCAAGATTATAAACTGCCATTACTGTGTGCTGTCACTTGGATCCCCAGAGAAGAAATAAATATTTGCTTTTTTATTTGTTAAAATTGTATCCTGCTTTTCCACCAAATAGTTCTTTTATTTAGTATAAAAAAGCAAGTTGAAACAGGCTGTAGTCACAAATAACTCACTAGCCTATATGTCACTCTGAGCTCCTTGAAGGAAGGTTAGGATAACAATGCTAATTTACACACATACATACATACTGGAACAAGATTTATATAATTGAAGAGCAAGATGATACACTGATGATCAAATTCCTGATATTTATTAAATGCTAAATTGATCAACAAGCAGTACGGTTTTTAATTATTTAATAGTTAATTTGAATCAACATAACCATAGTTACTACATAATCAGCACGGATGCTCCCCCAGTTATGTAATATTCTTCCCAGGAAATTCACCTCTGTGCTAACATAGTTTTCCTTGCGTTGCCTGGTTAAGCCCTTTTTGTTCTTACAGGCCTTTTAAATCTTTGCTATTTTAAACCCTGCTATATGTTGGTGGTTTTTAACTTCTGTTTTTTTCTTGGTTGGTCTTGTCATTTTGACTGTACCTTATCAGGTCAGTTTTATAATGGACGATATCCAACACTGTCTTGCTGCTTACACTATTGATATACTGCTAGCATAAGTGACTTCTAGTGGTACGCCAGTAGTGTAAGCTGCTGTGACAGTTTCCTCTGGAAAACTTGGCATGACGTTGTATGCTGTTACTATACCGCTAGAGGTCACTTACATTAGTGGCACATCAATAGTGTAAGTGGACTGGCAGCGTTGGATACTGCCCACTTTATACTTTTTTTGATCATGCTGGCTTCATATGTGCTTTTGTATTTTTATTAGATTTATCTTGAATTGTGTTTTTAGAGTTTTTTATAACTGTATTGTATTGTATTTTAAAATTGTATAGTGCCTAGATAATTTGCTTTATGGAAATCTTATAAATAAATATATAAATAAAAATAAACTACCAAATAAAATTAATTTATAGTAGTAACTCCTTTTGACCACTTTGACCTCAGATCCAAAGATCTTCCTGCAGAACAATGGGCTGCTGCATGCGCTCATTAAATGGATAATATAGTGAGCTTTGCTTGGTGGAGATGGACAGAGAAGAAGCGGGGGATACTAATTCCCCCATCTCTACCAAGCAAAAGATCTCTACCAAGCAGAAGCTCACAACGCACCAAAGACTTGCTGGGGGTATTCATGTAGATCTGATCCAGCATAGATCACTGAATCAGAATCAGCCAGTAAGGCAATGGACTAAGAGAGAAGAGCAGGAAGAGTCCACTGCTGCTGAGTGGGGAAGAAGAGATAGGAGATTGCCAGAGTACCAGAATTAGCACTATGCAGCTGTGGCTGGTGATTGGCTTGAGGTGCAGGTACTGACATCAGCAGCTAGGCACTCCCGGTCACTTAGCTTTCATAGTGCTTATTCTAGCCGCCATCTGTCCCCATCTCCTCCTCGAGTCTTATGTTGACTAGGGCATTGGATACTTATTGCACTACTAGGTGCCTGGCAGACTTCCGA
Source organism: Anniella stebbinsi (assembly GCA_029215795.1). Taxonomy (NCBI): domain Eukaryota; kingdom Metazoa; phylum Chordata; class Lepidosauria; order Squamata; family Anniellidae; genus Anniella; species Anniella stebbinsi. Next base: position 43,617,971 of record JARDYH010000003.1, on the reverse strand, counting down.
AAGGGCACTTTTCAGATAAAATCGCTTATATTTGTGCCGCTCTCTTTTTACATGTGTAGAACTGAATCCAACACAAGGATTTCCATGTGTTGCATCCTTTCTCCATGTAAGGATTGCCCTTGCCCAATAGGAATTACTATTACACTCCTAAATATGTTACTGTTACTGCACTCATTATCATAATTATAAACGCTTCATATAGTGAAATAATAAATGTGCCGCTACTGCTACTTATATATTAAACTAATAATATATTTACTAGGTAGAGAAGCTGAAGGTAATGCTCCTGGGGTTATGGTGACAATAGCTTTCACTTGTGTTTAGGCTAGGTGATGTTCACCCTGTTCTGGAGGGGGTTGCACTCCCCCTAAAGGGTCGGGTTCATAGTTTCAGGGTGCTCCTGGATCCAGAACAGTCACTTGAGGCACAGGTAGACTCAGTGGCAAGGAGCACCTTTTATCAGCTTAGGCTGATATACCAACTGCGCCCCTATCTGGACAGAGATAGCCTAGCTACAGTTATCCACTCTCCGATAACCTCTCTTCTGGATTACTGCAATGCGTTATATGTGGGGCTGCCTTTGAAAACGGTCCAGAGACTTCAACTGGTACAAAACAGGGCAGCCAGACTGTTAACAGGGACTGGCCAAGAAGACCATATTATGCCAGTCCTTTTCCAGCTTCACTGGCCGGTCCAGGTCTGGGCCTGATTCAAAGTGCTAGAAATAACATTCAAAGCCCTAAACGGCTTGGGGCCAGGTTATCTGAAGGAACGCCTCCTCCCATATGTACCTGCCCGGACCTGCCCAGGACTCCTCAGGGGTCCTTCTCTGTGAGTCCCTGCCAAAGAAAGTGAGGCAAGTGGCTCCCAGCAGGAGTATCTTCTCTGCTGTGGCATCCCGGCTGTGGAATGAACTTCTTAGAGAGGTTCGCCTGGCACCTACATTATACTCTTTTAGACGCCAGGTGAAGACCTTTTTATTTTCTCAGTATTTGAACAGTTTATTAGCCTAATTTTTAACTTTGCTGTTTTAAATTTGTATTTTATCCTGGTTTTATCCTGCTTGTATTCTTACATTGTATTTTTATGCTATGTTTTTATACTGTTGTTTTATATTTTGAATAATTGTTATGGTTTTAATTTTTGTAAAGGCCCTAGAGAGCTTCGGCTATTGGGCGGTATAAAAATGCAATAAACAAACAAATAAATAAATATATCTGGACTGATAAAGATTGGAAGGGGATAATAGGGGGAATCCAATGTGTGGTTCCATGGCAACCACTCACACAGATCTCTTAATGCTCCTAATAATCAGAAAGTAATAAAAGATTTTTACATGGTTGTCCAATGATACACCTGACTTCCCCTTCCTCTCCCTTTCCAACCTAACCCTTCCCAAGCCCATCTGGCATGAATGCAGAAGGGAAGAAAAATAATGCTGCTGTATCTTAAAGTGGCAGTGATGGGAAGGAATATTATGCCTTAACCCAACCCTTCTACCCACACAGAACAGGATCCTGAAGGACAGTTACTGGCCTTCCATGGAAATTTATGAAGAATGCATTCAGAAATCTTAATGACCTTAAGCAAATTATATAGAGAAAAATATACCGAATGATCATTACCTGATGAAATCTGTAGAGAAGTATCTTTATTTTCAAGGTCAAAGAAGTATTACATTTAGGTTGTCTTAAGACTCCCTGGACCCCCTGGACCTTAATAACTACAGACCACTATCAAATCTTTCATTTCTGGGCAAGGTGATTGAGAGGACAGTTGCCTTCCAACTCCAAGCAGTTTTGGATGATATAGATTTTCTAGACCCATTTCTAACCAGCTTCAGGGCAGGATACGGAGTTGAGACCACTATGGTCACCTCAGTGGATGATCTGCGCTTGAGTATTGACAGGGGGAGTGTGTCCCTGCTGGTACTTTTGGATCTCTCAGCAGCTGTCGATACCATCGATCATTGTATCCTTCTGGAACGCCTGGGGGGATTGGGACTCGGGGGCACTGTGCTTCAGTGGTTCCTGTCCTACCTCCCAGGCAGGTTCCAGATGATGATGCTTGGGGATAGTTGCTCCTCAAAGAAGGAGCTGTTGTATGGCGTGCCACAAGGTGCCATCCTATCCCCAATGCTGTTTAACATCTACATGAAACCGCTGGGAGCGATCATCCGGAGGCATGGGGCGGGGTGCTAGCAGTACGCTGATGACACCCAAATATATTTCTCTATGCCTTTGACAACAGTGTCAGCTAAGGATAGTGTATCTTCTCTGAATTAATGCTTGGAGGCGGTAATAATAATAATAATAATAATAACGATTTATTTCTTACCCGCCTCTCCATCTAGATCGAGGCGGGGAACAACAGCATGATAAAATACATAAAACTAATTAAAACATGACAAGTATTATTAAAACTGCATTAAAACATCCTAAAACATCATTAAAACATCCTAAAACATCCTAAAAACATTCTAAAAATTACACTGGATATGCCTGCCGGAAGAGAACAGTCTTTATAGCTTTCTTAAATTCTAAAAGACTGTTAAGTTGACGAGTCTCCTCCGGCAGGTCTTCCTCCGGATGAGGAAAACCAAACTGAAGCTGAATCCAGATAAGATGGAAGTGCTTACTGTTAAAGTCCCAACCTGGGTTTGGAGGTGGGTCAACCAGTTCTGGATGGGGTTACACTCCCCCTGAAAGGCTGTGTTCACAGCTTGGGGGTGCTCCTGGATCCGTCGCTCCAAATGACAGCTCAGATAGATGCGACGGCCAGGAGAGCCTACTATCAGCTTCGGCTGATATGCCAGCTGCACCCCTTCCTAGAGTTGGAAGACCTAAAGACAGGAGTGCACGTGCTGGTAACTTCGAGGCTCAATTTCTGCGATGTGCTGTACATAGGGCTACCTCTGTGCCTAGTCTGGAAACTTCAACTAGTTCAAAATATGGCAGCCAAGTTGGTCACCGGTACATCTAGGGGTGACCATATCACACCAGCTTTAAAATCTCACTTCACTGGCTGCCAATTACTTTCCGGGTGAAGTACAAAGTGTTGGTCATCACCTTTAAAGTTCTACATGGTTTGAGTCCAGGTTACCTTCGGGATCGCCTTCTCCCATACAATCTACCCTGCACGCTCAGGTCCTGTGGGAAGAATTTGTTACAGTCAGCCAAAACTAGGCTGACAACTATTACCCAGAGGACCTTCTCTTCTGCTGCTCCCAGGCTGTGGAATGGCCTGCTGGAGGAGATTCGTCAACTTAATAGTCTCTTTGACTTTAAGACAGCTATAAAGACCGATCTCTTCTGGCAGGCCTACCCAGATGAATTTTAAGAGTTTTATTGGTATTTTAATAATGTATTAGATTTATGTGTTTTTAATCAGTTTTATGTATTTTATATTTGATGTTGTTCGCTGCCTCGATCCAGAGGGAGAGGTGGGTAAGAAATAAAATTATTATTATTATTATTATTAATTATTATTATTATTATTTCTTTGTTTTCTTTGCACGTAGGCACATACTGGTATATGATGTGAAATTAAGAACCAAAGCCTGTATTTTATCTGCTGTTCTTTTCAAGGTAATTAATATGTTTTAATTTAGACCATTTCTGTTGACTGATGAAAGCTACTTTCAAGATTTTCATCCTCATTAAGTAGCAATACATAAACTATTTTGGTATTAAAATGCAAATGGAAGATTATACCACAACAGAATGAATTAAATACAGATAGATATGATTATGCTTAGTAATGTTTATTGTAAGTGTATATAAATTATTTGTTATGGAGAATAGGAAAGTACTTTGCTGTTAAAGAACACATGCTGTCTTTAATATTATTTTTTGTAAGCTGTTCTGGGAACCTTTTTCGGCTGAAGAGTGAGGTAGAAATGCTGTAAATCATCATCATCATTATCCTCAGCAGCAGCAGCCTGGTGCTGTGATTCTAACATTTCTGTGACCAGATGTGTTAATTGACAGGTCTAATCACTAGGGGTGTGCATCGGATCGGATCGGATCCACGATCCGAATCCGATCTGCCCCAAAATCGGAAGAATCTGATCTGATCCGACCAACCCTCTGATCTGATCTGATCCGCCAAGGTCCGATCCGGATCGGAAAAAATCGGCGGATCGGACGCCATTTTGAATGCTTTTCCCCATAGCTTAGTATTGTGTTACAAAAATGCCTATAACCTTTTCATTTTTAAAGGTAGAAGAATGAAACTTGGGCACTTTGTAGATGGGTTAGGGGTAGTTATCTGTGAGAAATTTCAGAAAGATTGGTGCAGGCATTTTGTGGCAATTAATTTTTTAATAAAACACCAGGAATGGCTATAACTTTTTCATTTTTAAAGTTCCACACATGAAACGTTGCCACATTGTAGGTGGTACATTGGGACCTAAGTGCGTGAAATTTCAGAAACGTAGGTGCTTGCCTTGTGTGGCAATTAATTTTAGAAAAATGGGTAGTAGTGGGGTAAATACAGTTATGCCTCCAACTTTTTTATTTTTAAAGATGCAAACAGGAAACTTGAGCACATTACAGGTAACACTTTACTTGATATGTGTGTGAAATTTCAGAAAGCTAGGTCCAGGCATGTAGTGGCAAGGTATTTTTGAAACAATGAGAAAAGAAACGCCTATAACTTTTTTATTTTAAAAGTTAGAAGTCTGAAAGTTGCTCACTTTGTAGATGGGTTAGGGGTAGTTGTCTGTCAGAAATTTCAGAAAGTTAGGTCCAGGCATTTGGTGGCTATGGATTTTTTAGATTAAAAGTTACAAAAGTTTTTCCACAGAGGCTTGGGCTGTCAATTGCACCCCCCCTCCCCTGCCTCCCCCTTCCTCTTTTATCTGTCAAAACTCTGTGCTGTTGTAACTTTTAATCTAAAAAATCCATAGCCACCAAATGCCTGGACCTAACTTTCTGAAATTTCTGACAGACAACTACCCCTAACCCATCTACAAAGTGAGCAACTTTCAGATTTCTAACTTTTAAAATAAAAAAGTTATAGGCGTTCCCTTCCTCATTTTTCAAAAATACCTTGCCACTACACGCTTGAAGCTATGCTTCTAAAATTTATCACACATGTGAACCAAAGTGGTATGTCTAATGTGGAGAAATGTCAGAAGCATAGCTTCAAGCGTGTAGTGGCAAGGTATTTTTGAAAAATGAGGAAGGGAACGCCTATAACTTTTTATTTTAAAAGTTAGAAGTCTGAAAGTTGCTCACTTTGTAGATGGGTTAGGGGTAGTTGTCTGTCAGAATTTTCAGAAAGTTAGGTCCAGGCATTTGGTGACTATGGATTTTTTGGATTAAAATGGATTTTTTTGCATTCAAAATGGCGTCCAATCCGAAAATCGGACATCCGATTTTCGGATCGGAATCGGATCCGATCCGCCCAACCTCTGATCTGACCCGATCTGACCTGACCCCCCAGGTCCGATTCCGATCCGCTATCCGATCCGATCCGGGGGGTCAGTGCACATCCCTACTAATCACCTAGTAGAGCAGGGGTTGGGGTTGGCAATCTGGGAGCAAATTCCCCCCCCCCCCCCGCCATAGGCCACAATCTTACCACCCCCACCACATCACTGAATATTGAGGAGATGATGGGGGAAGTAAGAGAAGAAGTGAAATCTTTACGTTCTGTGCCTTGAAAGCAGTTTGCTGCTGAATTTTGGCAGCAAACTGTGAGCTTTTGCCCACTTCCCGATTTGTTTCGTTTTTTAAAAAAAGGCATGACAAGAGTGGGGGGCTGGCGGGGTCTGCATGTTGACCGTACCTCTATTAGAGGGGAAAGGATCCTGGAATCAGTCCCCACCTCACAAACAGGTGATCAACAATATCAAAATGATAATGTAGACCATCTGATCGGCCATTTAATTGCTTTGATGTGCATAGTTTCTTGTCCAGCGGGGGTGTGGATCTGTACATGGGACGCCTGCTTCTTTGGGGAGTCTGATATCATATCAGGGTATTGTGGAATGAGCAAGGTTCACACACAGCCTATGCAGAGGTTGCAGCTGTTTTTTCCCAGCTATAGGTTGGAACTCAGTTGCATGTCCCCCATTTCCAGGAAGGTGTGGAAGGCCCTAGATGGGCAATTGGAAGCCTAACCCCAAATGAACTAGTTGCTAGCTGAGTGGCATTTAATAGCATGACAGAAGTAGAAATGCAATCCAAATCTGTTTGATTCCAGTTATTTATTCTAGTCTGTTAGCCACTTAAGACCTTACATCTTGTTTCGGAACTAGATAGTAAAAATAAATTAAAACTTATCATTGAAAATCATATATAATATTTGAAGATCGTAATGATTCTTTAATGTTTAGTCCTTGTTTAGAGCTTCACTACCACATCCTAAAGCTGATTGTGACTTTGCACAATATGAAACAGATATATTAATTCCTGGCATCGATTTATTTGTGGATTACTACAGAGCAGATATTGCAACGGTTGTTGCAAGTTTGAATTTCATTATATATGAATTGCATTGTAACAAGCAAAATCTAATAGTAAGTACCACTGAAATATATGTAATTCATTTGTATTTTTTTCTGTAGTCGGAGGATTAAATTTAATGTTGCATGAGCACACTTTCATATTCCAGTAGTGAGCACACTAAAGAAAAATGACAAATCAATCTATATATATATATTTAATAGAAGTCTCTTATTTCTTTGCAGATTTTGCCGCTGTTCACATTGTATCAATACTTTGTTTCTAAAATTTGTCGGAATGCTAATAAATGTATTGAAGGAAGGATTCTCAAGGTAAATGTAAAAGTTGAGCAACATGCTAACATTTGCAGTGATCATTTAATGTAAATTGGATATTAAATTAACATCTTACTGTTTAGTCTATTTCATGGGTTCTTAACGTGAAGAATATTTTGTAACTTTCTGTTGTCTTTGTGAGCTGTTTCTATGGTAAACCCTGTGGCAAACAAAAGTTCTGTTATGCATAAATTATGGAAAGGTCTGTGTGGCACATAGAGATGGATGAACATTTTCCTGTTCATCTCAAAAATCAGCTGGGGTTTGCTATAATTCTTTGTGTGTGTTTGGAAATCCCTGAGGGATTTTGAGAGCACTCAAAAAGAAATGATTGCAAAACGCAGATGGGATCCCTGCTTCATGAACTTCCCCCACTTATCTTTTTGTGGGTGGGTTGGTGGGTGGGGTGAGGAATAGTCACTATTGAGGGAGCCTTGGTCTGAGATGCACAGATGGAAGAGAGTACAAATCTCTTATAAAGCTGTTATTTTCTGCTCAGAACTGCTATTTTCTGCTGAAATCATGGGATGTTTCATCTTCTCTGTCCAGGGAAGATGACCCCAACATAGGGATGTATGAATTTTGTTAAATCCATTCTGTCTGTGTTTTGCGAATAGTCAGATATCTTTCATTCAAGCATCTGCTCATTGACAGAATTGATTTATTTGGGAGGATGTACGAGAATTTCCTATTTGCAAATGCTAGGTTGCGCAAATTCTTCCCAAAAGTTTAAAAAATATGCTAACCCCCCCATCCCACCTACAGTTTCATAAAAATCTAAAGTCATTTGAATTTGTTGCAGATTTCTCCTGACAGTACACGAGCATCTGAGGATGCTCAAAACATTTTAAGGTTTGTCTGTGACTCAGGGTTCCCTGAAATGCTGGTGATCTCTCCTTTGCAAAAGTCAGTGGTGGCCTTTTTTTGAAAAGGAATAATTGGTGTGAGTGACTCTTTTCAAGGATCAATTCAGGCATGGCTCTGTATCAGCCCAAAATGGGTCACAATTTTTAGCAGGGTCACAATTTTTAGCACCATCTCTAATGACACACCAATATGATATTTTGTTTTGAGAGCTGATAAATGTAATCTCAACCTGGAAAAGAGCTTTTGGAACCAATCCATCCCAGAGTTATCTGAAGACTCTGTACTTGGTCTGGTTTTCTGACATTTCTTCTTGGAAGAGCAATATCACATTATCCTGGAGATGATATGATTGATGATCAAGATAGAGGAAGCAAAGGAGTCTTGCTCTGTTTTTGGGTCTGTTGGTTTCCTGCAAAGACCAGGAAGAGTGGCTATATATTTGTTCATCTCAGAGCTTTAAATACGTTGCTACTATTCCAGGAGCAAATAGCCAAACTATCAAAGAACCTGGCCTGAGTTGCTGTTTATATGTCAGCCTCACTGTGCCCAAGAGGACTGTGATTATTACAGATACTAGCATGTTCAGTTGGGGAGCCCTCTTCGTGATTTTGGGAACCTGGTCTCAATCAGAATTCTAGCAGAGTACAAATGGGTGGAAATGCAGAAGACCATTAAAATACAGCATCTAGTGGGTTCAATCAAGGAACTGGCAGAGATAGCTTAGCAGAATCTCAATCCAGGACTCAGAGTGGTCTTTACATCCTTCAGTATTGCAGCAGCTAGCACATTGTTGTGGACATGTAAAATTGGACATCTTTGCTACTCCTAACAACATCCAGGTCTGAAGATGCGTCTCAAGACACCTTTCCTAGATGTCATAGGCACGCACAGCACTGAAGATAAGATGACTGACTGGCTTGCACTGAGCCTTCCCTCCATTCCCTCTGTTTCCATGAGTTCTTTAAAGGATTCAGGAGTTAGTTATAGAAGTAATCCTCCTATCAGCTCACTGTGCCAGGTGGCCATGATTTCCAGACTTGATCAACATTTATTCAGGAAAGTTAAAGACTTCTCAATAGAAGGGCTTTCCTACCTGAGAGTCTGTTATTTCATTCTCAGTTGGAGTATTTCTGTCTGATTTCATGGAGGCTGAAAAGCAGTGATTCGGACAATTAGGGTACTCAGGTTCACAAACAAAGTGTATGTGTACAGAGGGTTAGGGAGGGCTCCAGGGAGGGCAAGAATATATAGTAAATCTTAGATTTCTTACAGGCAGATGTCACCATATTTCTGAGTGCTAACACTCTCAAGCTTCAAGTGGTGGTGTTGGGATACTGTCTTAGGTTGTAGGGGCAAGAGATCCATCTCCAGCCATCTCCTTTCTTTTAGGTTCCTCATGGTGACCCTTCTTAATTCTTCCACAATAAACAGTTTCCTACCTGAAATTTGAACTAGGGTCTTATGGCTTGTATGGGTGACCCTTTTGCTGAAATGTCTGTTTAAGTTCTTCTTCATGCCCTCTGTGTATCACAATTTTGTTTCTATTCAGGAAACTACTATAGCTGAGGAATGTTTGGCAGGAACCACCCACACCACCCCAGTGTGTATGTCCTTAATGGGTTCCTGTCTGTTCCCTGCCCTTCGACTGCCACTGTGGTAGCCTTGTAGGGAACTCTCAAGTTGTTCACTGTTTGTATAACAATTGCTGAGGTGGGTTTTTCCCCTTCTCCTTGCCTTTCTGCCCTCTTGTTTTCTTCCTGTTTGTATTAGGGAAGATGATGTTATTGGGGCAGCTCAAAAGATTCAGGGCAGAACTCAAAAGATTTGGAGCATATGTCCTGATGTGCCTTCCTCTAACAATGCTGATGGTGTGGAGCTTTCAATATTGGAGGCATTAATATTATGAGTTAATACATTAATGATACTCAACTTCTTATTTTAGATTAAAGTACTTACAGATTTAGGATTTTTCTCTGATGCTTTCCAAGAACTATGTATTCTTAACCGTGGAGAGAAAATCCCCTGGAAACTACCTTCTGTCTACACGCTTGTTCCTAAACTTCCGGTAAAAATGTTCATTTTATTCTATATCGTAATCTGCCAGGAAAAAGAGTATCCCTTACCTGAAGTGTTCTGGGTTTGATGTAGTGGTCTCTTGGGTGGGACTTGCTAAATACTAGTGGTGGGCTTGTAGGACTTGGTCTCTCCTACTTTTGATCTTTCCTACTTTTTTAACGATGACATGATATACTCTGGATGATAGGGTTACATTTCCATTTCCTCTCAGACCTTGATCATCCAAGGATCTGCCACAGAAACATCAGTTGGGGGATTAATGCAAGAGGAAATAATGTTGTGATTGATTGTTAAGCAGAGCATAGGTGTTGTAGGTACAGAAAAGTATATTAAGTCAGATTGGACATTTCATTAATTTGGCTACATGTTGGAACAAATTCTATCATTGTATCATTCTTTCAGTTTTCCTCATTTCTTTTGGAAGTATATGCTTTGTTGCTAGGTAATGTTAATTGTTATACTTTACTAAATTTAGGTCTCTGCAAAGTTTGATTCATCGCAATCCCTGTTGACAAGTGTGAATCTACAGGTAAGAAAATGCTTGTACATCTAATCAACTAAATTTATGTGCAATATTCAGTGTGACACTACCACTAACATACATTTCATTGCACTAGTGTAAACGAACTGTAGTGCAACGCCGATAGCATTTACTGGCCTGACGGATTTCCCTGGAAAAGCTGTTGTGCCTATAAAGACTGTTAGTGTTGTACCAGAGGTTACTTACACTAGGGCAATGTAATTTTATATTAGCAGTAGTATCCCATTGAATACTGCCCTATATCAGACTGAGCCTAATTTAATTTATACACATTTAGCCTTTTTTCTTCTTTCAGTTGATAATCTAAAAAGGAAAGTATGGTAGTAGAGGAAAAATGTATTCAGCTTGTGTAATTGAATTCTTAGCCAAGCTTCTTGGGCGTGCATTCCCCCAGGCATGACATCACCAATTACACAAACCTGTACACCTGCGAGGGAAACACCCCTCACAGACAGACAGACACACACACACACACACACACACGAGAGAGAGAAACCTCTCAGCACTAAATGAGACAGCATCCTGGAATCATCTGTAATGATGCATAATGGCAGCAGTGAGCAGTGAAACTGAAGTCTGAAATGGCACTTCCTTTGGTCTGGCTAGCTCTACTTTGAAGCTTCTTGCTAGCCACCTCTTCCAGTTAAGAGGATGCACCAGAGACTTTTGTGTTACTGCATAAAATCCTGCCATTTTTGTGTAGGTCAAATGTCACTTTGCGATATTAAAAAAAAAAAGTAACTTTGCGTGCTGCTAAGCACTGTAGGCTCCCTCTCTGAAATGAGAGGGGCCCTATGAATAGTTGCAGAGGGTTCTGCAGAGGCACCTCAAGCATTACTAAGTGTTGTGCTAGTTTCAACTACTGACATGGGAGGCATCCCACACAAAATGACATCTAGGAATTTATCTGAATGTTTGTTGCAGTCCAGGTATATTCACGATAATTCAAGAGGGAGATACCCAGCAGTTTGGAATTTGACAAGCTTTGAGAGCTGGCTAGATTCCACTTAAATTTTGTGAAAATTTTGCTAATCACTAGTTATGGTCTTCAAATTGAATTCTGTATTTAACAAGTTTGCTAAAGCTCCAGTAGATCATGGTAGCAGTATTCACATTTCTGCCCTCTTTGGATTTCACCATGTAGTTTGGTTTGAAGTTTTGTTCGGTAGTAGTTGAAATTTTGAATTGAGCATGCAAATTCCATTTAAACAAGATGGAAGCTGTATGGAACCACTTGTATTCCATATGGCCTTGTTAGATTTACATTTGGCTTTAGAGTGGGACAGCCTGTTTTGGAAAGATAAGCTAATTTTCTTCTACTGGCTGCCTATACCATGTGATATTATTGGTATCTTTCTTAAAATTAAATTAACTCTACGTTTCTGAGAAGTGTGTGTATATATTTTAAGAAATTTCTTATTAACTTCAAAGGCATTAGAAGATGTTTTTAACAGGCCTCTGCATTCAGCTTGGACTTCATTGTGTGAGCCACGAATCCTGAACAGCTTCTTGTTAGCCAAAATGCATTTCATTATTTGCCTATCTGCAACCTTAAATTGTGTTCCTGAAAAAGTGATGAAAGCAACATATTGCGTGGACACTGATACATTAAGAAAGGCAGGCAAAAACACAGATGCATTCTTAAAAGGTACTGGTAACAATAAAACAAATCTCAATAAGAAACTTTTATTTCAACTCAATATGATTTATAAAGGCTGTTATGTTTTTAGACTGATTCTATTGCTTCACTTAGTATAACATTTCTATTACTAGTTGCTGAAAAACAGTTTGTTTACAAAGGATATGTTCTGCTAAAGTTAAGATCTTTTAAAGTCTTGTGCTTAATTTTCCCCCCATTCATTAAAAAAAACCATCCTTAATATATGTTTACGCTTGGCTGAATTTGGCCATTGTTTTAACATTCAAGATTTTATAATGTGTATAATTAAAGTTTCAGCTTTATTTGAAAATTCTTAAAGGACTCCTGTGCTAACCACAACAGAATGTATGGGCTACACTCCTAGCTCAGGATAGGAGGCAAACATATAGAAAGAAAGAAATGCCACATCTGTGAGTGCTCCACTTCTTCTTGCAATCTCCCTGTCTCCTTCTGTATCATCAGAAAGTGATAGGCTGTTTATGCAGCTTTTTCTTATTTTTGCTTTCTAATTTCTTTGTAGGGTCTTGGTTGGGAAGTCCTATGGGCTAGTGACCCACATTTGCCAGAGCAGACCAAAAGATAAACTGCTACTCCCCCAACTCAGTTTTAGCCACATCAAAGACTCTGACACTCAGTTGAGATTATCAGAACAACAATTAAACTGTAGGTTGTTCGAGTGAGTGTGGGAGTTAGCAAATGTGCTTGTTCCCTCCTGCTTGCCCACTTCTGCTTTGCTAAACAAACTGTTCCTGGGTTGCTTCTGTGAAGTCCGAACCAGAACTTTGGGGGCTTAACAACCCAGAATCTTAACCCAACAAACCATAGGTTAAAACTCATGATTATTTCTCCTTCAACAACCCAGAGTTCCAGGTTTGCACATCACAAAAACAATCCAGGACGCGAGTATTCCTGGGCTTGCTTAGCAAAATGGAAGCAGGCAAGTGGGTGGGAGCGAGCATGCTCATTCACTGCCATGCACTTTCAAACTACCCATGCTTAACATAGAATTGCTTGTTTTCATTGTCCAAACAAGTAATATTTGGTCCATGTCACTTCCCTGCAGTCTCCATCTTGTCTAACGCTTTTGCTACCTCCTCACTAATCAGTCCAGAAATGGTGGGGAAAGAAAGGTCACAGATGGAGGGATGGGTCTGTCTTTTATCTGTTTTTGCTGCCTTGATGAAAGCTGAATATGGAACAACAAGGGAAAGGGAAGTTCAGTGCAACTGGGTGTCTACTTGTGAGTTTGTTCATTTGCATTTTGGCTATTCAGCTTTTCTGGGCCTTTTTCAGCATGAGTGCAAAGGAATTGGGAAGAGGGACACTTCTACCACCCTCTGTCTTCTGTCTTTGTTAGAGAATGTAAGCATTTCATTTTAAACACCTTGTGTAGGTTTGGGCCTTGTGTGTCCTGTAACCACACAAGCTCCCTAAGCATCATGCCCTATGTTACCACCAACTCCATGGCTACAGACAAAGTGGGTTGTCTCCCTTCGTTTGTCAGCACATCTGCCTCCAAGAATCCAGATTGTCCAGGTCCCAGTGACATGAAAATGATGGGGTTCAGAGTTGAAGACTCAGTATAAAATTGCTCAGCCCAGAACAAAGAAGAACATAATCTCCCCTTCCAGTCATTCTATCTTCTGCATCAAAATTCCTCAAAAAGGTTCAGTTCCACTTGAATTGTCCAATCTAACTTCTCAGCCAGTTGATCAAGTCTTGTAATTTCTAAATCCTATGTGAAGAAGGATGAGCTGTGTGGTTTTGAGCACCCTATAGATGAGGAACCCCAGATTAGGCAATTTACTTATTCTGTAGTAGGCTCAATAATGACTAAATTAATCAAGCTTGGCTTCATATAATCTTGGCTCCAGTTTCCTTGTGTCATAAATCTCCAGAGGTTATATTACTGAGTTCTATTTAGTACCAAGGGAGTATTCCACCTTCCAGGGAATCAAAGTTACAACTGATAAAAGAGACTATTTTAAAATGCATAATTTCAAGCTGCAAAATAGATGCCAGACACTCAGAAGCATGCTGGCATCTATTTTATGGGTTCAAAATTATATTGGGGAGAAGACTTATTCTAGACTTTAAACTTCTAAACTAATACATCAGACGTCCATTCTTTCACGTGGACAACATATTGATGGAAGTCTCTGACATTCAACCAGGCCATTACATGGCATTGATAGACAAGAGTAGCCCATACATTCTGGAGTTGCACAAGAAATAACTCAAGAAGAATTTACAGGTAATGACCCAATGAGCAGTTTCCAGCACTACTTTGCTTTTAATTGCCTCAGTTTTGACAATGTACTTTATTTCTACAAAGGTTTTATACAAGCTTCAGCATTTACAAGTGCAAAGCGAGAGCTAGTTGTCATGGTTGTAGAACTTGAAAGAAACAAAGATACCTTGAATATGGCCATGCTAAAGGTAAATAGTATTATTTAATATAAGAACACATAGTCTGCAATTATTTACAGTATTTTTTCATAAGTTGCAAGTAGTAATTTATTCTGAATAAATCAAAGAACTTGTTGGTTTCTTGAGTATAATTTGACAGGTGGAGCAATTGTATACTTACATTACACTGGAACTGGAGACATGTCAGTGCTACATCAACAGAAAGTTAGCCATATATAAGACATACTCAGCCTGGAGGGCAAGGGGAAAAAAACAGCACAGAAATTACAAAAGCTGCAGAAATTAGCAGACACATCTCCAGCGTCCCTGGAAGCCCCACCAATACCACCAATCAGGAGATGAGCTGGTGACGAAGTCCCATCCCACCCACACATGGGGCTTTCTTATACATAACTGTTATGAATGAAATAGCCCCCATATTGTACAAAGCTAATAGGCTGGATGCTTTCACCCTCAGTGAGGTGGGAAAACACAGACAGAGAATAATCCTATGCAGGTCTGTCACATGTGCATGACTCGAACAATTTCTAATCAGACTTCCAAAAATGCATATGCCCCAAAGCAAGGATAGGGGCCAAAATTAAACAAGACATGTGCACACTTAGTACATAGAGTGCTTTCTTTCTGGAACCTGGCCAATGACTTGCAGTATGCTCCTGTTGTTACAAACCTGTTTCTTTAACACTTGTTGTGGGACTCAACCATCCACACTAAGCATCCTCTTTTGTTATATGGGAGGAAGAGACATCAGGATCTTTGTTTCATGGGGAGCGTCACCATTCCCAGTAAAAGGTGCAAGTTTTGAACAGAATTGTCATACTTTGTGTTTTAAAGTATAGATATGTAGGATTTTAGTTGCAAGAGATCACCGTTTTTCAGAGGTGAATCAGTATTCAACTATGGTTCGGTGGATGTCCATTGGAGGGAATTCCTACCACAGGACTCTGCCTAGACTCAGGGGAGCCTGCTGCCAGGAAGAGCTCTAGGGTCGATCTCCCGGGGAGAAAGGCAAACTCAACATCCTGCTACAACTTGACAAACCCAGCTAACAAATCCTAACACAAATAGTGGATGCTGCAGTTCTGCCTAGCTCTACCCAAACCCAGCTTTGCCAACCTTGTTAGTTAGCTTGGCAGGAGAAGTCAGTGTGTTACCCCTGTGCAAACTTAAAACTCATTTTAAAAGGGAAACAGTTCTTTCCATTTCACTTCAAACCCAGAGTTCAATGCTTGCTAGCTTCAGCCAGGGAATGTTATATTGCTCTTGGAGGTTATTTTTTTAAACATGTGTCTGACCCTAGAGGCGATTCTGTCTGCTTCAAAAAATAAATGTGCAGCCTTTTCACAGAACATTTATTTGATTGCATTATCTCCTGCAGGGAGGTGTGCTAATCCCTTATTCCCAAAAAAAGAGAAGCCTCCCCACTTCCCTCCCACCTTTGTGTGTGTGTGTGTGTGTGTGTAGGATCTAAATTGTGTAACTTGCTTTTTTTTTTAAAGGAGCATGAGTTGCTATTGCCCCTACCCCCTTCCTAATTTCCAGAGGGAAACTTCCCCTTGTTATCTCACTCTGAGGGGTCCTTTGTGAGAGTGAGGCATTGGCGGGGAGGTAGCCCTAGAGATTGCCTATGGTATGGCAGCACAGGAAATCTTCAGGGCCACTTCTCACCAATGCTTTGCTCTCTCCTCTTTCCCATTACCAAAATTCTCCTTTGTGAGCTCTAAGTGTGCATGGCCTGAGGCCAGAGAGATAGTTGGCAGAGTGTGAGGTTCTGAGTTATAGTCTCCATGTGTGGGTTTATATATGGGTGGTGTGCTATGATTGAGTATTGAATTACACTATATTCTATACTTTGTTTAGGAGGTGGCTATTAAAACTAAAAACAACTCCTGTTGAAGTAGTGGGAAGTGGTTTTCTTGTGCTATTAATGTAAAATTGTGCTATCAAAGGGGATGGATTATAGAGGCATTAGGATCTGGCATAAGTGTGCTTCACCCCTGTGTTGCCACGGCCTGCTGGTAACCCTGTCCTGTTTTAGCCATTCCATTACAATATCGTTGGTGGCATATCTGAAGGGTTCTGCCTGTATGGCTGTTGTGGCAGTGGTATTGTGCTGACATAGTGGGGATTCCATCAAATCCTAGAGACTCTCAGCTGGTAGATTATCAGTAGAGAATTGCACCTTGATTGAGTGTAAATCAAGGCTGATATATAGTTGGTTTATTCCATGGTTTCAATATAAATTCCCTTGTAAGAACACAACCAAAACTGGCTCCCAAGCAGTAGATTGAGAGCTAGAGATTGACTCTATGGCTTAATCCACACCAAGCAGGATATAGCACTATGAATGTGGTATATGGTATGTGTCAGTGGACCCCAACAGTTGTCAGTGCACTTCAATACCACTATAAAGCAGAAGTATGGCTCCTGCCTTTTAAATACCGCTTTCATAGTGCAATATCCTGCTTGGTGTGGATTAAGCCTCAGTTTAAGTATAATGGAGTAAGATGCAAAGGTTTTGATATCTAACGATGGAGATCATGCATTATTTTAATGATTTGGATCTTAATCTACTAAAGATCAACTGCAAAACAAGAAATAATTATAGCTTCACTGTGGGTCAACGTTGGTTATTGTAGGTTGACCATATGAAAAGGAGGACAGGGCTCCTGTAACTTTAACAGTTGTAGAGAAAAGGGAATTTCAGCCAGTGTCATTTGTATGCAATTAGTTCCTGGTGAAATTCCCTCTTCATCACAACAGTTAAAGGTGCATGCACTATACTAGAGTGACCATATACAAAAGAAGGCAGGGCCCCTGCAACTTTAACTGTTGTGATGAAGAGGGAATTTCACCAGGAACTAATTGCATACAAATGGCACTGGCTGAAATTCTCTTTTCTCTACAACTGTTAAAGTTACAGGAGCCCTGTCCTCCTTTTCATATGGTCAGCCTAGTTATTGTGGCCTACAATCATATATCAAATATGGCAAATACATTAGGTGTTTTTAAAAAACCAGAAGTTGTGGACCTAATCATTAGAACTGAATATCATTCAGGCATTTTACTGTCCAGGATTCACCTATAAAACTTTCCATATTCTAAACATTGTACCTGTTGCATTTTAGTGTGGAATTATTGATTGATTGTTGTCTTTGATTATAACTAAAAAAGCTAAGCTTTTTAAAATCAAAGTTTCATTATTATTTTTATTAACTGGTCAATTATGTACTTTTTATTATTTTAGGGAATTTTATTGGAAGAAGCTGTAGAAAGGATTAATTTAGTTCTTGAAACCATACAAAATAAATACGGCACATTGCTTTATACGTGTTCAGCTTCAGAATTAGAGGTTGTCATTGAAGCTAAGCTTCAGCTGGCAGCTATTGCTGAACAGAGACTTCAAACAGCATTCAGGTAAATAAAAAAATCTTATTTCAAGTTGCAGCAGCACATTTGTTGTTGTTTTGACTCAAACCTCTTGAATGGTATTTAACACCAAATTTTCCCACTAAGCAACAAACCAAACATCAACTGAAAACAATGTTTTGTGAGTAATTAACTATGCTGGTTATCTAATATATTTAATAAAATAGTTTCAGGCACTACGCAAAATGTCATGTTCTACTCTCTTAATGATGTTTATAAAAGACCTAAAAAGTAATTATCTGCCTAGAATATTTCATCATGAATGGCTCAAGTTTGGGTCATATATAAGTCAGCAAAACAAAAAAAATTAATTCATTAAGATTAGTCTTAAAATGTTAGCTATAAGTGTATCTATTAAAACACTCATGCCTTTTATTCCTTTTTGCATGAATTAACCAAAACTCAATTACAGCTGATGTGGGTACTACCATTATTGCACGAAAATGTAAAATATGTAAACTTTTTAACGCTTAACCGTACATTTGTTTATCACAGAGCTGCTTTGGCCTTTTCTGCAATAAAGCTTCTTCAGGATGCAAATATTTTCAAGAAAGCATCTAATTTACCAGAACATACAGAGAAAACAGAGGTATATGTTGTAGATTTTTAGTGGACCAGTTTATGATGTGAACACAATGCTGAAAATAGCACAGGTGCATTGAAGTCATAGTCAACATTCAAAATGGTTTTCTATAATTCTTATATATTATTAATTTTATTAGGTTTTAGTTCAATACAGAAGTAACATATATGGTGCACTGTAATCCACATAACCAATTCAACTAGAAACAGAACAAACATTTAAATAAATTACCATATATATGTACTAGTCTTTAAAAAATAATTGATTGATTGATTGATTTAGTTATTTAGTTAATTTTCCAAATGACTTTTCTTATGAGTTTTAGGGAGGTGGTGAATGGATTTATACCGAGGAGTCCAAACTGCTTCACAATGTAACAGCACAAGAACATATGAATATACATATATGGCTGAGATGTCGTTTGGCATTAGTGACTGCAATTACAGCACAGGCACGAGGAATTGAAACAATGAAAGGTAACATTTCATCGAAAAACTATTAATGTTAATCCTCTAGAAGTGTTTGTGCCACCTTCACCTTGTTCAGAAAGGTTATTCCTACTTAGGTAGCACTTGACTCTAGCTACGTCTTGTTAGTAATGTACATGAAGTTGTATTACTAGAAAGAAACATGGTATCCTCTTTTGTACATATATGTTTATGCATTAGATAGCATTGCTGCTCTGCAACAGTAGAGCAATTCTGAGTGAGGCCAGTGGGGAGCAATAAGGCAGGTCCATTGTCTCCTCCCAGCCTTGCCAGTTTGTGCTGGCCAAGCCAGTAGGTGGGGGAGGGGATTTGGTTTTGCCTGGCTGTTCAGCCGAGCAGATCTGTGAATTTATAATTCCCTCCACCCCCCCACCTCTAGATTGTCTGCAAGGGGAGAAACTGGCTTTGCCAGCTCCAGTGGTGCAGCTGACTAGCCTGGATTGGCCCTGTCTGGGGAACAGAGCGGCTTTAGGTCCAGCGGATATAAAACTGGCTTCTCCCCACCTCATTCAAGGGGTTTCCTGTTTCAGGCTTTTCTGCCTGCTACCACCAATGAAAGAACTGTGGGCGGCAGTGGGGAGCTCTGCCATGAGGAACGTCCCCTGTGGTGCCCCTCTCCACAGGTGAGGATCCTAACCCCTTTCAGTCAGCAATGTGGGGGTGGGGAAAGGATTGCACTGTTAAGTCACTGAAGTAAAGGCAATGTAAGACTCATATGATCTTCATCAGTTTTGTCAATGTTTTTAAAAAATTGTAGAGCGATTTGCATGTTGAAAATGCTATAGAAATAATTAAGAAATATTATAGTGATGTATGCTGGTATTTGGGAATGTATTGTATATATTGATGGAGGTATTTTTTCCTTTAAGAAAATGAATTGACTGAGTGTTCATGCCTGATCAGTGAAGTACAACTGGAAGCAGAGGCATTCCATGATGTAGAGACACTTGCTGAAATTACAATGCAAGCTGTTATGCTCGGCCTCCAAGAAAAACAGCCAGTGGCTGATATTAAGCTGTGTTTACAGGTCTGAATACAAATGTGTAATTTGTTTCTGGTAAAATTGCTGTGAAAATTAATTAATTTTGACACAATTCATTGCTTTATTTTACTTTGTCATCTAGATATCAGTGATCTAAGATTAATGATTCTCAAACTGTAGGGCTTAAGATTCCTGAATGAACATGCAAAGATTGAACCCTGACCAAAGATGTGGATGGGCTGAAAGCGGACCCAAGCTTAGCCATATTGGATTTGTGAATTAACTATATCCCCTCCCCGACCCCACTTACCCAGCCACCATCCCACTATTCAAATTTGATTTAGGAGAAGAGCAATTGCTTTGTTCTGATGCTGTTTCCTTGCGTATGGTTTTAAGACGAGGAATATGATGTCATGTTCTGTATCTCTTCTAATGCTAAAGATCCCTGCACGCACACTCCTGCATTCAAGGACCACTGCATTTTCCTCTGTAAAGCATGAATAGTACTATCCTGTAAATCACGGATAGTACTATCCTGTAAAGCACGGATAGTACTAGGGAGCAGCAGACAGGATAAATTCAGAAGCAGGATCTGTCACAACAGAGTTTGAGAAACACTGATCTAGACTGTAAATATAAGTATATCAATTGTTTTCTCTTACGTTCATACAGGATATAATCAGATTACTTGAAGAAAAGACATTGATTTCTCCACCAGCTTCTTTAACACTGGTGCAAAGTATGCTTTTGCTAGCTGACATAATGAGAACACAAGCGGAAGGTGATTCAGAACATTCCACAGCTAAAACTGATCAGATGAATTTATTAATTCTAGCACACACACTTGTCGTTCAACAGGTGAGTGTGACCATATCACATTTGTATTCTGCCTTTCCTCCAAGGAGCCCAAAGCAGTGTACATGGGCCTTTAAAAATATATATTTTCACTACAACTCTGCAAAATAGGTTAGACTTGGAAGATACTGAGTTTTCAAGGCCACTCTGTGCACTTCATGGGATTTTAACTTGGCCTCTCCAATTTAAATTTATTATTCTGTTCGCTACACCACTCTGTTCACTACAGCACAGGTGGTCAAGACGTGGCCCGTGGACTGCAAATTTCACTGCCACTAAATTTGCTGCTGAAATTTGGTGGTGCAGCCAAAAGATGGGGACCAAATTTTGTTCTTTTTTTAAAAAGCATTTCATGTTGCTAGAGGGATCCCCTCTTTAGTGGGCTGGTTTTGGGGTCCCTCCCCTTAAGCTTTTTTCCAAAGACATTGGGGTATCTGCAAATCTTTTGGTTGCCTTAAGTCTGATAATATATCTTGTACATGGATGGTGCCATTTTAATGCCAGCTTCACAACTACAGGAATGCTTGAACTGGAAGTAGAGGGAATGATAAATTATGTAATTTCTATTGTTAAACTACATTTGTCAACAGTTATTTATTTTGGGACAATCACTTGAACAACATGCTGAAGACCCTACATTGACAACTCTAAGTAAACCTATGAAAAACATATACCTGCCACATATCAGATTACTGGCAAAAGTCAAAATGAGAATTGGTAAGGAAATTGAGGTTACCTACAAAGCACTTTATTGTTTATTAAAATATTTGATAATCTTAAGTAATTCAAGATATGTCCATTTATTTCATCTTTGTTCTTATGCTGAAAGCTGCCTTTGGAAGAATATGGTCTTGATAGGAACCTAAGAAATAGCTTAAATAAATGTACATATGTATGTTTTTGCTGGTATCTTTATGGAAAGGTACTTGAAAATATCAAGTGCAAAGCAACAGTTTAAGTAGGTTCAGCTGTTACAGCTATTAAAAAATGTAACTAGGTTATGAATATGTAAAATATTATATTAATTTGGTATCTATCACAGTGCAGTATAATAGAATACTGGGATGTATTAGGACTACTCAGTAGTATCCAATAGTGCTGCTGGGTCTCTGCAGTGGGAAGCTAGTACTTCCTAGAATAGCGCAATGAGAAGCTAGTACTTCCTAGAGACAAAACACTTGTTTTCAGAATGAGACAGGTCAGTGGAGCTCCCTGCTGTGAGTCCCACTAAACTGTTCTGTTACAGAAATTAGTATTTTGACTTGTTTCAGTTGCTTTAGGAAGGGCTAGTGGTAAGTATTGCTCTTCAAATGAGAGGTTGTAGTAAGGATTATTAGCTTTTCTTAAATTTGAATTTATTTTCAATGCTTCCTTTTTTTAGTTGCCTTGTATACATGCCCAAATACAGACCTATAACTATACCTACAGTTTGTTTAGTGTTAAATCATGTCAGCTGTTGAGGATAATACGTCAGATAGTAAGCAATTATAAAATAACTCCGGTCTCATAATACTGACACATTGCAATAACATTCAGTTAAGTTGAAAAAGTAATTTTAATGTTTAGTCTTTTCCCTTTGCTCTGGGAGTGCACAGCTTTTTCAGCCCTGAGGGCCTGATTTTGTATTGCCTGGGATGCCAGGGTCTGCAAATCCATGTGTGCATATACGTACACACACACACACACACCACTCACACAGTGATGAGGCAAAAAATTGTCTGGGCATGTGAGGGTAGAGGACGCCTCCGCATTCACCCTCACATTCGGCCCTCACGGGCCCCAATGGATGCACCTGGTGGATTTTTGCCCCAATGCTGCCAAAGGGGGCACTGGTCCAGGCAGAACTAAGTTCCAGCCTGACCTGCGCACCCCCTTTGTCCTTTTCCCCACTGCGTTATGGCAGGGGAAATTGCATTTCTCTCCTCCCCCTTGTCGATGGGGGCCTTAATGGCCCTCTTAATCCAAGGTTTTAAGAGGACCTTTAAGGCACTTGAGAAAGTGCGCAATTTTCCTGGACAAGCTAATGGTGGTGCAGGGGGTGGGGGAGAATTGCACACTTTCCAGAGGCCCTGGAAAGTGTGATTTGCTGAGTGCTCAGCTGACCCAGCCCCACAAGTTCTTTATCCCCTACACACACATATTTGTACACACACAAATGGCCTGGGCTGCTTCAAGGGTTGCTGGGGGATTGCTGTGCTCTCGTCGCCATTAGTAGTGGGAAAGCAGCAATCCTGGCAAATTCAGGGTCACTGGGGGAGGGGGAGGCTTAGTCTCATCCCTATCCCAGTGACCTTGATCAGTATCTATACTTTTTTGCCACCAGCAGCAGTGAGAAAACCGCAGTCTTGGATGCTTTAGGCTTATTGGGGGAAGGAGTAGATTTAGCATCTGCAGGCTGGCAGGGAACACAGGGAAGGGTGGAAGCCCACATACAGCCCATGAACCATAGTTAATGCACCCCTGTTTTAGCCATATACTCTTTGATACTTGAGCTATCCTAGGTGAATGAGTTCTGAGGATGATTTGCCTAGGCTTCAGTCTTCTGTATGTGCTCTTAGCTACTTCGTATGGGACAGAATTTATTTGTGCCTAAATTCCATTTTGATTTTTGTCTGAAATGTTAAAAAAAAAGTGTAATGAAATTTATTTTATTTTTACAATACTTGATTTTCATTTTGAAGTATGAAATAATTCATGAAATATTTTCTGACAAATTGATTTCTAGGACATACATTAACTCTAGAATTGTCTTGCACATCTAAACCACAAAGTGAGTCACAGTGGTTACAAGCCCTCAAGCACACAGAAACAGCACTAGACCTTTGTACAGCTTCAGTAAGAAGAGACTTAGAGCTGGAAGCAGAACTACTTTTTCGGAAAGGTAATATATAACTCAATTCTCCACAATATTCCTATACCTGTATCGTGCATACTATATCTGGGAGGCTCAGTGGGCATTTTCCCCAAACTCATACTGCACTTATTAGGGGTGCTAGAGTATCTCCTGAACCCACATCTTTGATCAAAGTGGGAAGGACTTGCCTCATTCATGGCCACATTGTGGTACTACTTCTATTAAGTCTCTATGCATCCTCTGTATTGGTTCTTTAGGATGGAGTTAGACTTGTGTCTCCAGGGGTAGGGGAATAGCTTCCCTTGTAATTAGTGTCCCCTGTTTATTGCCCTGTGATTCTTCAGAAAGTTGCTGCAGCAGTGTAGCAAATCCCAACGTTGAGTATTTGAGCTTTGAGGTGACTCTTCTGCCACCTCATTGTTGCTCAAGAAGTTTAGGTTTTTCTTCCATTATGGGCAATTTCTTCTGGTGCTGCCACCACCTGTGGGAAACTGCTCCTTCACTGGGCAATACCACCTATGGGGTTTCTTATTTTTAGCAAATACTTATATGCCCATATGTGTGATGTACAGAGACAATTAAGAACAAAGGCAGGTTGCTTATCTGTAACTATAGTTCTTTGAGTGGTCATCTGTGCATTCACACAACCCACTCACTGTCCCCTTTTTGGTATCATTACAAGTTGGTAGTTGGCACTGAGGGAGGTATATATATTTGTCCCTCGGCCAATGTGCAGTTGCAAGGAACTAAAGGGAAGGTGTGAACCTGCTAGAGCATGTGAAGTGTGACAGTGGGGGAGGGTTCCTGCCAAAACAATCCTCAGCTATAGAAGTTTCCTGAAGCAGAGCCCATATGTGTGAATGCACAGATGACCACTTGAACTACAGTTACAGGTAAGCAACCCACATTTATCCCACAGAGAAGTAATAGCTTAATATTCAGCCTTAGCTTATCCACTTTTTTCTCAGTTTTCTTCTAGTCATTCTAAAACACCACCCACCAACCAGTAGGCCTTCTCCATCACTGAGTACAAATGGACATGCTAACTGTCAACTCCTTAACTGTCCTTTCCCAATCACTCTTTTCACCTAGCCAGGACCCTCAGACTATCAAATTGAACTTACTTGATCCAGGCCCCATTATAAATATCCAAAGTAATAATCTTTTCCCCCTTTAAAACTTCACCCAGCAACGACTACACAGGCTTTTAACAGCAACAAAGCAAGGCCTCAGGCCTACAGATACATTATTGCCTCTCACAGGCCACACAAAATAAGCATTACAGAACAACAGCAGTTATAGGGCCTGTTCCAACAACACACTAAGTCATGGTTAGGCCAGTAACCCTAACTGGATGAGGAAAAACAAACTGAAGCTGAATCCAGATAAGATGGAGGTGCTTACTGTCAAAGGTTCCAACCTGGGTTTGGAGGTGTGTTAACCAGTTCTGGATGGGTTACACTCTACCTGAAAGGCTGTGTTCGCAGCTTGGTGCTTCTGGATTTGTTGCTCCAAATGACATCTCAGATAGATGCGACGGCCAGGAGTGCCTACTATCAGCTTCTGTTGATACGCCAGCTGCACCCCTTCCTAGAGTTGGAAGACCTAAAGACGGTAGTGCACGCGCTGGTAACTTCGAGGCTCAACTTCCGCAATGTACATAGGGCTACCTCTGTGCCTAGTCTGGAAACTTCAACTAGTTCAAAATATGGCAGCCAGGTTGGTCACTGGTACACCTAGGGGTGACCAGGGGTGGATCTACACTGCTGCTTTAAAGCGCTTTAAAGAGCTTTATAACAGTGGTGACAACTGTTGGGGCCCAGGACACACTCCAAAACAGTTGTCACTACTGTTATTAAGCGCTTTAAAGTGCTTTAAAACAGCAGTGTAGATCCTGCCCATATCACACCAGCTTTAAAATCTCTCCACTGGCTGCCAATTACTTTCCGGGCGAAGTACAAAGTGTTGGTGATCACCTTTAAAGCCCTACATGGTTTGAGTCCAGGTTACCTGCGGGATCGCCTTCTCCCATACAATCCGCCCTACACTCAGGTCCTCTGGGAAGAATTTGTTACAGTCAGCCAAAACTAGGCTGACAACCATTACCCAGAGGACCTTTTCTTTTGCCGCTCCCAGACTGTGGAAAGGCCTGCCAGAGGGGATTCGTCAACTTAATAGTCTCTTTGAATTTAAGAAAGCCGTAAAGACCGATCTCTTCCAGCAGGCCTACCCAGTTGAATTTTAAGAGTTTATTGGTATTTTAATAATGTATTAGATTTATGTGCTTTTAATCAGTTCTATGTATTTTATATTTGATGTTGTTCCCTGCCTTGATCCAGAGGGAGAGGCAGGTAATAAATAAATAAATAAATTATTATTATTAATATTATTATTGTTATTTACAGCAAATGGTTAGTGAACATATTTAAACTGTGGTTCTGTAGCCCACCATGGTTAGGAATGGTTCACACAACACACTAAGCCATGATGTTTAGCTCAAAATGCTTAACCACTGTGGTTTAATGTGTCATTTGAACAGGGTCATAAACATTGCATTTCTTCACACCTGTGAAGCTGCAAATGTTATCATGCCATTCTTCCTATTGCCATGGCTAAAGAAGCAACTGAGCTACATCAGGCTGCTGTAACTTTCACCACCAGTCCCTCATCACTTCTGATCCAGTCATGTTTATATTTGATCAGACCAAACATTCCATTGGCATCCTGGTTCCCAAAAATCTTCAACATACTGAGCAGAATCCAATGCTGCCCTCGTGCATGTGGCCATCTCCGCCTTTTCCAGTCCATAAGTGGCCCCTTCTACTGTACTTGTGGAACAGCAATGTAGCATTTCTGGGAGCAAGTCCTGAAATGAGTGAAAATGCTAGTTTCTGGAAGAGGAGGTTCAGCGGAGCTTCATACGGGCTCATTTTTGCTCATATCAGGGCTTGCCGTCGGAAGCGCTACATCACCATTCTGCAAGCAGTAGGGGCCACGCACAGACCAGAAATAGTGGAGCTGGTCGTGTGTGTCGATCGGAATCGATGGGGCTGGGCCATGTACACAAGGGCAACATTGGATTCTGCTCGCTGTTGTGCTAGCTCTGGCAGAAAAAAACACCTTGTCAGATTAATTCTTTTTTTTATTATTATTATTTATTTTTTTAGGGAAGATAGAACGACGGATTGATTCACTAGGTGTCAATAAATCAACATTAGCTGTTGAGAGCTTCCTGGATGCCATACAATTAAGCTTGAGGGGTTACCAAAATTATGAGTGAGTAACAATTTGAATTCTTTTGTCTTTTGTCTGTGTTCCTTGGTTTGATATTATTTCTTTATTTTTCATGTAAATTACAGGGTAACAAGTTTTTCCCCCAATCTGAACTTCATGTATTTATGCTAATTATTCATTTACTATATGTATATGTGGGCAGTATACAAAACAAATATAACGTTAAAATACAATATAAAACCATTAAAGCATCCATCCTGTCTTTTTTTTTAATTAAAGGCAATGAACGGTAAATCAGACCACCAGGATGGCAATCCAATTTGCTCTTAGGCAAAAAGGAATCCTGTTTAGCTGCTCCCATCCCCTGCCCAATCTAAATTGATATTGCTGGGAGAAAAGCCATAGGAAAGCGAGAACAACAATAAAGTCTTTGATCTCAGGTGAATACATTGATCATGGTCAAACACATCCCTCAAGAAATGCAAGGATAAAGTTGTCCTGGCTTGGCAAAGCATTGGATATGTGGTGAAGGAGGAGGCCTCACCAATGTGTGTACTTTGTGGTCTTTCCTTCATTGTTGGTCTGCTGTTATATCAGGAAATCTCTAGTCTATTTAAATACGCACCTAGCAAAACCAAAGACACACTTAGGAATCTTACAGTGCAGGAACATCCAGTTCTAACTCTAATACTGGGTACCTTTCTATCTAATAATGGGTATGTTTGTAATTATTGTTTGGATAAAACTAAGGCATTTATTCAGTTAAATTTCATAAATATACAAATAGTCCAGTTCTGTGTGCTAAATTATACATACTGCAGTTCACATTCTTGCAGCACAATCCTATGCATATTTATTCAGATGTAATTCCCCTTGTATTCAATGGAGCTTATACTCTAATAAATGTGTTAGTTTAGAAAATTGCTGCATATATTAATTTTTTTCCTTAAAATATTTCCAAACCAGATGGCTTCAGGTGTTACAGTTTTCAGTTTTATGATGGTATGTCCTGCTGGCTTATTTATTTTATTGTTGTAAGCTGCTTTGAGTTTCTATTTGGAAAAAAAGCAGTAAGATATAAGCTTTTAAAATGAATAAATAAAATAAGAACCAGACAAACAATGCTAAAAGCAAAACAACTTGAGAAAGAAGTGATCATTGTATGAGTTACCAGTACACTGTAATGACCTTAACTTTTATCACACGATATGCAAAAGTTATTTCCAAATAATAGTGGTGTGTGTCAAGTATTACCATAACATCTGTGGAGGCGGTTTGTGTTGTCTATTTGCAGATTGATAAGAAGATCATACATAGAAATAGCATTGCTATATTTTTATTTAATTACAAATAAGGAGGAATCACCAACTTCAGGCACGCTGAAGGGAAGAACGTTTAAACCAAGGGTATGTACCAGTTTTTAGACTAAGGGCATAACCCCTCAGTATCTTTAGCGATAAGCTAGAAGTGCAGGAAGCTTTGACTAATTTTTTGAGTGATTTAATGCAACATTCACCTTTATGAATTGTAACACCCATGCTGACACCTGCAATCCTCCATGTGGATCAGCTTGGTTTTCTTGTGGAGTATATAAATCAGATCTACCAAATCACTATACTAACCTCCCATTAAAACTCTCATGCAGGATTGCTAACTCTTTGAAAGGAAGGATTACAGCTCTTTAACATTATTATAATGATGTTAAATTGATAGTGGTTGAAGACCTAAATAATAAGGACATTGTACTTCTTAAATACAGAAGGACCTCTCCAGTCCTGGACCCTAGTAAATGAGTTCAGCGTGATACCCTGAGTTATACAACTAAATGGAATAGTTTTGGTTAACCCTCTCTTTCACTTTTAGTTCCCTGAAGACAGATCGTCTTTCAGAGCTTCTTTATTTTCTTGTTTTTAAGGACAGGCAGTTCCATCATTTAAACCACACAGAAATGTTACTATTTTAAGATACTATACAAGTAAAAATAATAAATAAATTATATTAGGTAATAGGAATAATATTGTTTGTTTTCTGTTGGTCCTGATGTGACAAGTTGACTTGTTTTTCAGAAAAAAAGAAATGGATATCTATTCCATGCTCATATCTCCTCATATTCTCCTGAGAGTCCATGAGAACATTCCTCAACCTTAGGATAGTCCCCTGAGCATGTAGGCCAGTCTTCATTGCTTCTCCAGTGGGGAGAGCCACCGTGCTTAGTGAGTTGTTTGGCTGGATCACATTGGAACTGTTAAAAGTCAAATCCTGCTAATTTAGTTAGAGATCTCCTTTTCTCCACACGTGTTCTAGAACAGACTATGATCCATAAGGGGTTCCAAAGGGGCGGGGGATGTTGATGATTTGATCGCTCAGGCACCCCACCCATTCAGGTTGGGTTGGGCTGCCCATGCCATAATATAAAACAACAACAATGAAATATGGCAGTGTTTATTTCCTGGACTCTGGTTTGGATCACCTGAATCCAGAGTAGGTGTTCTGCCAAGGATGCACAAACACAGAAAGCTGCTGCTAAAACTTGTCCCTAGAGTGGGCAACTCTATCCCAAGTGTGGATCAGTGCACAGACTAGCTAATGGATTCTATTTTCTCCAAAATGAAGTTAGGTAGTTGTACCTGTAGTACAGCTACATAACTTAGTGGCCCTCACATCTACAGCAGTTATCCCCACTAGATGAGGAAAGTGGACCTAAGGATCTGTGTGATAAGAGAGTAGAAGCTGTCTTATGTAAAAGATTTGAAGTATCTGCTCAGCCCTCCAGGCCACAGCCACCAACTCAGTGTTCACCAAGACAATCTTCCTCTTGGGCAAAGGAACGAATGGGATTGGACTCAACACCTAAGCCAGTGAAAGATGGTCAAAAGAAATTTGCCCTCTCAGTGGCTAGCAGATTCATCCCTGGATGCCATCCACTTCGACTCAAGAGTTATGGCTGGCAAATATCCAGAAGAAGCATCTGGATGAGAAACTGAGATTTGGGCAAGCACTTCAAAACAGAGTCCTTGAAATCCATCATGATGTCCATCAAGAAGCAGGATTTGTTGGCTTTCGCTGACTTATCTGAAGCATGCTTTTACATTCCAATCAGGGAAAAACAGCCAAGTTACCTCTGATTTTGCTATAACCGCTACCACTACCAACATAGGTAATGTATTGGTAGTAAAGGTGCAATATGCTACCTTTGAACTGACATAGGCACCCAGGATGTTCACTAAGGTCTTAGTAGCACACCCAAGGTCACAAGGAATATGCTTTTATCCCTACTTGGACAGCATCCTCAACCATTCACAGTGAAAAGGAAAAAACACACCAAACGTTCAGACTATGCTGACATTTTCCAAGAACCACAGCTTCACTATGAATTGGGAAAAGAACTTGTTCGTTCCCACGCAGCAGTTAGCATACTTTGATGTAATTCTGAACACCCTAGGGTTTAGAAAGTACGTAGCACATGAATAGCACTCCAAGATTCTTTTCCAATAATGGAAACATAATTCCTCTTTGATTTGATGGTCTCCTGCCAGGTTCTGGTACAATAGTCTTGGTTTCAGACAAGTCTCCTCCAACAATTCCTCCTACCATTCCTGGATTAGATAGCTTCCCAGATGCATCTGAAAAAGTTGATCCTGGATTGGCTCAGACATTGTCATGGCTCCATCTGAAGAATCTTCCTCTGAGGAGGAAGAAGTTTCAGAGACTGCAGCTTCACCCATTCCCCAGGACTTACCAGAGGAGGAGG
Organism: Anniella stebbinsi; assembly: GCA_029215795.1. Classification (NCBI taxonomy): domain Eukaryota; kingdom Metazoa; phylum Chordata; class Lepidosauria; order Squamata; family Anniellidae; genus Anniella; species Anniella stebbinsi. The sequence goes on along the minus strand of JARDYH010000003.1, from coordinate 43,587,434 downwards.
GGCAGGAAGGTTCCTCAGAAAGGCCCCAGGAAAGCCACCCTCTTCCACCCCCTGTCTCCAACGAGGAAGATTCTGGGCCTGAAGAGGTTCGTCCTTTAACTCCCCAGCAGAGGCGGCGTCTGAAGCGTGCAGAGCAAATTCGTCCAACAAGACGCAGTATGAGATTGCAAAAACACAGCTCAGCAGATGCAAGCCTTAAATGAGATTGCGTAAGTAATATGAAACAGCTGGGGAAGGGGCGAGGACAAGCTCAGGCAAGACATAAAAAGCTCAAAGGGGGAAGCAGTGTTTTCGTGGGTACAATCGACGTAATTGGCTCCTACTATTCCTCCCTGCTTCCGGCTCGTAGACTGTGGATTGAATACCCGGCTTGACTTTGGATTGTGGACCCTGGACTTCCCGAATATCTGGTTTGACCCTTGGCTTTGACAATTGAACTACCTGAATCTCTGGATTGACCCTTGGCTTTGGCAATTGGACTTTGTGGACTTTCTTGCTTGACTTTGGATTCTGGACTCTGGATGTGTGATATATCTGCCTAGCCCCTGACTACCTTAGACCCTGAACTGGGAATCTTGGACGCTACTGCCTTGCTCTGTAAGTTTGGCACTCCATGCAGGCTTGGGGTTAATCCCTTGGAAATAAATAAAACCACAAAACAGTCGAGTTTGCTGGCGTTCATCCCGGACATTCCGTAGATAAGGGGTTTGGTTGGCTGGTTTCCCAGACTGGAATCTGGTGAGATACGACAGACATGACCTGGACTGATGGCTGGGACTCTCCACATTGACAGAGGGGCTGACTCTGGCAGAACCCAGCAGGATCCATATAACAACAGACACTCACTCGCTTACTTGGCTGCAAGGCTCATCTGGAGGAGAAGGTATCTTGAGAGATTTGGATATGAGGGATGTTTCTATTGCCTAAATCCTTTCTACCTTTATGTCTTTTCATGTTGAAAGTCCCAAACAGCAGGTTTGAGGTTTCATGCTTATTGGTGTAGTTTTATTTTTATTTCCAAGTTATGGATAGAGGAGGTGCTTGCTCTTGCCGTCCAATCTAGAAGGCCAAGGTGGCGCCTCCTCCTGGAGAAGTGATGAAAATTGAATGTGCCTACATTCTCAGATAGAGGTGACATTCCAAGGTTGAAGAAAATCCTCTGGGAGTCTCAGAGGAAACCTCAAACTAGGATATACCTACAGGATCATAAAGCAGTGTATATTTTGTATATTGTCTTCTTAGTGTTCAATCTTTTAATTTTTGTAAACCACCCAGAGAGCTTCGGCTATGGGGCGGTATATAAGTGTAAATAATAATAATAATAATAATAATAATAATAATAATAATAATAATACTTCTGTTCTGCTAGTGCAAATGTTTAGAATGGGAGTACGAATTACTCTATTTGCTTGGTTGTTTTTCAATGCCTAAATTTATTGCAACATAAAAATCACTAACTCCAAAACAAACACACAAAACTGCTGTTCCACTTGATAACAAAATTGCTGAATTTTACATCTTTAGGGTTGCAGTCCAATACACACAACCTCAAAGTAAGTTCGATTTCACTCAGTGGGGTTTAGATACATATAGGATAGCGCTGGAAAACACTATGAATAATTGTTTCTATGTGACTTCAGAAATTTACATTAGGTTGTGTGATTTTAAAAGTATGTATGGGTACTTATCAGTAATCCATTTGTCATTTCCAACTGACCTAAATCAGAACTCTGTTAAATTTAGCCTACCAGTAGACACCGTGTTACTGATGAAATTACTGCCTTGGAAATGTACAGAGTGCAGGCCTGGATTGCAATAAGAGCTGCTGCGCAGGTTTGAACTTTTTTTCTTTCTTTTTAAAAAATCTGATTGATCATACATTCCACAGTTTACATTAGCCTTCTCCAACTTGGCTGGGAAATATGGAGTTTTAGTCCAATACATCTGGAGGGCAGCAGGTTGGGGAGGGTTGGTTCTTCTTTGTGGTCTCTGTGCATCACACACTATGGGCTCGTGCACCAGCGCTGAGCCTCATCTGGGAAACTTCTGTAGCCTAGACTTCTGGCGGGAAACCCTCCCCCCACCGTCCTATCGCGCATGCTCGGGTTCCCGCCTTCCTCAGTTCTTTTTCGACCACTGTGCTGATTGCCTCGCGTGAGACTTCTCTTAGAACGATTGTTCGTATTTGCTGTTCTTTATTCCTTATTTTTGCTTAGACTTCTTTCTTTTGTTGTATTTGTTTGTTTTTTCTTTATAGCTTTATGTATATATATATATATATATATATATTTGTTAATTTACTTGTTTTCTTGCTCTGTTGGAGCGCCTTATGGTGCAAACGGCCCTGTTTAAGACCTGCACTTCATGCCGGGCCAAACTAACTCTGTCAGACAGACATTCCCGGTGCCTCCTCTGCCTAGGGGAGTCACACGTGGTCGATACTTGTGCTCATTGTATGAGCTTCTCCCGCCAAACCCGAAAAAACAGGGCGGACAGATTGCGGGTGTTGCTTTGGAAGAAAGCACTGGAGGCGGTTGACGTTCCATCTCGCCCTCTCCCCATGGCGATGGCCACTGCTATGGCGACGGCTCCCAAAGCGCAGTCGAAGAATCGCCCGCTTTCGCCCAAGCCTACTCCTGCTGTTGCTGGAGTTAAGGCCAAGAAGCTTAAAAAGGCCACGATGACTCAGGAGGAAGTCCGTTGTAAGAAGAAAGCGAAGACTAAACATACCGAGAAGCCTGACAAAATCTCTGAGAGTTGCCTGAGGGCGAAATTGGCCTGTTCGGTACCACCTTCATCGGGGCCGGCCTCGGTACCGACGAGATCTCCGGTACCGATGGCACGACCGATACCGTCGCCTTCGGCGTCTGTTTCTATACCGATGACACGGCCAATACAATCTCCTTTGGCGTCTACTTTGATACTGATGGCACGACCGATACTGTCGCCCTCGGCGAGTCGACATCGACCTTCGGCTTCACTGTGTGAAGAGAGATTCTCCTCACCGTTTCAAACAAGCCCCACGAGATCGATACACCCATTGTTGGGGTCGCCTCCAGTACCGATGTCGGAAGGACACGGATTTGGCTCAATATCACCTCAAGCCTCACCACGCTCGGTACCGTCGCCCACTCCGGGATTGAGATGCGCCTCTGTAGACCGTCGCTACCGTTCGCGCTCGCCTACTCCTTCTTGAGATTGGGATCGCTTCTCGGATCGTTCGGTCCGCTCTTGGGCTTCCCATTCAAATCCATCTGGGGACGTATACTCCCATCACGAAGCTCCGGAAGATACTTCGGGACAGTACCGTTACGCCTTTGACCCATACCCGGGACAACGGTTGAGGGACGACGAAGTTTTTGTACCTCCTGTACCTCCCAGACGTCCGCCATCGGCCACGATCTCGGCACCTCCTCCGGACCCACCGGTACCGACGCCTCCGCTAGTACCGACACAGATAACCGATATTCTGACTCCATCTTCTCCACAGTCCGCGGAGGATTATGCCTCGGATTCGTCATCCTCAGATACTGCTCCACCATCAGTTCCCTCTCCTGACGATGCAGTGGGGACTGAAAAACGGGCCTCTCCCTCCGCAGAAGTGGCGCAATCCTTGGGGGTAGAACATCAATAACCCGTGGAGAAATGCATTGAATCTATATACGATGTCATGTATACAGATTCGTCAGCTCCACTGGCCATACCTCTGATTCCCACCTTGTTGCATACCGTCCAGGAATCGTGGAAGAACCCGTCCACCATGGGGCCCGTTTCGAAACGTTTGGATTCCCTCTATAAGATCCAGGAGAAAGGTGCAGGGTTCTTATTTACCCATCCAAAACCCAACTCCGTAATTGTCGAGTCTGCACAAGGAAAGTCATCCAAGTCTCATTCTGCACCAACAGATAAGGAGGGCGGAAAACGACATGTTTGGCCGTAGGATCTATTCATCCACCCATTCCTATGGGACAAAATGTCATCCCTCATTACACACTTACCAGACGAGAAGAGGGTTGCGGCACAAGTTTTCCAAACAGAGGCCACCCGCTTGGCCAAACAGGAACTGACAACTGCCAGGCACCAAATGGACTGCGTTTCCAAGGCCATGATCGGAGCAGTCGCTCTTAGATGACACGCGTGGCTCAGTTCTTCTAATCTACCACAAGATTCTTCTAATCTACCAAGGCCAGGATAGAAGACCTTCCGTTTGATGGTGAAGGCTTGTTTCATTCCACAATGGACACTACGTTGGATACTATCCAGAAGGCTAAGACTACAGCAAAGAAGATGGGTACGTCAACAGCCATACCCCCCACGCCAATTTCTTAGTCAGCAGCAGCGTTACCAACCACCTACACCTCAGTCGTCTTTTCAACATAAAAAGAGCTATCAACAGAGTCGCTTCTGTCAGCAACGCAGCAGGCCTGACACTTCTCAGAAGCAGCGCCTTTGACTCCACCCCTGTCGCTCTCCCTCTGCACCTCAAATTTGGACACCGGCTGAGAAATTTTCACAAATCCTGGGAGGAAATTACATCGGACAAATGGGTTTTGAATATCATCAAAAATGTATATCAAATAGAATTCACCTCTCACCCACCCACCGGTCTGGTCAAAGTCACTCAACCATCAGACGTGTTACTTCAAGAGGTAGCCAATCTCCTCCAAAAGGGAGCTGTTATTCCCGTCAACCATTCGGACTTACCAGCCGGCTTCTACTCCCGTTACTTTACAGTCCCCAAACGGGATGGCGGTCTCTGCCCCATCATGGACCTGAGAAACCTCAACAAATTCATTCTAACCAAAAAATTCCGTATGATCACGCTAGCAATAATTCTGCCGCTGCTAAAGCGAAATTGTTGGTTCACCCTCATAGATCTGAAAGATGCATATTTTCATATCGCCATCCACCATTCGCATCAGAATTTTCTCAGGTTCATGATCGGTCCGAATGCCTATCAGTTCTCAGTTCTTCCTTTCGGCCGCAAGACGGCCCCCAGAGTGTTTACAAAGTGCATGGGAGCAGTCTGCGCTTTTCTACGAACGGCCGGCATAGAACTCTACCCGTATTTGGACGACTGGCTGATAGTGTCCCCCTCTCAATTTCAAGCGGAAAGAGATGTGACGGCTACAAAGGATCTTTTGCAAAAGCTGGGCTTATTGATAAATCTGGAAAAATCAGTGTTTATACCTACCTAGTCCATCCAGTTTATTGGAGTTCTCCTAAACTCCCCATTGGGAAAGGCCTTCCTCCCAGAGGAGCGAGCTGTTACTATCCAACAGCTTACTCTGCGCACCTTAGACTCCATACGGGTCACTGCCTTCGTCCTGCAGAGGCTGTTGGGACTCATGGCCTCTTCAGTGTATGTGGTCAGATGGGCAAGGATGCGCATGAGACCACCACCACAGTTCCTACTTGCCAACTACGATCCGTCCAGGGATCTAACCAAAGTCAAGCTCACCATACCCCAAAAACTACGATTCACTCTCAGGTGGTGGACACTTTTACACAACCTGGTGGACGGGCTCCCCTTTGTATACCCCGGCCCCACACGCACCCTCACCTCGGACGCATCACTGCTGGGATGGGGGGCACACCGTGATCACCTGGCAATTCAGGGAAGGTGGTTGCCCATGGAAAAAACATTCCACATAGACAAGTTAGAGAACCTGGCAGTAAAGAAAGCTCTGTGTGCTTTCAATATGCATCTCAGGGGCCATCATGTTCGGATTGTATCGGACAACACCACAGTTGTCTGGTACCTCAACAAGGAAGGGGGTACTCGATCCCCACCTCTTCTTCAACTGACCTTAGAGATCATTCACTGGACAATCAAACACGGGATCCGTCTCTCTGCCATCCACATAGCGGGAACGGACAATATTCAAGCAGACATTCTCAGTCGCCAATTTCAGGACACTCACGAGTGGGAATTATCTCCATCGGTGTTGCATGTCCTGTTCGCTCGGTGGGGAAAACCAGTCATAGACCTGTTTGCAATCCCGGACAATGCTGTCTGCGATGCCTTCTGCACAAGAGCAGGGATAGGCAAGCTATCTCTAGGAGATGCCTTCAACATGCATTGGGGGAGAGCCCTGGTTTATGCCTTCCCTCCGTTTCCATTGGTGTCCAAAGTGATCACGAGGCTGTCGTGGTACCAGACGAATGCCATTCTGATAGCTCCGTGGTGGCCACGTCAGGCGTGGTTCACCCCACTACTCAATCTGGCCAAGGGCGAGTTCTTGCGCCTGCCACTAAGATCAGATTTGATCTCCAAGAACCACGGCTTAGTTCTTCACCCAGACCTTCGACAGCTGCAGTTCACCACTTGGCGAATCCGGCCAGATGGCAGGACTTAGATCTACCTCTTCCGGTAAAGGCTATTCTGCGGGAAGCTAGAAAGCCCTCTACGAGAGCTTCTTATGCTAGAAAATGGAGCAAGTTTGTCCAATTTGCTACTTCTAGAGGACTTGACCCTAGATCTTGCCCTATTCGGGATGTCCTAGTCTCTCTACACTCTCTCTATGAAGTTGGTCTGAAAACAACGTCCATTAAAGTTTATCTAGCGGCCATCTCAGTTAACCTTGACTTGGTCAAGCAGTTTTCTATTTTTACTCATCCTTCATCCAAGTGTTCCCTCAAAGGTCTACGCAACATCCACCCTCCGTGTTGTTCTATTGTTCCCCAGTGGAGCCTCTCTGTCGTTCTAGCAGCATTAACTGCAAGGCCCTTTGAGCCATTGGCCACAATTGACATTAGATTGCTGACCTTTAAAGTTGCGTTTCTGGTTGCCATTACCTCAGCAAGAAGGAGCTCCGAGCTGTGTGCTCTTCTCATTGACCCTCCTTACACTCAGTTTTTTCGAGATAAGGTAGTTCTGAGGCCGGGCCCTTCCTTTCTCCCTAAAGTTGTGTCCAATTTTTATGTTAACCAGGACATCGTGCTGCCTACCTTTTTTCAGGCATCCTCAGACCCATTGAGCGCCAAACTCCATTCCCTGGATGTACGACGTGCTCTGGCATTTTACAAGTCTAGATCTGCCAGTTTTCGAAAGTCTAACCGCCTGCTTGTATGTTATGGCAGTAAGACAAAAGGCCAGCCTGTTTCAGCTCAAAGATTCCCTCAATGGATTGTACAGACTATCTCATTAGCTTACCAGCTAGCAGGGAAGGAACCTCCGGATTCTTTGAAGGCGCACTCCACTCGGGCCCTCTCCACTTCCACCGCTCTAGATCATGGGGTGTCAATTCCAGATCTATGCAGAGCTGCAACGTGGTCTAATAGCTCTACTTTTGCTGCCCATTATAAGTTGGACGTTAGAGCCAGAAAGGACTCTACCTTTGGTCATGCTGTTCTGTCTTCAGTCCTTCGGTGATGTCCCAGCGAGTCTACCCTCCTCTGGTAAGCTTTTTGCTGGTTATTCGCCCATAGTGTGTGATGCACAAAGACCACGAAGAAGAAATGCAGGTTGCTTACCTGTAACTGTAGTTCTTCGAGTGGTTATCTGTGCATTCACACAACCCACCCACCATCCCCTCTTGGCCTCGCTGGTTGTTGCCTGGTCAAAGAGAATATCTATTGTGCATGCGGACTATCTCTTTGTATATGTTCTGTTAGTTTTCACATCTATCTCGTTCGCGAGGCAATTTGATCTCATAGAACTGAGGTAGGCAGGAACCCGAACATGCGCAAAAGGACGGTGGGGGGAGGGGTTCCCGCCAGAAGTCTAGGCTATAGAAGTTTCCCGGATGAGGCTCGGCGCCGGTGCACGAGCCCATAGTGTGTGAATGCACAGATGACCACTCAAAGAACTACAGTTACAGGTAAGCAACCTGCATTTTCCATGAAATGAAGGTGAGGTGGTTGTGGGATTACTTGCTATCCTTTTGGATATCAGAAAGCCTCTATACTGTCAGCTATTACTTTGTATAGTTGAGGCTTGATTAAAATCTATGTAAGAAAAACAATTAATTTCAATAATGCCAACATTAACACTGATTTTAAAATTTTAGTTTGAATGTGAATTCGGAGGTTTTAAATATTAAGCAACTAATGTCTCTTCTTCAATTTATGACTTATTTCCAATAATGATATTTTAATCTTAACATTTGGAAGTAAGATGAATGAGAAATTACCTTCTTTGTATCACCACACAAAATGCTTACAATGGATATTCATCATAGACATTCACATCAATGGCTACTAGTCCAGATGTCTATATGTATGCTGACGATATGAAAAGGAGGACAGGGCTCATGTAACTTTAACAGTTGTAGAGAAAAGGGAATTTCACCCAGAGTCATTTGTATGCAATTAGTTCCTGATTAAATTCTCTCTTCATCGCAACAGTTAAAGTTGTAGGCCCTATCCTAGAATGACCATATACAAAAGAAGGCAGGGCCCCTGCAACTTTAACAGTTGTGATGAAGAGGGAATTCACCAGGAACAAATTGCATACAAATGACACTGGCTGAAATTCCCTTTTCTCTACAACTGTTAAAGTTACATGAGCCCTGACCTCCTTTTCATATGGTCAGCCTACTATATATTACCTTCAGTATCAGATGCAGTATGCCTATGTATACCAGTTCCTGGGGGATGGGGCAGGTGGGTACTGTGGCACTCATGTCCTGCTTATGGGCTTCCCGTGGACAGCTGGTTGGCCACCGTGTGAACAGAATGCTGGATTAGATGGCCCCTTGGTTTGATCCAACATGGCTCTTCTTATGGTCTCTGTTGAGAAGATGTTGCAGTCAACGTTTTGTATACTTTGGTGCTTGCTTTAAAATCCCAGATGAATTTGCATATAATTAAAATTTCTTAATTTAAGCCTGGACATTGTTTTAACCTGCAAGTAATGTCTATTTTTCAATAATTGTAGCGGCTAGAGTGTTGGACTGGGAGTCGGGAGATCCAAGTTCTAGTCCCCACTTGGCCATGAGGCTCACTGATTGACTTTGAGCCAGTCACAGACTCTCAGCCCAACCTATCTCACAGGGTTGTTGTTGTGAGGATAAAATGGAGAGGAGGAGGATTATGTATGCCTTGGGTTCCTTAAGGAGGAAAAAAGGCAGGATATAAATGTAATAAATAAAATAAATACAAATAATTTCTGTAAGCAGAGTATTAGTGAACACTAGATGTCTTCAGACAAACAGAGCCACAAGGAAGAGCACCTCTAGGTTTCCCGTTGCTGATCTGCGCGTGAAGCATGTAAATAAATAAGCAGGCATTTTCACTACTGATATGCTTGGACAAAACCTTATTAAAAGCAAAAGTTGTTTATTCCAGGAGGAAAATAAGCAAAATGCAGGATTACATATTGGTGGGGGGAAATACCTTTCTTTGCTGCTTGACTAAACTGGGATTATGAAGCAGAGCCCCCCTCCTCATTCCAAATGTACACATTCCCAAAGCCCATTCTTTCAGACCATTTCAGAGAGTCCAGAATGTCTCCAGTAACATGACTTATAGCTATCCCAGGCCTTGGTGCCACTTATCTTTCTCTAGTGCAACCATCAGATCAAATAAGAGCACAGAATGAGAGAGAGAACTCTGAAGTCCTACCTTTATAACAGAATTGTTTCCCACACTTCCAGTTATGGAATGGGCAATACATGAATATGGGCAATGTGTAAAGGACTTCTTACATCAAAGCTGAGTGAATATATTTCTGCCAAGTAACAAACGTGTTAACATTTAAACAGAGACTCTAGGAATTATAGATTTTCTCCCTTTTATCTCCCATGGGATTTTCTGGTTGACAGAAAAAGAATACACATGAGAAGGAAGACAGATTGAGGGCCAAACTAGACATTACATTAAATATGTCTTTGAATAGATTATGAAGTCAAATTAAAACTAGTTACAAATATAGAGTTCCAACATAATATTCTAGAGATGAAGTAGTGATCTGAGACATTAAAAAAATGTAGTGAGTTTGGAAATAACAAAATAATATTAATAATAATTCTTATACACGTTTCTACTGAAAGTAGCCAGAATGGCATACAACATAATCATAAAGTCATAACCCCCTATAAATATGATAAATAAAACCAAAGCATTAACAAAGTACAGAATATACCACTAAAAAAAGAAAATAAAAACCTAACAGCAGCATAGGTAAAAGATGTCACACATTAAAACTGGAAACATTAAATAAAACTGGAATATCTTACACATTAACAGCTTGTTGAATAAGAAGTATGTTCCATTTCTGGCAAGAGACATAAGAGAGAACCTGAAAAATTTTAATTGGGAGAGCATTCCAGAATTGTGACACCACTCATGAAAAGGCCTTCTCCCTTGCTCAGTTGCTGATTCTCTTAAGATGGCACCACAAGCAAGGCCTCTGACATTCAATTTAATTCCCATGCAGGTCTATATGGGAGCAAGCCCCAGACTGATTGAATCTAGAGTGGACAATTCAATTCTCTCCCCAACTCCTGTCTTTCTTGCTTTCTTACTACTGCTTTCTTTCAAGCATTCTTTCCCACATTCTCTCTCTCTCTCTTTTTTTTCTTGCTGGCTGAGTTCAGACAACACTTTAGGCAACAGAGGCGGGAAGAGGCAACTGCCCGGTGTGTTGATTATTGGGTTGTGGGGGGGGACAACACACAATGGACAGTATATTATATAAAAACGGGGGAAAACAATGGGCTGCTCCATTGCTTATCAGAGACCCATTGCTTATCATGAGGCCGGGACTTTCAACTGCACAACGGGGGGAGTGGCAGCGTGTCGTGTGTCGGGCACCACAAAAATAACAAACTGTCAGTTGCCTCTTTCCCCCTCCGTTGCCTAAAGTGTCGTCCGAACTCAGCCTCTCTCTCTCTCTCTTTCACACACACATCTGTCCAAGGGGAAAGTAATTAGAAGAACACACTACATTTTCACATGCTTTATTTCTTAGTAGTGTGCTTGGTAGGATCTAACAGAAGCAAGTAAGGCTGTTGCTGCTCAGCTAGAGAGAAAAGTTTGCTAAAGGAGCAATACCTCCTCATGAAGTGTCCTACAAGGGTGCTGTTTCCTTCTACTTTGCCACCATCTGTGTACTTGCTTCACTTGCCCCCCCAGTGGTGTACAAAGAAAAGTCAGCTAGCCTGAACCACTTCATAGAGGCTGCAGCAGCAGCTTGACTAGCTAGGTGCTCCCCTCATTCTCTGCCCAAACAATACAGAATTGAAAAAACCAAACCCAAATCCTTCACAGCTGCACGTAGCATCCAGAATCCTGGAATTTTAGAGGCCAAAAACAGACAGCAGACACTGAAGCAGACAGAATTTAAAATACAGGGCTGTCTGGTTTAAAAGAGGACACTTGGCCAGCCTACTGTGTGTGTGTGTGTGTGTGTGTGTGTGAGAGAGAGAGAGAGAGAGAGAGAGAGAGAGAGAGAGAAGGGCTAACATCCAGTTTTGGCTTTGCTCACCACCAGCTTCAGGCATGCAACCTCTGACAGATTACTCCCAAAGGAAAAGAAGGTTCGCCACCACTGATCTAAATTTAGGAACAAATGTTACAATTATTGCATTACCAAGTTCACAGTAGAATTCAACAAGGATTTAACTGAAGAGCAAACAGATTATAGGCAAGTTCAGAAGATCTATTTCCATTGACATGTATCAGTAACAATCCATGCCTGAAATTCAGATCTGGAGAAAAATACATTTTTGATTGATATGTGTAAACTTGTCATATTATGGTAACAAATAATAATAATGATTAATAATAATAATAATAATAATAATAATAAATTTATTTCTTACCCGCCTCTCCCTCTGGAATGAGGTGGGGAACAACATTAAAAACACATGATGTAAAATACATAAAACTGATTAAAACATATAAAAATGACTACATTGTTAAAATAACAATGAAACTCCTAAACATCAACTGGGTAGGCCTGTCGGAAGAGTTCAGTTTTTATAGCTTTCTTAAATTCTGGAAGACTGTTAAGTTCGCGAATCTTTCCAGGCAGGCCATTCCACAGTCTGGGAGCGGCAGAAGAGAAGGTCCTCTGGGTAACGGTTGTCAGCCTAGTTTTTGTTGACTGTAGTAAATTCTTCCCAGAGGACCTGAGTGTGAGGGGCGGATTGTATGGGAGAAGGCGATCCTGCAGGTAACCTGGACCCAAACCATGTAGGGCTTTAAAGGTAATAACCAATACTTTGTACTTCACCCGGAAAGTAATTGGCAGCCAGTGGTTTTAAAGCAGGTGTAATATGCTCACCCCTAGGTGTACCGGTGACCAACCTGGCTGCCATATTTTGAACTAGTTGAAGTTTCCAGACTAGGCACAGAGGTAACCCTATGTACAGCACATTGCAGAAGTCGAGCCTCAAAGATACCAGCGCGTGCACTACCGTCTTTAGGTCTTCCAACTTTAGGAAGGGGCACAGCTGGCGTATCAGCTGAAGCTGATAGTAGGCACTCCGGGACATCGCATCTATCTGAGCTGTCATTTGGAGTGACAAATCTAGGAGCACCCCCAAGCTGTGAACACAGCCTTTCAGGGGGAGTGTAACCCCATCCAGAACTGGTTGACCCACCTCCAAACCCAGGTTGGGGCCTTTGGCAGTAAGTACTTCGTCTTGTCTGGATTCAGCTTCAGTTTGGTTTTCCTCATCCAGCCCATTACTGTCTCCAAGCATTCATTCAGAGGAGACACACTATCCTTAGCTGGTGCTGTTGTCAAAGGCATAGAGAAATATATTTGTGTGTCATCAGTATACTGATAGCACCCTGCCCCATGCCTCCGGATGATCTCTCCCAGCGGTTTCATGTAGATGTTAAACAGCATTGGGGATAGGATGGCGCCTTGAGGTATGCCACACAACAGCTCCTTCTTTGAGGAGCAACTATCCCCAAGCATCACCATCTGGAACTTGCCTGAGAGGTAGGACCGGAACCAGAAGGATACCATGGTCAATGGCATCGAAAGCTGCTGAGAAGTCCAGAAGTACCAGCAGGCACACACTCCCCTGTCGATACTCAAGCGCAGATCATCCATTAAGGCGACCATAGCTGTCACAACCCCGTCTCCTGCCCTGAAGCCATTTGAAATGCTCTAGAAAATCTGTATCATCCAAAACTGCTTGGAGTTGGAAGGCAACTGGCCTCTCGATCACCTTGCCCAGAAATGGAAGATTTGATACTGGTCTGTAGTTATTAAGGTCCAGAGGGTCCAGGGAGGGCTTTTTTAGAAGCAGCCGTACCACTGTTTCTTTTAAACATGATGGAAAACTCCCCTCCCTGAGAGATGCATTAATAATAAGTTGTAGTTGTAGTCTAATTGCATCTCCTTCCTGGGTGACCAGCCAAGAAGGACAGGGATTGAGAGGACAAGTTGTCCTCCTCCCTCGTCCAAGCAGCTTGTCCACATCCTCGGTACTCACCAATTGAAACTGATCCAGTGTAATGCTACTCGCAGAGTTCCTGGACACTCCATTGTCAGCCTCTGCTATAATGACGGCATCTAACTCAGCTCTTATCCAAGAGATTTTATCTGTGAAATGATCGTTAAAGGCATCACAGCGAACTACTGAAAGCTCTAAGATCGGGTTCAGGGGGGAAGGTGTCTGAGTTAGACCCCTCACCACCCTGAACAGTTCTGCTGAATGTGAATTCGCAGACACAATGTGTGCAGAGAAGAAAGCTTTCTTAGCTGCACGTATTGCCACCCCATAGGAACGGAGATGTTCTCTATGTCATGTCTTGTCGGATATAAGTCGAGTTTTCTGCCATCGGTGCTGCAGTCATCGTCCTTCCCGCTTAAATTCCCTGAAGCGGGTCAGAGAGGACGTTTGGGGGCGATCGTGTCAATAGCCCTAGTTAGGTCTTGATTCCATCTATTGACCAGGGCTTCTACAGGATTGTTGATGATATCAGCCATAGAACCCTCTAAGGCTTTCTGGAGCCCAAGAGGATCCATCAGCCTTCGAGGGCAGACCATCTTAATAGGCCCACCACCCCTGCAGGAGCGGGTGTTAGCTGTGATACTAACCCTGTGATACTAACAATGCAGAGGTATTTATCACCTCCTCCCATAGATCTGTCTGTCCAGAACTGAAAACAGCATCGAGGGTGTAACCTGCTGAATGTGTGGGTCCAGATGCCATGAACTCCTGAGCTGCACCTGACAAACTGGCCTCGAATAGGATGTTGAAGTCACCCAGGACCAAAAGCCTGGGCGACTCCAACACCAGCTCCGAGACCAGTTCCATGAGCTCAGCCAGGGAGTCTGATAGGCAGTGGAGTGGCCAGTACACTAACAGAATCCCTAGTCTATCCCTGGTCTTCAGACTCAGGTACACACACTCGATATGATTCAATTGCTGGACAGGAAGTCTGGTCAGGTTAAGAATGTCTTTGTAGAGCACAGCTACTCCGCCCCCCCCCCCCGCCCACTTTCCCTTTCCTGCTCACTAACACAGTACCCAGCTGAGAGGGCCTGGGCCCATGTTGGGCCACTGTCATCTCCCAGCCAGGTCTCTGTGAAGCATGCCAGGTCGGCCTCCTCATCTGTAAGAAGATCATAGATTATATTTGTTTTGTTTTTAACTGACCTGGCATTGCATAGGAGCAAGGATAGATTCTGTGGGTGGCCTGGTTCGTTCCCCAAGATCCCCGGGGTAGCAGGGCGACTGGAAAGTAAGATGGGTGTCAGATCTCTCTCTCTCCTTCCCCTGTAATGGCACTTCGCCCTGCCATCGCCATAGATCCCTCTGCCCTGCACAACACATATTGCCGCTCCCTTACACATGACCTGCACTGGGGCTCCCAGGTGCCTTAAGCCTCTCGGAGTCTGCAGCAGCCACAGGCACTCCTCTCCCTCTCCCTCTCCCTCTCCCTCTCCCTCTCCCTCTCCCTCTCCCTCTCCCTCTCCCTCTCCCTCTCCCTCTCCCTCTCCCTCTCCCTCTCCCTCTCCCTCTCCCTCTCCCTCTCCCTCTCCCTCTCCCTCTCCCTCTCCCTCTCCCTCTCCCTCTCCCTCTCCCTCTCCCTCTCCCTCTCCTCTCTCTCCTCTCTGTCCTGGATGATGGGATGTTTCCTTCCCTGCAGGTACTGGCTCTCCCAGACACCCTCAGCCAGCCAGCCTATATATCCCCTTCCAAAGAAGGGGACAGGTGGAAACTATCAGCAATGGCTGGCTCAGTACCTGGGGACCTGGTCCTGCAGGGAGCAGCAGCAGTCTGCCAGGCGGAAGTCCAAGCAGAGATGGCAGTGGGGATGATAACAGCCGCAGGCACTCCTCTCCCTCTCTCTCCTGGACGATGGGATGTTTCCTTCCCTGCAGGTACTGGCTCTCCTAGGCACCCTCAGCCAGCCAGCCTATATATCCCCTTCCAAAGAAGGGAACAGGTGGATCTTATATGCCACATAAGATCTCTTGGACAGAACATCCAGAGAATGTCTATACCAGTTTTCATCACGAAGGAGTGATTGTGTGTCTGCATTCCTATATGTACACAAATTGAGATAATTACATTGCAAGAACATGATGAGGTTAAGAACAGTACATCAGTTAAGAATTTTCCTCAGTTTCACTTAAAATACAGGAAAATCTAAAAATGCAGAAAAATCTTAAACCTTATTGATTTAGAAAACTTACTTGTTGATTGTTTCTTTTTTAAATGTTTATATGCTGCTTTGTCGCTAAAAGAAATCAAAACAATTAACTATATAAGTAACTAAGAATGCAATTCTTTGCATGTCTACACAAAAGTAGGTCTTACTTCGTCTAATGCTGCAATTCTATAAATATTGAGAGTAAGCCTCATTGAACTCACTAGAACTGAATAAAAATGCATAGGATTGCACTGTTAGACTGCAATCATAAACACATTTACTAGGAGGTAAGCCACATTGAAACAAGAGACTTAATTCCAGGGAAACCAATGTAAAACTATCAGCAACCATCAAAACAATAAGCAAAACGTGACATAGCAGCAGCTAACAAAACAAAGAGGTATGACCCCATCAGAGCAGTAAACAAGGCAACGAAAGGATTCAATAAAAGGGGCATAACCCCATCAGCAACAGCAAGAGACACAAACAAAATCTATACGCTGACTTTCAAGTACTCAGATCTCAAATTTTTGAAGAACTTTAAAGGTAAAAACTAGCATCTTAAATTGGGCCGAGAATACACTACTGCTTTAAAACAGTTTTAAACTGTTTAAACCGGTTTACAGCAGTAGTGACAACTGTTGGGGCCCAGGAGCCTATCTACACTACTGCTTTAAAATGGTTTTTAACAGTTTTAAACTGGTCAATAACGATTATTAACCGGTTTAAAACTGTTATAAACCGTTTTAAAGCAGTAGTGTAGATAGGCTCCAGGACACACTCCATATACAATTTTCAAAACATTTTCAAAGTGTTATATCTTGCTTGTGTAGATAGGCTCTAGGTAACCAGTGTAGATTGAACAACAGTTTAGCATAATTCAGTTTTAGAACCCCTCCATTCAGTCTCCTAACTTCAAATGTAGATTTGTAAACGAGGCATTAGGGAATGGAAACTCAGAAATGGCTCTTTCTTATGGCTATGTTTGTTTTAGGATGTCCATAGCACCATAAGGCTCCACTAGTGGCACTTGTGGAAATAGTCTTTGTTAGCGCATTAAAACACTATTCAGGTTGGACAGAGAGGTTTTAGTTCCGTGCAAAAATATCCAGGATTTTAAAGACAGTCAAAAAAAGAAGTATAAAAGCTTTGTATGGTTGCATTGGTTGCTTCTATTTTGAGCCAGTGGAATATAGACTCAGTGCCTTATATTTATGCATATTTCTCTGTCATTAAGTTAGAAACCTGAACAGTGTGTGTAAATATGTCTGATTTGGAATAACGTGTGTAACAACTAACTTGTCAGTGTCAGTGATTTCAGTATGCTCTGTCAAAAGAACATTGCTCAGTCAATTATATTTATTATGTATAGGGGACTTGGTTTTTGCTACTGGTTTTCTGATTTCCAGTTTTTAAGCTAGTGCACATTACAGTGATACAAATATGACTAAATATATCTTAATTCTAGGTCAGTGAAGCTATCCTGACTTCCCAGCAATTAAGTGGAAGGAAAGCTGTTAAATTGTATCATGTGAGACATACAGTACACCAACACATGCCAGAATTTGCTCTTCTGGATCTCAGTTCTTCCTACAAGGATTTTTTGTCTGGTATACATATATTAACCTTGTGTAATTGAATGGTCTGAATATTGTTAAACCAGAAAATTAGTATGCACGTGGATATCCCTATAAGGTGACTTTCAAAAAGCCATACAAAAAATGACAAAAAGTTGGTAACTTTTGAAGCTCTGCCTCAACTTTTATTATATCCCAGATGCAAAAATTAAATTAGATTATAAAGCTGGGTTTTCCATCACATTCTTTGAAGACATTAGGTAAGATATTCTCCTAATGTTTTCCTGAGTGAAATAATCCAACCCTACTCACCTGTTACTTCTTAAGAACTGTTGCCAAATTGCACAGGGAAGGTACCAATATACTTCTAATCCCAAAATCTGCAGGTGTTTGCCCACAGTTAATTTCAGTAATACAGAGCGATTGACATGGATAGCTATTAGTGAAGTGAATCAATAATTAAAGTGCACAGGAAATAATATGCTTTCAAAGATGCAACAATAAGAAATTCCAGTATAGATTATTACTGGT
Source organism: Anniella stebbinsi (assembly GCA_029215795.1). Taxonomy (NCBI): domain Eukaryota; kingdom Metazoa; phylum Chordata; class Lepidosauria; order Squamata; family Anniellidae; genus Anniella; species Anniella stebbinsi. Next base: position 43,569,759 of record JARDYH010000003.1, on the reverse strand, counting down.
GCAATGCAGATAAATAAATGTCTAATTTATCTTTAGAAATATACCTATTGTATAGGTATATATACCTATATTATATAATAATAATAATAATAATAATAATAATAATAATAATAATGATGGATTCAATCCAGTACACCGCAAACAATACTTGCACATAGAAAAATTACCATAGGACACTGAGGTATAATTTATCATAGAGAGGTAGAATATGCATGGCAAAATAAATAAAACAAAGAATGGAGCCATGTTCTCCTCTGTTCCCCCTAGGCATGCATACAGGTATCCTACTAGGCCATTACAATATCCTTGTCCAACCTGCTCCTCCTACTGAGTCAACAAACGCAATCATGTTCCTTGACTAAGCAGAGGAGGGCAGTCTGGATGACAAAATGGGAAGTATATACAGGCCTCCATAACAGCCGCCAACTGTAATGCCTTCCAACATGACAAGTGTAGAGAGGGGAACATGGCTCTATTAAGCAATATGGTACTCTCTCCTTGCACTTTGCCCGTAGTAAACTGGATTAAACTCATAAAACTTAAGTCACTGCCCATATCTCAGTTTGCATGGTGTAAAGTACTACGTAGTAGTGAGGTGTCACCAAGCTTCTTTTTGGAAGATGGGAAATTATCCGTCATTAAGAGTGTGATGTATGAATTATTGGCTAGTCTAAGCTAGGAGTGGGTACATAGCCTGCACCTGCTGCCATTGTAATATTGGATGCTTCTGTGCCTTCATACCCTAGTTTGTGATTGACACAATCATAATTAGTTTCTTTGCAACCCCGTTTCTGGTTCAAATTCCAGCAAGAAACAAGAATAAAACTATCTCAGAATAGGGACTGAAGTGAACGCACAGTCCAGAGCACAAGTACATGGCCAAACAAACCAAATGTGCTGACATCTATAAAGAGCAGGTTGATTGGCAAGTACTCAGCCACAGCACAGATTACTTGATGAAATGAATAAAGTCACAAAATTGTGAGGGGAAGATAAAAGCTTCCAGTGTCACTAGCTAGCAGAAGAGAATTGCTTGCCAACTCCAGGTGTGATGATGCTGGATGCAGGAAGGTTCCTTTATATGAAATGTTAGCCTTAGGCTAGGCAATAATTCACACATTCTACTCTTAATGAGGAGGGAGCTTGCTTCCTCTTTCAGGATTTAAACAGGCAGAGGAAGGCTGATTTACATGTACTTATTAAACATGCAACAGCTGAACTGTCACAAGGAAAAGTCTTCATAATGGCCACTGATTGATGTATTTAAGATTTGTTTATGTGTGTGTGTGTATGTGTGTAAGTGTAAGCAAACTATAGTTCACTTTCTAGTACCCCCCCCTCCAACAACCAACTGCCATCCATTTCAGATTAAATGTAGCGACAGAAGACAAGTTAGTGAGAAAGGGGTGGAGGAAATGGATCTGAAAAAGTAATCTGGTGGAAAAGCCCAATTGTTTGCCTGTGTTATTATTATTATTATTATTAATAATAATAATAATAATAATAATAATAGTTTTTAATCCACCCAATAGCAAGTGTTCTCTATGTGTGGATTTATTTTATTCCTGTCAGTAATAAATTGGCACATATAAATGAATCCCTCTTGAGCCCCACACTTTACCACAACCCCTACTTATAACTAAGCTGGTTTCGATGGTGCTATATTAATTAATAAATAATAAAGCCACTATACCTAGAGATGTCTTGATTGGCTCCATTATATTGCAATTAGCTATAATTTGTTTTGTGGTAAATTGAGTACGATACGGAATTTTTAAAAAATTACTACTTGATGACAGTGTATACTTGCATATTAGTTGGAACAGCATTAAACATTGAGAGCTAGAATTATGTTAAAATGTTTTTTTTTATTTCCAGAGGGATATGAAGTTAACGCTAAAGTCCCCATGATGTCTTGTGCACAAGAGGAAAGATCAGAAAGTGATGGAGCTGAAAGTGCTTCTTCTGAGGAGAGCCAGGGAAAATTAAAGATGCCCTGGGTCCACGTAATTCGCTACAATACTTACTTAACCAGACTCTTGAACATGAGTCCCCTGGTTGGTACGTAGCAGTTCATTTTTTGAAGACTAATAGCACTTAGATCAATTATGCTATGCACAGACTATTATTTATCTGAAGCAACCAAACTGCCACCACAGAACTAGCTCTCGTCCAGCATCAGTAGCTTGATAGCTGTAGCTTGAGGAGGGAGGTTAGCCAACTGTGTGCCTTTGTAAACTCTGTATGCTCAATTTTCCTAGTTTCATTCATCAGGAAAAATGTGCACCTTTTAAAAAATGTGGATTCCCACCTATATTGGCCCTACTTGGAACCTTTAGTCTTAGATAGTTATAGCTTCAGTCAGAAGAGGGGAAGTGCCATAGCTCAGTGGTAGGGTGCATGCTTTGCATGCAGAGGAGCTTAGGTTCAGTCACAAATATCTCCAGGTAGGGCTAGGAGAGTGCTCTCTCTGATAGGCTGGAGAGTCTCTGTAGTCACTGTACACCAGGAGTGTACAGCCTGCGGGTGGCTTAACAGAAAAATGCAGACAGCAGAAAATTCGAAGAAAGGAGGCTTTCAGTGGTAAGCAGGGAAATCCGTCCTTATCTCTGATCAATGATTGGAGATAAGAGCAATTAAGATGCTTAAACTCAAATGTCCTGTTGGGTATTATAAGTTTAAATACTTTTTATTGTTTATTGCTGCATGCAGATGAACATGGCCACCCTTTAGAAACTGACTTCTAATATTCGTAAGAAACATGGAGCTACATGAGTATTCCTAAGGGACCGAGGGTGTGGTATAGTTCCATCACTAAAATCCCTAGAAAATCTGGTGCCAAGCTTGCCATTCACTATTTTGTTTAATTTTATAATAAATATTATGGGAGAAATGTTCACTTTAATTAGTTACTCCAAACTAGTAATGTCTGAAACGCCCTGGTTCAGAATCCAAATTTGTTTCATTTATAATACTTGCATTATGAATCTTTTGTATTTTTAAAAACAAGTGGAAATAGGCATGAAATATCTTCTCTTTCCACAGCTGTTCCAAAAACAGGAGAAGGCTTATTTGTTAAAGAAGATGTGCTATTCACTTCAGTGTTTGACACAACTATTACTCTGCGCCTAGGAGAACTGCATTCTTTCTTAAAAACCTATTTGCCTGTATATTCTGGCTGTTGCCTTCAAGAACCTCCAGAACAGCTATATGGTTTTGAAAAGCCTTGTTTTAGTATGACTGTTCTTGGAAAGGTAACTTGATATTTAAAGTAACTTTTAATTTTTTTTATTTTCAGTTTTCAATATTTGTCTTTTTGTAAAATATGCAAGATGCCTTAACAGTAAAAAATAAAATCCATAATAAAAAGCAAGTCTCAATAAAACAATAGTATGACTAAAAGACTAAAAATGCAGTAAGAAAGCAATTTTATGCCCCCTATGTCTCAGGGGCCATAGGATACTGGGATTTCCCCCTAAGAAGGTGATCCATAACCTGGGTGGGGGAGCCCGAGCTTATATTTCCCTCTACCTCGCTCCTCCCAGCTACTGCAGAAAGCTCTGCAACACCTTCCTCTCATGATACCTTCGATAAACACCTTTGATAAACCCCTGCTTGATCTTAACCAATACATTTATCTGTCACCATATTTAATCATCTTGACGAATTCATCCAGATTGTAAAATCCTGGTCAAACAGAGATACCAGTCTAGTTTTTGTAGCAACCTTCCCCAACCTGGTATCCTTCAGATGTTTTGGACTTCAACTCCCATCAGCTCCAGCCAGGATGGCCAATGATGAGGAAGGCTGGGAGCTGTATTCCAAAACATCTGGAGGGTACCAGGTTACGGAAGGCTCCTCTATAGGATCTAGTTAATGAAGGACCTTTGCCTACAGAACAGCTACAATTTTCACTATTTCTTATATCTGTGGCATCTTAGCCTTTCTCATACACAATTAATAATGTAAAACAATTGTTTATTAATTGATCTTTAAAATTTTTGTAAAAATCCAGGATTAACCTGTCAAATATCAGGTTGTTACTCTTTGTTTCAAGAATTTTTGAACCTCTTTTGTTGACCATGACTCAAAAATTTTAAGCACAAAAAAAATTTCTTCCATTGTTAATGGCTTTCACAATTTTGTTTTTTCTGTTACCAATATTTTAAAAGTAACCATGAAGACCAGGAGGATTAGAAATTTAGGTATCAATCTGTTTATAATTAGAGTTCAGATTATTCATGAAAACATTTTATTCATTTTCCATATTGCTTAAAAAAAATTTTTTCACGCGACATGGAGATTTCACTTTTATGCAAATAAGCCAGCTGCATAGTAGTGGTAACAGCTCTGAAATAATGATGCAGATTAACTAAAACAAGATATAAGTACTTTTAAAAAATATGTTTTAGATCAAGACAGACTATTTAACAATGATCTTATGCTTGGCTTTATATATATTTAGTCAACCCTAGAATCGGGTGCAATGTCTCAAAGAGCATCGGCAAGTAGAACATCTTCCAGTATCAGTTGTAGTTCTGCCATGGAAATGCAGTCAGACAACAAGGCAACCGGTACTCCCATCAGGGAACTTTGTGTGCAGTGGTATCTTCCTTCTTTGGAAAAATCATCAAAAGAAGGAGAGACTATGGTATGATTAAAATTGGTCCTTTCTTAATGAATATTGTGCATATGGAGCAAAATGTGAATGCTTGTGGTGCCTGTTCCCAGATTCCTTTCTAACCAAATCATACGTAAAAAGAAAACCAAACAAACATGCCAAAGTAATTCAAGGCGGATGTGGGATTCTTCTCTTCATCTTTGTTTTCTTGGTTCAGAAATAATCTCCTACTCAACTAGTTAGAATCTTATGCCTGTACTCCTGTTCTGGCTGCAAGTGAACTAAAGACCAACAAGGAAAAACATGGTGAAAATACTTCAAAATTCAATGGGTAGAGGCCTCAGGATGGTTGTCAGAGTTCGTTACTGTTGTGAGACCAATTGTGTTTGCTTGATGGATAATTAGATACTAATTCTACAAATACTTTGTATTTCTTTTTTTATTATAGCACTTTAGGCTTACAATCTTAAAAATATGACACAAAAGGAAAGGGAATTTAGTTCTTAGACACTCTAATCTATATGTTGTTGTGATGTCTTCTACTACTACTACTACTGAAATAGCATGTTTTTAATAACATGTATATTTCTTTCTGTGTGTCCAGGTTTTGTTCATTTTTGCTTACAATACAAAACCAGTCAAGATAATCAACATCAAGTCTTTCAATTCAGCCAGTGTGTATTGTGGTTATTTGTGGATTCCACTGAATAGGTAACTTAATCCAATCTGTTAATTTTGCTGCATGTTATATTGCATATGTAAGGATATTTTTGATGTGCATTCTGTGGATACTTTGTGTAAATATATTGGTGAAATGATGATAGCCTAGGTACAGTTACCCATGCTCTGATAACCTCTCGTCTGGATTGCTGCAATGCGCTATACGTGGGGCTGCCTTTGAAAACAGTCCGGAAACTTCAACTGGTACAAAACAGGGCAGCCAGACTGTTAACGTGGACTGGCCAACAAGACCACAATATGCCAGTCCTTTTCCAACTTCACTGGCTGCCGGTCCAGATCCGGGCCCGATTCAAAGTGCTGGTATTAACATTAAAAGCCCTAAACGGCATGGGGCCAGGTTATCTGAAGGAACACCTCCTCCCATATGTACCTGCCTGGACCCTAAGATCATCCTCGAGGGTCCTTCTCCATGAGCCCCTGCCAAAGGAAGTGAGACAGGTGACTTCTAGGAGGAGGGCCTTCTCTGCTGTGGCACCCTGGCTGTGGAATGAACTCCCCAGAGAGGTTCGCCTGGCATCTACATTATACTCCTTTAGACACCAGGTGAAGACCTTTTATTTTCACCTTGTTTGAACAGTTCTTCAATTTGATTTTTAACCTTGCTGTTTAAATTTGTATTTTAAGTAGGGGTGTGCATCGGATCGGATCCGATCCACGATCCGAATCCGATCCAACCCAAAATCGGGAAAATCCGATCCGATCCGATCCGATCCGACCAACCTCCGATCCGATCCGATCCGACGAGGTCCGATCCGGATCGGACGCCATTTTGAATGCTTTTTCCCATAGCCAAGTATTGTTTTACAAAAACGCCTATAACTTTTTCATTTTTAAAGATAGAAGGATGAAACTTGGGCACATTGTAGACTGGTTAGGGATAGTTATCTGTGAGAAATTTCAGAAAGATTGGTGCATGCGTTTTGTGGCAATTAATTTTTTAATAAATACCCAGGAATGCTTATAACTTTGTCATTTTTAAAGTTACAAACATGAAACGTTGCCACATTGTAGGAGGTACCTTGGGACCTATGTGTGTGAAATTTCAGAAACATAGGTGCTTGCCTGGTGTGGCAATTAATTTTAGAAAAATGGGTAGTAGTGGGGTAAATACAGTTACGCCTCCCATTTTTTTATTTTTAAAGATACAAACAGGAAACCTGGGCACATTACAGGTACCACTTGCCTTGATATGTGAGTGAAATTTCAGAAACATTGGAGCTTGCCTTGTGTGGCAATTAAGTTTTGAAACAATGAGGAAAGAAACACCTATAACTTTGTCATTTTTAAAGTTACACACATGAAACTTTGCCACATTGTAGGTGGTACCTTGGGACCTATGTGTGTGAAATTTCAGAAACATAGGTGCTTGCCTTGTGTGGCAATTAATTTTAGAAAAATGGGTAGTAGTGGGGTAAATACAGTTATGCCTCCCATTTTTTTAGTTTTGAAGATACAAACAGGAAACTTGGGCACATTACAGGGAACACTTCACTTGATATGTGTGTAAAATTTCAGAAACATTGGTGCTTGCCTGGTGTGGCAATTAATTTTTGAAACAATGAGGGATTCATTGGACAGCACTTGCCCATAGGGATTCATTGGAGAGTACTTGTCCATAGGGAATCATTGGAAAGCACTTTCCCATAGGGAATCATTGCATTGCACTTTCCCACTGAGAAATGCAGTTATGCCTCCCACATTTTTATTTTTGAAGATACAAACAGGAAACTTGGGCACATTGTAGACTGGTTAGGGATAGTTATCTGTGAGAAATTTCAGAAAGATTGGTGCATGCATTTTGTGGCAATTAATTTTTTAATAAATACGCAGGAATGCCTATAACTTTGTCATTTTTAAAGTTACACACATGAAACTTTGCCACATTGTAGGTGGTACCTTGGGACCTATGTGTGTGAAATTTCAAAAACGTAGGTGCTTGCCTTGTATGGCAATTAATTTTAGAAAAATGGGTAGTAGTGGGGTAAATACAGTTACGCCTCCCATTTTTTTATTTTTTAAGATACAAACAGGAAACATGGGCACATTACAGGGAACACTTCACTTGATATGTGTGTAAAATTTCAGAAACATTGGAGCTTGCCTTGTGTGGCAATTAATTTTTGAAACAATGAGGAAAGAAACGCCTATAACCTTTTTATTTTAAAAGTTAGAAGTCTGAACATTGCTCACTTTGTAGATGGGTTAGGGGTAGATATGTGTCAGAAATTTCAGAATGATAGGTCCAGGCATTTGATGGCTATGGAATTTTTAGATAAAATGTTTCAAAAAATTTTCCACAGAGGCCCGGTCTTCCCCTCTTCCCCCTCCCGCTTCCCGCGAAGAAAAGGAAACACTCTCTCGTCTCGATCCCTTTGATCCTGTTGCTAGTATCCATTACAGGGCTCGTGTCTGCTTTCACTTTTTACTCAAGCAGAACGGCTGAGCCTAGCTGAGTTTTGCAGCCATGCGTGCAAGGAAGGATCTCTCTCATCTCGATCCCTTTGATCCTGTTGCTAGTATCCATTACAGGGCTCGTGTCTGCTTTCACTTTTTACTCAAGCAGAACGGCTGAACCTAGCTCAGTTTTGCAGCCATGCGTGCAAGGAAGGATCACTCTCTCTCGATCTCTTTGATCCTTTGTTCCTCCCCTTCTCCTCCCCCTCGCCGGCGTTGTGTTGCGCCCCGCCGGTGCCCTCGCGTGCGGGCCGGTTCCTGGACAGCAGAGGCTCTGCCTGGCTGCTGTGAGGCTCCTGAAGGGCTTGCCTAATGCGGGCTGTTGTGCTCCGCTGGGCCGCGGGGGTAGGTTGATGATGAAGAGGATGATGGGGAGGGCGTTCAATGGCCCCTCCGCTCACCAACTGACAGCGCGTGCTCCGCTCCAGACACCCGGCCTCGGCAGCCAGGAGGATACGCTGCCAAGCCCGCCGCCGCCGCCCGCGCGCGCACACACACCACCCGTCCATTATCATTTGGGCAGCCCTAATTAAGGAGCGCTCAAAAAATGGCAAAACCCCCTCTCCTTTTTTCTTAATTCCTTGCAGCTCCCACGATTTAACCCTTTCCTATCAGCTACAATTAATTAATAGTAGGATGACCAGTACCAGGAGACTGGTGTGTACAAATTTTTTTTTTTTTAGGCTTGAGATCATAAAGAGGCAAATATTCTACCTACAGTATTGGAAGCAGTATGTTGGGAAACAAGGGTGACCATATGACAGTTAAAGCTGCAGGAGCTATACTAGAGTGACCAGATACAAAAGAGAGCAGAGCTCCTGCAATTTTAACTTTTGTGATGAAGAGGGAATTTCACCAGGTGCCGCATGGATACAAATGACACCTGCTGAAATTCCCTTTTCTATTCCACAGTTAAAGCCCTGTATTCCTTTTCATATGGTCATCCTACTAATTACATTTTTTAAAAAAGTAATAATACATACTGCTTCCAATACGGTAGGTAGAATATTTGCCTCTTTATGATCTCAAGCCTAAAAAAAAAAAAAATTGTACACACCAGTCTCCTGGTACTGGTCATCCTACTATTAATTAATTGTAGCTGATAGGAAAGGGTTAAATCGTGGGAGCTGCAAGGAATTAAGAAAAAAGGAGAGGGGGTTTTGCCATTTTTTGAGCGCTCCTTAATTAGGGCTGCCCAAATGATAATGGACGGGTGGTGTGTGTGCGCGCGCGGGCGGCGGCGGCGGGCTTGGCAGCGTATCCTCCTGGCTGCCGAGGCCGGGTGTCTGGAGCGGAGCACGCGCTGTCAGTTGGTGAGCGGAGGGGCCATTGAACGCCCTCCCCATCATCCTCTTCATCATCAACCTACCCCCGCGGCCCAGCGGAGCACAACAGCCCGCATTAGGCAAGCCCTTCAGGAGCCTCACAGCAGCCAGGCAGAGCCTCTGCTGCCCAGGAACCGGCCCGCACGCGAGGGCACCGGCGGGGCGCACACACAACGCCGGCGAGGGGGAGGAGAAGGGGAGGAACAAAGGATCAAAGAGATCGAGAGAGAGTGATCCTTCCTTGCACGCATGGCTGCAAAACTGAGCTAGGTTCAGCCGTTCTGCTTGAGTAAAAAGTGAAAGCAGACACGAGCCCTGTAATGGATACTAGCAACAGGATCAAAGGGATCGAGATGAGAGAGATCCTTCCTTGCACGCATGGCTGCAAAACTCAGCTAGGCTCAGCCGTTCTGCTTGAGTAAAAAGTGAAAGCAGACACGAGCCCTGTAATGGATACTAGCAACAGGATCAAAGGGATGGAGACGAGAGAGTGTTTCCTTTTCTTCGCGGGAAGCGGGAAGGGGAAGAGGGGAAGACCGGGCCTCTGTGGAAAATTTTTTGAAACATTTTATCTAAAAATTCCATAGCCATCAAATGCCTGGACCTATCATTCTGAAATTTCTGACACATATCTACCCCTAACCCATCTACAAAGTGAGCAATGTTCAGACTTCTAACTTTTAAAATAAAAAGGTTATAGGCGTTTCTTTCCTCATTGTTTCAAAAATTAATTGCCACACAAGGCAAGCTCCAATGTTTCTGAAATTTTACACACATATCAAGTGAAGTGTTCCCTGTAATGTGCCCATGTTTCCTGTTTGTATCTTAAAAAATAAAAAAATGGGAGGCGTAACTGTATTTACCCCACTACTACCCATTTTTCTAAAATTAATTACCATACGAGGCAAGCACCTACGTTTTTGAAATTTCACACACATAGGTCCCAAGGTACCACCTACAATGTGGCAAAGTTTCATGTGTGTAACTTTAAAAATGACAAAGTTATAGGCATTCCTGCGTATTTATTAAAAAATTAATTGCCACAAAATGCATGCACCAATCTTTCTGAAATTTCTCACAGATAACTATCCCTAACCAGTCTACAATGTGCCCAAGTTTCCTGTTTGTATCTTCAAAAATAAAAATGTGGGAGGCATAACTGCATTTCTCAGTGGGAAAGTGCAATGCAATGATTCCCTATGGGAAAGTGCTTTCCAATGATTCCCTATGGACAAGTACTCTCCAATGAATCCCTATGGGCAAGTGCTGTCCAATGAATCCCTCATTGTTTCAAAAATTAATTGCCACACCAGGCAAGCACCAATGTTTCTGAAATTTTACACACATATCAAGTGAAGTGTTCCCTGTAATGTGCCCAAGTTTCCTGTTTGTATCTTCAAAACTAAAAAAATGGGAGGCATAACTGTATTTACCCCACTACTACCCATTTTTCTAAAATTAATTGCCACACAAGGCAAGCACCTATGTTTCTGAAATTTCACACACATAGGTCCCAAGGTACCACCTACAATGTGGCAAAGTTTCATGTGTGTAACTTTAAAAATGACAAAGTTATAGGTGTTTCTTTCCTCATTGTTTCAAAACTTAATTGCCACACAAGGCAAGCTCCAATGTTTCTGAAATTTCACTCACATATCAAGGCAAGTGGTACCTGTAATGTGCCCAGGTTTCCTGTTTGTATCTTTAAAAATAAAAAAATGGGAGGCGTAACTGTATTTACCCCACTACTACCCATTTTTCTAAAATTAATTGCCACACCAGGCAAGCACCAATGTTTCTGAAATTTTACACACATATCAAGTGAAGTGTTCCCTGTAATGTGCCCAAGTTTCCTGTTTGTATCTTCAAAACTAAAAAAATGGGAGGCATAACTGTATTTACCCCACTACTACCCATTTTTCTAAAATTAATTGCCACACAAGGCAAGCACCTATGTTTCTGAAATTTCACACACATAGGTCCCAAGGTACCACCTACAATGTGGCAAAGTTTCATGTGTGTAACTTTAAAAATGACAAAGTTATAGGTGTTTCTTTCCTCATTGTTTCAAAACTTAATTGCCACACAAGGCAAGCTCCAATGTTTCTGAAATTTCACTCACATATCAAGGCAAGTGGTACCTGTAATGTGCCCAGGTTTCCTGTTTGTATCTTTAAAAATAAAAAAATGGGAGGCGTAACTGTATTTACCCCACTACTACCCATTTTTCTAAAATTAATTGCCACACCAGGCAAGCACCTATGTTTCTGAAATTTCACACACATAGGTCCCAAGGTACCTCCTACAATGTGGCAACGTTTCATGTTTGTAACTTTAAAAATGACAAAGTTATAAGCATTCCTGGGTATTTATTAAAAAATTAATTGCCACAAAACGCATGCACCAATCTTTCTGAAATTTCTCACAGATAACTATCCCTAACCAGTCTACAATGTGCCCAAGTTTCATCCTTCTATCTTTAAAAATGAAAAAGTTATAGGCGTTTTTGTAAAACAATACTTGGCTATGGGAAAAAGCATTCAAAATGGCGTCCGATCCGGATCGGACATCTGGTCCGATCCGATCCGACCAGCCTCCGATCCGATCCGATCCGACCCCCCAGGTCCGATTCCGATCCGCTATCCGATCCGATCCGGGGGGTCAGTGCACATCCCTAATTTTAATTCCCTATCAATTTCTGCATGGCTACTCGGTTTTTATCGTGGTTGTGCTTTTATACTGTATTTTAAATTATGTTTTTATACTGTCATTGTTCTATATTTTGAATGGTTTTTATGGTTTTAATTTTTGTAAACCACCTAGAGAGCTTGGCTATTGGGCGGTATAGAAATGCAGTAAGTAAGTAAATAAATAAATACCATAGACAGAATAGCCATTTATAAGTGCTTGAAAGCAATGGCCAAGATCAAAGTGCCCCATGTGAACAGAAAGTACTTCTTAACGTGCTCAAGGGCTCACAAATCCTTACCCAGTTGCATCACATGCCACTCTCTGATTCTCAGGAATGATTTTTAGAAGGGACATAAGGGGTTGTCATGGGAAGCGGAGGCTGAACAGCTGTAGTAAGTGTACAGAACACCAAGGGTGGCACTTTGGATAATTGATAAAGGATATGAGTTACTAATGCTGGTACAGTGGTGGGAAAATGTAGAAGTAATGACAAGTGAAGCATAACACTAAATATTAGGTTGGAAATCAGGTGCCAGAAATCATGAAATCTTATTAGATGGTAAATGGGAAAATAGTACTAGTATACATTAATCAGTGAAAAACCAGCTGAAGAAATAGTTCCATTCCAGTAGAAGAGCCTGAAATATTGAAATTAAATATCCAAATAATAAAAAAAGGTCTGCAAATCTGCGTAACTCCAAAAAAGCTGGTCCGATCCAGAATCTACAGGTCAGATTCACAGAAATCTGATTTCATTTGGATCCATTGCGGATTTTCCCGAGATTCATATCTGTAAGTAACATTTATAGGGCACCCAAGAAAACCATCCTACTTCAGAAAGCAATAAAAAGGGAAATTCCAAAGTCTGAAGTTAATTTCATTACTGAAGGAGGTAAATTTTACTTCATACCTGTACAATATCTATAATACTATTGTATAGAGTTAACATCATTCTGTTCTTTTAGTGTTATTGCAGTACGTGAACAGTTGTCCAATCTGAAGCAACAAATTGAATTGTTAATGCAATCGGCGATGACTCCTCTGGCAGCATCTGAAATACAGAGTTTAGCTTTGGCAGGATCCAAAACGAATATGGCAAAGGTGCCACTAGATGAAAAAACAAAGGTACATAAAGACAAATTGTTCAGAAAGCACTCCTATGATAGTCCATAGGTATGACATGCATTTTTATCTTTTGTGATGTGGTAAAATTGTGAAAGAAATGCTGCACATGACACTTTCATCTACTTTACAGCATAATTAGCCCTTATATACCTTAATGATCTTCGATTTGCATGCTTACATCTACCTTTTCTTTAGGGATATGCTCGCATATATAATACATGCTCTTTTACAAATTTCCAGCGACCTTCACTCTCAGGACTGATCCTGATTTGAATACTATATTTCAGGAGACCTTTGCCCTGACCAAGGCAGCTATGTTTAATGGTTGTTAGTTTTCAGCAACTACATTGCTATTTTAACAAAGAAGAAGTCTTTCTTAACATGCTTGTACACAGTACATTAAAGGCACATTTGAATTCCATGCTTGGTATATACAGCATTTTGTTTTCTTTATAAAAAGCAGCACAAGATCATGCTGAAGGACAATCAGCATGATGGCTTCTGCAAAGTTACATTCTGCCACATAACCATTTAAGAATTCTGTAGTTTCAACAAGCATATGGATAGGATGCTCTGGTAGATGCTTATATTTGTGCTGTCAATTTGGGGGGTGGGGGGTGGGAGGAAACATTCACCAAAGGCCCTAAGTAAAATTAGCAGTCATGCGATAAGAAGGTGGCAGAACCTCCAACCTATTCCTAATCTGACTTGTAGATGTTCTCCAGCTGACCCTGCCCTCTCAGCCTTGCAATCCTCACCCTGTCCACAAGCTCCACTCCTACTGGGGGTTGGGAAGGAGATGGGGAAAGGAATCCTTGCTGTTATTTCCAGTTACAGATCAGAGATAACAGCCAGGATTCAGCTGTGTGCTGTTCCCCCTCCCAGTTGGGGAAGGGGAGTGGCACAGTGAGCAGGAGATTCCCCACGGAGATGGGGGAGAGGAATCCCTGGTGTTATCTTAAATCACAGTTCAGAGATAGCAGTGGGGATTCCCCTGTGCAGTTGTTTCACTGCATGTGGGCAAGCCAAGTTGGCTCCCTTCACTCCACTGTCAGATAGTGACGGGGACGTGGCTAGCTTGGCTTGGCCCACCCCACCTCCTACTCTATGGAGGAAGGGGTGAGGCAAGCAGAGTCTGGGCTCAGTTGGCCAAGTCCCCGTTGCTTATAACTTTGCGTATACAGTAACTGACAGTGACCAGAAATCAGATATTGGGATTGTAGTGGATAACTCAATGAAAATGTCAGCTCAGTGTTTGGTAACTGTGAACATGGCAAATTCCATATTTAGAAGTTATTAGGAAAGGGATCAAAACTGCCAGTAAAGCTATTCTACAAATCTACAGTACAGTACACTTGGAATACTGTGTACAGTTCTAAAAACAGGCAGTGATAGGGCCAGGCATACTTGTCTGAGAAGGCTATTCCATAACCAGGGTGCTGCAACAGATGAGGTGCACACTCATCTCACCTCTTTGACAATGGGAGAATGTGGAGAAGGACAGGTTTGTGGAAAAGGCAGGTTTGTGCAGGCATAACCTGTGGTGGATCATTTAGGGCTTTTAAAGTCAAAATCGGGATCTTGAATTGTGCCAGAAACAAATTGGTAACCAGTGGAAATGGCATTGGAGTAGTCTAATGTGATTTGGTCTCCTAGACCCAGAAAAAACAGAATCAAATGGCCATATTCTAGGCCAGTTGAAGACTCTAGACTCTCTTCAAGGGCAGCCTAATATACAGTAATGTAAAGTAGAGATGACTAGAACGTGAATGACTGAATTCAATACTGACTTCTTCAGAAAAGAGCACAGTTGACATACCTGGTGAAAGTTGGTAAGAGGCATTCCTAGTGTCCATCTTCACCTGACCATCTATTTTTATTTTATTTATTGCATTTCTATACCTCTCAATAGCTCAAGCTTTCTAAGTGTAGCACCAGATCCAGGAACACTCCCATACTTTTTCTTTGGGGGAGTGTAATCCCATTCAAAACAAGTTGCAGACCTCTTTCAAGATCATCACATTCAACCAACAGACATAATTAACCATCTTGATTAAGCATTAGTTTATGCACAATTAAAAACTGCTTGCCTTCCTCAGTGGCAGATGGACACTAGTTGTTTTTTAATGGGAGAGAGGAGATTTGGTATAAAAGGAAGGGTTTTGTTTTGTTTTGTTTTGCTTTGTCAACCATATTTCTTAGACTTTTATTAATAACACTGGATTGGGTTTTCTTACCAAAAAATCGAGAGAGGCCCAGACATTTCTTTGTGATCTCTTTCTGATAATATCAGTGGAGTGGAGTAGTGTCAGTATAGTTCCTCCTTGATGAATGCCAAAGAAAAATAGACATTTATTTTCAAAGTAGGAGACATTTATCATGTGACAGTTTTTTTTATATCCATCCTAATAAATGATTAATGATGCATGTGCTGGCATTTCATCTGATGGATATTGTGACAGCGCAGACAACAGCGCCCTGCTTTCATTATTGAAAACCTGTATTCTGAGGGGCTTGGATGGCAAATATTTCAGCCAATCATATAGTAAAGTATCTTTAAATGGCAGATGGTATTCTTTTTTAAAGACTATTTTGATTCACTGTGGGTTTTGACACTGAAAACAGTATGGGCATAATATTGCAGGCCTCTTAAGGGTCTTCTCATTCCTAATACACTGCTTAATGATGTGAATGATGTGAGTATGATTTCAGCGTTACTCTTGAACTTTGAAATATATCTGAAAAAAGTACTGATTGGGAGAATGTGAACTTAACATCACTCAAAAAGCCTCCCCCCCTTCAGTTTGAGCACAGACACTGTTGCATTTCGGTCTGGTACAAAAATGGTCTTCTTCCCTGTCCCTCTTCTGACATTTCCTCTCCTTTCCAAGCAAAAAGCCCTTATCTCTGTGAAGCGGAACAGAGAGATTAGTAGTGGAAGAGCTCACTAAATGCAAGACAACCTGTGTTCACTGGAAGTGATTCTCTTAAGCATATCAGGGCCATCATTTTCTGCTGAAGATCATAACGTGTGATTTTCTCTGCTGCCTGAATTGAGGCAGAGAAAATTATTACCCCATGTTCCTTGGCATGAATGATGGCATGAGTTTTGTAGGTTGCTTTGCTTCCTAATTCAATTCAGGAGGCAGAGAAAACAACATACCCATGGTTCCCAGCAGGAAATTGTCCCCATGAACATGATCAGGCAGCATCATTTCCAACTAAGAACAGGTCTTACAAGGCCTCTCTTGTGTTTTTGTTTGTTTGTTTGTATAGGGGGAAGCGTGCCTCACTCATCTGGGTTTTTCCAGTCTTCCTGTTGAATGTTCAAAAATCTGTTGCAGTTTTCCAAGCAATTTAGCAGGAACACTTGAAAAAAAAAACTCAAATAATTTTTGAGAGCCAGGAGTAACAGTGCTGGTTGTTACACATCACGACTCCATCAAAAAATACTAACAAATACAGTATGTTAAAATTATACAGTATAATAGTATTTATATTCTTTTTCTTTAATACATTTAGGAAATGGTCATACAGTGCTTTTCTGAAATAAAAGTATTGCTGTCTGTTGGCCCAGATCAGCCACCACCACTCACAGAGGTATGTTATTTAGATTTTTAAAAAAATTATATATAAAATACATAATTTTTCCATAGTATTTATTTTTCTTTACTGCTTTGGTTTTTAGGAAAATGAATAATCACATTCAAAACTGGAAAAAAATGATTGTATTAGCACAGCTATAAATCCCACTTCTTTATTGCCAGGAATCCTAAAATGCCCTTCTGTACATAGAAGGATTTTTGATCCAGCAGTAGTGTCCACTAATGGAAGGGGTGTGTGATTTTTGTTGATTCACCATCCGTTCTATAGTCCCCGTGCCGTCTCCCATCTTCTAGATAGTTCCCCAAAACTCCAGAGCAGATTTTGGGGACTGTGGGGGTGGATAAGCAAGTGCTGGGAACACCCTTTCTAATCCACGGGGTTCTGCTATGGAAACTGCTAGCTCCACATTCTGCTATTCCTCCCAGAAATAGGTTATTCATCTGGAGATATGTTTCGAAGTTAAATAAATAAATAAATAAGATACTGTTGCATTTTGGATAGTTTTCCAGGTCTTCCCAAGTTGGAAAGACACTGTGGTCTCTAGCCTAACTGGGGCAGGCTCCCCATAGGTCTTACTTCTGAACCTGGATCTTTCCCACAACTGAATTACTGTTGTACTTTTCAGGATCCTCTTGCCACTGAGATTTTCCTTCCATTTCCTTACAGCCAGTGAGGTTTTGTTCTAAACCGAATGTACGGATTCTGGGCAAGAACCCTCCCTGCTGTTTTAGTTGTGGTTGCTGATAAGTGAGAATATTCCTCACAGGGCCTATCTTGGGGTTAAACCATCTAATTCAATTAAGAATTTTTTTCTTAGTCAATGTTTCCTCTCTCTTTGCAGATCCCATTTGACATCACCTTACCATCAATAAAGAATTTAAAGAAATTATTTGATCCAGCTAATGGGTGTGTGATAATTGCAGGAAGTGTTTTCAACTGGATCGTGTCTTTGCTCACTTGACTGAACTTTTGGGAGTAAATTTCACATGCACTTAACAGAGCTTGAGAGTTTTGGAGTTCCTAATGGTTCCTAATTTTCCCTAGAATTTATAAAATAGTTTAAGCAGTAGTACTTTAAATAACAAACATGCATGTACTGTAGCTATTTGCAGCTTATATTGTTCTAGATTCAGAATTTGATTTTCTATGTTTACTGTTTGGTTTTAAAAATATAAAACATCTTACTCCATGAATTGTATGATTTCTATTTTGTGGTTTTAAAGAGAACTACTATGCAGGTTTTTGCTTCTGAGGTTTTACAGGGTTTATATCCTTTCCATAGCTAGAGTAAATAGAATTCATTCCTTTAAAGCTCCTGAAGCGCTATATTGCCTTTCTGCAAGTGCAGGGGGCTGGAATTGGAAGAGCTAGCTGTGTGCGGACCAGAATCAGTGGCCAGTTCTGCTAGCGGATGGGCAGCATTGGATTTTGTCCCTGAAGTTTGGGGCATTCTTCACAATAGTCAGTTCTTCTCTGTGGCTAATGAAGCAGCTATTGGTTAGTAGAGAAATATTTTATAATAAAGATGGAATACCATGGCCATGCATCACTGATGTCATGCAGACATTTATTATGCTAATATGCCCCAAATGCTTTCTGACTATTAAGATTAGACCCAGGTGTATCTATCAATCCCCCTTTCCCTGGTATTTCACCAATTAGTTTAAGCCCAAACTACCCAACAGACTAGCTTTAAATTAATTGCTTGGGTTTAAATACTATTGGTTTCACATAATAGTTGTTATGATTAGGACAATAAAGAATCACATGCATGTTTAAGAATCACACTTGTGTTTAACCTTGCCACAGAGGAGTGTTTCTTATAGTTAGTTTTGGTGGTGTTTATTTTGCAAGTCGGGATTGTATAAATAATTTCTACACTCCTATCTCGCAAACACTCTGGACTGGCCGTTACAGATCTTAGCCCTGATATTTCAGTATGCTATCTTACCACAGTAGATATGCACCAGGCTGTTGCATGAAAAACTCATATCCAACAACCTGGCATAGCTGTTGAGGGGTGGCTGAAAAGCGGGTAGGCAGATATGACACAGACACTGAAAGAACTTTCTCAGTCCTAAAACCACTGCTATATTTGTAATCTGTGGCTCAGACTATTAAGTATAAACAGTAATTTAAGACACTTCTGTCTAAAACAGACTATTTAGAGTCTAAACTATTAGCACCAATTTATATACTTAGGTAAAAAACAAAAAGAAGCAGTATATTCAGTACTTCTCTGTTTAGTTAAAAGATTAATAAAATTCCCTCATCCTTTTGCTGGTGCCTTCCAAGAATACCTCTATCAAAAGAGGAAAGAGAAGCATTTCATAACTGATACTTCCAAGATAAAGCACAGCAGAATAAATAACCTTTCTCCCCTACCCCTTTGGAAAGTTTTTTTCAAGAGATGTTTGTGCATCATAAGAAAAGGACACAAAGTCCTTTTAAAAAAAAGTCTATTTTAGGAATATTAGGCATCTCAATTAAAATAAATAATGCAATTTGGAAACCTCAGATTAAGAGGATATATTAGTAACTAAATTTTAATCTGTTTTAGAAATACTGTCTTTCCATAGATACTCCCTTTAACAAATATTTAATAAGAGACTTGGGATATTTTAAATAGCTTATGCTTTTAAGATTTTTTAAAAATGAAATAAGTATTTTGTCACACCTCAACACAGCTGCGAAATTTTAATGAAGAGATCTTGATATTGCTGTAACCATAGCAACTGATGTTCCTGTCAAAAATCCAAGATTAAGAATTTGTTGCAAGTTCCAGAAGAAAATGCTTCATTTTTTCCTTTAGATAACTATTTAGAGAAAAGAAAGTCCTTACCTATATTATATAACAGCATAATGAAAATAGGGTGCATTACAAAGTAAATTGATTCTAGTTTTCAAAGTGTTCTCTCATGTTTTATATTAAATAAATACTACAGTTCTTTATTTGTTAAAATTACACATCTTAGATTAATACATTTCTTGAGAAATTTGGTCTAAATCCGGGCTAGAGAACGTAACAGACCAGCTCAAAGGCTAACAACCAAATTCTGTCTACTGAATTCTGTCCATCAGTTTACTACTGCAAGGTGGTGTGATACCACCCCACAACTGAAGCTGGCCACTGCTAAGAAGGCAATTATCACAGTCTGTACTTTCTGCATTTCAATTTCCCTTAACTTTACTGTTTGCAATTCACTACCACCAGTATACTTCATGTATCTAATGGAGTGGACTATAATCCATCAAAATTTATACTATAATAAATGTGCTAGTTTTTAAGGTGCCACAAGGCTCTTTGTAAATATTTTTGAGTACTGAAAACTGTGAAGTGAGTTAGGTCATGTCCAGATTCAGTGTCTGGCAGAGACTGACACAAATGTCCTAATAGAGAAATGGTCAACATGCCTTTCCCTTGCTGCCAAGACTTTTTCAGCTAAAGAGGAATGGGAGAGATAACATCCAAATTAATACCTCCACACACACATACACACTCACACTTTGGTGAAGGTTTCTAGCCTACTAAAGCTATCAACAAAGAATTGCAAGCTGTTGTTGCCAAGGAAAATCATTCTGTTTCTACCAAGTCCCATCTATACATTGACATGTTTAGGTTAGCAGCCTGGAGGCTAAAGAGAAAAAATGATGGGCTTAGGTTTCTTTGAGATAGGTTGGAATGCCATGGTTTTGTTGTAGAACACTTGGAAGGCTTTTATTGTCTTGTATGTCAATAAAAAGACTCATCAAGACAAAGAAGAATTCCAGAGATTTTGCAGATCCTTCAAGGTAATCTTAGTTGTACACTGCACAGGCTCTAAACAGGGTTTTTGGCTGAGTAAGCAAGAAGTTTCTTTCAGTGCATCTACATATACACAAGGGAGTGATGTTGAAGAACCTACCACCTATCCATGTTTTTTCCCACCATGGAAGGTGATGGCACTGCCTTTTTAGCTTCTAATTAAGGGTCTGCTAAAAGAGCTTTTACTGAACATTTCTGGAGTGTGTTGGTCTGTTGCAGCAAAAAAAAAAAAGTATTGTGGCAACTTGAAGAGTTAATAAAACTATGATCTGATGATGAAGTAGTCTGTAGCTTACGAAACCTGATGTCATAATAAATGTAGTAGCCTTTAAGGTGCTACAAGACTCTTCATTGTTTATACTGTAAATAGCATTCCTAGGCTATCACCTTGGCACACAGAATTTTCTAATTTAGGGATGGGAGTAAAAACTGCATCTTTCACATGGAGAAGGTTGTACTGCGGACAGTCTCAACTTTTATGTCTTATACAAATTCCTTCTTCCATAGGTCTCAGGAATTTGTCTTCCCTTTCTGTCCCAGCTCAGTACATCAGAAAGAGGGATTAGCACAAGTTGGACAATAGGAAAGAGGTAGATAGAATTTGACCAGAATGCAGGCATTTAGATATTGGTTGTGCTTTCCAGCTTGCTTAAGCATAGTTTACAGTGCTATAGGGAAGATGATTCGTGACCTTTTTAGGAAGATCATCCTTGGAAAGGATGTGCCAAGGTTCATCAATAGCATCCATTCACACATAACAAAACATAAGGTAAACCTCTTGTTCAGAAGGCGTTGCTTTAGGTTCTACAACAAATTATTTTACCTAGAGATGTGTCCTGTTCCATGGAAATACCTGTCCTAGCTGATGGAACTCCATGTCTACATCCCAGAAATGGTAATTGCTGTCAGAACTTTTTTTTCTTCTTCTTGTAAATGCATGTGTTCTTCACTGTGCCCAGGCTTAGTTGTTTTCATACACGTATAAATTCCCTATGTTTTGGTCCCAGCATGACCAAGAGATGACAGGGAAATCAAAACCTGCTAAATTTCTGGGAGGCCACTACAAGCTGCTTTGTTTGACAGCTATTGCTTTGGCTGAAGGAGGGAAGTAAAGTAGTGGTTTCAGTCTCCCTGCCTTGACTCTCTTCTTTCAACAAACAGGGGCAGCATTGTTTGAGCTGACATTTCTGCTGAAGTATGGAGCCCAATGTCTAACTCTCATCACAGTGGCAAAAGAATGGGCCAGCCAAAAGATAGGGGGCTTCTCACCATTATGCAGCCTGGCTTCGCTCTATTAGCTTTTTCTCAAATCATTATTGTCTCGCAAAGTAAACTCTGTCCCTGACTGACACAAGTTTGCTTTCTACCATACACGCCATATTAGTCTCACAGAACTCTATGGGATATAGTAAATATGCAGTAATTAAGATAAAATAAACTCCAGGAAGCAAAACTTATATTTATATGGCACTTTCTATGAATCATGCCCATATACAGATACATACATGCATGCACATAAATAAATGGAAGCAAGAGATCAAGTTTGCCAACTCTTGAAATCAAATTCTGGTAGTTGGGTAGCACCTGAGGGCAAAGCCCTGCGCAAGTCAAGCAGTGGCGCCCAACTTTTTTGCCAGGTCCAGAGGGTGGTACCTAGGACAGGGTATCAGCAGTTGGCAGGTACAGGTATAGACACGCCCCTTCCAACTGAGGTTAACACTCCATCCATGCATCTGATAAAGTGGACTCGAGTTCCCAAAAGCTTATGCCATAATTTGTTAGTAATTAAGGGTGCAATCCTGTGCATGTATAGGCAAAAATAAACAAACCTTACAACTCCCAGCATCCCTCAGACAGCTGGCAAGGAGACGCTGGGAGTTGTAGAACTTTTTTCTGTCAAAACATGCAAGGGATTGTGCACTAAATGCCACAGAATTCAATTTTGCTGCACTAGACTAATACACTCTGGAAAATAAAATAATATGCTGAGCACATTTAAGGAAAATGACAACCGAAGCACGGATCTAAAGTAGCAAGGAGAGTCTGCCTGGTGGGACGCGTGAGCTCAAGAATGTCACACAGACACCCGAGTACTTGCTAGCCCGCCTCACAGTACAAGAGTCACACCTTTGGGCAAGGAATGGGCACGTCTCAGTCCAGCCGCTTTCAACCAAGGGCAGTATCCAATGTTAGTCCTACTTAGAGTACATCCATTGCAATGAGTGAGACTTAAATTAGTCCTATTCATTTTAATGGGTCTACTCGAAAAAACTAACATTGGATACTACCCCAAGTTTCAGAACGGTCCACTTGAAGCGCGTGACTTGTTCAGCGCATAACATTGCTTAACTCAAGCTTCCCCAACGTGGCGCCCTCCAGATGGGTTTGGGCTACACTATCCAGCAGCTCCATGCTCCCCCAACCTGGCGTCCTCCGGTTGTCTTCGGACTACAGCTCCCATCATCACAATCAACGTGTGTCGTAGTCCTAAAACATCAGGAGGGCACCAGTTTAGGGAAGGCTGGCTTAGTTTACTCCCCGCTCCCTTCTTTTTTAAAACTGTCAGTGGAGAAGAAACCACAAGCCACGACCAGCCCCTTGTCCAACAATGCATTTTGAAGCGAAGCTCCGCCTCCATCCTGTCTCCCTTTCCTATTAGGGAAGGCGGACGCGAATGACTCTCTTTTGCCCTTTCTCGGCTGCCGTAAACGGAGTCCGCTTAAACCGGGGGGGGGGGGGAGTGTTTCCCCGCGGTGCCTGTTGGGACAGGCTGCTAAGTTGTAAGAAGCGCGGAAACTCCGCTGTGAGCGGTCTGGAGCGTTTGGGGACACGAGAAGACGACGGCGCTTGCTTTGGAAGTTTGCGGAAGGGCGCTTCTGCCTAGCAACGCTTCACGCCTGGGAAAATGAGTTGGGCCGGCTAAAAGACTCTGGCGCGGGGTGTCCCGGCCGAGCGGGAAGGTGAGAAGGAGGCGGCAGCTGTCATTGTTGTGGGGCCAGGGGCGAGTGACTCAAGGGGTTCTCACTTTGGTCCTTCCTCCGTGGTGGTTCGTCCTCTGCTAGGACCCCGATTGGCTGGGCCCTTGCCTTGCCCCGGGAGGGGGGATGCCCTTTGCTTTTGGATTGGTAGCCCCTCCTGACTGAAACAGACGCTCCGCTTCTGCTGTGAGGTGGGAGCATAAAGTGCGGAGCATCTAGGGTGCCCTTCACAGTTTTTCCTCTGCCCCAAGAAGTAGGGCACCAGTTGCCACTGCGAATGAACAGGAACGCCCCTTATTACTCCCTGGAAAGTGCTTACAGCCTTCTCCAACTTGGTGCCCTCCAGATGTGTGGGGCTACGACTCCCAGCATGGATGGTCTCTGACACATCTGGAGAGCATCAGGATGGAGAAGGCCGTCCTAGAAGTTTTTAAAATTATGAGGCCAATGTTAATGGATTATGAGAGTTGCTGTCCAGCACACCTGGAAGGCACCAGGTTGGGGAAGGCTGGCCTACAGAGTTGCAACCTTAAACAAGCTCAATATTGCTTATGAGCCTGGTCTGGTTCTCATAGTTTTTTTCAACTGAATGGTTAGTCCTAAGCAATTGGGTTGGGCGTGAGGTGCTTGGTAGGCATCAAGTGGACAAGTAGGTTGTAGACTGAAATTCCTCCTCTCTTGATCCTTTTCAGTATATGCGGTGCCTCATCAAAATAGAACTTTGTGAGGTGAAAATCACTTGTGTGTATCAAGGGGTGTTTGCAGTCTATTAAGTCTGACAAATGTAC
The DNA here is from genome assembly GCA_029215795.1 of Anniella stebbinsi. NCBI lineage: Eukaryota > Metazoa > Chordata > Lepidosauria > Squamata > Anniellidae > Anniella > Anniella stebbinsi. The sequence continues at coordinate 43,545,625 of JARDYH010000003.1, read as the reverse complement.
CTTTGTCAGTTTCACTTCATGCATCCAGTAGAGGGAAGTGGCAATTATATGGCATCTTCAAAAATGCCCCAACTCCTGTATGTTAGCTCTAGGCAGCTTGATAGGATTGATCTCATATAGTGTGATGGCTATCAAAATTCAAATATGGTCTTTGCTGACATTTTTTTCCAGGGCCAGATCTATAACTTGTGTCAAGTCATTATGCTTCTTTCATGGTAACGCTGTATCCCTCTTGCACATTGACACCTTGTAGGACACACAATATTTGATGTGGTATTTTGGATAATGTGGAACAAAAAGCAAGAAATAATGCTGTGAAAGCAGTACATAGAATGTGTAATGGGCCCAGCAGTTATCAGTGCACATCCATACCACTATAAAGTAGTAGTGTAGATCTAGCCCAGGTTTATCCTGGCTGTTTAAAATTAAGGTTCTGGCGTAGTCATCATTCAAAATTAAACTCAAGACACTTTTGCAAAATGCTTTTGATTTTATCTGTTTTGTCATGGAATTACAGGGAAGTGATAGGTATTTTATTTTCATAATTGAGATTATCATTACCCAATAATTAGATTGAATCTACAGGTTTGCAACTTTCTATGTCTTAATGTACAATAGCTATGCAAAACATGCCTGTGAACATAAGAATGTTATATTGAAAATGTCTGGATTTCAAATGCTCATCACTGCAACCTTCCCAGTGTGGTGCCTTCCAGATGTATTGGACCAGCCAAAAAGCCACTGCACATGCTGGCTGGGGCTGATCGGAGTTGTAGTCCAACACATCCAGAGGGTACCACCTTGAGAAAGGCTGGCTTACTGTATTAATCTTATTAGTGTTATGCTTTTTCTGATTACACCAATAATGTTTGACAGTTAGAAGATTTGTAACGGATCATAACTAACTACCCTATCAAGAGTGCATTTTTCTGCTTTTGATTACAGGTTCAGCCATGCAGGAAAGCACCCGTTTTGCTTCAACGGGAGATGATGATGTTAAAATTTGGGATTCTTCATCCATAACTGTGGTGGACCAGTTCAGTCCCCACACTTCCTCGCATCTAGTTAGCTCTGTATGCTGGGGTAGCAACAGTATCCTTTGCCATTTCATGGAGTGCCGTGTCTGGAGCTGCATTTCTACATCATTAGATCATTAGATCAAGGACACCTGCAAATTGCAGGTGTCCTTGATCACACAACTGTTTTTATAACAATGTTGATTGACACTGGCTGGTTTGGTTGGTTGATCACATGGTCTAATTAAAGGCCTGCGGTAGCTCCATCTGCTTCAATCTTGGGGCGTCCATAGTCAAAAAATATTTTCCATAAAGGGATTTTCCTTAAATAACATCCATGTTGTATCAGCTGATAGTATGGAAACTATTTGTATATGAAAGGAAATTGAGTGAATATCTGTGGCCTTCAGAAAGTTTTGGAAAGCAAATGGGAGAACTAATGTGTCCAGAAATGAGAGCTGAAGTTATCAAAGTACTTAAAATAATTTTCTTCAGTGATCATTTTGAGTGCATTAAGAACTGTGCCACCAGCCTTTTGTGGCAGATCCATGACACACCTAATTCTCTTACATTTCATCCTTATTCTCTCGCCACACAAGTTTGATAATGTGTGTCTTGGATGATGTTTACTTCTATGCCAGGTTCATTAGAGTAATGTCGAAGGGTAATGTGGATGGGGTCTATAGACAGGTAAACACGGTGCTGGTTTGCCAGGATTTTGCCTGGCTTTCCTGTTCATTCACAACACCAAAACATACTTCTTCTTGGAAGCAAGAAGGTCATTTTGAGATGTTCCAGTAAATATTTCCGCTTGCTGGATAATTGTTACTAACTGTTTCGAATGAAAATAAGATAGTCAATACTACCATGATAACCGAAGTGTTAATTTTCTGACTCTTTAATTTTAATTTAGTTGATAACTGCCATAGAAGGAAAGCTTCCCAGAAGACAAAAGTGTTTTCAGAGAGAGAGAGAGAAGGGACACTAGTACACCTTATCTTTATTATTATTTACATTTTTATTATTATTTACATTTTTATACCGCCCCATAGCCAAAGCTCTCTGGGCGGTTTACAAAAGATTAAAACATTAAACGTTAAAAATCAATATGCAAAATTTAAAACCATAAAAACAGACAACATACAAAAATATCCATTTAAAAACAACTTTGAGCTCTCAGTCAAATCAGCTGAGTATTTTGATACGTCTTGTGTTCTCTGGTAGGGAATCCTGTGCTTAGAGCTATCACTTGATAACTTAGACCCTCTCCCCACCTGTGTAATTCAGCATAATGGAAGCTGCTTTGAATTCATCTCGTTCTCTAATTTCCAAATACTTTCTACTTGCTTTTCTATGCCTGAGCTGCTAAGTAGATATTGTTAGCTCTTGGGGATCAAGAGTACCACAGCCTGTCATCACTGATTGTATGCTGGTTGAGGTGTACTTAAGCCCACTGAAATCGATGGGCTCAGGCATGCTTAAATCTGCACAGGATCAGGGCTGTTAATATCTTAGAGGTAATGACTTTATTAGCTATTACCAGTTATTGGAAGTAACATAACTGGCAGTAGCTATTATGATTCTGAAAGCTTCAACAGTTTTAATGTATTATAGAACTAAGGAGATAAAACTCCTGAGACCACTTCTGTCTTGCTTAGTAGCAGCAGCTAAGTATTATTAGATATGAATGTTAAACTTTACACATTTTACAATATATAGGGAAGCTTTAAAAAAAACTGCAGAAAGGGTCTCCATCACGGCTCATGTGGGTTCCACTACACCCATGAGGTCAGGCTGAGGTGCCCGCCGAGCTAGTTTCCCTCCCTATATAAGCCTATGGAGAGATTCCTCATAGGCTTCTATAGGGAATGAAAAAGCACACAAAGATAGACGATCCAGAAAGAAAAAGAACCAGAGGAAGGGAGGGTAGAAAGAGGGCCCAGAGAGAAAGGGAGGAAGGAAGAAAGAAAGAAGCCAGAGAGATGGAAGGAGTAAGGGACAGAAAGGAAAGAAAGAGGAGCTGGAGAGCTAGAGGAAGGAAGAAGAGCCAGAGAGATGAAAGGAAACAAAGAAAGAGGAGTCAGAGAGAGAGAAGGAAAGAAAGACAGAATATAAACCAGAGAAAGTGAGAATAAGAAGCAGAGAGAGAGAGAAGGAAAGAGAAAAGAGAGAAATCAGAATGAGTAGTGCACACATGGGGTGCACATTCATGCACACACACACACACTTTTGTGGATCCCCCCACCCCATCCCCTTAGAGCAGGCAATTTGTAGTGGCTCCTAGGGCACCTTTTCAAGATGCCAAATGTATCCACAGGCCCAAAAAAGGTTGGAGATCCCTGCCATACAGGGATATCAGCTAACCAATTTAATCTGAAGGAATTTCTTCTTGACTCCAAAAATGGCAATATGAGTGCTACTTAGGTGTATGTAGTTTCTTCGGTTGTTTGGAAGTTGTATGATGGTTAAGGTGAGTGTGCATGTATCACCCAATTCAGATGTGAATTCCCTGATCCTCCAATCCATGATTTACTGAAATGTCTAAACTGAGTAAACTATAGTTGGCACTAGCCAGGAACTGGTTCCAAGATATGGTTTGGAGGCAATTCCTGGTTAGTGCAAATCATAGTTTGCCTGATCTGGATACCACAACAAAGTTCTGGTTATCCAAACCAGGAAAGAGGAATGAATTTGCTCAGGAGAGAGGCGGAGGGAGGGAGGGTCTGACCCTGCAGCATGTGCCTGATAGTCCAAACTATGCGCTGCTGCTGCTTTCTGCTTAGCATGACCACAATTAATGTTAGAATATACTGGACAACTACTTCTTGCAAACATGGGGCAGCAACCAATGCTGACCATGTTCCAGTCCTGATCATGTTATGCGAGTGGGAATGACCACTAGCACAATAGGAAGTTAGAGCTCGATAGCACATCCTTGGAAACTAGCGCTTCAGGGACCTCCACTGACTTGGCCTGTTCTGGAAATGCTTGTTTTGTCTTCGCTATCTAGTGCTAGCTTCCCATTGTGCTAACGGTAATTCCTGGTAATGCCAGGGCAGCATTGGATACCGATCATGATTTTTTGTATTAATTGCAAAACTATTCACGACAGCAAACGTTGCTTTAAAATGTTGGGAGAGTGTATGTGGGCAGGTGGAACCAAGTGGACATGAACAGCCCACGCTGCTCTGTAAGGAGGATTATTTTAAAAATCTTTAGATTTAAAAGAGACTAAGTGGAGTTTATCTCTTGAAAGGACAAAATGCTAAATGACAGATCATTCTGATTTTCTCGAAAGTTGGAATGTCTTCCCATCTGTGTTTATAATTTCTGCTAATTGTCAAGAGGAATTGCATATTATTTAAAAACCGTCATGACTCTTGAAAGTACATTCATTTCCATTTTAAACTTTCTACTAACCTATATAGTTAAAGGAGCTTGGATTAATCTTTTCTTCTCAGGTACTGTACAACATTTTGTGCCATAGTCCATGACTCTTGTTTCAGATAATTTTCTGGTCACTGCATCTGCTCTTGGTGATAAAATAGTGATTTCAAACTGTAAAGGAAAACCAGTTCCGCTCTTTGAACTAGCTGAAGGGGTAAGTAAAACATACTGGTTTCTTGGTAGTCTTACAGTGCGATCCTCTACATGTTTACTCAGAAGTAAGTCCTAGTCAATTAAATGGGGCTTATTCCCAGGTATGTTGGTATAGGATTGCAGTCTCAGGCAGTTACTTTGTCCCTTTTCTGTTGCAAAAATATTTTTTGTAGATATGACTATATTTTTATTTATACATACATACATACATACAGAGAGAGATCCTAAAAAAGTTACTTTAAAAAGTCATATTAGTCCAAGCAATAATGTGGTAGGGGGGGGAAAGCCATATTACCCTCTAAGATATAGTTGATGGTGGATTATTAATTCACTGGATCTGGTCTGGAAACAAGATCAGGTAATTTGGAAGCTTAAAGGGTAGAAATTTGGATGGAGAGGTTTTAATAAGCAATCCTAAAAACAAATGGTACTTTTCTAACAACTTCTCAGTGAGTACCACAGAAGTAAACAAAATAAAAGTCATTGTCTGCATTTGGACATAGTGTAGCAATTACAAGGACAAGTCATCTTGAGCCTCAGTTTCACATGCTTCCTCTTTCCACTCTTGTTTTTCGTGGCTGTGAAGAGAATGGAAGCTTAGTGTGTCACCTGAATCTGAACAAACTGTGGTTAATCTTAACTAAGTTTAGTTGTAATAAGTCAGTTTTGTAAACTGTGTTTTGAAGTTTTCTTGTTTCAACAAAACATAGCCGTGATATCTGAACTTAATTTACTAGTTAATCTAAAATGGAAGGAAAAGCTTCCAAACTCCTTGCAGTTGTGCTGGAGGTGTATGTGTATGTATGAGCTCAATACTTACTTTGGCTTGTTCTCATAATGGACAAATTTATAACATCCAAACAAAACCATAATGTGCATGTATATTTGATTGGGTTTTCTTGCCTGTGTTGCAGCCACTTTAATGAATGCCTGAAAAGCATTAATGAACAATGTTGGATAAAATGTCAACAGCCTTAAGAAACAGAGAGAGATCAATTGGTGTATCGCTAAACATACGTTTCTGTCCTTTGTCCCATTATTGACTGGGGCATTTTTTGCCTTCTTATTCTGATTTGTGGTGAATTAGGGTCTTTGATGTAACATTAGCTCTTCTAAAAAAAATCTAAAATCCTTTTCAGTTTTCTTCTCAAAAATAGTAAGCTAGTAATGGTCTTTTATATTATGGGCACAACAACCTAAGTTCTGTTCGTACTTGTAAGTTTAGTTGTTTTTTAAAAGGGTCTTGTTTGCAAAGTTTTACATGACTCTTTGATGTCAATGTGAAGAATTTTGAAATCAGTTAATCTGATGGGGAGAGACTGGTAACTCAGTAGTGGCTCACATGCTTTTTTAATCCCATGATTTGCAAGGATGTGCACCGTCTGTGAGCTCCTTCTCATTTCTGTAAACAATTTCTGATTCTGTAAACAATCTCTCAAACATTTTCAGTGTGACATCCGAACCCAGGCCAATGGATTGTTTAGGGGCTAAACAATCCAGCAGTTAAATCATGGTTTGTTGTTGGTTAATTGTTGGGTTGTTTAGGTCCAAAACAACCCTGTGGTCCAGGTTCTGATGTCATGCTGTTGATTGGTTGTTTACAAAAAGTGGAAGTGTCCCAGCAAATTTTGGGTTAAGTAATCCACGGGATCCTGCCGTAATGTGTGAACTGGCCCTAGGTTTAGCATTGGCTAATTAATATGTATATTCTCAGACAACCAACCTGTTATTTCTATGATTGTTCATACCGGACTTCCCTTCCCCCTCTTTTTAACTGTCAAGTAGTGTGCAGTCTAACTCAGGGATGGGCAACTTCAGAGAATTTGTGGGCCAGTTTGTATATGCGGTCTGTAATGTACATGCAAGCTAAATGTTGGGTATACCTCTCCCCACCATCATCCCCCCATTTCACTTTCCCTACCTGGTATTTGCTGGAAAATATTGTGTACTCTACATTTCATTAAACTTGTTCGCAAAGCTTCATTGATTTTAATGGATCTGGATTACCACCTCAGATTCCTGCATTGAGCAGGAGTTTGGACTCGATGGCCTTATAAGCCCCTTTCAACTCTACTGTTCTATGATTTTTATATTTTATATCCTATCTTTCTACATTGTTGATATTTTTCTTTCTGTCTTATCTAGGCAAAGCAAACATGTATAAGTTTGAGTTCAAATTCAGTGTATGTTGCAAGTGGAGGCACTGATAGTACTGTTAATATCTGGGATTTAAAATATAGAAAACTTCACCGATCTCTTAAGGTAAGGCAAAATATTTTATGTTTTGACTATTTGTGTATTAAAGTATGTGGCTCTCAAAACAATAAATAAATCCCCCAACCTCTAACTGGACTTGGTCCTTCAAAGTCCAAACTTCAACTCTGGCCTAATCTACACCAAGCAGGATATTGCACTATGAAAGCGGAATATAAAAGGCAGGAGCCCCACTACTGCTTTATAGCAGTATTGAAGTGCGTTGACAACTGTTGGGGCCCATAAGACACATGCCATATACCGCTTTTGTACCACTATATCCTGCTTGGTGTATATTAGGCCTTAATCGTCATCCCACAGGTGTTTGTCATCAGCATGCTTTCTGGATTGTGTGGCTAAATAAGGGGGCCTTTTCAAATTATCATTTTAATGCACAGTAAGTGCACAGTTGTTACTCAGTTGACGGAATTCAAAAGTCCCCCATTCCCCCAACCCATTTTCTAGAGCTCTGGGTTTGCTCAAATATAGGGAATGAACTACTTCATCCATTTAAATTGAACTTGTTGCTCCCATTCCCTTGTTTTCATTGAGCTACTCTGCTACGCTTTGAAGTGAATTTGGGAGCCCCTTCAAATGAGAGGTGTTCACTGGAGACATTAGAGAAAGGGTACTTGCTTGCTTATTTACCTACTGTATGCATGTGGTATTTTCTGCCTAAGTATTCAAGGCAGCATGATTAAAATATAGGGCCTGTAAGGCTAACATGGAAAAACAAGTAGTAATGAGGAGTGGCAAAGTACAGCCAAGTTCCTGCAATAATTGAACTATTCTGTTTTTTTTTTTTTTTTGCCAGTTAATCCTTTAAATCTCTTGATAATCCTTATATACCTATGCTAGCATAATTAAGGAGTTTAGTTTCAATTCTGATTTTAGGATTTTCAATTTTATAATTGCCATATGGTAATGAAGCTTCCCTTAAATAACTGTTTTTGTCTGAGAGCATAATGCTCTGACATTTATGTATGCAAATTGAGGATTATGTGGAAAACTGACAGTTCTTAGGTAAATATCTCTAACACCACAAAAACCATATATCGCAGGAAAACAATTATTGCGATTGCACTGTATTAGAATAGCATTTTATGTATGCAAAATGCTGAGGACATTTGTATGTATGAACCCATCCTTGTAAATATAAACATTACTCTTCTATGGGTACATTATTATTGTTACTTTTATTACCAATGGTGTCATTCCACCAGTAGAAGAGAAACCACTGGCGGGACAGATTTTTGCTTCTTCCTGTGCACCCCCCCATCTGCTCCAAAGGGTTTGGGGGGCTACAAGGCACAGAGAGGACAGGGAAGTCCTGTTGTGTAAGCACATTTCAACTCATGCAGTGTTGGATGCAACCCGCCGCCAATGCCAACACCATCCGTGTATAGCGTGTTTTAACTGAGTTACATAGGCCACAGACTAGTCCCTGCTCCCAAGGAGCTTCCAAACTAACTTGCTTGTTATGGATGATCAGTGGTCTGTTTTATTTAAATGCTGGCCTGTGTGTTCAGAATAAGCATGTAGGAGTCTTTTGGGAGTATGCCACTTCATACATGGGCTTTTAAAAAAAAAATATGCTGCCTTTCAGTTACAATGAAAACAAAATACAATGTAATTAATAAGGAGAAAAACATTTCAAATCAAATGAAAAACTCAGCAAAATTAAAAGGGGTTTAACAGCTTGTCTACCTAGAGAGCTTGACATGAGGAGGGCCAACTGAGCCTTTTTAGGAGGAAGGGCGGAGCACCAGCTGTGTGCTGTAATAGAACCAGCGGAGCCTCAAAAGTAGTGGGATGCACAACATAGCGTCTGATGTTGAGCATAGTGGGTGGACAGGGTAGTATGGAAGGAGAGGGTCCATCACATATCCTAGTTGCAAAGGTATCCCATAGGTATCCCCTATGCAAAAAGTTGTAGCCTATAGGTATCCTATGGATTTGTATTCCATAGGTCCAAATCTGTCCTAGAGGGTTGGGGGATCGTTCAGAACAGTGGGAGAGGTGGTGCAGGGGGCTGCAGGGGGAAGGGAGAATTGGTAAAAATTATCGCCCCCTTCTCCTCAAATGGGAACTTCCACTAGATGAAAGTGCCTTCCATCAATGGAGGAATAGCCAATTGGATACAACCTAATCAGTTTAGGTATTGTATGTTTGAATGCTTTAGCATGTAGAAAATGTGTTTGTCAGGCAGAACACTAGACTAGACATGGAATTATCCAATCTGTGTTGAGAAACTGTACAGTCTCCGGAGAGTTACACTCCCTCCCCCAACTCCCCAACCCTGAATGTATAGATCAGTTCTGAGTTCTGCCTTTAGAAACAGGGCTAATTAGAAATCTAATTAAGAACTTATTAAAATTGATCAAAGTTCTCTGTCAGAAAACATTACCAAGCATATGTAAATTATCAGAGATAATGCAAAACTATCATTAACTCTTCTGTGAAGCCCTTGGAGTTAGGAAGAGCTAGTCTTGGGAGATGCCATATGGATTGCAAATCTTAATTCTTACAAATCTGACAGAATGAGAGAAGCTAACAGTACAATCCTATATGGTTCTACTCAACAGTAAGGCCCATTGGTTTTAATGAGGGTTTCTTGTAGGTAAACAGGTATAGAATTGCAGCCTAAAATGATGATTACATACGTTCTTTCATGCCAAGCTGAGATTTGCCTTGTATTTTCTTCTTTAGGATCACAAAGATGAAATAACTTGTGTGTCATTTAATTGGAATGATTGCTATGTTGCTTCGGGTTCCATGAGTGGTGAAATTATTCTGCATAGCCTTGCCACGAATTTATCCAGCACTCCATTTGGCCACGGCAGCACTCAGGTAATTGCCACTGGACTATGTTTCCAATGGTGTAATTGCATCAAATACAACTGACCATTGTATCTCGCCATGTGGAGATAGATTCTTTACCAATTTTCTCCCACCTTAATCACTTCCTTTTTTCAGTAAGCCCATCCCAAACTCTTGCTCGAGAAGCAGACTAGCTTCAAGCCCTCTCCTTTCACTTTTGTGATGTACTGGGTAAACTGTTCCCACTATCCCTGATGTAGGACCTCTGCCCATGTGACGGAATGGATCTTCATGGAGTTGGGGCTTTTCTAGAGGTTGAGCACACAATTGGCTCTATTGTGCACTTGATTGAATTTCTGGTGTGTAGTGGAAAAATGGGTAATCTGAGTCCAATCATGGATGATGTTAGTATTCAAGGGCAGGGATAGAACTGCAAGTCTTTGCAAACAAATTGGGTTTTAAAGAGAAAACTGTACTTCTTTATTTTTCTTTTATTTGTAGCCTGCCCTATTCTATGCCCCCAGAATGGCCAACAGGTGTGCTGATCTGAGTTTTTTTTTGTTAATATTTTATTGAAAAATAAACATATGAGCCCCACTCTCCCTCGCTCATTTACTGTCCCACCCCGTTTAAATGTATGTGTATGGTGAAAGGAAAAGGAAAAGAGAAAATGAAAGAGAAGTAAAGAACAACAAAAAGTGTGTGCATAGTAAATTGGTTCCATACAAAGCCCATTTGAATTATGGATTAAATTTACATAGTTGACTTCATCCTCTGGTATGGTCCAAATGGCATATAGACCATGTATAGCTTCAAAATCCCATCCCAAACGCGCTCACATTTTCCCAGATTATCCTGCCTCGTATTTGAGGTTTTTAAACTTGAGCAACTATTTGAGTGAATTTGGGGGCCCTGCTTATGTCTCTTCACACCCTCTGCTTTAGTAATTTTATTAGTGGCATGACTTGGTCATAGCCATTTTTAGCACGATTGGCAGAAATGCAGGAAAAGCTTTCCACTGATTATGATTGATTTTCATATATGTGTGTATGTGTGCGTATGTATGCATATGTATATATAAAAGTAGGTTTTTTTTTACCAAGGTGCTTGGGTTTCCTTTTTAGAATTTCCTGCAGGCTGAACAAATCTGGTGTTTCACTTGTGCAATGCTGCAAAAGATGTAGCAGTGGCATTGTATTCATTGGAAGCAAAAGCCCAGTTTGTGAAAGCTCTGATTCATTGTTATCAACCATCAGTTATATTGATGCAAACTTCTTCATAATAGCCAGTTTGCTCTTTTTAAAAAAGCGACCTCGTAGCAGAGCTAATAAAGTTGTCATAGCTGTGCTTTATGTGTGGCTTATTTGGGAAACTGTCTCTGACAGTTATTGATGGACAATATGCTCGCGTTTAAAGACCAACGCAATGAAAGCACCGAGGGTGGATCTGAGCTCCAGTGATAAGGTTCTGAAAGACCTACAGCTGGGTTCCATTGACTGGGATTTTCTTTGTATACTTTACGCTTCTTCTTTTGGCTGCTGTTCGTTCTGCTGTTTATAACTTTTCACTGCATTCTGATGAAGAAAGATTGGATTGCTCTTAAACCTTGAGGAATATTAATGTTAAATATAGGGACGTCGTACTCACTTGACAGATGTAATCTAAAATGAGGCCAGATACATTTATGGTGAAATAACTAAATGAGGTTTAAATATTTGCTATGACATAAAATACATAGCATTACTGAAGCAATCCAATTATTTATTTGTATGGTGCGATGCAGAAGAATTAAAGATTTCAGTTTTCCTGCCTGCTGTCTATTCAGACCTTTTTCTTTTTCCTGAGTGAATTATTTGCTTCACTGTAATAGGGGATAGAATAATGGCAAAGGAAAATGGAGGCAGGGAGTTAAAGGCGCTACAAGAGAAGAGCCTTGGATAATAGGGATGTGAGAAGATTGGAGGAAAAATAAAGTGGATTGCTCCCGATATTTGTTTTGCCTTCTGTGTGCTTTTTCCCTCCTTACCCCTGTAACCCTTATTATACAAGATAAATGAGACTTAGAACAGGCTATCTAATTTAAAGTTATGGTGACTTTATGAACCCACTGAGTCTTCATCAGGTTCCCTTTTCTTGTAACTATTCTTGAAGTTTAAATTCGTGGAAGTCCAATCCCACAGTTTAGCATGTCCATGTTGCTCTTTCGTGGGGCTGGGGAGAGACTTCAGTAGATCTTGAAAGATGCATTATTTTCCTACCGCAGTTACAGGGATCAGGTCAAGAGACTGGGGTCAGGTGGTAGGGAAGAGAAGAGGGAGGGGCATACTGTTGCCTATATGTCCCTGCCTTTTCTTCAAGTCTTTTGCATTTTATATTTTTAATGCATGGTCAGAGCATGCTAAATACTTAATATATGGAGGAACCTGTAAGGATTCTATTGAAAGCTTGTTTTCATGAATTTGAAATTAGGACAATTATTTAGAGTCTCAGGATAACAAAGAATGCATTCAACTTAAGGCCCATTATTCTATCAATTTCAGGTCTAAAGTGTCTTGTTGAATCACAGCCCCAGTCTTGAAAACTCTTTGCAGTAGAGACTTACAACCGCTAAGCTTGGCACTCTGTCAGGATTCTAAAGTTTCCATTGTTATGGCAAAAATGCCTAGCTTGAAAAAGTTGTTAAATTTTAATTGCATGTCACTCTGGTGACGCTTAAATGGCAGACTTGCTGACTAAACATCTGAAATGGCTGTTCTTGTAATAAAGATGTGGTATCAATGCTGACGTTCACTTAAAGGGTTTTCAGGTGTTACTTTTTCTGTTTCTCACTACTGGATATTGTGTCAAATTCAGTCTCTTCTGTGTCTGGGCACTCTACCATTTGAGTGCTAATAGACTTGAGCCAAAATGGGGGGGGGGGTGATTTTTCCTGAAATTGTCTGTGCCCCCATGTTTAATGACTTTCAGGGATGGGAAGAGTTTGCAGTGGGTGTCCCTGTTGTGAAGGCCACCAGGCCAGCACTTTATGTTTTGTCATGCTGTGCTAAAACTGCCACTGCGCTGCAAAAAAGGGGGGCATGGGCCTCGTTGCCTGGGCAAGAGGACTGGGTTCTTGTCTCTCCCCTACCCCAACTTCACATTAAGGGAAGGCTTTATTTGCCCTTAGTGCTTTGGCTCAAAGATAATCATGGCTGAGTACATGGCTTTGTGAAGTGATAATGCTGCATATATGTTCCCATGATTTCGTGAAAGAATAACAAGTTTTTTTTAAAAAAAAATTGTGGTGTTGGGGGGAGCACAAACGGAGCAGGTCTGCAAACAAGTGTAAGAAAAGTAGCTCTTTTGTGGCATGGTGGGAGACAGAGGTCAGTCAGCATTTTGGAACTCCCTTTCCACCTCCTTTTCTTGCTGTGAAAATTCAGCCCAGCAATTAACCAATACATATCTGTAAATTGTCTTAAAACTTAAATTGCCATCCTTTCCTTTGCAACTAGTTTCTTTCACATACATTTTTAAAATGAGTATTTTATACTGGATAAGCTTTTCCCTAAAACTAGTCGCTGTTCTCTTGTGTGCTAGAGGAGCTACTGAGCAAGTTCACTAAGCCATCCTGAGAATAAGCAACGGTGAGTGAGTGAGTTTTCCGTTACTCCTGACAGACAATAGGTGGCTTGCCATGGCTTGTTTCTCCCTCAGTTCCTCTCAGTCATCCTGGCTGCTACTGGCACATATTCTGTGCATCTGAAATCCTCATTTCCTCGTTCCCAACATCAGCACCTTTCTACACTTGCACAGAACTGTGGGGGGAAAACAAATTTAAAAATTGCAAACACGTTCGGGACACTCTCTTTCTTTAAGATTTCTATTAAAAATAAACATCTGTCCTCAGGCAGAGGGCACTGAAAAGGGATGAGGGAGAATGACCACGGCAGTAGTGAGATTGCGAGGCGTGGTAGGGGCTATCCAACGCACATACGAGTGGTGGGTGCTCCATATAAAAAAAACGCTACATCTCTCAAAGCAGGGGAGTGACGCTCTTTGTCTTACATACATTTGTTTTTAGTCAGCCCCAGCAGAATGCAGGATTAGCAAAAAGAAAAAGCCGATTCAGCTTTGAATCAACTGTGTGAAGTGGCCACTGAGGAGGACATACGTGTCGAAACGTGTCTGGCCATAACAGTGAAGATTGTTGGAGCATTATTTTTATTGTATTATTTTAACTGTATGTTATATTTTAAGTGCTTATCAACTACTTCTTTATATATTGAAAAATTGTATTAAACTCATTTATATTCTACTTTAACTTGTTTGTGCAAAACACAGTGGATAAAGCGCTCTGGGTTTGGAAGTCATGCGAAGCCACACTGCAACCACAATTACAATCCACTGTGGCTGTGTGTGATGCGTGAATCTGGTCACTGCTTGTTTCTTTAAGTGTGTTATAAGTCTAAATGCAGAAGGCGGTTGTAGTTGTGAAATAGCTTCATGTAAATTATTGGTTAATAAAGTGCTGCAGTTTTCATGCACCATTATCTACCGAACAGAATTATTATGTATCACTTATAAAGCACCTAAGCACTGTATAGAGATTAAAAAGAAGTCCACGCTCACAGGTTCACAATCTTTTAAAGGAAAATGGAATTGGGAGGTAAGAGGAAAGCAAGCAAATTAAGACAGAATATTGATGGGCTCAATGATATCAACTCATTGAGAGACCTAAATTACACTAAACTCAAAAGTAGTGAACTTTTTTTGGTTCAGGTCAGCTTTATAGGTTTAAATGCTGATTAGAACACACTTTTACAAACATATATTTTGCGTTGTAATGTAGAGATTTCTGAGGTGTTATCACCAGGTTTCAGCAGTCAGAATGTCAGTCATTGTCATTGAATGCTAAAAATAAAAGAGAACTTAATGTGGTAGAAGTTATGGTGTGCTCTAACATATGCACTTTTTTGTTGTTGTTACAGCCCATTCGACACTTGAAATATTCTCCCTTTAGGAAAGCATTACTGGGCAGTGTCTCTGACAGTGGAACTGTAACTCTGTGGGATGTAAACAGTCATGCCACATATCATAACTTTGAAAATGCTCATAAAGCTCCAGCCTATGAGATCTGTTTTTCTCCCATCAGTGAGCTGCTACTTGTAACTGTAGGTCTGGATAAAAGAATCATATTGTATGATACCTCAAGTAAAAGGTAAGTATACACTTGTCAAAATATTTATTTACAGAATTTATATGCTGCTTTTCAGTAGCTGTTTACAAAGTGCCTTCTCGCATAAAATCATAAATTTTATGAAGTATTGATCTTCAATAATCATATGAAATTAAAAATCCATTTACTGAAATTTGACATGGTCCCTTTTTAATTAGACAGATTAGTTGGAACATTTTGCATTTATTTACAAAAATTGTTAGGTTTGGAACATGCCACAAGATTTGCTTGTGAAAATGTTTTTAAGAGTATTCTTACTGTTAGTATGAGTTAAGTTGTGTGTGCTTGCTTGACTTGTTCACTAGCTCGCTGATGAGAGTACTGAAGTGGCTGGAATACTTCTGCAAAACATGGTCATTTTTTATCATTTGGTGTACACACTCACATTTCAAGACTGTTTGGGAAATTCATTTTAGTACATTGTAGAGGCTAGTACTTGAGCACACGGCAAGCCGATAAAAAGCAAAGGAAGCTGTGTGTTCATAAGAAATTCCACAGTTGTACAATATCTTTATTGGGACTAACTAAAATGTTATGAAATAAGTGACCAAGCCTTTGAGTTCTCCAGGATTTTTCATCAGCCTAAACATTAAGTAAAGCAGGATGGAGAGGGGAAATGCTAGCTTGAAATTGAAGCCACGAAGTCTGCATTTGATTAGTTTTAAAATGGAACGTAGGAGAAGCAGACTTAGACTGGGTTTGGATGACATGATAACCCACAATGGGTTAAATAAACCATGATGTTTTTTTAACCCATCATGGTTTACCGTGTCATCTGTGAGGAATTTCTTAATCCACAATGGCTTATTTGCCCTAAATAACCCACGCTGATAACCCACAGTCTGCAGTAAGGGTTATTTAACCCATCATGGGTTGTTATGTTGTCTGTTGGGAGCCTTGGGTTAATTTGCTTGCCTGTAGAGTTGTGCGGCAAGAGCAATTCAGATTGCTGCCACCAGTCTGTTCTTTGTGGGTATTCTCTCTGTGGTGGTAATAGCACTACTGTGGTTTTGGGAACAGCTGAAACCGGCTACTCTGATAGCTCCTATGGTAAATGCTCAAATGTGCTTTAGTGAATGGGTGAAAGAGTGCTACTGCGATATTGGGAACAGTTTAAATGGGCTACTACTCACTTGGGTGGGAAGTTTAAATGCTCTTAAACACCGCAAGGGACAATGAGATACCAATTTACTTGAGTGAGAGGATTGCAGTGCTGGTATCCCATCCTTTAAGAGTAGTATAAAATATATTTTATTTTGGAAACTGTAATGCAAGATTGTGTCCTCCTTTTTTTCTTCCTCTGTTTTCAACGTTTTTATTTGCCACATAAAGGCAGTTAAGGACTTTAGTAGCAGAATCTCCTCTAACGGCAGTAGAATTCATGCCTGAAGGAACTTCCCTGGCGATTGGATCTTCTCGTGGGAAGATATACCATTATGACCTAAGAAAACTGACAGCGCCTGTGAAATCCGTCAGTGCTCACAAAACCTCTGTGAAATGCATAACGCTGCAGTGCTATAATAGCTTTTCACGGGTAAGGTATCTTGTACATTTAATGTTCAAATGTAGGTTTAAAAATAAAACCTTGCCTAGTTATGGCAAATACATGCCAACAAACACAAGAGGTGTACATTTATGTTAAGATAATTTTGTTTCTATTTTAATTATAGTTAGAATTGCACAATTTTCTTTCTTTCTTGCTTGCTTGCTTGCTTGCTTGCTTGCTTGCTTGAATGGCTTTCTAACCTTGATGGCATGCTCTCTGTGTGGCTAGAATGCATCTCTTTTAAAGTTCTTCAATATTTTTCCAGATATTTAATATTTTAAAAAGCTTCCTGATATTGGAATCCTATCAACAGCATTCATAGGAAGTTGTAGTTAATCTTTTATCTTTTTTTTCCATTCAGAATTAAACACTTCTGATAAACTTATTTCTATTTCAGTCTAGTCTTAAAACATCCTCAAATAAGCAGACCTGCAAAAGATCTGATATCAAACCAACAAGTAACACTGGAGGAATTCAGAATGCTGGCATGATCAAAAACCTTACTTCTAATATGTCTGCTACATTCATGCCCCAGTCTATGCCAACAGCTGAAATTAAAGGCGCTGATGCCATTCAGGATAAATCAGGTAAAAAGAATCTGGAACTTGTGAAATCCATGAAGGGGGGGATGTATGCAAATGCAGAATGCTGCAATTTTAAAAATTCCTTAGCTGGTCCATATAAAATGGCAAAGCTGTGGTACCCTAACTGTAACCACTTGTGACAATGAATTGGTGTTTGGTGTTTCATGTTGCTGTAGTACCACTGGAGTGTCACTTTTGTGGCACAAACTATTCACCACAGTCAAACAGCCTGTTCTTGATTTATCATTGGTTGCACAAACAGAAACCTTGGGCCTGATGAGCTGATGGTAGCATTCTGCTGAAGGCAAGCATAGCAGTGGTGTCTAGCTCTACCCAATTTGACTTTACCACGCCTTGAAATCTGCTTGTTATAGCTTTCTGCAGTGAAAAGATGAGAGCAGCACCATGGGGTGGAGTCACTTTGCTCTTTAAAAGATGGCACAATCCCACCTCCCCGTGCATATCTTTCTCATCTTCATCAAGCTCCTTGTGAAGATGTTTTTTGCCTCTAGGAAGCTGCTGCGACTGCTATAGCAAAATTTGACTCCTTGCGACTTGTGACAATAGATTCTCCCCTTTCACCGGTGCTGGCAGCCTCCCACTATGCTGCTGACGGAATCAGGCATCAGTTTTGTGCAAAACAGAGTTAAAAAGCTGGAACCATGTGATCATTTGTCATGGCTAGTGAGAGGTTTCATTTTTTTGAGTTCATGAAAGAAGTGACTCTGAAATAAAGATGAAAAACAAAGTTCTGTATCTTTAAGGGTGGTTTTCTTTGGAACTGATTGCCCAAATTTGGTAAACTTGGTTTAGCTCTGATTTCTTTTGCAAAGATGTAGTTTGTTTTTAAAAACAACTTTGTTCTTTACTGTTTGTTGCTATGTTTAGATTCTTTTCCTTAGTACATATAACATTCAGTTAAGCATCAGTTTTATGTGATTCTTTTTTACTAAACCCAAGTGGACAGCATAATATATCTCAAAGAATGGAAAGAGCTTTTAACACACATCCATTCGATTTCCTTGCAGAAAGAGTGTGAGAGTTTTCTGTCAAACTCGTCTACTGTCAAATACTGGCATTGATCTTAAGGAAAATAGTATTCTACTATTAGATAGGGTAGATTCATTAATTCTCAATGGCCACACAATAATTAAGATAATAGGTTCTGTTGTACTTAAGTTTATTTATTGTCAGGTTGTTCTTGATAATGATGATAGCTTTTGCTTGCAATCTTTCCTCAGAAGTCAGTCCAATTGGTTTCAATGGGACATGCTTCCAACTATGTATTGGCAGCCTTATACCTGGGTTTGTTTTGTTTTTAGGCTTATAGCTTTTTAAAGTTATTATAGTGATTTTAAATGTGTGTGTATATTGTATGTTTTTGTTGTTTTAATTTTTGCATATTGTTTTTAATTGTTTTACTCTTATGTGAATCAACCAGAGAGCTTCAGCTATGGGGCGGTATACATATGTAATAAAATAATAAATAAATGAAAGGACAGCTTCCCCAAAATATCTTACCTGAAGTATGTTGAACTTACTTCATTAATTTCACTATAAGCTTCTTCAGTGTACAAACATTCTGTTACTTTTGGAAATGGCAAGTGCTGGTATGTAATAGATAATTTTGTGAAGAAAGCTTAATTTGTCATTAAAATGACTCTTTTATTCAGGAAAATGGATGTGTTCCTCTTCTAGGATTCCCACGTAGCAGCAGCTTGGATGTAATTCCTTCCAAAGAAATTGATCATGGAAACACTTCTAATCTAACTCATTTTGATGATTTGGGAAGAAATAGTTTAGGTGACTTGTTCTCTCCGCTTCGAGATGGTAAGTTGACACTGAAACTACTTGGCTGTATATTTACTGTCAAGGGACTCTGTCCATTGTGTTAAAACTAAATCTCCTATTGCATCTTGCAGTTAAGACATTTAATACCTGCAGTCATCTTTTAAATTCATTTTTATTGTGAAATTTCAACTGAATTTCAACAAAAACAGATCAAATATCCAAATAAGTATCCATTCCAATTTGGTGTCTATATACTACCTATTCAGATTTTGAAAGTGTTCAAATATTGAAAAACTTGAAGTCATGCCCATAGTGAGGAACATAAATTTGTTCTTCAGAATTATTAAAACCAGATTAATAGGATTTCTCTTAAATTAGCAGGCAGGTGTTATCCCAAAGCTTTATCTTCTATATTAAAAGCTTAAAAAGCTGTTGTTGTTGTTGTTGAAGTTGAACAAATGAGCAGGGAGAGCTATGACAGGTTCTATCTATGCAGTTTCTTTTTATTTTACAGTCAGTATTTATTGCTCTGATGTTCTTATAGATGTTGCAGCTTGTAAAACAAATGAAGATGTTCCAGGAAAGGGTGATGGTAAGCAGTTTCTGTAATATGCTTTTTATTACAACAGTATTAGTAGCAAAGGCATAGTGGATGAGGAACCTCTGGCCTGTGGCTTCTTCCACGGGCCTCACCCCCAAGGCATGGTGGCTACTGGGGGTGTGGGGAGGAATCCCCTTGTTATCTCTGAACTGTGATTGCACGGGAATTCTGCGGTGTGCCCTTCTCCCTCCCGGGGGGTGAGCAAAGCCACCGAAGCGATGAGCAAAAGATTTTATCTATTTCATTTCTTTACTGCCCAATAGCTGAAGCTGTCTGGGCAGTTCACAAATGTTAAAACCATAAGTACAGCATAAAATAAAATATGAAAGCTTAAAACCACAATACAAAAGTACCAGCAATCCAGAGATTTAAAATGCAGCTTTAAAATATCAGAGTTAAAAGACTAGGATAGTAAATTGCTAAAATACTGGGAAAATAAAAAGGTCTTCATCTGGCACCGGAAAGAGTATAACATAGGTGTCAGGTGATCCTCTCTAGGGAGCTCATTCAACAGGCGGGGAAGCCACAGCAGAAGAGGTCCTCCTGGTAGCCACCCACCTCACTTCCATTGGCAGGGGCTCACGGAGGAGGACCCCTGAGGATGATGACAGGGTCTGGGTAGGTACATATGGAAGGAGGTGATCCTTCAGATCATCTGATTCTTCATATGAGCAAAGCACACCCGGATAGTGCTTGCAGGAGCTTCTGTAAGCACTGGCCAAGTCTGTTTTGTGTGCTGCTCACTGCCGTAGTTGGGATGAGAAGCAATATGAGAAAGAGGCACCCAGCTGGTTCAGCCTTGCCTGCCCTGTGTCCTCACCTAATGGGAGAAGGTGCCAGGCAGGCAAAGTTGCCCTGGTTGATGTGCCAGGTGGATGATTTACCTGGTGAGTCAGCTGGGATGGTTTTGCTGTTCAGAGGTCTTTGGAACCTGCTTGTGGGCCAGCTGCCTCTCCAGTTGCGATGGTGCATGAAGGAGGTGCTCGGCTTCACCTGTTCCGCATCTTCACCCAATGTAGAAAGCCCCTGCAGACTTTTGGTAAATCAAATTATATAAAGAGAAGTGTGTGTGTATTGGAGGGGGTTAACCGTTATCATGTTGTGCATGCTAAACCTGTTTTCTGGGAATAGTCTTAATGTAAATAATGCAATTATACAAGTGTGTGATTTTGCTTTGAATTCTAGGTTTGGATTTTCAGCCTTATCTTTCAAGCTTGGATTTTCTCTCCCAGTTCAATACTGCATTACCTATAAGAAAAAATGCAGCTGGATCTAGCTCACAAATTGTGCATTCTAGTCCACTGAATGTATTTGTTGGCTCTCCTATTAAGGAGGAGGATGAGAATTCAGATGTTGATGCTAAGAAAACTAACTATGGAAGACAAGAGTCAAGAGAACATCTCAAACAGGTACAGTGTGATCCTAATTGCAGGTAGCTCAAGCTATCTACCTTTACTTTTGCTTAGTTTCTTTGTTTTTTGTTGCATAGAAGCTAACCATGAATAGGCAGGTGCAAACATAATGGATTGGTATCCAGACTATGTTGGTTGCTCTTTGGTCTCATTTGAAAAAATAATTATGGGCCTGTTCAGACGACATGCTAAGCCATGGCTAGGCCACTAACTATTTTGCAGCAAATAGTTAGTGAGCATGTTTAAACCATGGTTATGTTGCCGTCATAGTTAGAAATGGTTCACACGACACGCTAAGCCGTGATGTTAGCTCAAAATGCTTAACCACCATGGCTTTGTATTTCATCTGAACAGGGTTATAGTCTTGGTATAACTAACCATCTGGATCTAAACCACAGTTATTTGACTGTCAAGGATGGGGAATCTGTGGCCCTCAGGCTGGATGCAGCTTGTGAGGGGTGGGGGCATCCGGCCTGCCAGCTTATTCCCTAGGCCCCTCTCCGATCTTATCTTTGATCATCAATTGGCCAGAGATGAGAGCTTTTCCCTGCTGCACAGTGAGAAAGGGAGCCTTTGGCCCTCTGCCGCAGGGAAAAGCTCTTAACAGATGCTGATTGGAGATGAGAGCTTTCCCGGCAAGGGAGAGCGATAGGACCTGTGGAGGAAGCTGCTGAGTGGCTTGTCCTTCAGACACACATCCTGCTTACTTGTAAGTAGACATGCTGTTCATGCTTACTTCTGCGTAGACATGCAGGGACTTGCTATTTGGATGCTATTTTAAAGTGTTTCTGAGTGATTTAGCCCAGCTTGCATCTGAGTAGACATGCAGGGACCGTCTTTACATGTGAGTAGATATGTCGCTCATGCTTACTTCTGAGTAGACATACAGAGGCTTGGTACTTGTGATGCCAATTGAAAATGCTGCAGGGAGTCCTGCTTACTTCCGAGTAGGCTTAACATCTTCTGAGTAGGCTTAAAATATGGCAGATTATTAACATAATGCTCAGATCTCCTGATGCAAGTAATAACTACAGTAGTGCAACAACCAAATAAAACTACCATTTGAGAGATAAGAAGAATAGGTAATGCTTCCTGGAATCCCACTGAACCATGATAGGAGACTTACTATGCCCTCTGGAGCTTCCAACTTCTAAAAGCACGGGAGAGGAGGATGACGAGGGCCCACAGTGGGACCAAAAGCTCTGTGATATGACAAAGGTGGTAAGGATCCAATGGCTGAGATTGTAGACGACATAAAAGGCTTTAGAGAGTAATGGTCTACTTCTATCTGACCTCTGGAAACACAAATAAATTAAGTCTCTCAGTAACTTAATGTGATTGCAAAAATGCCTTTGCAGCAATGGACTTAAGTCTTACATAGAAAAAATAATAATGAAGAAAATGTAATCAAATAAAGAACTGAGAGAAAATGGATGCATAGGAGGCATTTTTTTATGCTTACAGGGTTTTAATATCTATTTTATTATTATCAGATTTCTATACCATCTTTCTTGAACCAACCAAGGCGGTTTACAAAAATTCAGGGAGAAAAAACATAAATAAAAACATAATAAAACATTAAAAGCTATAACATATTTATCTCCCCCCCCTCTCCCAAAGTTGAGCTCCTCAAGCTCTGATTCTATAAATCTAAGCTCTCCACCATTGGTCAACGTAGCCAAGAGTCCTGATTCTCGAGAGAGGTTTATTAAGAACATCCAGGCTCAACTGACATATGAATCGCCAGTGAATGGTACTACCTCAGCTAGTAAGTATAAATCACACTTTTGCATTATGAATCTTAATAAGCTGGGATCATAATTGAAGTTAAAATGAGTGTAATTGTAAGTGTGTGTGTGTAGTGTGTGTGTGTGTGTGTGTGTGTGTGTATATATATATATATATATATATATATATAAAATCAGAGGGCAGTGCTATTGATGTACTTTTGAATGAGGGTATGACACAATCTAAAGTTTTAAATTCACTGCGTGGTGTATCATGGCAATTAGTTTGTGAAATTCTCCAGGGTTTAACTCCAGTTCCCAGTTATGAGCCTTCCTTAAATCCCACCACTTATGAGCTTTTAGGTATTGTGAGGGATACAGTTCTGAACTCTTCTTTTTCACTTCGTAAATATAGGTGGTGAACAGAAATAATGTGATGGAGATGTGGTATGCTCATAATGTCTGTCTTATATGCTAGCTAACAGAAAACTACCCTTTGGAGTCCCCTTTCTTTGCTCACATTCCTTTGTTTTGCATAGGCCCAAAGATAACTTCCGCTGTTACTGCTGGAGTTGCCAGTTCGCTATCTGAAAAAATAGTAGATACTATTGGAAGCAGTAGATTGAATGCACCTTTATCATCAGTTCAAATTCATTTCATTCAGAATATGATACAAGAAACTCTGGATGACTTCAGGTAAATAGAGTTGTATGGACATTTTGATTATATATATTTTATTAGCATATTACTTTGTATGAGGTTTAACTTAACACACTGCATTTATAAACCTTCAGGTAGTAGATGGAATGTTTTTGTTAAAATGCAGGTTTTCTGTTTCGTTTTGTTAGTTGGCGTCCTAACAGCATAATGTAGCTGAATCTGTAAGCACATGAACAGCAAGCAATTTCTTTTGGTTAGGTAACTTACCATTAAAGTTTGCTTTATCTCTTACAGACGGCAAATTAGAGGGCTGCATGTCACCGCACTTATTCTCTTTTTCCAAGAGATTCTCTCAGACACCTCCATAGAATTCTCAAATTGCTCAGTTCAAAAAGTAGTGTGGAATTTTGCCCAAGGGATCTTGCAAGGGAAAACATACACACACACAAGTTTGTGTGCTCACTATTTGCCCACCCCCAGTCTGTTTATTTTGTTTCCTGTGTCAGATTTCTGCAACTGCTTTTTGGTTTTGAAAGAGCTGATGAGTTGTAAATCTCCTATCCTTCAGTAATGGAGCACCTTCTGAAATGGGAGACTACCAGGTGAATGCACCTAGAAGGTGTTCATGTGCTCCTCTGCCCATGCACAGCTGAAGCAGTGATATACTCGGCACAGCATTTTATCTCTGGCATGGAAGGCATGTGGCCACAACTAGTATCCCAGTAGCAGGCGGTCACATGTCTTTCTCCCTCCTGAAACTTTTCAGGGCTCTTACCTCCTGGAATCCAGCCACTACAGTGTATGTCCCCAAATCTTCTCTATCCTGCTGGGGGGGACAAGGTTGCTCACATCCTGATGACTGCATGTCATGCACGTGTTGGTTTATTGACCGTCAATAAACAATTCAGTGTATGCCATGCAAGAACTGCAACAAGCCTCAGGGATGCTATTTTGGGTAGTCTTGTTGTGTTGAACCTGCATGCTCCAGATGTCTGGCTTTATTCCATTACAGGAAAAAATCTGCCTCAGGTTTGACTCCAGTTTTAGACCAGAGTTGGGTTTTACAGAGCGCTACAGATTTGATGGATGAGGAAAAGGTTCCCAGGTGGCTATAAAAAGAGCTGGCATTGGCTAACCTCTCAGTGCAGTGCTAAATCGGGAACATTTCAAACTGGCACACCCACCAAGTATACACTGGAGCATTCTTTTTTTCTTCTATCCCAGAACAGCAGACTAGTTTGAGTAGCCAGGATGTTGCTTAAGAAAGTGGTGGGGTATCTATCTATCTATCTATCTATCTATCTATCTATCTATCTATCTATCTATCTATCTATCTATCTTGTCATAGTGATACCTTTGTTAGCTTTTATTGGTGACAAAAAGTGTGTTGGTGCTTTAAACTCATGAGGACAAAATCAACCATCTATCAGAATTACGATTAATTGAAGAAGTTGGTAAGTTAGTTCAGAAAACCACTTGAAAATGCATTTTGAAAATACTTTTAGCAGATGCAATAATAGATTTTGAACACTGGTTTCAGCTGCATTCAAATCCAGTGAACTTGATCTGCCACAGTAAAAATCTACAGGTGCAACTGTAGGCACATAATAGGAAGCTTTTATTATAAATGAGTGAAGCTAGCTGGAATCGGTTTAGCTGTCCATCTGGAGCAATTAAATTTTCTTGGGGCATAAAAATAAAAATGGCCATTAAACAGTTTTTCAGGTTTATGGCAAACTGTGTTAGTTTATTGCGCTTCCTGGAATCTGAAATGTTGTAGGTAGATGTCAGGATTCGTTGCCTAATATTTGGATTTTCAACAGGTTCCCCACCACTACCTTTAGATTCTTATTACCAGCCTTATTTATCTTATTCTCAGAGCAGAATATTCTGTCTTGTAAGTTGAAACTGTCTGCTATTCCTCCTCTGCAAAGTGGCACTAGGAAGGAGCAACTTTCAAGGAAAAAGGAGAGAAGAGAGGTGTTTAACCTTTTGCCCTTCACTTCCCCCCTTGTCCTCTACCATTGATGCTACTTTGTAGAGGAGAAATAGCAGTCAGGTGTTTCAGGGTATGAGGGGAAAGCAAAACATATCTCTGCCTAATGAGGAGGCTTCTGTACCTCTTCCAGTAAGAGAGCAGACAAACCCTTTGTCTACATTCCATTTAGCAATCTAGGACAAACGTGATGCATTAGATGAACCCAAAGCTGGAAATACGTTGGCAAGGGGGAGAAAAGGATCTGTGTTCTTCCTCAAGACCTTTTAGTTCTAGAGGTCTCCAACAAAGACACACATTATCGTAGAATTGAGGGAGTAGGGTAGGATGAAGTCTAGTCTACCTTGAGATTCTGCCATTTAGAAATTACGTTATAGGACCTCTGAGAACTAGACTTGTGGACATGAATTGAAGATACACGGCTTTTGTTCCCTCAGGGAAGCCTGCCATCGTGACATTGTGAATTTGCAAGTGGAAATGATCAAACAGTTTCATGTTCAGCTGGTAAGTAAAAAAATATAAAGAGTTATGCATAGGTATTCACATAATTACAAATAAAAATACTTGTCTCATGGCCTACATTGCTTGGTTTTTTATAGATCCTAGAAAGAACAATGAAATGGAAACTAGCCTAAAAGACAGTACTAGCTAAAACTCAAACTGTCTTTTTAAACTAGGTACAGAATAGTATTGTTTGGGTTAAGAAAAGAATATAACATTTTTGGGGTGAAGCAGAACTAGATGGTTTTGTTGGGAAAAAAACTATTCTTGCGAAAGCATTACTATATTCTTGGTTGTTGTCTCTTAGGGCACAATCCCGTGCATGTTTAGACAGAAATAAGTCCTACATCTCCCACAAGCCCCAGCCAGCCATGCTGACTGAGGCATGCTGGAAGTTGTAGGATTCCCCCCCCCCATCTAAACATGAATAGGATTACTTTTCAAAAGCTGTACATGCAGTGATTCTTGCACAGAAAGGTAGCATCTTCTGACCACCTTGTTGACATTAGGACTTCACACGAAAAATGCAAAGGACCAAATTTGGATGTATTAATTTTTCTCGAGTAATATTTTTTACTTCATTTCTCTCCCTCTAGAATGAAATGCATGCCTTACTTGAAAGATATTCTGTAAATGACAGCTTAATAGCTGAAATTGAGAGACTGCGTGAGGAAAACAAACGACTGCAAACTCACTTCTGAGAAGTCCCCTTTCGTGCAAGGAAAATGGGTTGAAGTCTTATTATTGTGCAAAGACATCATGATGTCATCTGGCCAATACTGAAATAATGTGTTCACTCAGTATTTTTCCAGCACTGAAGAACTGTTTTAATTACAGAAAAAGCAATAGATAACAGATTAATACAAAAATGCACTAATAATGTTTGTATCAAAGTGTTTTTATGGTAAACTTGAAATACATTGGTTGTAAACAGAGGCTAACAGGTGTATTGTTAACCAGATCTAGCTGAATACAAAGTGCCTTTATAAAAAGGGAAACTAAACAGGAAATGTATTTTGTATAAGAATTTATCAACCTCCTTTGTCCTGATAAATTTATTATACACTTCAATATTTCAGCAACTTTTTATAATGAAGTCTTTCTAGGACTGTGTGCATCTCTCTCTCTCTCTCTCTCTCTCTCTCTCTCTCTCTCTTTTTCTCCCCTTTGACTAGAAAAATATGCAGATATCTGGCTCTTGTTTTTTAAAATTGTATATGCTGTTATTGCTGACTTATTTCCTATAAATGTTATTTTGTAAGTGTAGGGTGTAACTTTGCTTTTTGTTAAACTGAGTTATGTATTAATCTGCATACTTACATAATTTAATGGTACACTTATTAATTTGCTCAGATTGAATAAACAATTTGTGGAGTTCTGAGTAAACATACCTGGCTAATAATATTACCATATTGCTGACATTCAGTATAGACCTCAAGCTGTTCTTCAAGGGCAAAACTTTCCAGGGCAATCATAGGCCTCCTCCACACGGGGCGTTTAATGAGCCTTGAAGGCTCATTATAAATTTTACCTACACACGAGCGGAGCGCAAAACGGGCGTACAGGCGCGTTATCTCCCCGATAATGCGCATTTTCGAACGCGCGTTAAATAGCGACTTTTATTTTGCTCCTGCCGTTAAAGCGCATTTTCGCTGTGTGAACAAGCGATTATGCGCATTAACTACCTGGAAAGCGCTTTTTGGGCATCTTTTAATGCGCTTCGCCGCTTCTCGCCGCCTCCCGTGCAGAGGGATTAGGAGTAAATGCGCCTCCGCGATAATGCGCATAATCGCGGAACCAGGCGCAAAGGCGCATTCTTGTGGAGGGGGCCATTGTCATATTCACATTTGTCAATTTGACTTGACTATATGTTACCCTACTCTGCAGCTGTGGCTGAAAAGATGTATTTATTGCTCTCTACCAACATCAAACTTCCCTTGTTATGTTTCTGTTTGACTCTGTCTTGTGAGCAATGGCTGATCGGGCATAAACACTATTAGACTACTTTTATCAGGCTTCACGTGACCACTTTCCCCATTATGAAGTGACATTTAGGAATACTTTTATGGTAAATGTTCACATGCAATCTGTTCTGATAGTAAGGAAGCCTTAGGTTAAAAGTGAAGAGTTATTGGCATGTGCTCTGACTACATTTTGAACCATTTAGAGTACAATCCTATGCTTGTTTAGACTGAAAAGAAGTCCAACATGGCTGGCTGGGGAATGCTGGCAGTTGTAGGATTGTTTCTGTCTAAACGTGCATAGGATTGCATCATTAGGAGACTAAAGTTTGGATGGCTATTTCCAAGTTGACTACAGAAACGCATTTGCATTTGGAATTAAGAATTTGATTTGGGTACATAATTTATTTTTTTTGGTTCAGGAAGGACTTTAAATGGGGGGGGGGAAGTTTGCTATGATTGACTCTTACACTGTCATAGATTAATAGGGAGTTGACATAATGACCCACCAGGCTTAGTTGGTTTCACCCCCACAACTGTTTCACCCCCACAACTGCTAATTTAAGTAGAGGTGGAGCTTTGGCTGCTCTCTCTCTGGCTGAATTCGGACAACACGATAGTCAGTGGTGGGGTAATAATCAACTTTACAGTTATTCATCTAGGGGGTACTCCCCGCACAACATGGTAATAATCAACTGTGGTGTGGATGAGGATCAGCGCTGAGTTGACTATGGCAGCATTCAGACGACACGATAGTCAATACAACTGACGATTCCCCCCCCCCCCCCATTGCTTATTGTGTCGTCTGAATTCAGCCTCTCTCTCTTTTGGGTTTTGTGTCTTGTGTCGTGTCCCCCCACCCCGCTTAGACTGTTGAGTCATCAGACTATTACTGTGGTTGCTTTTTCTTTTAACTTAAACTGTGTTTAAATTAGGGGTGGAGCTTTGACTTCTGGGTCACCTGTCTCAGCCTGCTGCCATAAAAGCTTGTGACTTGTGGGTGGGGTCAGAGTTTATAGCTAGGACTAATCAGAGCAGGCCAGCTCTGTAGCAAAGCTCTCTGTTTCCTGAAGAGGATGATCAAATGGGTGTTTTGTGCAGGACTGATTTAAGTAGTGAGGAGGTGAATATGTGGCTTCTGAGTGGAATTTGGGGCTTATTTTAAGGTTTCTGTTTAGGATTTTTTTTCTTTTGCTTAGGCTGCTGAGTCACCTAACTGCTACTGTGGTTGCTGGGGGTGGAGCTTTTACAGACTCAGCTGGCCACTATAAAAGTCTGGGTTGTGGGTGGGGGCCATAATCCACAGCTGGAACTAAACAGCAGATCAGCTCTTATTTCCTCAAAGTCAGTGAACAGGATAAGTAAACGGGGATTTTGTGGGGTGTGTGTAATCCTTGGCAATGAGGTGTGTGCCATGTTTGGTCTTCCTGAGGACAACACAAACCACACCTGCAGCAAATGCAAGCAAGCTAGTAGGTCACCTGGAAGAGGCAGTGATGAGGCTTGAGGCAGACCTCTGTACACTTTAACTTTTCAGAGAGTGAAAGGTTTGTAGAGGAGAGACAGGAGGCTCTCCTGAAAGAGCAACAGAAAGGGGAGGTTTCCAAGGATAAGGAAGAAAACAAAGGGCAGGAGGTAGGAGAGTGGAAGAATGTGATACATAGGATCAGGGGATCTACTCTTTGGGAAGCTTCTTATCCTGGGACAGTTGCAAAATTATTTACAGGCAGTACAAGGACCTGCTCTTTGATAACAAATAGTAAAAAGTCCTGGCTTACATGTTTGAGCTCATGAGTGTACCTAAAGGTATTTTCTGTCCCAGTAAAGTTTATCTGAGATACTAAAGGCATAATTCTATGTATATTTAGAAAAGAAGAGCTCCAAGCCTTCCCCAACCAGCATGTAAAACCTTTTCTGTCCAAACATGCATAGGATTGTGCTCTTAATGCAGCTGTACAAAGATACAGGCAATGCTACTCTTAGGTGGATTGTAGCTGATTGATGAACTGTACCCAAAGAGTGCTCATCAATGGCTCCTCATTAACTTGGAGGAAAATGACTAGTGGTGTACCACAGGGCTCTGTCCTGAACACAGTGTTGTACAACATCTTTATACGTAACTCAGGCAAAGGAATAGAGGGGACGCTCATCAAATTAGCAGATGGCACCAACTGGCTAGGGTAGTTAATACCTTAGGAGACAGAAACAGGATTCAAGATGATCTTAACAGGATGAAGATCTTGGCCAAAATTAAAAGGAATTTAAGTAGGGTGAATTGCACAAATATAGGTTTCACAACATGTGGATTGACAGCAGTACATGTGAAAAGGGTTTAAGGAGTTTTAGTGGACCACATGTGAAAAGTGAATCAGTGTGATTTGGTGGCTAGAAAGGCTAATGCAATTCTAAATTGCATTATTTAACTGTAACTACACATTCACACCAACATGTAATGTGCATGTGTACATTTGTAACAAATGTGGGTCTAAGGGTGGCTTTTAACCAGAGATGTGGGCGATTCTAAAGAGATGAGCTCTTTTCATAGACTTTTGTCCTCAAAACACACATGCATGCACATTTATTAGAGAAGAGGAAAAATGGTTTCTCTATATCCACCTTTACCATAATAGGCCTGACTATGAGAGACAGATGAAAATCGGGAAAGTAGTGTTTGCCAAAGAAGGCAAAGGTGATACTATGGAAATGGAAGAGCAGAGTATTGGAAGTCTATGTAACCATCACTTCCAAAACCAAAATGGGTTCTTGAGTTGAGGCATCAGGGTATTGCCAATTAAATACATAGTGCATATGTCAAGAAGCCAGCACTTCTGAACCTCCTCTGTAACATGACATATAGTGTCCAGGCCTCCTCTGTTCTGCGTTAGTCAGGCCTCACATGGAGTATTGCATCCAGTTCTGCACCATAGTTTAAAAAGATATCAACAAACTGGAACATATCAAAGGAAGGCAATAAAGGTGGTGAGGCGCCTGGAGACGAAGTCCTATGAGGAAAGGTTGAACGAGTTGGATATGTTTTTGCTCGGAGAAGAGATGATTAAGAGGTGATCTGATCTTCAGATATTTGAAGGGCTATCACTGTAGCTGATGGAGCAAATTTGTTTTCTATTTCTCCTGAGGGTAGGAACGGGTTCAAATCACAAGAAAAAAGATTTAGACTAAATGTTAGAAAGAACTTCTTGGCAGTGTGAGCTGTTCAACAATGGAACAAACTGTCCCAGAAGGTGGTGGACTGTCCTTCATTAGAGGCTTAAAGCATAGACTTCATAAGGGAGTTGTACTCTGTGGATGCTCTAAACCTGAAGTTGATGATGAGTATATGCAATAGGACTTATTGTGAAAGGCAATGCATTTAAGTGCATGAATCAGCTTTAGCTTCTTACACAGAGAATGCATATTATTTTGGCAGAGGATGTAAAATACTTGGGTAAAACATGTCAAAATGCCACTTGTCTTCCTCCCTTCTCCCTCATTTTTGCCAATATGGAAATAACTGCTCATGTTCAGCCTCTTACTAGGTTTAAGAGAACTTGCAAGATGCACTACTTTATCCTTGCATGCTGCATAGATTAAAATTAATGGGACATTCTAAATGTGTTAATATCTAGTCATAAAACTGAAAAATATAAAAGGGAGGGAAACGGAGTATTTTAAACTAAATACTCACAGCAACACCTTAAATGGTTCTGCATTGGTTTTGTAAATTAGGAAAACATTGCACCTAATTAATGCATACATTTTAGCTTGAGTTTGCATGCCTAACCCAAAAATCTGGTTTGTTCATTTTTCTTTACCAGTAATCTGGCAGGGAAGGTGGTTCTCCTTCACCATAAACTCTTACAAGTATTGATGGGGAACTGCGGTCTAAGTAATGGATTCCTTTGTGCATCTTTTTTTTTTTTTGCAATGTATAAATGCCTCTAGTACTCTTCAAAAGTGAAGAACATCAGATGAAATTTATATTGAGAAACTGTTTAATTTTGAAGTAATAAAATGCTTAGTAGTTAATATTTATCTGTTAGCTGCTGTGGCTAACCACAACTATAAGAAATCTGTGCCTGCATCCCTTTGCTGGAATGCGGGCATTAAAAATAATGGGGATAGCAATCCTTTGACATCTTCCTACTCCTGAGGTCATAGATACTGCTACAACCTTGAGACCTCAGAAGAGCTTGTGCAAGGCAGAAAGGAGCAGGATAGTGGGAGGGGGGAGGTGTGGATCTGCAGGTTCTTCTTTGTGGTCTCTGTGCATCACACATATGGGCTCTGTGCCTGCGCGGAGCTTGTTTCGGAAACTTCTGTAGCTAAGGCAAACATTTTTGGCGGGAACCCCTCCCCCACCATCTACTGGCTCCGTGTTCCCGCCTTTCTCCTCAGTTCTTTTTCGACCGCCTTGCTGAAAGGATGTCTTGTTGGGAACTTCTGTCTTTCTCGTGAGGAGAAAGCTTTAGAGTGCTAAGGTTTTTAGTTACTTTACTTTGTTTTTAGTTCATTTTTAGTCTTAATTGATTATTGTTATATTTTTAGGTATTTTATTCTCCAGCGATCTTGGATTGCGTTGGGGGGATTGCACAGCTGTTAAGGCCCCTTTTGAAAATGTGTTAAGTGCGTCAGCAAGCTTCCCCAATAGACAGACTTTTCTCTGTTTGATTTGTTTGGGAGAGGCTCAGGTCATCGAAACGTGTCACCACTATATGGCAATTCTGCAGATAAAAGCTTACACTTATGGCACAGGCTCCTCAACCTACTGGAGACATGGCCTCTTCGCGCCTCATCCGATCTTCCAATTTTTGGATGCTCCCTAGCTGTATCTCTAGCAAGAGGGGTATCTAAGAAGGCCAGATCACTTAAGCCTTCTGGGGCTGATCGCTTGGAGCAATTCTACGGAGGAGAGCTCCTCAGTGTTCTCAGACCCCGACTCTAATCGTGGGTCATTCCGATCTTCCAACATTTGGACGTTCCCTAGCTGTATCTACAGCAAGAGGGATATCTAAGAAAGCCGGAGCCTTCTGGGGCTGATCGCATGGAGTGATTCTACGGAGGAGAGCTCCTCTGCGTCCTCGGACTCTGACTCTGACCATGGGTCGTTCCAATCTGCCAACATTTGGACGCTCCCCAGGCTGTATCTGCAGCAAGAGGGATGTCTAAGAAGGCTGGAGCCTTCTGGGGCTGACCGCATGGGGTGATTCTATGGAGGAGAGCCCCTGTGCGTCTTCAGACCCTGACTCTGACCATGGGTCATTCCGATTTTCCAACATTTGGATGTTCCTTAGCAGTCTCTACAGCAAAAAGGATATATAAGAAGGCCAGGTTACATAAGCTTTTTGGGACTGACCACGTGGAGCGATTCTATGGAGGAGAGCCCCTCAGCGTCCTCGGACTCGACCCTAACCATGGGTCGTTCTGATCTTCCAACATCTGGATGCTCTCTACCTGTGTTTCTACAGCTAGAGGGAGACTGGGTTCTGACCCCTCTGCAGCTGTTAGCCCCCCCCCCGATACCGAAGGTGGCCCCTTTGGCAGCGATGATGTAACTGGCTCTTTCGGTACCAAGATCTAAGCTCTCAATACCGGAGCTTCTAACATGCAGTTTTGACATCAAGATGAGACATCTAGCAGGCAGAATCGACATCAAAAGCTGAGACTCAACTGCCTCCTTTGGTACTGAGCTCTCGGTACCAAGATGAGACGTCTAACATGCAGCTTTAAGTAGACATCTCTCCACCAAGTTAATTAGCACAGCCATTACAGGCTAGCTGCCGATTAGAGGGCTGCTCCCTGAAGCTGCTGTGACCGGAGTGCTATGATTTCAACTGAGAGAGTTTTTATGCCTGTGATGTCTAGGGGCATTATTCTCGGGTCCTGTAAAAAAAACAAAAAATGGGACAGAACTTCAACTGGGTTGCCTCCCCCGAGAATGCCATGCCAGATTGGCATCAATTATGAGGGAGACACCTCTTGCAATGGACCCGTAACTCCTGTACCAGGCATCGATACCAACCCCTATATTGGTACACATGCCTTTCTCGATACCGATCAGCTCCGTCGGTATCGCGATTGCCACTGGAGGAAGTTTTCTTGCAACTCCCTCCAGCTCCACTGAGATCACTGTTGTTGTGACATGTCCACAGGGCTCACCCGTTGACTCATGATACTGTCATGATCGCATCAGTACGTCCACCTAGCTCTTCCCCCTTTCCAGCCCCACTCTGTGGGGTGTCAAAAAGATCAGCTTGGGGAAGATGAGTTAAATCATAGAACTAAACCTGATTCCCCTCAATCCTTAGAGGGCTATCAGTCGGACCCAGTATTGCTCTCTTCTGCATCGCCTGTTGGTGGGGGGTAGCTGTACGGAGTGCAGCCTCCTTCGGAAGACCTATATCACTCTCAGATTGAATATTTGGTCCACTCCTCTACAGATCTCTTCAACCCGTTCTGGATTTGAGACGGCTCAATACATACGTTTGAACCAGGAATTCCTGATGACATATATCCTACTTTCGGGTACCCCCGTTCAGCCTAAGCCCTGCCCCAGAATATTTACAAAATGTATGGCACTGGTCCTTGCGTTCGCCTACAAGGGGTGGAAATCTACCCATATTTAGACAACTGGCTTCTAGTGGCATCCTCGAAGGAAATGCTATCGAAGGCAGGGTGACTACTCAATTTATTGAGCACTTTGGGCTTCATAGTGAACACAGAATCCAGACTCACCTTGGATCTAACAATTCCATTATTGCAGCATTCTCGATGCCAATGCAGAGAGAGCCTATCTTCCTTGGGACGGAGCTTCTCCCTCTCTACTCTTGCAGGCAGGTGTATAACCAATTACGATACTCCTGTGTCTCAACTACAGAGACTTCTCGGACTAATGATGTCCACAGTTACTGTTGCTCGATGGGCAAGGCTTCGAATGTGGGACTGGCAAGGATAGTTCTAGACAGTTTTTCGACACAGTACCACTGTTAAAGGGTTCAAAGGCTTGATAAGAAACTATGTGTAACAGACCCCACATCAGTGTACTTGTACAGGCTATTTGCTATGGGACATGCCTTTTTCTGCCTCCTCCCCCATCTCCTCATACAAACACTTTTCTGTTTGACTGGGGATCTCTTTGAAGCCCTCTTGACTCCAAGGAATGTGGCAAGGGAGAAACAATATGCGCCACATCTACTTGCTGAAGTTCATAGTGGTAAGGAAGGCGCTCCAGTCTTTTGAGACTTATCTGATCAATCACAGAGTACGGGCTATTACGAACAACACACCTGTGTTGTGGTATGTATGCAGGGGAGGAGGAACCCACTCTCTGCATTTGCTCTAATGACAATTTTCGAAGGGGCCATCCACAGGGAAATCTCATTTTGGCCCTAAACTTTGGCGAATGAGACAAGTATCTAATGGTCTTGCTCAACAGAGTTCAGAGGGACACATGAGTAGCAGCCAAATCTTCAGTTCTATCTTGAGTATTTTTCAGGAATGGGGGACTTCAGAGATAAACCTTTTCGCGACACCTCACAACACAATTGGTTGTCTGTTTTTGTTTGAGAGCAGGGAACTGGAACGGGTCCCTGGGGGATGCATCCCAGGTCAAGTGAACTGGAAGTCTATTTACCTGTTCCCCTAGTTTTTCCTCTCATTCCATGAGTACTGCGGTATGACAATATTAATATCGTGTAGTCCACAAAGTCTACATCATAGTCACCCCTCGTTGGCTCACTCTACTTTGAAGATATCACAGAGTAGGATCCTCCGACTCCTGTCAGCACTGATGCTCCTTACCGGGTATCGAGACAGAGTCTTACATCTCAATCTACATATGCTCAGGAGAGTAGACTTCTCAATTTTTCAGGGAGGGACATGTCAGTCCACCCCCTTCCCTGTCCAGATAATGGCGACCAATCAGGGGTCACCATCGGCTTCACCACAGCTCCGAAGATTAAAAAAAAGTCACGGTAAGTGCCTGACTTTTTAAAACTGGAGCTTCAGGGATTTGTCCCTGGATGCCTTCGGGATGTCAGCTGCATCATATAGATGACCTGCTGCCACTCCGGATCCACCCTGGCCTGGGGCAAAACCTTCTTCAAGATGTACCCACACTGTAATTCCTAAATGGGCAACCTTTTGTCCTACAAGGCCTGAGGGGGTAGGAGAAAATGAATCTGGGGAAGGCTGACCCTGACACAAAAGGAGAGTGGCTTTTGTCTTGCAAAGAGATCTGCTGGGCAGCTGAGGAGGAAGCAGGATGTGTTTGGATGTAATTTAGACTGACCCCCAAACACATAAGAATACAGACAAGTGGAGACTGTGAGGAATCTGTCAGTCAGGTTGTGAGCTTCCTGATGTTACTTGGTTGGGTATTGCCCCCTTTGGAAAATCCCAGTGGGGACATTGCCCCCCAGGAAATCCTGATGGGGTCTTGAGCCCCCCACTCCCCATAGTTTATGCCCCTGCATATGCTCAGACCCATGGCATGGGGTATCCCAATACCGGAACTACTTTCAACATGACGTTGATTCCATTTTTCATCCAGCCTGTAGCCTGGCAATGAAGAAGTTGTATACTACACAATGGGATTCTTTTCTAAATACATGGAACTTCAGGGCCTCAAGCCCCATTCCGCCCCCTTAACGATGTATTTACACTTTACACCCCCTATACACTATAGGGCTGAAATAGTTGTCGATATGTGGGTACTTGACTGCTTTACCTGTTTTTGCACCAACCCCATTGTTAAGGGGTTCCTCTGGGCATTGCGAATCTGGCTTCTCTAATGGGGAGTTTCATTCTGGCATGGAGTTTCTCTGTCATACCAAAATCTCTGACATTGAAACCAGTTAAACCAATGACACCCTCAGATATCATGTTAATTTTCTTGGAAGGTTGTTTTTCTGGTGGCTATATCAACACTACATAGATTGAGTGAGTTAGCTGCCTCAGTATTGATGCACCCTACCTGGGCTTCCACACAGGGCTAGAACAGACAAGTTTCATAAAACTCAAGAGTCTCAATGACTCGCGGAGTGAGTTGTACAAGCTAATAACCTGCCCTATGAGTTGAAAGACTTGCAACTCGTTGGTCTGGTAACAGCTAAGTTGATACGCAGTGCATCAATGTCGGCATTTTTAGGCAGGGGATTGTCAATCCCGGATTTATGTAAGGCAGCTATTTGGTATAAGTCCTTTAACTTCATTACACACTACCACTTGGTTGTTTGTACCAGGACAAACTGCAATTTGGGGCAAGCAATTTCTTTGACTTCCGAGGGAACATTGATCTACACCTACCCTCCACCAGGAATTGAGCTTGTTAATCGCCCATATGTGCGATGCACAGAGACCACGAAGAAGAAATACAGGTTGCTTACCTGTAACCGTAGTTCTTCGAGTGGTCATCTGTGCTAGGCTGACCAGACCCCCCGGCGTTTCCCGGTCCTAAACGGGAAAAATGGGCCAAACCGGGCCGACCGGGCCCCAGGGGGCAACCTCCGGGAAACAGCTCGTTCTCCTCCCGCGAGGAGGGGGGGCGGTGCGGCGCGGGTGGGGCGGGCGGTCTGCGCGGGGCGGGCGCCGCCGCGAGGCACTTACCTACTGGGGCGTCTGCTTCCCTCCGGTGCTCGGAATCTACTGAGAAACAGGCTTCGCGGCCTGTCCCTCAGTGCCGCGCTGGGTGATGATGTCATCACCCGGCGCGGCACTGAGAGACAGGCCAGGAAGCCTGTTTCTCAGTAGATTCCAAGCACTGGAGGGAAGCAGACGCCCCAGCCGGTAAGGAGCGCGGGGTGGGCGGTGCGGGGCGTGCGTGCGTGCGGGCAGCGCGGGGCGTGGGGGTGGCGTGGGGGTGGCGTGGGGGCTGCGCGGGGGGGGTTTGTTTTGGGTGGGTGGGTGGGGTGGTGGTGGGGGTCCGGGATTTTGATCCTCAAAATCTGGTCACCCTAATCTGTGCATTCACATAACCCACCCACCATCCCCGCTTTGGTGTCGATGTAATTGTACTGTCGATACTGAGCAGTTTCTCTCCTAGTTATGGGGCCAGCAAGTCGGTCTCATGGAACTGAGGAGAAAGGCAGGAACACGGTGTCAGTAGATGGTGGTGGAGGGGTTCCCACCAAAAATGTCTGCCTTAGCTACAGAAGTTTCCGAAACAAGCTCTGTGCAGGCACAGTGACCACTAGAAGAACTATGGTTACAGGTAAGCAACCTGCATTTCCTACAACCTCTCTGTGCCCGCCTACTGCTGGTAAATTAGCTGGACTTGCTCAGAGGCACATGTAGCTAGAATTGCTCCTTTTTTAGGATGAGCAGGAGGCAAAATTGCCTCAGTCGTTCCTCCTGCCTTGTCTAGCTTTTGTCAGCAGGACTATAGACAGAAGGAGGGCTCCAATCTAAAGTAAGTAAATGTGAACAATAATTGTGACCTATTGATGGGTGCGCCAACTTCTGTGTGTTTGTGGGAAAATGTCAGTGGAAGGCAGAATGGAAGCACACTGAAGGTTTAATTCACTGAACCTGCAATCCTTTATACAATTACCTAGAAATAAACCCCATTGAATTCAGTGGAGTTACTTCTGAGTAGACATGTACAAGATCACACTGTGAACTATTTTCCCACTGTGAAATCAACAAATTTCTGCTTCCAGTGAATTTTGACATGCTGGCCTTTATTTTTCAATTTCCTTTTTTTTTTCTTATTATTTTTAAAAGATAAATTTTGACATATAATCATTAAATACAATAAAATTAACTCAGTATGATATTTTTTCTTCTCATTCAAATATTGTCCTTGATTCTCAAATATCACAAATTTCCTCAAATTGATTATCCCCAAATTGGAGTATTTTTCAAATTTTACAACTTACTCTACCCCAGAGTTTCAGGACAGATCATTATGAAATATATAAGCTCAAGATATTGTAAAAATGTAACAGTTGGCACTAAGCTGGAGTTGTTCTGATGTGCCATAGTGACTCAAAGTTGTCATATTATACTTTCCTCTTGTTAGAGGTCATTTGGTTTGGATTACCATGTTCCTTTTTGATGTGGTAATGCTATTATGAGATTTTTACCTTGTCGTAGAATCATAGAATAGTAGAGTTGGAAGGGGCCTGTAAGACCATTGAGTCCAATCCCCTGCTGAATGCAGGAATCCACCTTAAAGCATACCTGACAGATGGCTGTCCAGCTGCCTTTTGAATGCCTCAAGTGTGGGAGAGCCCACAATCTCCCTAGGTAATTGTTTACATTGTCATATTGCTCTAACAGTCAGGAAGTTTTTCCTGATGTCCAGCCGGAATCTGGCTTCCTGTAACTTGAGCCCATTATTCTGTGTCCTGCATTCTGGGTTAATAGAGAAGAGATCCTGGCCCTCTTCTGTGTGACAACCTTTCAAGTATTTGAAGAGTGCTATTATATCTCCCCTCAGTCTACTCTTCTCCAGGCTAAACATGCCCAGTTCTTTCAGAGCCTATCTACACACACAGGATAAAACACTTTGAAAACGTTTTGAAAACTGTATATGGAGTGTGTCCTGGGCCCCAACAGTGCTCAAAACTGTTACAAACTGTTTTAAACCTTTTTAAAGCAGTAGTGTAGATAGGCTGACAGTTTTGAGAACTGTTGGGGCCCAGGACACACTCCATATACAGTTTTCAAAACGTTTTCAATGTGTTTTATCCTGCGTGTGTAGATAGGCTCTTAGTCTCTCCTCATAGGGCTTTGTTTCCAGACCCCTGATCATCTGCGTTGCCTTCCTCTGAACACGCTCCAGCTTGTCTGCATCCTTCTTGGGGTGTGGTGCCCAGAACTGGACGTAATACTCAAGATGAGGCCTAACCAGTGCTGAATAGAGGGGAACCAGTACCTCACGTGATTTGGAAGCTATACTTCTATTAATGCAGCCCAAAATAGCATTTGCTTTTTTTGCAGCCGCATCAATTCCAGAAGGTAAATATTTAGAAGGGGAGAGCATGACAGCTCCTATTTATCATGTCAGATTTGAGAACAAATAGGCTTCATGACATGGATACAAATTATCACTACATGAAATGTACCTTATCAGAATGAACAGTGGTACTTTTGGCCTTTGAAAGTTGTAGTAAGAGCCAATAACAGGACTGGATCATTATCAAGGAGACTGGCTAGTTTCCTTCATGTCAACTGCCTTTCTTTCATGGCCTATTTTTGTTTTTGAAGTTAAGGCAGATTCTCAGTTCCTATGATAGCATTTAATTAGGAATAAAAGTGCTGAGTTTCCATGTGGCCATGGAACACGTTTTAAACGTACTTGTGAACTTACCTTACCACCTCATCTGGCTGTGTCTCCTTAAGCTACACCTTAGTCCTAGGCAGATGGCATCTTTATAGTTCATTAATATATATGGCACAGACGGGCCTTGTGTACAGGCTTTCCTGTGGGAAAGGAGACTACCTCTACCTGTATACCTGACACCCGAATGCTGACCCTCCTCACAAGTGCAGTAAGCATAGGGATTCTCTGCTAGCTTACCCAATCTATATTTGGACTCCCTGTTGCTATCCTTGCCATTTTATTTAACTTCATTTCTTACACGGGTGAACCCGAGGGATAGCTTTATCAAGTAAATCCATTGTTTCCATAGTAACACGTGTTTCAGAAAGGGGAAAAAACATTTTTTTAAAAATTAACAAAATAAGCAGCTGAAACAAGGATTGGTGATGGATGTTGCATAAAATATAAAGCAGCATTTGGTATCCACTGGGAAGCTTTCTGCTGCTCTGAAGCACTGTGAATCCCCGAACGAGCAGTAAAGCCTACCCGCAGACTCCGTGCCGTCCTTTTGGGTTTTCTGCTTATTTTAACAGAACCAAAACTAAAGAGTCTCTCTTTCTGAAGCACATTTAGTTGCCATAGAAACAGTGATGTAAGTGGCAGGGATATCTCTAACCTCTGCTTTGAAAGGGAAGCATACAGTTGCTTAATATAGAATGGTTTGAAAGCCAGTCACAGGCTGGCCAAGTAAGGGAATTTCATCATAATATCTGCTGTTGCAAGAGCATCAAAGATGTGACCAATACTGCAGCTTTGCCCATTAAGACCTTTATTCTGTACAAAATTGACAGGCGCTTAGGTGGATGTGGTTGAAAGGTCATTTATTTCTAGTGGATTACTTGTCTGAGAAAGCAACAAACTTTTTTAAAAATCCCACATACTTGCATTTAAGGCTGCAATGCTACACAGATGTACTTACTTAGCATAAGTCCCTTTGATTGAACTTGGTGGGGCTTACTTCTGAGTAGATTTGCATAGGATTGCACTGTAAGTCACTCTTTCTAAAATGTATTTTGGTTTTAATACTATATTTATTTAAAAGATAAGCTGCCTTTCAAAGTTCAGTATATTTTCACAAGGCGACATACAAAATATAATAAAAATGATTCAAAATGCATCAATGTTAAAATAATAATTACAAAACAATTATTAAAAGAGCAGTAAAATCATATCATTTCAGCCAGCCATTCTTTTCAGGGCAGGTAAAAGGAAGTATGCCTTCATGCAGCCCATGGTTAAACTATGGAATTTGTTACCACATGATGAAGTGAAGGCCACCAACTTGGTTTGCTTTGAAAGGGATTAGACAAATTCATGGAGGATAAGGGCTATCAATGGCTATTACTAAAGATGGCTATATGCTACCTGCAGTATTGTAAAGTATTCCTTTGTGTGCCAACTGCTGGGAAAATGTGCAAGAGGGTATTTGTTGCTCTCATGTTTTGCTTCTGAGCTTCCCATGGGCATTTTTTTGGGGTGTGTGTCAATGTGTGAATAGGATGCTGGACAAGATACGCCTTTGGTCTGATCCAGTAAGGCTCTTCTCAGACGCATCTTTATATTAAGAAAGCTGGAGATATAGCATCAAAGACTGCATAGTTCCTCTCTGAGTCCCACTGATAAAAGGGCTCTGGGTGCCTTATCCAGAATCGAAACATTTCCGAATATCCAAAATGGGGGATCAAACATTTCCCCTTTCCTTGCCTCCAGGCATCCTAGGGTTCCAGGTCCAACTTGCAACCATCACATGACCTGTTAGAACCTGGAATGTCTGCAGACCCTTCCTCCCCACTCTGTCTTGGGACTCTGATCATGCAGGCACCATGACTCCACCAAGAAGTCAACATTTGCATCCTCCTATTTCCCCCCACCCTTCTGATTTTTTGTAATATCTTGCCAGATGAAGAGATCTATAGAATCTTAAGGTTTGCACATTTTTGTGACTGTTTGGTTGGGCAAATGAAGGTACTACTCTGAGATGACTGGAGAAGAGTAACTGAGAAAAAGTAGGCTGGTTTTAATTAACCCAACTGCTTGTTGGTAATAGTAATGGCTAGAAGACTTTTGTGGACTGCTAGGCCACGGGTAGTAGAAGTGGAGCAGGGGGATGGACCTCTTTTATGACCTATGCTTACCTTTAAATTTTGGCTCATATTCTTATATCAGTCAAAGTCCAAATATTTAATATTAACATGGATACATCTTACGGAAGTATAAACTTTGTATTAAAATGTTACAGCCAATTAAATAGCATCAAAGTGTTCATTGCTGTTCACTGTCATTGGATGGCACTATTACTTCTGTTTAACTCTCCTTTAAGAGCCTCTGCAGTTAAAGGAACAGCGAACATATTTACAAGGGGCATTCTTTAACTGGATTACACTCCATTTGGGCCCCAGGAAGTCAAGGAGGAAGTTAACATCATTCTGCTAATAGAGAACTCAGGTTGTTGTATCCATAGCAGCATGGAAGTGAAAACCGGCACACCCAAAATAATTAGAGTGGTTTCTGCATACTCAGGGAGCTTGCTAAGTACTCCCGAGTATTTCTAAAATATTTTTTGAAAAACCACAATTTTCAAGAACCTGTGGGCCTAGAAACTGAGAGTGAGAAAGGGAGGGGGGAAAGGCCTAAGGCAGCCTTCTACCACCTGGTACTTTCCAAGTATGTTGGGCTGCATCTCCCATCATCCACACCCAGCATAGCTAATGACCCTGGTTGGGAAATACTGGAGTAGGCAATATGAACTATGTCATGTTCAGAGGAGGAGGAGGAGGCATCATCCAATGAGCCATTGCTACTCCAGGGTATTCCAGCCAGAAGACATGCTGTATTCCTCACTGTTCCTGCACCAGAGGAGCTGGTGGCTGCAAAATCAGGCAATGGCCCTTTAAGAGACATACTGCTCCTCAGAGGATGTGGGTTTAATGACAGGTCCAGAGCAGGCTTCATAAAGCCTCAGAAGGCTTCTTCATGTTGCTGAGACAACAACTTTCCTTGGATGTGTTCCAGACAACACAAATCTGTCCAGTGTTGCCTGGTTTGGCATGGCCTATTGTAGAATACTGCAGTGGAAGGCAGCTTCAAAGTGTCTCCCTGCCAATATTTCAGAATTGACAGTGTTTATAAAATATCAAATACCAAGTCAGGCAGACTGTGAGTCTGTCAATTAACTCTATGTTTGGGAGCTGTCGAGATGTGCAATATCTATACATCAATTGAAAAGGGAAATGGAAGGCAGGGGGAGAGAGGCCTTCTTAAGACCCAAAGAACTTATAGTAAGTGTTATACAAGAAGGGCTTAGGGTTGTGGAGATGGGTACCGTGAGGTTAAAACCCCTCCACATAAAGAAAAAGAATACCCTTTTCTCTTTCCTATTCTCAGGATTTCTGCTCTGTACTTAAAAGATCTGTGATGCAGGGTTCATAAGCACAAATTTGCATAAAATGTGCATGTTTTACTTTATACAGATTGATGGCAAATTTAGAAATAATTGTTTGAATTAAAATTTCACAGAAGGTGAGACAATTAATTTTCCATTCAAATCTTCTGTTACTAGTGCCTTGCCCAACAATAAGACCACCAGAACACATGCACTGTGAGGCAGGGGCAGGCAGACCATTTCCATAATGGGAAAAAATAAAAACTTGTAGCTCTTTGTCCAGCTCCTCCTGCCTTCCATAAGTCTTCAGTGTTTCCCAGGGGTTGCAGATGATAGGTGCTGATGTTCCCCTAAGTTTTGAGAAAGTAGATCCATTTTTAAACTTTGAAAATGTCAAACTGAGGTTTGGCTCAGATTTGTGGCAGCAGTGCAGCCGACGGAACCGGTCCACCCACGAAGCAGCATGAGGCGCTTGCATCAGGCAGCAGAGCTGGAGGAGCGGAAAATTGTGATACTCCCACCCCACCCCAGCCAGGAGAGCCTGCTGCCAACCGCCATCTCCAGCGGGTGCTCTAGAGAGCCCCACCAGCCGCTCTTGTGCTACCATATTCTCCCATATGAGCCTGCCTGTACTCTGGGATCTTCTGGGGAGGCCCTTCTCTCAGTCCCACCAACATCCCAGGCATGCCTGATGGGTACGTGGGAGAGGGCCTTCTCCATGGCTGCTCCAAGGCTCTGCAACTCCCTTCCTAAGGAAGCCAGACTGGCTTCCTTTGTGCTACACTTCCAGAGGCAGGTAATTTTTTTTATTCCAGCAGGCTTTTGGAAATACAACATAATACAGAATCCAATAATAATAATAATAATAATAATAAATTTATTTCTTACCCGCCTCGCCATTTGGATCGAGGAGGGGAACAGTAGTAAATATAAAATATGATAAAATACATAAAACTGATTAAAAACATGGTACGTATTATTAAAATAGCAATAAAACATTCTAAAAACATTCTAAAATTCCACTGGATATGCCTGCCAGAAGAAATTAGTCTTGTCTTTTCTCCCAGGCATTTTAATAGCTCAAGTTGAGGTTTTGATTGACATTGTGGCTAGGCTTAACAGTTAAAATGTTTTAAAGTGTTTTAATGTCAGCTGTTTTATGTTTATGGTTTTAAATTTTGTATATTGACTTTTTAGTATTAAATCTTTTAATTTTTGTAAACCGTCCAGAGAGCTTTGGCTATGGGGCAGTATATAAGTGTAATTAATTATTATTATTATTAATAATAATAATAATAATAGCTTTCTTAAATTCTAAAAGACTGTTAAGTTGACAAGTCTCCTCTGGCAGGCCATTCCACAGTCTGGGAGCGGCGGAAGAGAAGGTCCTCTGGGTAATACCTGTCAATCTAGTTTTCGCTGACTGAAGTAGGTTCTTCCCAGATGACATGAGCGTGCGGGGCGGATTGTACGGGAGAAGGCGATTCCACAGGTAACCTGGACCCAAACCATATAGGGCTTTAAAGGCAATAACCAACACTTTGTACTTCACCTGGAAACTAATTGGCAGCCAGTGAAGAGATTTTAAAATTGGTGTAATATGGTC
Source organism: Anniella stebbinsi (assembly GCA_029215795.1). Taxonomy (NCBI): domain Eukaryota; kingdom Metazoa; phylum Chordata; class Lepidosauria; order Squamata; family Anniellidae; genus Anniella; species Anniella stebbinsi. Next base: position 43,500,629 of record JARDYH010000003.1, on the reverse strand, counting down.
ACCCCTAGGTGTACCAGTGACCAACCTGGCTGCCATATTTTGAACTAGTTGAAGTTTCCGGACTAGGCACAAAGGTAGCACTACATACACCGCATTGCAGAAGTCGAGCCTCAAAGTTACCAGTGCATGCACTACCGTCTTTGGGTCTTCCAATTCTAGGAAGGGGCACAGCTGGCATATCAGTCGAAGCTGATAGTAGGTACTCACGGACGTTGCATCTATCTGGGCTGTCATTTGGAGTGACAGATCCAGGAGCACACCCAAGCTGCGAACACAGTTTTTCAGGGGGAGTGTAACCCCATCCAGAACTGGTTGACACACCTCCAAACCCAGGTTGTGGCCTTTGACAGCAAGCACCTCCATCTTATCTGGATTCAGCTTCAGTTTATTCAGTTTTAGAATAAACAAAAAACAATTGTATGAATGGCTCAGGAAGGGTGAGCTATTTCCAGAAATAGAAGGATTCCTAATAGCTATACAGGATAAAGTTATAGCCACCAATAATTACCAAAAATACATCATAAAAGATAACAGTGTGACAACAGACCTATGCAGGAAATGCCATCAGTTCCAAGAAACAATACACCACATAACAGGAGGATGTAAAATTCTGGCAGGAATGGACTATACAGACAGACACAATACAGCTACAAAAATTATTCACCAGCAACTGGCCATCAAATTCAACCTTATCAAACAATCCACAACATACTTTACATACTCACCTGAAACAATCTTGGAAAATGCAGATCATAAAATATATTGAGACAGAACAATTCATACCGACAAGACAATACCTTGCAACCGACCAGACATAACTGTCATAGACAAAAAAGAAAAACACACATACCTCATCGACACAGCAATACTGAATGACAAAAATGTTGTTAAAAAGGAAGAAGAAAAGAGAGACAACTATACACCACTGGCCATGGAAGTCAAAGAAATATGGCATCAGGAAAAGGTCACAATTATTCTGTTAGTCATCTCAGTCACTGGCAGCACATCAAAAAATTACATAGAAAATCTTCAGAAACTGGTCCTACCAAAATATATCCACACCAACATCCAGAAAGCAGTCATACTTAAAACATGCTCAATTGTCAGGAAATTCCTGAATCTGTAAAAGACAGCATGAGTTGGCAAAGCCCATCATGTCCATCTAGAAAAACCACCACGAGCGAGAAAGAGATGAAATAATAATAATAACAATGATAATGGCTACAGTGAGAGGGCAGCTGGTGGAGCTCTCTGGAGCAGACACCTGCCCTCTATTTCTCCTTTTAGAGCTTTGAGACTGTAAGAAGCTGCTTTTGGTAACAGGGAGAGAAAGAGCAAGACTAGGCACTGGAAGGGAGGGGAAGGAGTGAGAGAAAGAGCAAGGTGGGAGGCTAGGAGTGGGGAGAAATAGTGGGATAAAGTGATGAGGGGGAGAGGAATAGCAAAGCAAAGGAGCAGAAGGGAGAGAAAGGTCCAGGTGAAAGGCTTGGAATAGGGAGAAACAGTGAGGTAAAGAGGTTGTGGGAAGAGAAATAGTGAGCCTAGAGGGAGAAACAGTAAGGCAAAAGTACAGGGGAGAGAATGAGCAAGACTAGAGGCCTGAAGGGGGAGAAACAGCAAGGTAAAGAGGTGGGAAAGGAAATAATGAGGCTAGAGGGTGGGAGGGGAGAGGAATGAAAGGGAGAGAAAGAGCAAGGCTAGGAGCTAGGAAGGGAGAGCAAGGGCAAGGCTAGGGGTTATAAAGGGAGAGAATGGAGAAGGCTAGGGAGGGAGAAGGGAGGAGTTGGGAGAAGCTAGAGGCTGAGAGTGGAGAGAGGGCGGCAAAGGGGAAAGGACTGTGTGGGCAGCAGGAGGGGACAGAAACAACCGTTCCTTCTGATCCTGCCCGCCACACAGCTGATCAGTGGCAGGTGCAGGAACAGGAAGAAGAACTTGGTTCCCTAATGTTTTTCAAGGTTCTTTGAAATAAATTTAGAATATATTTTTTTAAAGGAGGCAGGGAGTGGGGAGCTTTGTAGGCGCTGCATTGGGGACGCCTAGTGTGGAAACCATTGAGCACAAGAGAGTGAAGGCTCATATCTATTTCTTCCCCCATTTTGGATAATTCTTCACTAAGTGACAAGGTTCTACACCAGAGACTGCTTTAACAGATGGAACAGATGTCTATCACGACCTATGGGAGCTATTAGAAAAGGCTGAGCAAGGCCATCTTGCTGTCACTACATCTGTCACCGGAGGATACGAGGCATGGGCTGGCAGTAATTTCTGGCTGAACATTTCCATGGAAGTATGTTCCCTGAAGCTGCAATCCTATCGTCATTTACCTGGGAGTGAATGGGTAGATGTGTGTAGGATTGCTTTGGGGATTTGCTACACTTAAAATATGCCTTGAGTCAATGACTATGCAATGCCTTGTGCTCATAAGCACACAGACTGGCTCTTAGACTCTTACAGCACAGTCTTCTATATGTACTTGGAAATAAGCCCCACTGTATTTAATGGGTCTTCCTGCTAGATAAGGGTGGATAGAACTGCAGCTGTAGAGGATTCTTACCAGTTAACTTTGGAGCTGTAATGCAGCCTTCCCCAACCTGGTGCCCTGTAGATATATTGAGCTACGACTTCCTGACCAAAATAACTATGTTGGCTGGGGCAGATGGCAGCTGAACTCCAAAACATGCAGAGCTAACCAGGTTGAAGAAGGCCGCTATAAATTATTTGAATATTACTCATGGAAGACACTTTTAATGCTTTTCCATTTATCCTACCTTTGAACTAATGGAGGCTGGTAGTTCCGATGACAGCAGGGTAGTGAATCCACTCTGGGTTTCAGTCAGAACCAGTCAGAACTCTAAAGGAGCTACCTTGGATAGCTCCTTTAAAGCCTGACTGAGACCCGGAATGGATTCACTGCCCCACAGGCATCGGACCCACCAGCATCCACTACTTTGAAGAACTTGATCCTCATGCACTACCAGAGAATGAACCGAGCCATTTTGATAAAGGCCATTGCTTGAAGAAAACATAGAGCACTGTGTAGTTCTTTCCCAAAATTCTTATCTTCTATTTTTGTGGAAGTGGATCATAGCATTATTCCAGCAGAGGGCAGAGCAAGCCTGTGTTTCAAGTTCATTGAGCTCCTTACTTTGCTGCTATTGAGTTAACAGGAGGCATTTGGTGGTGGGGAGGAATTGTTGTTTCCCGTGTGTGTGTGTGTGTGTGTGTGTGTGTGTGTGCTTGCATGCATTGTCAGGGCTGGCCCAAGATATTTTGCAGCCTGAAGCGAAGGATAAGATGCCCCCCCCCCCACACACACTATCAATAGTGATGGGACAGCAACATCCACCACACATGAGAGTAACAAGATATCTTAGGGGGAGCAGAGCAAGTCATGGGGCAAACCGAGCCCTGTCCCCAAACCAATGGAGGCTGGTGGCTCTAATATCAGTGGGGTGGGGAATCAGACCCGGGTTTCAGTCAGAACCAGCCAGAATTCTAGGGGAGCTATCCAAGGTGCAGAACCTAGTGTGGGGGTGGGGTTCAACTCCTTGAATAGCTCCTTTAGAGCTGTGGCTGCTTGAAACCCAGAATGGATTCACCACTCCACTGACATCGGGGCCAATAGTCTCCACTGCCTTCAACTCCTGCCCTTGAGTGACTACGGCTCGAGGCTGCTGCCCCACTGTGCCTTATGATAGGGCTTCATAGGTGAGAAATTCCAAAATGTCTGCTATAATTACCTTGATCACTACTTCTGCTTCTGTTTTGTTTGCGGGGCCATAGCCATTTTGATAAAAGTACTCTCAAATTGTACTCTTTTTGCCATATCTTTTTCTAACTCTTCTCTCTTCCCCCCCCCCCCCCCAGCGAATGTGCACTGCAGCTTTCTTCTGTAATGAAACGTGACTTTATACTGCTGAGTTAAAAAAAAAACTGTTTTGAAAAAAGCAAAACAAAAATCCAACGTAGTTCAATCTGGAAAGTGTATACTTCAAAGTAGAGGAGCTTAAATATTGAATGGGTTGGTGGGTGGGTTTGTAAATGACTCTTCTTTGAATAATGTTCATGCATTCTAAATCCTGCATGTACTGGAATTGGATTTGAAACAACAACAAAAAAACAGGACTGTATGATCCTGTTTGGCCTCTGCCTGCCTTTATCTTTATTTTATGTGTTTGTTTTTTTAAAAATCAGAACACTTTTCTGAAAAGCTCTAAGAAGTTCACAGCAAGAATATAATAATAATAAAAGATAAAATAAAAACAAGACCACCAAAACATTGTTCAAAGAGAAGACTGAGGGGAGACATGAGAGCTCTCTTCAATTACTTTAAAGGTTGTCACACAGAGGAGGGCCAGGATCCCTGCTTGATCATTCCAGAATGCAGGACACAGAATAATGGGCTCAAGTTACAGGAAGTCAGATTCCGGCTGGACATCAGGAAAACTTCCTGACTGTTAGAGCAGTACGACAATGGAAGCAATTATCTAGGGAGATGGTGGTCTCTCCCATACTCGAGGCCTTCAAGAGGCAGCTGGACAACCATCTGTCAGGCATGCTCCGAGGTGGATTCCTGCATTCAGCAGGAGATTGGACTCGGTGGCTATTCTATGGTTCTATAAATCTGGCCTTCTGTCAGAGGCCTGCTAAAACAAGAAAGTATTGCATCCCTTTTGGCAGTGCCGGTTCCAGGTTTTTAGGGCCTTTGCACGAGACCCCCTCAAATGGCCTCTTCCTTCAGTGAGTCTGCTTTCTCACTGCCATTGTCACCAGCTGCTCTTGCGCCTCATCCTCTTCCTCATCATTGCTACCACTTGTTTGCTTGGATAGCTCCTCTAGAGTTCTGACTGGTCCTGACTGAAACCTGGAGTGGATTCATCGCCCCACTGACATCAGAGCCACCAACCTCCACTGCAGGACTGCAGTCTCATGCAAGCTCTGCAAATTGTGCAGGCCTTGTCTGACCCCAAAAGGGATTCATACAGCCACCTTATAACTAATGGATAGGAATGAATATGAAAGCCTACCTTCCCTTTCTCCTTCAAATACATTACCAGGGAGGAGAGGGTAGATCAAAGGAGGTGAAGCATGCAACGTGGAGGCTTTCATTGAATAAAGTAGTGAATTTTTTAAATGAGCAAATATACAAACAGATCAATGCAACAATCACAAATGGCTGAAAACTGCTGATCTAAGAAAATGGATATTGATATTCTTAATTAAGTGTAAATAGGTGTAAATAAGATTGCACACATGTTACATTCTCTGTCTGAAGTAACTATAGTTGCCTAGTTCTAGTTCAACCCAAAAGGAAAGGGTAGTCTCAGGATGCTGTGAAAGATTTTTATTGATGAAAAGATTTTCATCAATAAAAGCTTTTACAGCATCTTGAGACTACTCTCTCGTTTTGGATTCACCTTGGATGCTTACCCCGCCGCCTTTGCATCTCTGGTTTTAGTTCAGCCTTTCCTAGACTGGTGTGGGTCTAGCACATATGGAAGGCAGTGGTTGATTACTCTGTAAAATACTTAAATTTTTAAACCTTTTGCTTGTGCGCTCACTATTCAAGATAGTTAAGGGGTGCTGTGAGTTGAAGCAGCCACTTTACTGATCTGCAGAATATGCTCAGATGGGAAGGTCATTGGCTAAGGCAACAACTTATGACCCCATTCCTTTTTCTCCTTTCCTTTTGAACTTCATGCCTCTGGCCACAACAAGAGAGAAAGAGCAGCCTGTCAATCTTCCTGTCTTGTTTTTATGCTATCTGCATGTTTGGAGACAGAGTTCAAATGCTTGCTTTTAAATTGGGAGATCTCCGTGAACATAGTCAGTACTACTAGTGGCTCAGTTATCCCACTGCATGGGTCAAAACCATTGTAGGAACTGTTAAGGGTCTCTGCAAGATGGTATTACAGAGATGTTTGGTTGATCCAAAGTGAAGGTGCATTTGATGGTTTTGAAGGATGTGAAACCATCCTAGCCAACTTCTGCTTGTCCATCCTCATCCACTCCTCAGGTTCTCGAAATACATGAGCCATCCTGTCTACCTCCTGAGAGCTGTACTTTGGTCTACAAAAGTAGTGCCCATTTCCCAAGCTAGGAGCAGGTCCCACTTCCTGTTTCTGGTTTAGTACAGGAATATGTCTTCTGGCTACATCCTAAGAGAGGAACAGGAAACCTGTGGCCCTCCAGATGTGAGTGGCCTACAGCTCCTATCATTCTAGACCATTGGTCGTGTTACCCACCCCAGCCCTATGGGGGTGCAATCCAGAGAGAGGATTTTAACTACTCTGGTTATACTTGTGTCCTGTAACAATCAATATGACTTAAGCCAGCAGAAGAATGACCCTGCTGAGTCAGATCAAAGGTTCATTTGCTGCATCATCTTCTTTCCCACAATGTGTAGTCAGATGCTTTCAGGAAACCCTCCCTGACTGTTGCAATTCAGCAATTGGTATTCAAGGCTAAGCTAGTCATGTCATTAAAACACATCATTTTTCAAGAACACATATACAGAGTCAGACCATAGGCCCATCTAGCCTGGTATGGTTGATGCTGACTTGGCAGCAGCTCTCCAGGGTTTCAGGTAGGATTATTTCCTCACCAAACCTGGAGATATCATGGACTGAACCTGGGATTTCTGCATGCATAGAGGGTGCTGGCCACAGAGGAACTACTCTTCCCAAAAGGGTCATTGTAGTACAGCACATTTGGAGGATATCAGGTTGGGAATGCTGCAGTACAATTATAGAAATGCTCCATGTTTTAGCACGTGGTATTTCAAAGTGCCAAGACACATTGCTTGATTTGATTTTTTAAAAAAAGGTTAAACTAACCTTTGATTTTATGCTAGTATAATTCAATCACATTCAGTATGGTTTTGTCAAGGAGAACTTATAGGGAGATGTCCTTTCTAATTACTTCCCTCAATCAGTTTACACTGAGTAAAGAGGACTGAAGTTTTGCCAAGGAAACTTTACTCCCTCAAATAACTTGTTTTCAGTGTGCTTGGAGCAAACAAGAAACACCATGATTTTCACAATGTAATGCATTGGTTACCCTGAAGAACATGCCAGTTGGCTGTGAAGTGCAGCTGTGCACCCGTTGTCCATTCTAGCTTTGATATGTAAGTAGTTGTTCAAGTTCTTAAACAGCCTTAACAAGTTATGCAGTTGTGTATTTTTTAGCAATGCTTTCTATATTGGTTGAATGAATTATCTTCCCTTTCTGTGCGAACTAGGATTCTGGAACTAGTGTATTGCAAAATATTTTGTAAAACATTACTGTGATGGCAAAAAAACCCATGTAGTGTGAATGAACTATATACTATCTTTATAGCTAACTTGACTATATAAGAAGGTTATGCCTTCCAGATAGGGGTTTCCTTGTTCCTATATGTCCCAGTCTATGGCTTTTAATTTACAAAGTTAAAGAATTAGGCAGAAATTATGGTTTTAGTTTCCAAAACAGATCTGGCTTTTTTTTAACAGCGGCGGGTATGTCCTTGTTTTCCAACTCTGGCCAACCAACAAAACCTTGACTGACTCACAAGCCATATTACACATTGGTTAATATAAGGAGAATAGTGATAAGTTCACACAACAGTCCTATGCATGAAGTAAGTCGGTGGTTCACAAAACACCACAACTTAAACTCATAGTTGAGTATGGGTTGAGTGTGGATTGTCATTGAACTGTGGTTTGTTGTGTTGTGTGAACCCAGTTGCACTAACAAACCATGGTTTGTTTACCATAAACAAACCACAAAGATAACCCATGGTTTGTTGTTGGGTTGTAAACTGTGGGTTGTTCATGATTAACAAACTGTAGGTTGTTAGCCTGGCTGGGTTCCCATGACAACCCACACTCAACCCATACTCAACCTTGAGTGTGGATTGTCATGTTGTCTGAACCTAGTCCCTGTGTTAAATGAGGTTTACTCCCAAATAAGTGTTCTTGGATTGTAGTCTGAAATACAAAAAGGCATGCAATCCTCTGCAGTGTAGTTCTATCCATGAGTTATGCCAGGTGAATAAGGAGAGGAGTATCAGTAAATCCCCCATCTTAATATAAATCCAAGTTATTTATTTTTGATATTTATATCCTACTTTCTATATAAAAATAAGCAAGGCAGCTAACAAAAACCAAGATCAATAAATGTACAGTAAAGCCACCATAAAACAACCATATTTGAGGCTGCAGTCATATATCATTGTCTAGAAGGTAGAAGAAGAGACAAGGTCATCATCCATCTTAAATCTGATCCTCACCAATAGAAGAAACTGGTTGATGAGCTGAAAGTAGTAGGAACTTTGAGAATCAGATTCATGATACTGAGGAATTCATGATACTGAGGAAAGAGAAAGCTGAACTTAGTCAGAGATGCACCCTAGACCAATGTCCTCACATTTGATGCCTTCCAGATGGTTTAGATGACTCCCAGCATTCCTGACCATTGGTCATGTTGGCAAGGGCTGATGGGAGTTGAAATCTCAAACCTCTGGAGGACACCAGGTTGGGGAAAGTTGTCCTAGACTTTAAGAAAATACTGAATGGGATCGGTCAAAATCCTAAAGGAGAATGGAGTACAAGATGGATGAGAATGCCTTAACAGGGAATGATTGAAGACACAATCACAAACAGTTTCAAATAGGAAGAAAAATGGGAGGCATCTAAGCTTTCTGAGAAGCTTGGGGTTAAAAACAATATGTACAGGCAATGGAAGAAGGGGCAAATTGACAAGAACTAAGGTGTAGCCAAAGCTTGTGGGGAGAGTATCAGGACAGTTAAAACTCAGAGTGACCTTAACTTGCAAAAGATGTTAAAGAAACAAAACCAAACCTCTTTTGGGGGCTGTGTTTGCTGCATGCAGATGACAGAGAGAAGCAGAAATGCTCAATTTCTACTTGCCTCAGTCCTCTTCCACAAGGGATATCTGGCAAAACAGATTAAATGATGAAGGGAAACAGTGCAAGACTGGTATAGAAATGGTTCAGAAGAACGTAGGCACTCTAAATGATGCGAAGTCTTCAGGGCTACATGAATTGCAACTTAGGGTACCAATGAACCCTCTAGGACCCCCTCTAGATGGATTCCGTTTGACGCCTGGTTAGCCGATTATGCGCATAATCGCTGAAGCGTTTTATCGTAAATGCTTGTATGCAGGAGGTAATTGAGCACTCAACTGGTGACCTTACCGGTTGTTTCAAATGCGCTTTACAAGTAGTTAATGTGGAGAATCGCTTGTTCACATAGTCAAAATGCACTTTAACAGCCAGAGCAAAATAAAACTCGCTATTTAACGCGTATTCGATAATGCGCATAATCGGAGAGAAAACGCACCTCTACACCCGTTGCACTCCGTTCTTGTAGAGGTAAATTTTTTAATGTGCCTTGAAAGAGCTTTAAATGCCTCTTGTAGAGGAAGCCTATGAGTTTTGAAAATTCTTGGAGAGGTGGGCACATGTTGTCCCCATCATCAAAATTTTTGAAAAAGAGGATCTGGGCAACTACTAACTAGTCAATACCTGAAAATGTTCTAGAGCAGACTATTAAGCCACCAGTCTGTGAACATTTAGAAAAGAACACAATGATTACAGAGAGCCAGCACTGGTTTCTCATGCCAGAATA